>CM057450.1:624973026-626173026 GCA_016271365.2 Neoceratodus forsteri | reverse complement strand
TTTTTATTTGACCTAAATTCAGGATCAGCAATACTTTATTGCACATTAAAATGATCTTTTTCCAGGGCTAACACATCTATTCCTAGTAGGAATTTACACAGGTAAGGCCCCTATTAAACCTTATTGTAAAGTAGGCACTGACAAATGGCAAAGAAGTTACCAATGTCACTATACTAGTTAGCAATACAACTGCTTAACAGGCACAATAGAGTAGCACCCCAAATACATAGGCAGCCTGAAGGCATGCTGACTCAACATCCAGCAACCCTGGAGAAATGCACCACACCAAAAAGGCACTGAAAAAGTACAAACTGGTTGACTTTTGTTACAAAACCTGGAACACAAATAGTTGTCATGGCAATGTTTATAGAGCGCTGTTGCCTGATTTTGTTTTGAAAACCAATGCACATAAGTTTTAAGTTGGCATGAGCTCTCAGTTGTTCTTTTCTGATTGATTTTAAAAGAATTCTAAAAGCTTTTTCTTACTAAAGTCAAACTACCTGCAGGTAGCTCCAAAGCTAAATCAAAGCTGGACTTCTGCATTTCCTGTGAAGAGCCAAAATGAGTTTGAAGCTTGTTTGACAAGCTCACAATACACTGTTTTTTTATAGCGTAAGTTGTTCTCCATTACCTTATTTTCCCACTGTAGAGCAATAAGTAACAGTATATTGTCTGTGGCTTGTGCTTCAGTAGTTAAAGCTTTACTATACGTTTCATTGCATTTTGTGCCTCTTTTGGAGTTGAAATATCTTTCTCAATCTGTTCCAAATCTTGTTTAAAGTGTCCCAAACTCACTTATTGCTTTTCCAAGTGGATCAGTTCAGGAGACTATCACATGAAGTTTTTTTTGTTTTGTTTGTTTTTTAGTATCAGAGAACGGCAAGAATGTGAAGGGGTTTGAAAAAACAGAATTTAATTATTTAAAGGACTTCACTTCAGAAAGATTAGCAAGCTAAGTCGAAGATTCTACTGCCACAGGACTATCAGATGTAGCAGTTTTTTTTCTCTGATGCCGCTTGACTCTGACACTTGAACATTTTAGACATTCTGCTTTCTCTCACTGAGGTTTAGGTTAAATATGGTAATTGTGCCAAGTTTGATGTAGGGTTCCAACACTGTGGGCTGCCCCATATTTAATTCATTTCCATAGTCCTCTTGGCTTTAGCTTCCTCCAAGTACAAACAGTTTTGACATGAATAGACATCAATCAGCCCCTTTCCAACAGGAGACAACAAAACAAAAACAACAAAAACAAGCAATACCACCCCTCCATTGTAACCAAGCAAGGAGTCACCTAGAACAAACACAATCTTTCAAGTACCTTGGCATCACCCTTGACCCACACCTCTCCTACACTGTCCATATCAACAATGTTGCAAAGTCTGCCAATACCTGGTTAGGCCTACTGTTCTGGCACAGGAAACACCTAACCCCAGAAGCACTATCAGTAGCCATCCAAAGCTCCATCATAAGCATTATCGACTATGGACTTATTATATATGGCTCTGCCACTACCACCTCCCTCAAACGTATCGGGACCTCCCTGAATAAAGCCTGTCGACTCATCACTGGTTCCCATCGCTGCTTCCATACGTGACCTTTACTCCCAAACTGGGTGGCTACAACTTGACAGTCACATAAAATACCAAACCTGCATCACAGCCAAGAAAATTACAGTGGGGCTTGCTCCACCTGGATTCTGTGCCTCCTTATGCCTAGACACAGTAACGTCAATACAAAGAGGTCCAAACCTAATTCCCTGCAAATCCCCCGATGTTTCACAACCCAAGGACAAAGATCATTTGCCTATTGGTCAACCAGCTGGCTCAACTCCCTTGGCAGCGGTATAGCCACTGCTCCCACACTCGGTCTTTTCAAGTCCAATCTGCACCTCTCACTGCTTGCCTCCAGCTTCTGTGACTGCCCAGCCTAGCATTACCCCCATTCCTACTGCCCATGCCCCCGCACATAACACTTACAACAATCTCTGCCCCCCCAGGCACCACTACCTGTCTATTTCACTATAAGGCCCCCAGGCTGCACTGCCACTCACCCTCGTTCGCCTCTCCTCCATATCACCCTTCCTGTTCCCATCTCCCCCCCACCTCTCGTACTCTCCTCTCTCCCTGCACCTCCTTCCTCCCTTCGACCTCCAACCCACACCTCTTTATTTATTTATTTTTATTTATTTTATTTAGTTTTTGTTGACCGGGTAAGGCCACTAGACAAATCCTGCCTATTTTCAGGCACGACCCGGGGAAGGGGGATACAGATGAATGTCAACTGACCTTGAACCAGATTAAGCTGTTGGTGGTATTTTTTTTAGTGAATGAGGGAAATTTGGCCAGGACACCGGGGAAATTCCCCTACTCTTTTCGATAAGTGCCATGGGATCTTTAACATCCACCTGAACTACCACCAATCCAGGCAGATGGGACCTTGGTTTAATGTCTCATCCGAAAGACGGCACCTCAGAAGTGCAGCAGCCCTCTCATGCTGCACTACAGTGTCAGTACTGGGATATTAACCCAAGTGCCAGATGTAGAAACTGAACCCAGAGCCCTCTGATCTCCTGGCCTCAGAGGCGAGTGTGCTACCTACTGAGCCACTAACACTGCAACTGTCTCCTCTACTCACCCCTCCCCTTTCCCCAGTCTTGCCTCTGGCACTGGTCCCATCTTTACTCTGTGACCTGTTAATTACCTGTCTTGTTAGTCAAATGCTTTTGTCTGTAACTGTAAGATGTATACTGTACACTCTGATGTGGAACCTTTGTAAAAGAGCCTCAGCTCAAAGGTATTGTCATAATCCTAGATTGAAATAAATAAATAAAAAAATAAATGAAAGAGTCTCTTTCAGTAGGAGATGCTGACTTTTACTTTCATTTGTTGTTTAGAAATGGTTTGCACATCTACCTACTTTGAGGCAGAAATTAAAGACAGCTTGTGAGAGAGTTCATGCTGTGAGTCTGCACACATCAACCAAACTGGTCCCCCCACATACCACTTGAAGAATTTTGCCTTTACTTCAAAGTTTCATAAATAAATGATATATTCTAGCATTAATTACAGTAAGAACATTTGGAAAAATAATTTTTATAGAATGGCTAACTGAGACTGTTAGGGCTAGAAATGTTAAGGCTTGATCCACAGAAGTCCATAGAGGACTTCCACATCCATGAAGGTATACAGCTATGCAAAGATGCATAGAAGTCTGTGGATGTGCAAATGTCCCACTATTCAGATGCAATAACCTCCACACATTCACATTCCACAGTGGACCTCCCATGGTGGGCTGCCACTACCCAGTCTGGGTGCTTCCTGAATGGTCAAGCCAGGGGCAGGCTTGTGGGCAAAGACATGGTTCTGCTTGAACCCTAAAAGGTTTTGCATATCGGGACAGAAGTAAAGTGGGTGGCTGTGTTATGTAAAAGAGGGAGAAGCTGTAATGCCTGTCCACACTCTAAGAATATATACCCTCTTGCTTCCTGAACCTTCCCATGACCTAACTTGACAGATGCTGGTTACCCTCAACCCTCCAAGCTAGCATAAATGGTTAGGAACAACGTGCAGCTTATTTGTTATTTTTTAATTAGATCATTTCCTTTTAAGGGGCACACAGTCATTGAAGGATTGCCATTATCCACACAATCCTGTGCTCCATGTGGAGCAGGTGATCCTTTCTAGCATTGGGCCAGGTGTCTGATTTAATGCCCACTGCGTGGCCCTTCTCCACCTCTCAACATACCCCCTGCCCCTCTCTGCTTGGGCAATGCATGTAGGGGGGCCTTTGGGGCTGTTGATATCACCACTAATGTGGACATGCACAGCTGCAGGGGTTCTGTGCCTATATACAGGCTTTTTTCTTGTATCTGTATGTCCTAGGGGATTGGGCCCATCATTTTCGTAAGCCAAAGTTTGGAGACAGGTTGACCTCAATAAGTTATGTCAACACAGTTTACAATTACTGATTTTTTTTTTATCATTTATTATATATCCCATCCATCCCTTGCTTACCCCTGTCGCTCTTCCTCCATTGTTCTGCTGATCCAGCTAACCGTCATATACGCTTACTTACCAGCACACTCTTTTTGACAGACCTGATTCATCACACTGGTTTCTTTATGACTTGCTCACTAATGGTGGAGTCCCAACTTCTTTTTATTTATTTATTTTTCACCTCCTGTGCCCTCGGCTGACCACTCCTTCAGGCTGACAATGGAGCCCCATCCCACCACATCTTCTTTCAGAGCCATCCACCATCCTCCCATCTCATGCCCCAGTCGACCTGACTTATCTCTTCTTTGGGGGAGCCCCCCTCCCTGGGCCCACATGATGGGAGATAGGATCCAAATCTATCCTGGGCATGTGACCGGGGATCAGCCCTGGAGGCTATACCTAGGGCTTCATTGCATGAGGGGATCTGGGTGACTGTCATCTAGTCAATCAAGCTGTGATTTTCCATTTTCTTCCAAGCCCACCCACTTCCCACAGTCTGGTATGGCTGCAGCAGCATCCTGGGGCTGGGGACATTTAGCAGTGTGTCGAGGCTCACACCGCCAAGAACGCCTTACCACAAACTACCACCAGGAGGGGGAGGGAAGCATCCGAAGGAAACTCTAAACACCCTTCCTGCTAGTCTCCACTCCAAACATCTGGGTTCAGAGCACAAACCCAGGTCACCAGCATGGCAAATGAACTCCCATCACTCAGCAGCACAGAGCCTGTGCCCCCAAGTTCTGATTCATGATAGCTGTCTACTAGGGAGCAGCCATAGTCATTGGATGTAGAGTGGACCACAATTATGTTCAGCAGAATCAAGATGGCCAGTAGTGTACCATTACTAAACAAGCATTTATCAATGACTGATGTTTGCTTGCTGGTATTGGCATTGGTAATGCAGGAGTTAGAGAGATGCATAACAGGAATGGCAGAAAAGTATTAAACTAATGCCAATCCCCACCCCCACGCTGCAGATACTGACAGGCATTTGGGGGTGTGCCTTTGGGTCGTCGGCCATAATGCTCCCACCATTCCACCTCACTCAACCCTGCAGACACCGACAGGTGTTGCGGTGTGCCTTGGGGTCTTCTGCTCTTACACTCACCCCATTCCATAAGGAAATAAGCTGAGATGGGTGCAGTAGAGGAGAATAGGGTGAATGTTTGGGCCGAAGACTCCAAGGTACACCTCAATACCTGTCACTGGCTGCAGGGTGGGGGTGGAATGGTGTGGCTGACCCGTACTAAGGAAGTCCACCAATGTGGTCTCTACAGGGTGGGGGCGTTACAGTTGGAAACCCTAATGCCCCAGGCATTTGTTGGTATTTTCACTCCAAATTTTCAACACGGGCTTTTTGGGACCCCACTTCATGAACAGTGGCACTATCATTTTGTTACTCAATCCCAAAAGGTGATTTCACACAGCAATTGCGCCATTCGGCACCACAGGTGCGAAAACACATTTTGGGCAGGATATGAAAAATTACAGCTGTACTGTTCATAAGGAGTATGAAAAAATGGCAAAATTGAAAATCTGGAGTGAAAATATGAAAAATTGGTGAAGTTATGAACGTGCGTAGAAACTGCACAATGCACACCTGTAACACAATCATTTTTTTGGAATGTTTTCACCAAATTTTCAACATGGGAATTTTGACCTTACCTCATTAACGGTGCCACTGTGATTTTGTTAATCTGTCCCGAAAGTTGATTTCCCACAGCACATGCGCCATTCTGCGCCACAGGTGTGAAAACACATTTTGGGCTGGATGTGAAAAATGGCAACTGTACTCTTCATAAGAAGGTGTGAAAAAATGCCAATATTAAAAATCTGGAGTGAAAATATTAGAAATTGGTGAAGTTACAAGCGTGCATAGAAACTGTGCAACACATGCTCATAATGCAGTAATTTTTTGGAATTTTTTCACCAAATTTGAAACATGGGTTTTTTGGGACCCCACCTCATGAACAGCAGCACTGTCATTTTGTTAATCAGTCCTAATATGTGATTCCATGCAGCAACCGTAAGATCTCTTTCAGGACGAATGACAAATGACAGTGATAGCGTTCGTAATTATGAATCTAAATTATATTGAAAATTTTAGGCCGAAACCTAAAATGGCTGCGATATCCAACCTAAGTAGAACCACCCCCCATTGACTCCCATTATACAGCTTACCATCATTTCTTCAGTTTGTCAGTCAGCTTTGAAGAGTGCAGACATGTCCCAGTCCATAGAAGATTGTTGCTCCTGACCACTGGAGGTAATTATGGGGTAAAGAAGTGCGGAGAGGTTTGTCTGCAGATGGAGGGTGGGGTGGTGGAGGGGGGAATGGAGATGATGAGGGACTGTTTTCTTTTTTACGGAGGGAAAAAGACTTTGGGGATGATTTTCTTTATTTTACAGGTTACCAAAAATATTTAGGCACACTGGGGTGGGCTCCCAGTGTGCCACAATAGTGTGTGTGTGTGGGGGGACACGCTGACACGGAATTGGGCACCCAGATGTTGGCACCTGAAATATTTGGGTGGGTGGGTCATCTGACACCGGGAGGGGGCATCCTGGTGTCAGAAACATAAATAAAAAACTATTTTGGCACACTGGGATAGGCTCTCAGTGTGTCACATTAATGGGGGGAGGGGGAATAAATGCCAACATGGGGACTGGGCACCCTGATGGCTGCTTTCCGGGGAGTGTGTGGCAGGTTGCAAGAGACACCAATGTGAAAAGCTGTGATGTGGCTCATTTATTTATGTATTGAAATGGTTCACCAGGAAAGGCACACCGAACAAAGAAGGTGCTCGGTGGCAGGAGCCGACAAGAACCGTACCTCCGGCCATGCGCATTACTGTGCACTGTAATGCGCATGGCCGGAGTCTTGTCAGCTGCTGGCACAAAGAATGTATGTCTGTGTGCCTGGTTGAGAGGAAGGGGGAAGATCCCACTGCAGTGAGGAAACTGTCCCTCATTGTAGCAGCAGATTTCTTTCAAGTGTTGTCCTCTCCCTCAAACTGCTGTCATAGACAGCTCACCGATTCATTGGTGCCTGAGGGACGAGCCCCATAAAGCATCAACTCGTAACCATCCCTGATTGGAGCAGCTCTTTTCTTTCAAGTGAAGGCCACTTCTCTCAAGCTGTTGTCATATACAGCTCACCAATTCAGTGGTGCCAGAGGGACGAGCCCCATAAAGCATCAACTGCACTGGGCAGAAACTCACACACCTCTAAAATGTCGTAGTGTCCCAAGATGTTTCTTGCTTATGCGCGCAAGCAAACATAAAAAGGATGGGCTATTATCTCCCATACAGCCCTTCATGAACCTCAAATCAGCCTACAGACTCCTGTGGCATGATTGGTTTGATGTCATAATAGCGCTCACAAAACAGTGACCCTATTATGGTGAGTGTATATTGCCGAAAAGCAAATTGGCAACATACACTTTAAGGTGACCCAACATCTGGATATTAGAAAGGTGTTTTTGCAGTGGGGCTGCATCAACCCACCCCACCCCCATGGGGAGCTTTGCATGTTGGGGAGGATGCAAAATCTGGATGTCGGGGAAAAAATTAAGTGCTGCAACTTGCAACTGTGGCAAAAATGGAACCCGCTCCTGGTCCTGAACCCAGTACCTGCTGTGCCAGAGCTAGCCTCCCACACCACCACACCACATGGCTAGCTCAGCGGCAGCAGGTACTCCAGTCCCTGACAACCCCTTCACTGTCCCTCTCCTTCTCCTTGCTATTCCCTCCTTCTGTTTGCCCTTCCTCATAGTCTCTGTCCCATACCCTTGCTGTTCTGCAGGGTAGCCCAGAATAATAGCACCCAAAATGAGTCACTATTTTTGTAGTGGCTCATTTTGGGTTGCTATTATTACGTAATACAGGCATGATCCTATGAGCAGAAGGAGGTGAATGTCACGTGGTCACCCCCAATCTCAGTGACATCACTGCTTCCTTTGCAGTAGGTACTCATGTAGGGAGCTGTCCAGCTTCCTCTTTCCCTCTTGGGGTCTGCACATGATGCCTTGCATCTCTCCCAGGACCCACCAGCCCAGAGTGCAGCAGCTGGGATTGGGACTCAATCCCTGGTCTCCCACATGAGATTCTAGTGTACCATCCACCTGCATAACTGACAGGCCTGGGTAAACTATACCTCTTTGTACTGAATTTTAAACAGGAGTCACATACTGTAGATGTGAGCTGTGCACCATAAGCCCCTGCAGAGTTACAGGAAAAGCTTAACATTTCTATTAATGCTTACAATACTACAGCTACTGAGCTACTGTATAGCTGCTCTGACAGTGATTATACCCTTTAAATGAGTGTACCTAGCCATTTAACAAGAGATCTTTTCTTTTTGGGGGGTTCAGTCTACTAAACTATGAAGTGAACTGTCAGATGACTTAGATGATTGTACTAATTACACTGAGTTAAGGAATAATCAGAAAGTATTTTACTCAATGCTGTTTTCCAATTTAAATTTTAAGCTGTTCTTTTGTTGCATGTAACAAAATTGCTTTGCATAGATTCTCTGTTGTCTGTTTAATTTGACTTGGAAAACAGGCAGTTTTGCTCACCAGGTCTTTCAAGCAGTGAAACAAAGAAACATAGAATATGTCGGCAGATAAGGACCGCCCAGCCCATCCAGTCTGCCTGTAAGCCCTATACTTGTATATGGCCCCGACCCTATCTTGTCAGTGGCTTTTCATCACTCCCTCCCTGTGAATAAACAATTGACCAAGTACAGCGGAGCCAAGCAAGATGCAATGCAGTAACTTGTTGTAAAGTACTTGTCACAAAATACTACAGTAAAAATGGGCTGAAGTATACCTACATAAGCATAAATTATTATTTCCTGGCCAGCAGGGATTCTGTAAGGTTCACAGTATATCAACAGCATCTTTCACATTCACAAATAATGTTAAAGTAGCCATAAATAGGAAAATGCAGACTGGAGTTGTCTTTGTTGACCTCTCTATGGCTTTTGACTTGGTGGATCATCAGCTACTATGTTTATTTATTTATTTAAAGTTTTACCAGAAAGAACATATTGAGCAGCAAGTGCTCATTTCAAAATGTGTCCTGGGGGGAAGGGGAACAATGAAGAATACAGACAAGCATGTTTAATACAGTGGAGCAGATGAATAAACACCATCAAATACAAGCGAGCAATTTAAATGCAAATACTGAATAGAAGTCACAGAGCAGAAATTACCAAACTTAAATTACAGATTTACATAATAGGATACAATTTTAAAGAAGTTATATAATACAAGTTAGATACACAGCTACAACAGAAAATGTTCAAAACTATATGCTCAAGGCCTTCTTCACATGCTGTCTCCTGGTATATAATTTACCTAACCAGTAGGCATCAGATTGTGAGGATAAACTGGACACTATCAGATATGGCTCCTACAAGGACTGGTGTTCTCAGGAATCAATTTGGGGTCTTCTGTTTTTTTCTCTATCTCCATCAGTAACCTCAGTAACCTCCCTCTAGTGTCAGTGTCATGTTCATCATTAATGTATTCAGGCAACCTTGCATTTAACTTTATGTATTTAACTGTAGGCCATATAAATTCACAGCTCAGCCATGACTTCCATAATGTAGAGACCTGGCTAACAAATCTGTACAACTAACTGATACTTCATGGTAAAAAGACATCAGACTATGCTATGTGGATCCAGTGCCAAATGTAGATCCTGTGGTCATGCCCTATCAATATATTGCATTGATGGTTCCTCGCTTAACTCATATCACTGCTTTAGATACTTTAGTCACAGTGAATACTGCTCTACAGTGCATTGAGTGAAATGGCACCACCTGAGTAAATGCTGCAGAAAGCCATGTGTACCATTCATAATTACTGAGTTGTCATCATGCCAGGTGTGGTACAGTGGCAGAGCACTGTATGTCATTTGCCTTATCTCCAAATTGTCTCACACATTTGTATGATCTGTGCTTAACCTTAGGATGGCTATCTCCATCTTCTGCTTCCTCATATGCACATGGGTGTTTCACTGACAAACTCCTCAGATCTTCGAGGAGGTTAGCGCCTAGAAGTGCTGGAGAGGCGGGGTGGGGGGGTGAGCCCCAAGTGCAGGGTGTCCGAGAGAGAGAGAGAGAGAGAGAGAGAGAGAGATCTGTTTGGCAGAAGGGCAGATGGTAGGAGATGCCTTTGCTAGGTGCTAGTGATGGCAGACACATTGAGATTCCTGTGTTAAATGGTTCTTTAGGTTCTTTTTGAAGGTCCACAGAGTGGGCAGGCTAATAATATTCTCATGGAGTGAGATGAACCACAATGGTGCCCGATAGGCAAAGGACCTTTGTCCTTGAGATGTCCGACATTTTGGAGCCAGGAAGAACTGCAGTTCCAAATTTTGGGTGGGCCTGGGATTAGTGCTGGGAACTAGGAATTGTTGTACCCCAGTTGGGAGCTGACCAAGGCAGATCTTTCTGGCCAGGAGGCAAGATTTATATTTTAAGTGACCAAAGAGTGTCAGCCAGTGACCCCTTGCGTAGAGATTGCCAGTGTGGGTTAGTCAGTGTGCCCCTAAGGTAAGCCTGCAGGCATTGTTAAGGGCAGTTTTTATACATCAGAGGGCAGTATCTGTGGCAGAGCCATATATCAGCAGTCTGTAGTCCACTAGAGAACCCACTGAATTGTGGAATGCTATGCTGACGGCTTCAGGGGTCAGGCTGTGTCTATGGTGAAAAAGTAGCCGTAAGCATTTGTTGATTGCTTTAGCTATGATGTCTATGCGGAGGGCATAGGAGAGCAAGCTGTCAAGAGTGATTCTGAGATATTTGAAGTGTTGAACACGTTCAAGAGTAACACCACCCCATCACACATTGATAGCGGGTAGTTTTTGTGCTTGCTCTTAAGGCTGGTGAACAACATGGTTTTGGTTTTTTTGTAGTTCATTATCAATTTGTGATTTTTTAACCATGACTCAATGCTAGTGAAGTCACGTTGTAGCTGTTGCTCAAAAGCAGTGGGGTCAGAGCCATTAGAAAAGATAACCGCATCATCCACATAGGGGAGGATACGGCACTAACTGGCAAGGGGAGGCAATTCAGAAATAGGCTAAAGAGAACCCCCCTAATTCCCACAGTGTCAGAAATTTTGGGGTCCCTGTCCGCCGTGGCCAAACTAGACAAGATATCTTATCTACAGAAGACTAAACTTTCCACCTTTGAAGCCTGTTGGGAACCCTATCTTAAATATCTGAATGCGGCCCAATCACCAACAGGGATAGGTTGAATATCATCAGAACCTCATAGTGGTAAAAAAGTAACACTGTAAGGGATCTTCATAAGGGGACCTAATAACATGAGAGGAACCCATGGTACTTCTCTGCTGGTGTGGAGATTATAGCTATGAGCCTTTTCCTATAATACGCACATGGTTGTATATACAATGTTATATAGAGTGTTTAACTCACCCAGTACAGATTTAAGCTTGGGATACATTTTGATTTTGTTCCAGAGCCATATTGGTCTCTTGCAGAACATATGCACACTCTTATCCAACCTGCTGTAGAAGCCATGAAAAGGGATACGGCTGGCCTCAGAGATACAGAGTTTTTGTTGAGATGTCTATGTCCAGTAAGATAACTTTCTGAGATGGCACCTTGTCTTGATGAGTACCCTTATAGGTTACTGACTTGGCTTTGGGGGAAGCTAGGGTAGAGTATTTTCTTTGTACCTAACACTTGCCTCTAGGTGTCAATCTATGGTTGGGGAATCCCTTTAGTAAGAGGTGCATTGACTACCCTTTGAATACATAGAACTCATTGTTACATTTTTTATGTCTACTGTCAAATGTCTGAACAATGTTCCCCACGTTTTTGAAGTAAAGGGATATATCACTAGGGAATATACTAATGCAGATCTAACCAATTAACTGATAGATGCATGTACCCCTCATTTTTCCTCTCTTACCCACTAAACCTTTCCTCCCGTCTACTGTTTTAGTACTTTGGACTTATGTAAAGATGTAAGGTGGACAAATGTAGCTATGTACAGAAAATGTGACTGTATACTGCATGATGTCTTCCATGTTGTCTTTTATTTTATCTGAAAACAATAAAAATTATTATCAAGAAATAGGCTAAAGAGGAGGGGGCTCCGTATTGACCTCTGTGGAATGCCTGAGCACACAGGCTTGGTGTTAGAGGGAAAGGTATCTATCCTGACTTGCTGTGAACGTTAGTGTAGGTAGCTGCGGAACCATGCAGCCGCATCAGGAGCAAGACCTATGGCAGTGAGTTGGTCAATGAGGAGGGCATAGTTGGCCATGTCAAAGGCCTTTGCTAGGTCAATATAGATAGCCCGATGAGCTGGCCAAGATTGAGGGATTTGTGGATGAAGCCTTTGTATTCCAGGAGGGCTGTAGTGGTGCTATGCCCAGCCCTAAAGTCATGTTGCTCTGTGCATAGGAGCATATGCTTGTCCAGATAATCGACAAGTTGGTCAGCAACAATTCATTCAAGGACCTTCAAGAGTGGTGGTAGTATAGAGAGGGGTCTTTAGTTCCCTCCTATTTTAATTGCCCTCCTTTGAAATGCCTCCACACTGTCTATGTCCTTTCTGAGGTGTGGCCTTCAGAATGAATGTCAAACTTCTACCACTGCTGTTACTTTTATTTCAAGCTCTGTTTGTCTAGCTGATATGTTTCATTGTTATTATTGTTTATGTGTTTACTTTTCAAATTTATTATAATTTAATTTCAGTCTGGTTTGTTTATTTAGCTGTACTGTAGTTACCATTCTGATTCTTATGGTAAATGATGTTTCATTTGTTTTCTACCAGGTGGTACCTGAAATAGGCATTTATGTGTCTAGTGTACCTACTTGATTAACAAAAACGAAATAAATAATGCCAGTATTTTTTAAAATATTTTCAGTAGAATTTTAAACCTATTTACAATTATTGACAATATAGTAAAATACCAACAAATTAAACCTATGGCATACAATATATCTTATGCATGCTGTCCAGACTTCAAGTTTTCATAAAAAAAAATACTAGTTTAACACATGCTGTCCCATTCAAGTGACAATTTATTTGGAAAGGGCTAACCTTTGAACAGATCAGGCAAAAAACTTTGTTTGTTTAAATAACAGTTTGAAGCCATGTCTACATGGGTTTTCCCTGTCAATTCAGTTCTATTCATGTCAATATTCATCAGCAACTTTCAACAACAACATTATGATTACAAGTGAATTTACCTATATTGTTGTATAGCATATTGACACATGCATTTATATGAAGCTGAAGGTGTAATTATGCCACCTCAAAGGTTTAATGATCCTTTGCCAAAACTGAGTAAATGACAATTATGTGGAAGATACAAGTGGTATTCTGTCAATGAGAACCAATGCGAGCAGCAAACATTTTGCTATGAGAGTGCCATTTGAGAGGTGTAACACTGTCAGTCCAATGCAGAGCAGTCTGCAAGGGGCACGTCACTGCTACACCAGTCATCAGACAGGCTGATCATGACACCGATTTGGCTTGCTGGGTGGAAACTTTGTGTATTTTAAAGGAAAAAGCCAACCCAATTGGGTTGGCTCTTTCATTTGATCTGCATGAAACTGCCTAGCAGACAGCCGATTGGTGTCCTGATCAGCCTGCCTCATGTCACCCACTTTCAGTTTGCACTTTTCTTCAAGCACTGCTGCAAAAGCTCTCTGCTGTGGACTCTCCACTCCCTCCTCAGTACAGCATGATCAGCAGAGAGACTTGCAAAGGCAGCTAGGCTGTGTGTGGGGGGTGGTAACAATGAGGGCAATTCTCAGAGAGTTTAGGAACCAGAGGAGTGTTATCAAAACTAAACCAACAACCCCCCCCCCAAACTCACAACAAAGTTCTGACCCAATTACGGTACCTCATGCCACATCCAAGGGGGTTAAACATAGTAAAAGTCTCACTCCTACTCTGCCAGACATTTTAGTTTCTTTTCTTCAAGATGGAGGCAGAGGGAGACAGATTTCATGAGGGGGCAGGGACCCAGCAGGTACCACAAACAGGTTCTGAACCCTGGGGTCCATTTGTCCATCCTAAAATCTCTGAATTGATCCACCTTCATTCACCTAGGTAGCAAAAAGGTCAGAAGATGAGTTGGGGTAAGTGGTGGGAGCACTACCAAAACACCATCACCTCTTGATGTTCTTCGCAGAACTGGGGACAGGGCCCCCGCACCCTCTCAGTCCAGGAAGTGACATGAATAATGAAACGGGTGTCAAAACAGCTGGAAACTGAACCAGATCCATGTCTTGGTACCAAGGGGCAAGAATGGGATGCCATGATGTGTAGGACAGTTCCTACAGTGTGAGAAGCAGTGTCTGGTGGGGCATGGCAGGGCAGTGTCTGGTGGGGCATGGCAAGGCAGTGTCTGGTGAGGCATGGCAGGGCAGTGTCTGGTGGGGCATAGTGGGGCAGTGTCTGGTGGGACATGGCAGGGCAGTGTCTGGTGGGGCATGGCAGGGCAGTGTCTGGTGGGGCATGAGGGATGAATGTCTCAGCTTCTTCCAACTCTGCAGTCATGGTCTCCATTTCTCAAGACTTTAACAGGACCATCCAACTCTCATGACTCACTCCACAGTCCTGTCCCACAAGAGACTCCATTCATTATTTCATACAGCTGCTAAGGCTTAGGGGTCTGTGTTGCAGCCCCCCTAACCGCATTTCCATTTGTCTGGCGTTCCCTCATATTTTTTTTAATGAACCCTGTAAAAAGAAAACTGTCCATCAATGTCAATTGTGGCCATTACTGTTCCCCACCCAACCCTCCCACTCGGCACCCCCCACCACCCTTACTTACTTACCAGGGGTCCAGTGCTGTAATCATTTCTGAACTGCAGACACTGAGACACAACTTCACTCTTGAACACTGGACCATGAACTGAGGCAATCAGGTATGCTGTTCAATGTATTTCAAATGGATTTTGACGTTAGTGGTATACAAGTTAGACCCAGTACAACAGCAATACCAGTGGTGAACATTCAGTATTGAAAAATGCTTGCTAGGTTTATGCCATCTCTTGTTCCCAGACCTTACTGTAAATGACTGCAACCTGGCTTATCTCTATTTTGTTTTCAAAGTAAAAAAAAAGTTTCTCAAAATATATACTGATTGTAGTTGTATTGCTAAAGACTGTGGATTGTCATTCATGTTTATCTATAATTTTGGGTTTCCATCTGGATGTCATTGGTCAGAGTTGCTATAGAATTCTTCAAGCAACCCCATGAATTATGGCCTGTCCTGGTATGCATTTTGAATCTTCTGGACACACCTTGGCAAGCCATGGATGATTCATGGCCAAACAAATGTTCATATCAGAATAAAGAACATGACAATTTAATATAAATCATCACAATGGTAACAGCTGTTGCAATTTATAGAGCACAAATAAGGTATATACAAGGAAATTGATTCATTGAGCATAAACAATTTAACTTTTGGACTCACCACATCTTAAAAGAGTTTAATTTTGTGGTATTATAAACAGAAATGAGGCCATTTGCTCTATCAGCTTTGAATGAGGAGGGACTCCAATATAAAGAGGATTGACAACAGCAATGGGTAAGAAAAGAAAGTTTTTTTCTTCAAAAATATAGCTGGATTATATATATTCATTCGAGAATGCTAATGTTGCTAGAAAAATGAAATTACCTAACAATGTAGAAATATGTTTATAGATGAACAAAATTTTGAAATTAATAACCTTGGATAACCACAGATGACCACTGTCAACTCAAATCATTCAGAAATTAGGCTGTCCATGGTCTGCCTATGGGCCATTTGCAATCAGTTGTTGTCCATTGAAAATCATGAACAAACCATGAACGACCATGGCTGCTGATCACTAATCATCCATAGTCTTATCATGTACAACCATGGTTTATACACAAGCATAGGAATGTGGGAGTAAACATTTGTCTTAGTCAATGTTATCAATCCTATTCTTAATTTTGAAGTGTTTTATTAGGTCACCTCAATGTAAATAAGCTTCAGTCTTTACTCATACCCTGCACCATTTAGTCTAGGTATCATTTTGGTTGCCCTATATTACATTCCCTCCAGAACAGAGGCATTCTTCTATGTTATGCTAACCAGCGCTGAACACATAGTACTGTACATAAGATGATGTCTAACCCATGTTTTACAGTGTAGTAATGTAAAGTTTGATTAAAATTCTATCCTTCTGCTTAGACAACATAAAAACCTCTTTGCTTTATTCACAGCCACCATTCACTGTGTTGAGAGTTTAAAGAATTTTTACTAAATAAGACCAGTAGGGAAGGGGTTGATTGTGACCTAAGTGGGTCAGTTGATTTGCCTCAATGTTTGTGACCATCACCACTCCCAATATGTGCACCCTTCCCCAACCTTCTCATGGAATTTGTACCCCCACACCACTCCTAAACTTTGATATCCATCCACCTCTTCTGATATTTTCACCCCAGCACCACTTTTAAAATTTGTACACCCTACCCAAACTTTGAACCCCCAAAATATGTGCCTTGGCATTCCTCTGACTTGCTCTCCTACACCTTTACTGAATTTGATTCCCCTCCACACCTAAAAAATGCCTTCTTACTTTCCGGAAATATGTGATCCCATTCCTTCCCCAAATCTTTGCTCTCCCTTTCTAAAGCTGTAAATCATTTTATTTTTTTAATTTTTTTAATTACTTCATTTTACTAGGAAAGTGGTCTGGATCAATGACCCATTTTCAGCCATATCTGGGGAGACTGAGGTTATAATAGGAGCAATAATACAAATTTACAACTTAAATCAGATAATAAGTAAAAGTATGCAATTAAAGAAATAATTTTTAATATGTACAATATACTGTATCTAAAATAGCAATGATGTAAAGATGCAGAGAAATAGCTAGATACTTCTGACTTCAAGTGAAGTATTGTCAAAACAGTTACAATCTGAAAAACCTTTAAATGCCTCTTAAGATTCTTTTGAAAATATGTGCTTTAGAAACAAGATCAAGTCCCACACCAGACACACTGTTTACAAATCTTGGGCCATAATAAGACAATGAACATTCTAATACTTTTGTGCAACCTGCAACCCTTCCAAAATTAATACAATTCACACTTCCCAAAATGTATACCCCTGTATTGCCTCCTAAATTACTGGCCCTTCACCCATCACAAAATAAGTAACCTTTATGTCTCTGCAAAAACTTTTTCACACATGTCACTTGAAATTTGTACCCCCTCCGGATACCCTTCCCAATTTATCCCTCAAGCTGGGCTACCAAAACTTAGTTTTCTACATCTCTGTTTCTTTTAATATATTGTGTCTATGCAGTGTGACAAGGGTTTTGAAGTAAATGCGATATTCACTGTCAAATATGTCACCAGTCAATAGTTTTGTATTTATTAGACAAGTACTGTTAGTCAACAATAAAAGCAATAATGCTAAATATTTCTAATTATGTGACAGCATCCCATCAAATCATCAGAGCATTAGGATGGCATTTTGGGGTATTCCATCAACTCATGTTTTACTGCAGTAATTAGGGCACAATGGGCCATATTAATAAAACCCTGTATAACCATTTATATGGTGTACAAGCCTTTCCATTGGGCCTTCCAGTGTGGAGCCCTCTGAAGCATGCATGGTGTCACTCCTCCTCTGGCTGTGCAAGGTTACTTCCTGATACATTCATTATCTGCCTACAGAGCTATGAGATAAGCTGGGTGGGGAAGAGATGTTGAGTCACTCAAAATCAGAGAATACTTTGGACATGCTGTATGGAGGTGGGTCATAGACAAAGCTGCCTGGGGGGGTCTCTTGTATCTGCTATAAACCAACCATTATTACAGTTACAGTCTAAATGTAGTGTGTGTGTGTGTGTGTGTGTGTGTGTGTGTGTGTGTGTGTGCTTCTTCAATGTGTGCATTTTAGAAATATCTCCCGAAAGGTATTTTCTTTCCTCCACAATGGCTCCTTCAGTGTGCACATTTTAGAAATATCTCTGCCAGGGGTGCAGCCAGTATGTATACTAACATAATAATTGCCAGCAGATTAGGCCTTATGGTCTATCGAGTCTGCTCAAACCTCAGATCCCTAGTTGGGTGCTGAGGCCCTCCCTCCCTTGTGTTCCAGAAACCCCTATCATCCATCCCCCCGGGGCCAGGCCATCATCTGATACATTCACTTTCTGTGTCTGTCCCACCCTCTCTTGAAGCCCTCCACTGTGGATCTCTGAACCAACTCACCAGGCAGCGCATTCCAAGGGTCCACCACCCTCTCAGTGAAAAACCTCCTCTTCCCCCCTCACCCTTCCACCTTCCAACTTCAAACCATGCCCTCTGGTAATACCTCCCTGCTTTAGTCTAAAGATCCCCTCCTTGTTTACCCTATTTATTCCCTTGGGGTACTTGAAGACCTCAATCATGTCCCCCCGTCTCTCCTCTCCTCCAATGAAAACAGGCAGAGCTCCTCAAGTCTGTCCTCATATGTCAAATCCCCTAGTCCTTGTATCATCTTAGCTGACCTCCTCTGTACCCTCTCCAGGAGCTGTATGTCCCTCTTCAAGTGTGGTCTCCAGTACTGTACACAGTTCTCAAGGTGTGGTCTAACCAGTCCATTGAACATCTCCTGAAAGGTATTTTCTTTCCTCCACAATGGCTACCCCAAAATCCATAGAACCCGTGAGTTAGTCCTCCTGCAAGATTAAGATATGCAAACTCCTGGAGGACATTTTCATAGCAGGTTTTATCATGAGAAATAATCTGATGAATTTATTAATTATCATTCATGCCTTTTAATAGTCACTCATGATTGATCATTGTCAACCATCAACTGTCATCATGCAGTACAAGTTGCATTAAACTGTTCCTCCATTGAGTTCTTTTAGCATTTCTGACTGAGTTGTATTCGTGTTTTTGGATTCAGCACAAAGCCCTGTGCAAACTGTTTCTTAAGAGTTACAACTCAGTTTTGCATCACATGGTGAGTGAACTGCAGCTAGCTACTTTCCAATCTGAGTCAGAAAAACATTTTGCAAACTTTACTCTTGAGCTGATTTATTCACTGAATAACAATGCAATATGAGTTGCCAACACACTATCAATTGTAAAAAACAAAAGCAATTCTAAACCAACTCATTGCTGACAGTTTAATGTGACTTGTAATAAGCTTGCAGTTACGAACAGGGAAAACACTTTAGGAAGATGATATATGGAATGTGGGCATATTCTCAACAGTGCACCACAGTCAACTTGGTTAACCATACATTGGGCTATATAACAACTGGAGTAATGAGTAGGACACTGACCATGGATATATCGCTACTTGTACAGGACACAAGTGAGACTACATTCCATACTGTTTCATTTTGGTCATGGTAATGGCTTTGCATGGGGGAGGGATGTCCTCTGTAAACTGGTTTCACATTTCAGTAGTGGACCTAAGGATCGATCTGTACATCCCTGGTCTCAGAGGCTTCAATTCTAACCCTTCAGCTAACAGGAAACATTATTTTAGCCAAAGTGTTAGACTGGCTCTTGTTCTTGTATGCTGCAATCATTAGTCTCCTCACTGGATGGCAGTATGCATCTGGTTACTGATTCTGTATACATTAAATCACATCCCTTTTCTTTTTTTTTTTTTTTTTTACAAAAAAGAAAGATACACCAGATGTCTGTCTGTATCTGGTCTTGTACTGGAGAACCTATCCTCATCATCAGTGTAATGTACAGTATGCCTCTCAACTTTGCAGGAGGGACATCTTATGTAAACTGAATCACAGGTTTGTATGCTTCAGTACCAGATCCAAGGATTGATTCTTGCATTCCTGGTCTCTAAAGCTGCAGCTCTAGCCCTTGATAAGTGGAGATTATTCCGGGCACCTTTCGGCTCTCTGGCATGACTCCCCTGGTTAGACTCATGTGCATGGTTTTCACCATGACCGGCAGAGTCTGACAGGTCTTCTGCATTTTTCACTGACTGATTTTGGTGTTCTAGTAAATTATCCACCAATTGGGCCAGGTCAGGATAAAGTTTGTTTGGCGAGGAAACACAGAGAGTGGGCAGAGTGTCTTCTGAGTTTTGACCTAGGGCACCTGCCACAATTATTCCATCTGACACCTGATTGACCAAGACTATTTGGCCTCAATCTATAAAGGCTGCATATTCATTGTAGTCTAAGTTTGCCTTGTGACCATGATTAACTGTCACGGGACAATGTAACCTCTCTAATTCTTCAAATTTTTTGACTTGCACTTTAAACCGATCTGTTGATTGATGCATGGGGCAGTTATATATCCTACATCTGTATTTGTATTTGGGATCCAAAAGGCACCATCCCAAATATTTGTGTAATGGTTCTGGACATACAGGATCTGTACAATTAAGCATGTGAATATAACCCAGGACTGTCCCTTTACGAGTACCAGCATGGCCAAGGAAACAGAAATCTAGCCCTGTTTTGATTCTAAGGTTATCTGAGTCTAAACTTAATGCACTAAGTCTTATAATATTATGCTGAGAATGAAAACCAAACTCAGGATTCATAATAAAAAATGTTTACTTTTGACAAAAAGGTTTTTAAAGTTTTAAAGACAATTTTGGCAGTAAATAGATGACCAGTCACAATTTTGGAAATTGCAGTAACCTTTTTAAGTTGTCTACAAGGACAATATCTATAAGGCAGTTTTTGGCATTAAACACATAGGCAAATACAATTTTTTTAAATCTCAAAAATCTTAAAATGCATCCACAATTATTCTACACAGCAGTTGCAAAGCAGAAAATATTATTCCCGGTGCAGACAAAAATAGACGCAGAAAGAAATAAAAACAAATGCCAGATTTGCCAGTCCTTAAGTCCTATGCCTAAGGAAGAGGTAACCTGACTCACCATACCAGAACAAACAGATGCCTTCGTGAAGTCCTAAGAGTTGAAATGATCAGTGGTTTCCCTTCTGAAACTCCTACCTTGCCTGAAGTCGTTAACGGTTTAAATACTTTTTGATAAATCAATAAATAGGAGATTGAATTCCAGTAAATAGCAAATGGGAGATTAATGATATAGAAAACTAAATTATTTTGATTGCTGTAATGTCCCAAATGCTTCTGATGTTTTTAGATGATTAGGCATTGAAGGGTATATGTGACCTGAAGGCATCTACTTTATATAAGGAGGTTGTTTAGATCTGTAAATTTGTCTTGCCGTCACAATACCTTGCTGTACAAGATGGCAGGGGGAAAAACCCTATTTGCTATAAAATATGCCATTTGATAAATCACACATTAGATGGAGATTTGAACAGCTGGCCACTTTTTGTGGTTAGTTGTTTACCAGACAGAGCAAGGTCGTGGTCAGGCGCTAGTTTTGATAGGACAGGGTTGACTGCCTTGATCATGCGGGCCAGGCAAACCACAAATGCAACGGGGTTGACCGATCATCGCCCTCTTATGGCTTAAGCCGATTGGGTAAAAATATACTGTCTATGTTTATTAGTGGAAAGTCCTTCATTGGTGCTTTGAGAGGATCATACTCCAGGACTCATGAAGACACAGCTTGTCTGGAAATTTATGAATCTATCTTTAGTGTCTTACTTAGAAATATATAGCAAGTCAAAACTAAGTACATAGGTTCTAAACTTTGCAGTATACAGTCTACCAGATTCTAAGCTGTCAATCCATTAATTGAACACACTAAAACCCATTAGTAATTATTGTTAATTAATACAAATCTGTGCACGCAGAAATGCATTTTTTATTGATAAACAGAAAATGGAGGGCGGATGCTTAAGCCTGAATGGCTTAACTGTGTTGTTAAGGTCTGCTGAGTGGACGACCATTATGAATCCATCTAGTTATTAGTTCCTTGACCTCTGGAGGCAATGGGACAGGTATAGCCTGTGGAGGATGTAATCCAAACCATGGAGTAGGGGGAGCCCATGAGGTTGCAGGCAGTTCCTGCTGAGGGGTATAAAAGTTGAAAAGTATGGGTGAATTTGGTGGAGCAAATAAATGAGATTAGTCAGCTAATGGCCATCCTGGTAATGGGGCAGGGGAGCCAAACTCAGAGATGGGTGAATTTGTAGTGCTGGCCCCAAGGCAGAAGGCATTGGTAACTGAGCAGACCCAGTTCGGCCTGGAAATAGGTGAGCCTGGGACAGCTGGTCCAGTGATAGGATAGAGCTGGTTGAAGAGATAGCCCAATCTGATGGGGCAGATTTTGTGGTGGAATAGACCTGTTTGGTAGATTTGGTAATGGAGGCAGACCTGGTGAGGCCTGTGGAATAGGATTACATGCAGAGCACCCTTCTACCAAATAGAAACTGTCTTTAACCAAAGTGTTATACTAGCTCTTGTTATTGTGCACTGACATCTTTACTTTCTCAGCTAGATGGCATTCTGCATCTGTTAACTGATTCTGTAAACATTACATTCACCACAGTAAAAGGAAAGATATTGCAGAGGTAACGTATAGCATGAGGGCTGCAAAAAATTATTAGAAGGTTAGAAATACTGAGCAACAGAGATTGTATTACAAAGGTTGGTCACACTGTAGAAGCAAAGGTTTCAGTGGGGCATGATTGCAGCATTTACAGTCCTGAAGAGGATAAATGAGTGGACAAGAGAAGTTTTTCATCTGCTATGATTATTGTACTAAGGCTTTGAATATGGCTAAGAGAAACCATCAGGACCCAGGAGGCATTTTTTTTCACTCAGAGGGTAGTGAGCTTCTGGAAAGGCTATTACTGAAAGTTGTTGAAGCAATGTGGGAGGTCTCAGTTGAATTTTTAAATAGCACAATTGCATCTATCACAAGGGCAAGATATGAAATGAAAAACAGTTCAGAGTTCCAGGTGGCCACTACAGACTCCAGTGTGGGAACCGGGTTTCATGACTTGACTCTGTCCCACCACTCTCAGTCACAGGAGTTGGGGAAGGGCTGTGGAGCAGCACTCTCAGGCCATGGGGGGAAGGGGGTTGCATCTGTGCAACATGAGTACCTCCGGTGTTGGGCTCAGAGCTTGGATGCCCTGGGTGATCACATGATGTCTGGCCTACACTCAGGCTGCTGCAGCATTGGAAATCAATGAGAGAGTGGATGGGACTTTATAAGTGGGGATCAGCCTGATTGGTGGAAGACATCACCTCTCCACCACCATTCCTCAAGCTCAAATGTGTCTGCCCTGCTTCTTACCATTTGACCTCTGCAAAGGCTGACTTTCAAAAGCCCCAAAACTCTTAGGTCTCCAGGCTCAATACAGTGAAAGGGGGTGTGGAGTTTCCTGTAGGTGATAGAATCAATGGGCAGGCCTGGCACAGAGGCAGAAGATTAGGAGCTAGGTTACTGGTGTGTAGAGGGGGCTAGCATGTATGTGGATGGAGCTATAGTATGGTACAATTGGGGGGGATAAATTAAATTAAAAAAAGTATTACATTGGTTATACCAAAGATCAGAGTGTGCCTCACATATCCTATGTTCTTGTGTAGGAACTGAAGAGGTCCCATAGCTGGCAATGCCTGGAAGTGGTATCAGGCATAATAACTAACTAGTTTTGAATCCAAAGATCAGTGACCTGAGGAAATAAGTTTGGTTTCAGGTGTAGGATATACAGCCTAATAAGATACAATGGGTCCCAATACAACTGGACTCCAATCCCTCTGTCCTCCCTCTACTCCTCTGCTCTTTCCTTAGCAGCTGCACTTCAGCCATTAATAAACTTAGCATTCTACACACTGGACAACCCCTTGTCTCCCACATTATTCACTGGAACACTGCAGCACCACAATCCCTACAACACACCACCCTCCCCATGCCTTAGTATTGTATTCAGCGCTACCTTACCTGTCTCAGCAGGCCTACCCCAGATAGGGAGTAGTTCAAAGCAGTAACCCTACCTGCTTCTGCAGGCCTACCTCAGACAGCAGTAATCCTACCTGCCTCTGCAGGCCTACCTCAGATTGAGTGTAATTCAAAGCAATATCCCTACCTGCCTCTGCAGGCCTATGTCAGAAAGCAGTAGCCCTAACTGCCTCTGCAGACCTACCTCAGATTGGGAGTAGTTTAAAGCAGTAACCCTACCTGCCTCTGCAGGCCTACCTCAGATTGGGCATAATTCAAAGCAATATCCCTACCTGCCTCTGCAGGCGTACGTCAGAAAGCAGTAACCCTACCTGCCTCTGCAGGCCTACCTCAGATTGGGAGTAGTTCAAAGAAGTAACCCTACCTGCCTCTGCAGGCCTAACCCAGATTGGGAGCAGTCCAAAGCAATAACCCTACCTGCCTCTAAAGGCCTACCCCAGATAGGGAGTAGTCCAAAGCAGTACCTGCACCTGCCTCTTCTAGGGAGTAGTTAAATGCAATATCCACATCTGCCTCCACAGGCTTACACCAGATAGGGAGTAGTTCAAAACAGTCCATCCACCTGCCAACTCAGGCATACTCAAGTTAGGGACTACTTCAAAAAAGTACCCCCACCTGCATCCATAGGTCTACCCCCAAATAAGTAGTTCAAAACAAGCCACCCACCTGCCTCCTCAGATAGGGAGTAGTTCCAAGCAATTCAGAAGCCTACCTTCATAGGTCTTCCCTAGATAGGGAGTAGTTCACAGCGGTACATGATCTTGTCTTTGTACGCCTACTCCAGATAGGGAATATTCCCAGTACTATCCCACCCTGCCCTCACAGATCTATCTGGTTCTGGCTAAGAAACGCATAAACATAGACAACAATGGCAGAAAAAGATCAAAGGTCCATCTTGTCTGCCTGAATTTCCCTATCTGCCCAGGGACCTATTGTCAATAAGAGATTTTATCCTTCTGGGTCCACCCCCTACTTCTCTCCCTACTGCTACTGACCTGAGCAACCACCACATCCTTCACTCTGTCACAGCCATGCTTCAGACCATTTACAGTCTTTGCACCCATCACCTCCACTGGCAGACCATTCCAAGGCTTCACCACTCTTTCTATAAAATAAAACTTCTCCCACATCTCTCTTAAACCTTCTCCCTGCCTATTTCCACTTATGACCTTGGATTCATGACACTGTACTCCTGCTAAATAGTTTCTCACAGTTCACCTTCTTTATTTCCTTCAGGAACTTGAAGTTCTCTATCATATTGACTTGTTCGCTAATCAGAAATTCCAGAGATCACGTGATGGCCCTGTAGTGGAGACAGCACTGCTGATCGACTCCCTCCCTGAACGCCATTTTTCTTTAAAAACCAGGGATAATTGACTAAATAAAACTAAAGTCAGAGTGTACAGACATTCTGCAGCCCTATCTCTACTCTGGAGGGAAACTTCTTGGAAAATGGTTGCATTTGGGTTGGTCTCCGAGGAGCGGAATCTGGGCCTACCGATGATATGGAGGCCAAAATGCGACAGGCTCCCCCAACTCACACTCTGCTGCTAATGCTGGAAAAAGGGCCGAAAAGACCGAAAGGCCAATCCGGAGCTTCAGCTAAGTCCTCCGCTGCAATAATTACAGCTCAAACAAATGCTCCTTTCTCTGAAAATAAATTTATGGAGGAACTCCTGCTGTTTAAAACTGCTCTACAAGAACTGACCTCTGAGCTAAAATCTCTTCGAGGGGACATTGCTGAAACCAATAGAGCCATCTCTGACACTTCTGCAAGAGTTTCTTCATTAGAAGGTTGGAAACAATCTACAGATGCTGAGATGGCAACTCTAAGGCACAGGCTGCATAAGATGAAGTCTAAGTTAGAAGATTTAGAAAGTCGAAGCAGAAGAAATAATATACTTATACTGTATTCGGTCTCCCTGAAGAAGCTGAGGGTTCAATGCCAATTGCCTTCCTGCAAAAGTTACTTATCAAAATAGCAGAGCCATCCCCCAATAACACCACCTATTTAATTGAAAGAGCGCATCGCTCATTACGACCAAAGCCTGGAGCTGGGAAGCCACCTCGCCCTCTTATTTTGAAGTTTTTGAATTACCAGGATAAAACCCATGTGCTGGGTCAAGCGAGAGATATGCACCAAATTCTATGGGAGGGCCAGGAGCTCCGGTTTACCCAAGACGTTCCTGCCTCTATCAGACAAAGGCGCACCGAATATCACCCCATCATGACAAAGTTGATGGCTGCAGGGATAAAATACAGGGTCCAGTACCCTTCACGCTTTGCAGTTTTTATTGCCGGATCCTGGCACAATTTTGAATCAGCTCAACAAGTGCTCCCAGCTCTTCAATCCTTACTTCCAGATCTTTTTGCAGCTTGTTGAGGGCTTACCTCTGTTAAGAAGTCCTGGCCGATCCCTTTTGGGAAGTACATCACGAATGTGCACAAGATGGCTTGTAGTGTTCAGTCAATATGCTGAAGGGACACAAGAGGGCAATAAAGTTCTATGAAAAGTTGTTTCTTTTAGTTGGATACTCTCAGCAGACGGGTTGTTGTTAGAACTCTCATATGGTTAAGCTTATATAGATAATTGCTGGACTCTCAGTTGTGAAGATTGTAAGGTTATGTTGGGTTAAATATGCCTCAAGTATAAGGAGAGCCACTCCCGTGGTTTCAGGAGGTGATCAGCTGTCTAAGTTGAAAACTATTCTAGCTCTCCTTCGGAGAATCTTTTTTTTCTTTTTTTTCTTTCTTCTGGTTTTGGTAACTCCTTAATATATACTTTTTCAACATGAAGGAGTTGGTTGTTCGGGGAGGGGGAAACTTAGCAGTGAGAACTGACTAACAGGGCGTTATGTGCCACAGAGAAGGATGGGGGGCAACCACAGCTGCACATAGTCGCTATCTGTTGATAGCCTTGATACTAAAGTATGTGGTTATATGTTGGTGCTTTGTACTTCATATATTTGAGTTGTTTCATTCTGCAAGGGCTGTGGTAGATGGGGTTAGGGATTTATTTAGAGACAAAGTTATTTACAACTATATTTTAATGGATACCAAGTTCTTGACAGGGTCATTTCGAATAGGGTTGGGATATTATGGTTATTGGGAAGTTGTGGGTAACGGGGAGGAGGGGTATGGGATTAGGGTAACAGGGTTGTCTGCCACCAAGAAATTAAGGGTTAAATTGTATTTGGGTATTTGCTCATGGTTGCATATTTACAGAGTTTATGTATTTCTACTAAATTATATTAGTGTATATGGCGGGGCTTAAATATTGTTCCTGGAATATAAAAGGGGCCCAAACCCCTGCTAAACGGGCTAAAATCCTACTTCATCTCAAAACTCTGCAAATTGATGTAGCCTTTTTACAGGAGACACATCTTAAACCTGCATGTATTCATTATTTCCATAGAAACTGGGTGGGTCAGATATATGGGACTGGCAAAGACTCCAAGAGAAGAGGAGTAGTTATTCTAATTGCTCGTAGAGTTCACTTCTGGCTTTTACAAGAAGTTGCAGATTCTGAAGGCAGATTTATTATTGTGAGGGGCCTGTTGGTTCATATGGAGGTTATTCTGGGTTCAGTCTATGGACCTAACTCAGATGACCCTGAATTTTTTGCTTCTCTAATGATAACACTTGCTCCCTGGTCCAAGTTCCCAATGTTGCTTGCTGGAGATTGGAACCTGGTGCTTTCATATACACTGGATAGGTCTGGTCAAACTAGATTAAGGCCTTCTTCTGGCCAAAAAGCTATACATGAGTTAATGCTTTATTTGGGCCTTGCTGATCCTTGGAGGCTTATGCACCCCGAAGACAAGGAATATTCATTTCATTCCCTTCTGCATAACACTTTCTCCCGCATAGATTTTTTTCTTTTGACAGTAGACTATATTTCAGGGATCTCCATAGTATATTATTCATCTAAGGCTATCTCGGACCATTGGATGGTCATTCTCCAGTTAAATCTTTTACCAAATGTACATAGAGACAGAATTTGGAAGCTTAATAATCAGTTTTAATGGTAGATGAGTATGTTCATACAATTCAAGATTTCATTAAAATTTACATGGAGCTTAATGCCTCATCAATGCCCAAAAAAGACTTCCTATGGGGATCCCTGAAATGTGCATTGAGGGAAGAACTAATCCGTTTGGTGACCAAACGTAAGAAACAAAAGACCACTGCTCTCTCTCCTCAAAATTGGACCAAATAGCAGAGCTAGAGAAATCCCTGTGTAACCCCCTTGTTACCCGGGGTTACTAGAATCCCAGTAAGACCTAGTGGTAGGCAGGGAAGGCAGCTTGAGAAACTCCAGTTAAATGGGTTTCACACTGTCTCACTCTGTTCTCAGTCTCAGCTGAGACTGAGGGATGACACCACCAATAGAACTTTCGCAGCTCCATAAGCCACATTGGAATCTGCAGCAAAGGGAGTTAGATAGAATGCTGGGAGTTTTCAAAGGAGAGTCTGCAGTTTGGCTTGAGGGAGTGAAATTTGTACTCAAGTGGTGGAGACAGCTGTTTTCGGGTCTCAGTGCCCCCTCCCTCCAGGGGGGGTGTAAATATTCCCAGCAGATTCCTGGGGCAATCCCCTTAATTCTGCTAGTGGAGGAAAAGCTGCCTGTTTAGTCCAAGATTTATTTTGGAAGATGTAAGATTTGTGAGTCACCTGTGGGGCACCTGCAACTTAAGGGTGAGTGTCTGCTCTGGCTAAAAGGGCATATGTTTTCTTCACCCTGGGACTTGGGTGAAAATCTAGGGATTGAACTACATATTGGGAAGTGTAGAGAAATGGGCCAAGCAAGTAAAAGTAGTGTCAAATCCCAGAGTTTTGTAAGATGCAATTAATATGTAGAGGAGATGTGACAGACGTCTACCCTTAATCTACATTTAGGAGTTCAGCAAAGGAATTGTTCAGTTTTCCAGAGAAATGGCCGGGTATGGGCTGTGGGAGCTGGAGGTGGGTGGCCCCCCATCTTTAGTGACCAGGTCCACCTCTACAGATTTCTTCTGTGGTTTCTACTTTGCCTCAGGCACTTGGCCAGTGATGGGGGAAGTACCCAGATGTGGGTTGTAAGGAAAATTCTCTCTAAGAGTCGCAGACTCTAGTGTGGTGTGGGGAGCCATGACAGGATAATTGGTTCATTCCTCAAATGGACCGTGAACAGGACAATTGGTTCATTCCTCAAATGGACCGCAGATCAAGTGGCCGGCAGGGGGGCCGGGCCAGTGGGGAAAACCCAAGTTTGTACAAGTCGGGCTGTGTACCCAAAGCTGTGTGTGTCCGGGCTGTGTGCCTGGTGGGTTCAGAGCCTGAGGGCTGGAAATGGTGATAAAGTGTTCTGTAATCTCGAATCTGCATTACCAGGAAATGTAGCCCCATGGGGGTACGTCTATGCTTTGTTTGTTCAGCTAGTATGTGAATAAAAGCCACACTGAAGAATCCCATTCCTGGTTCTGGACATTACAGTTATTGCTTCCTGTGTTCAGATTTACTTGGGTACCCCTGTCCAGAGTAGCCAAACTTAGGTCCCCCTGTGCCGAGTAACCTCATCCTCCCCGAACCCAGGTCCCCACCAAGTACTGCTGTCAGCTTCAACAGCATGCCACCTGTCATTTTGGCAAAAAGGCAGGGGTGAGGGGTTACACCTGTCTCCTTCCTCCTCAGTGGAAGACTGGACCAAACTTGAATCTCTCCGTGCACAATATAATAAATTACTAGCGGAAAAAGCAGAATTTCTGCTACTTCGTTCCAAAATTTCCTATTTTGACCAAGGCGAGAGGGCCGAGAAATTGTTAGCCTTGCGATTGCGTACCCAATTAGTGATAGAATAATTCCTTCTATCTATTCTTCCTCAGGTGAGCTTCTCAATTCCCCCCCCGCAAATATTGTGAATGCCTTTCGTGAGTACTATCAGCAATTATATTCTGCCCCGACAAATGACCACCTCTTCCAACAACTGGAGCTGTTTCTCCAAGACATAAAGCTTCCAGTATTAACTGAATACCAGATTGACAAACTGAAAAGTTCTATTACTTTATCAGAGATCTGTGAAGCTATTGATTCCTTCCCCGTGGATAAGTCCCCCGGGCCCGACGGTTTTACAACCAATTTTCATAAGGTGCTAAAGGAAACTATAGCCCCTATACTACTGGAAACATTCCACTACATATTTGAGAATGGACTATCGGATACTTCCCTGTCTCTCACCACCATTGTGGTACTCCCGAAACCTTACAAAGACCCTTTACAAATAAGTAATTATAGGCCCATCTCCCTCATTAATGTAGATCTTAAAATCCTTGCTAAAGTTCTTTCCTCTAGACTTAGTCAAGTATGGGAACATCTTATTAGTACAGAACAAGTTGGATTTTTCAAAAACAGATTTTCTTCGGACCATCTCAGGAAATTAGCTTATCTTTTTTCTGCATCCAGGGATTCAGACACACCGGCTGCTCTTGTTCTCCTGGATGCAGCTTTTTACAAATAGGAATTATAGTGAGTATCTTTTTCTGTTACTTTCCAAATATCATATACCTCAGGAATTTATGCAGTGGGTCAAAATATTATATACAGCACTGACTGCCCAAATTCAATGCAATGGTGTTTTGTCTACCCCCTTTACCTTGTCACAAGGTACTCGTCAGGGATGCCCTCTCTCCCTTTATATTTTTAATCTCTATTTAGAACCTCTTATTAGGAAAAGTAACCTTTCCCTACTTGTAAGGGGCATACAAATAGGGCACCACGAATATAAACTATCTGCATATGCAGATGATTTACTGCTACATATTGTTAATCCTGCTCAATACCTCCCTGCGGTATTCCAAGTTATAGCACAATTTGAGTCTTTCTCAAATTACAAATTAAACCTGATGAAAACAGAATTTCTTCCTCTTAATAAATACACTATGAAGGCTGATGTTGCTCATATGGGTTTACAATGGAATCCCGAGAAACTGAAATACCTTGGGATTTACCTCCATCCTTCTTCAAGAGTCATGAAACAACTCAATTTAGAAGATTTCATCAATACCTTTGCAGAAGACTTCAAGCATTGGTCAAAATGGCCACTAACTTTGTGGGGGCACATGAGCATCATTAAAATGAATGTGCTACCACACTTGCCATACCAATTACAAATGCTCAACCAGGCTCTTCCGTACTCATGGTTTTCTCTAGTCCTTGGCATTCTTAGTAAATTTATATGGCAGAGCAAAAAAGTCAGAAGAAGTTACTTAAAATTAACTAGACGAAAATTAGATAGCGGCCTTCAAACCCCAAATTTTTATATATATTATTTAGCAATCCACCTGACTAGAATTCGTCATTGGCTACAGCCTAAACAATGTGCTGGTTATTTGCCTCCTTGGGTTAGGATTGAGCAGGACCTCTGTGAAAAATTCGGCTTGGACCCAAAGGCTTTACCCTTTACCCCCTTAAAAAGGCTTCCAAAACCCTTACAGACCACCCATCTAAACTTCTTAATTCAGGTACAACAGCAGTTAAGTGTTCTTCTCAAGACAGACAGGTACAGAAATACAGCACAGCCTCTGTTCGGTAATCCTAACTCGTTAATTGCTGGCAAACCAATTAAAACTCAGTCCTTCTGGCCACAAATAGGTATAGAGAGGGTGGAGCAATTAGTGAAAGAACAAAAAATGATTTCTTTTAAGAAAGGTTGTTCCCTTTTTAAATGGGGAAATACTTCAATTTTCAAATACTTCCAGTTATCTCACATGCTGATGCAGTATTTTGGGACAGGAACTTGGTCTAGTCCTTTCCTTAGTATATTACTCCCATACCTGGAGGCTATACTGTCCTCCCATTTAATATCCTATTCCTATAATTTTATTCTAACGACAGTGACCACCTCAGACAACCAAAGATTCTACCAATGGGATAGTGTCACTCAGGCATCCTCTAATCCCAGAGACTGGTCTTCAATTTGGGCCCATCTATATAAATATATTAAATGGGACAGATATAGATATATGCAGTTTTGCATAGTACATAATCTATATTATACTCCCTCCAAATTACATTGAATAGGTATTCTACCTACTAACCAATGTTCTAAATGTCACCAAGCTGCTGTAGATCTAACTCATATGTTATGGTCCTGTGAAAAGATTGTTCCCTTTTGACGTAGCATTGTAAACAGGCTGGACCCATTATTAGCTTTGTCAGATAGTTTTAATATGGAAACTTGTCTCATAGGTGATTACACATCAATACCAGGGAGCAATCAGAGAGCTCACATGGCACTAATTTCAGCATGTGCTAAAAAAGTCATACTAAGACATTGGTTAGATTCAACTACCCCCAGCTACCTGGAATGGTTCAAAGAGATGATGTTTGCTTTACAGGCCGAGTCCACAATAGCTAAATTGTCAAGTTGTATGGGTAAATACAAAAAAAGATGGGAACCTCTTTGTACCCTTCTCTTAATTAATTAGTCTTTGACTTTGCATCTAATCCTCTTTTCCATCTTTCTTGTGGAGAATTCTGGGATACTGGCCCCACAGAAAAATTAGTTTCAGTTGTCTTCTTTGCTCTACTCAGCAACTTCCTTATTTGCATCCCGTCCGTCTAAATAATTTGAAAGCAACCATAGTCAGGTGTAATAGAAATTGGTGGCAGACCAGGGTGGGTGGGTTACGGTGGGTGGTGGGTGGGGGGTTTGTGATCAAGCAAGCAACAAATAGTTGAAGTTTTTTCCTTTTTTCTTTTTAATCTCTTGTCAGGATAGAGGTGATGTATGTATTAAAGTATTAAAATTTGTCTCTTCTCTCTATGTTAAAAAACAATCTTATTTTTCTCTTTGCTTCTCTCTTATGTAAACGACATTCATAATCTTCACTTTGTTGTGATTGTTGTTAACTGCTTGCTTACTAAAAATCAATAAAGCATATTAAATAAAATAAAAAAGAAATTCCAGCTCCTCCTATTCTTCCTGCACTGTCCAGTTACCTGGTTCCTGTTGGCCAGACTCCCCTGCAGCCTGCGGTCATCCTGTGGAAACTCTATAGATGTCCTGAGATAAGAAACCACACTCCTGTTTTATGGCGCTCACATTTTGAGGTCACTCATATGATGGGTTGCTTGGAATTATGAGAATTTTTTAGGAGCTGTGAGGAAAGTGGTTTGCTGCAATTGTGTTTCATGTGCTCAGCAAACGGCCTTCAATATGATTGGCAGTGAACCCATTCTCAGTCCCCCCTGCCAGACCTCCCTCTCCCCCTCCTAAGTCACACACAGAAATTCAACACAGCATTTAAAAAAGAAATTTAGTTAGAATGCAGCAAGATTATGCACAAACTGTTCAATCTGGCTTCGGACCTGCACTTGAGAAGAATGCCAGCTAGCACTTTAGTTAAATGGAGGACTGCAGCCATGTGAGTAACTGGCTGCAGTCATGTGTTTTCCCTGCTCAGAAAATAACATCTGATGTGTTCACCAGTTGACCCATCCTCAGCCTTCCCACTGCCAGTCATCCCTTTCTTCCCCCTCTCATGTCCCACACAGAAATTCAGCATGGTATTGAAAAAAGGAACTTATAATGCAATTGGATAAGGAACAAACTGTTCAATTTAAATTGTTGCTCGAGCAGCTCCTACCAGTTCCAGCTTCCAGACCTGCACTGGAGAACACTGATTGACCCTGTAATTAACTGAAGAACTGCAGCTGCATGAGTGAACGGCTGCAGTCACATGTTTCCCCTGCTTGGCAAATGGTGCCTGATTTGGTTGCCAGTTAACTCACTCTCTTCCACCCACTGCCCAACCTTCCTCTTCCCCCTTTTGAAATCCCTCAGAGAAATTCAGGCTCATGGCAACCACAACGTTGGTGTCTATTGGAAGGGGTTTTGATAGCAGGAGGAACAAGATAATACTACCTCTGTATAGCTCAGTGGTGAGACCCATCTGGAATATTGTGCCCAGTTCTGGAGTTCACGCTAGAGGAAGGACAGAGGCAGGTTGGAGATGGTATAGCATAAAGTAAGCAAAATGATTCAGGTTCAACAGGCCAGATTCAATGAAGATCAGCTCAGGGCACTGAACATGTATTCTTGGAGGCCAGAAGGGAGAGATGTGACACAATAGAGGCCTGTATGTACCTGAAAGAAATAAACAAGATAAACCGTGAAGAACTGTTTAGCTAGAATGGAGGGTAGAAAAACAAGGAAACATGGATGCAAGCTCATGGGGGTGGTAAGAATCAGGAGGGCTGTGAGAAAGTTTTACTATGTAAAGAGAGGGGGCGAGCCGTGGAACATCCTACTGGCAGAGATGGTGGGCAGAAAAAACATTAATCATTTCAACCATGATTGGGACAGAGTAAGGGGCTTAACAGATACCCAAGGGGTAGCTGTAATGCAGGTAGTGAGAAGGGTGAAAACCCAGTTAAGACAATAGGTCATGGGGTAGAGAAGGGTAAACCTGGGCAGACTGAATTGATCAGTGGTCTTTTTGTACAGACATTGCCTGTGTATATTTATATGTATAATTCAACCTTTTAGCAATAGGAGGAAAGCCATATCCCCTTTCTGCATTGAAATTCCATCCATTACCTTACAACTTCCAACTCAATTCTGCAGAATTAGGTGGACTTTTTTTTATTCCACACAGCTCTAACCAGTATATAAATCTAACTCAGTGTAGATCCCCGAGAGAATGCCTGTATAGCCTGCCAGGATTAAACACAGTGTCACAGGTTCCTGCATGACAAAAGGGATTAACTTCTATTGAAATTGCATTGTTTGCTGCAGTAATTCTACTGCAGAATTCTGCAGAGTTGGACTTCATCCTGGTGGGCTTCACTGTACTTATACATGAGGTATGGAGCTCAGTAATTGACTGCAATGTCTCCCTGAAAGGAGTATGACGGAATTATACAAAATTTCCATTGCCAGACTGGATACCCTCCATCACTCCTTCTACTGCTTTGCCCTCCACAGCCCCCCTCATACTCAGCACTGGGATCTCTACAAATCTCTTTCTTTCCTCTCCCTGAATCATAGGCATTGCTCACACTGCATCTCTTTCATCTCTAAATTCTGGTTTGGTCTTCTCCCTTACTACCTTTCTTCCTTCATTTCACCCCAACCCCCTTCCTCCCACTCCCTTCGGAGCTACAGTAATATTTTCATACCATGGCAGTCCATCCTAAATCCACCACCACCAGCCAGTCTGTGTTCTCTCATCATTTCCCTAAACTGTGGAACTCCCTCCTACTGGCAATCCACCATGTCTTCTCCTCTCCAGCCCTCTCCTCCCTCCTACACAACTTTCTCTCCCCTATGTGTGACTGCCTTTAACTTCCTCCACCCACTCACTTTAATGGCAGTGCCTACATATTGCACTTTTCATTGAATTGCCTGCTATGTACTCAGATGTTTTATATTATAATTTTTTTCTCAGCCAATGTTTGCTCTGTATACTGTTTCTTAATTCTCTGTATCATATCATAATTCCAATTATCTCTGTATTATATTATTGATTTAATTTGCAATGTATTTCTGATGTATTTTGATGTATTCCAATTCCCCTTTCCCCAGGATGCACCTAGAAATGAACAAGTTGCTCAGTGTGCCTCTCCTGGTGAATCTTGTAAAAAAAATAAATAATACAATAGAATTACCATAGATATAGAATATACATTATACATATAATAACACAAAATATGCAACTCATACAAATCTACCATCTGAAACAGCAGATAGGTGCAAGCTAACTATAAGTGGTGGACAAGAGTTAAGAATGCACCAAAAAAGGCAAAACTGTTTGCAATCATTGTACACACAGGCCAGGATATTCAAAGGGGTTGTGCATGGTGCAACAGTGTTGCCATGAACCACTGATGCCTAGGCGATATTCAAGGGAATTTGCACTGCAAATCCCGATGCACTGGGGCACCAGTAATGTATGTGGTGCAAGTGCAGGGGGCGTGCCCATGCATATTCGGCACATCCCGATATTCAGCCTGGGATGTGAGGCACATATGCAGGCACACACCCACTTTGTGCTGCACAGGGGAGCACAAAGATCTGCTGAAAGAAAACAGGAGCAAGGCCTGGCCACCCACAGGTGAGCTGCCATATTGCAGGGTGCAACATGGCAGCCGCCAGCTGTGGGTGGCCACCCGACCTCCAAAGCAACGGTCTCTTGTCGTCACACCCCCCCACCCACTTGCGGGCTTTGTAACCCCAAAGAAATCCTGGTGGTCCAGTGGACCTGCTCCCCAACCCGATTGCGGGCATGGTAAATTTAATTCTAACCCTGGTTATCCAGTGGACCAATTCCAGCCCGATCACAGGCTTTGTAATGAAATGTATCCCTGGTGGTCCTGTGGACCGAATCCAGCCAATTGCAGGCTTTGTCAACTGAAGAAATCCCTGGTGGTCCAGTAGTACCCCCTCCCCACCCACCCGCCAGACCCACACCCCACCCCCAGTCAGCAGCGGGCAGCAGCTCCCCACCTGCAAGCCGCCCACCTACTGACAGCATACAATATGGCTGTATACATTGGTACAAGCGTGAGCCAATGAGCATGCAGACTATACTAACAACACAGTCCCAATGTGAGATGGAATTCATTCACACATCAGGACTAGTGTTGTGCAATATCTCTGCATGCCTATTGTCCCATGCTGTGGACCAATGGGTACAACTATACGTGTGCTGTCAGTCAGTGGCGGCAGGGTGGCTTGTGGGTGAGGAGCTGCCCGCCACTTACCGGGTGGGGGCAGGAGTGGCGGGTCTGTGGGTGGGTGGGAGGGGGGTATCGCTGGACCACCAGGGATTTCTTCAGTTACAAAGTCAGCGATCGGGCTGGGATATGGTCCACTGGACCACCAGAGTTAGAATTAAATTTACTATGCCCGCGATCAGGCTGGGATATGGTCCACTGGACCACCAGGGTTAGAATGAAATTTGCTATGCTCGCGATCAGGCTGGGAGCAGGTCCACTGGATCACCAGGGAGTTTACATGTGTACAACACCCACGATCGGGCGTTGGGGCACGTTGCTGCCGAGGGGCAGGGGGCATCAGTCCCCTATGGCTGCAGCCTGGCAGCGCCCAGGCGCAAGTCCCTGGGGATCAGCGCACCTGCATGCAATAATGACATGCAAATGTCCCCATTTGTGCCTTGCATGTATAATGGCCTCATTTGCATACACACCACTGAATATCGCGGTTCCTGCACCTAGCTCAACTGCACTTGCGCTGGCACATCCCCCTGCTCCTCCCTTGCCACTTGTGCTGGTGCAGTGCCACTGCACCATGCACAATGGGTGTGGCCAGGGTGCCATATTCAATGGTGCTGAGCCATGGTGCAGCACCACTGAATACTGTCCTGTCCACACCCTGGCACATCCCAGTTGCGCAGCGCCCAGGCTTGCGCCCCTGCCTGGCACAGTCTGAATAACCCGGCCCAAGTGATATTAACTGGTGAAGGCTGACCTGCAAAATCTGTTCTAGCTTGCAAAAAGCAATCCCTGTCGAATCTGGCCAGGATCGAGCAGCTTGACCTTGGCCTTCCATTTGTGTGTGCATCTGGGGAGGGGGGGATTCTTCTAACAGTGTATAGTCAGTACTTGCCATTTCTCATTATTTTATTTCTTAGATCTATATATAAAAAAAAAAAAAAAAGAGACACAGATATCTATCCAGAACATTAAGCTCTAAAGAGAGTGTATTTTAAGTCTTTGGAGAAGCTTTTATATTACCTGCAGTTTAAATCCATTAAATAGAGCACATACTACCTCCAGTTCTATTTCCATCCTTTTCCCTAGTGATTGCATGAGGCATAGTCAAGCAATGATAGATCAAAATGATTTGCAGAACTGCATAACGTACAACTGTGTCTCATAACAGACAATTCAATGTCCATAGAATGCCATATGTAGTATTTACTCAATGGACACCAGGGCCAGGATTCACAAAAAAAGGGCAAAGTGCAACACAAAAGTCTGCACTGTACCTTGCCATTGTGCAGGAGGCAAAAACTGCTGTTCACAGTCATGTGGCACACACTGCACTATCTGACTGTGAATAGGCACGGACAGGGGCAGTGGAAGACCCACTGGTGCTACCCCTACAGCTAGCCAGGAAAATGGCCCCACAGTCAATAGCGCTTACGTGCTAAAGTGCTATTCATGAAAGTATCCATGCAAATGAGTCCATTGGGCATGCAAGGTGTTAGTGGCCATTAGCATGCCCATTATGGACTCATTTGCATGGCATTAGTGTGGCTATTGCATGTCTCCCCAGCTGCCCATGTCCCACACAGCCAGACTCCCCGGCCAACCGAACAGTAAAAGAAAAAGGTTTGATCAATCACAGTCAGGGAGCTGTACCATATACAGTACATGCTCCTTAATGATTCAGTCGGCAGCTAACTGTATTGGTATGAGGAGGCTTGTGCTGGTCACCGATTGGGGGTTAGGTTGGGGTAAGCAAGGTGGTGGGTCACACTGGATGGTGTGGGGGAGTGGGAAGAGGGACACTATACTGCAAGGGAATGGCATTGCTCCTTTGGGGATGGTGATCAGTGACCAGGAAGGGATCACTACACTATGAAAAATGGGGGTTTTGTTATCTGGTGGAGGAGCAAGGACTGGGGAGGTACCTTACATTATAGAAAATATATTTTTTGTTATCATCAAGTGTACGATCGGGGACTGGGGTGGGACATGACACTATGGAAATTTATTTTTTAATTCTCAGGTGGGCGATCAGAGACTGAAGTGGGACACTACATTATGGAAAATATGTTATTATCATCAGGTGGGTGATCGGGGACTGCAGTGGGACAGTACACTATAGATATTATTTTTTGATTATTTGGGTGGGCAATCGCAGACTGGGAAGGGGGTGGGGGCTGCAGTAGCTCTGCCAACCACTAGGGTTGCAAGGATTACCGCCAAGTTTTGTGAGCTGTAAATTGCTCCACGTAAGTGCCTTCACAAAGGCCCTTATGTGGAGCAACAACTTACTGAATGGGATTGCGAGGATATGCAGGTCCCCTCCTCCTCATTTGCATTGTGGTCCACCTCACAACTTTGCCCAGGTGCAAACCCAGTTTGTGGGAGCAAACTGGGCTTTGTGAATACTAACTCCGGGCAAACTGGGTTTATGCCCAGGCAATGTTTTGTGAATCTGGCGCCACAGTTTGAAAGTGATTATTGATTTATTTAAACTTTGGTGACCAGGATAGACATATTGAACCAAAACATCTCCAGGTGTGACTCATGGGAGGGGATGCAACGAGGATTGAAACAGCAATAATAAACATAATGACAATAGGTACATGTGCATAAACAAAAAGGCTATGCAAAAGTGATAAATTCCAAAGAAAAAAAGCAATATAAAAAGTGTGCAAAGAATATGGATTATGGGGGTACAGTAGCAAGGATGAGAGCTTGAGGAGTGTGGAACCAAAGTATGGCAAGATGTTTGTAACAAAATTACGATGGCAGTGTCCCTTCACTGCTTACTTGGCATTCAGCCCTATCAAAACTGGCCCTTTTTGAAAGATTATCTTTTGTTACCACTAGTAAATTGGACATCTATCATACAAAACTGTGACCCTCATCTTACTGTAACTCACACATCTGTTCAGTTCCTTCACTACAACCATGCAATCCACCATGAATTTGGTCAGGTCTGTTATTAAGTTTGATAGACTGCTCTTCTAGCCCTACCAATTTTAAAACTCTGTTGCACTCTTCATACATTTTCCACCTCTACTTTTATCTTATTGTCCATCTCTGTTCCTAATTACTGTACCCTACCCCCAATAGTCTTGCAGCTCCGCTGATATTTTGGTACTGCCTCTCATGATAGTCTTTGCTTGTATTTTCCTAATAAGATTTCAAGTTATAGTTTTTAATTTTATTATTCCAGCGCTTGTTGTGTATTGTTTATCTGATTGATTATTTTTTATATCTATTGGCATTTTGGAACTATTCACTTGCTGTTAATGTTATTTTTGAAAAGGTTTTCAAGAAAAATGTTTATGATTAAAGAAATGGCAGCATAAATTTCACATTACTGAGTACACTGAGTTTTAAGCTATATAATAGGGTAAGAAGTAACATGGGCAAATAGCAGAGTGAATGAATACAGTATGTATTCTTGTATTGCAGAAAGTAGGGGAATATGGCAAGCTGCAGGGGTATGCTGTTGACAAGTGTGCTAGTAAGAGCTGATTGAGAAAGCACAAGGAGCAGAAGCTATGGTTGGGGACAGGGAAGCTGTTCCACAGTGTTGGAAGGTGAAGAAAGAAAGCCGACTGGGCTGCTGCAGATTTACAGCAAGGGATAAGAAATAAATCAGCTTTGGATGATCAGAGAGAGCGGAAGGATGGAATGGCAGGGTTAAGTAGAGATGAGAGGTACAGTAAGTGTGAACAGTGACAAACCAGTATTTATCCAGGAAGGAGGAATAGTGTGAGAGGTGCCAGGCTTTATGGGTTACATCTTCCTGTTCTTTATTGCCATAGATAGTTCTTCACATAATTTTTCTAGCAAAGCAATGTACATCTATAACTGTATCAAACGTATTCAAATCTGCTGTCAGAGAGATAGAAAGGCCTTTATTCAGTACTTTTTCTTCATCTTGAGTTAGTAGAGGTTTTGACAAATTAACTACTGCAGAAGGTTCAACAATTAAATCTATCTCCTCTTGCCCCTTCTTCCTCTTCCACATCTGCCGCCCATGTGCATTTCTTTGATAAAACAGTTCTTGAAATCTTATTCTCCTTATGCTGTAACATCAGGGGGGTGGGGGACTGTTGAGGTATGTTTCGTGGGGGGTGTTGTGTCCTGATTTCCAGAAAAACCTCTGGGTTACTGTCCGTGTCACTTGGGCCAGAGATATAATCAAGTATTGTGGCATCTTTAGTGCTGGTGGGGTTCCTTAAAATTGATCTGGGGGTTCTGGGGCATGAGTTTCTGCTGATGTATTGTTATTGCTACTGTTGTCCCAGTTAAACACTCTATTAAGTCTATAGTCTTTCTCATTTCTTAGAAACTGTTTTTGTTTTGCCTTTTTAATCTGAACATCATATCTTGCCACCTTATCCGTTAATTGTTTTTTGTATTTTCCAAAAACACCCTGATCATATTTGCACGAGGTACAGTATGTTTATATATGTGTGTTAACTTTGGGTAGCCAGTATCTCTGATGCAGCCTGGTGCACAGCCAAGTGAAATGTAAGAGTTTTTTGTAACTTAACCCCGTAACCATGTTTGGTTATCTATAGCAGCATAGTTTGCACTGTATGCACTTTGGCACTTTTTGAAAATAAACTGAAGTGAATATTTGGTCAGCACTTAGTCTGGGTGCTTACTTTTTTGCACATTTTAAATTCATTGTTACAGCACCAGACCTTTTTCTCAGTGCAGCTCTCCACTTCTGCTTGTTTTGATATTTGATTTATACAACATCAGTTTGCTAGTTTTAACTTTTAAATCTGTTTATGGAAATATTTATCATTTAGTTGAACTGCTGGCTTCAGTGCTGTACTGGGCTATTGTGATATCATAGGCTTTGTAACAGCAGCTTTCTCATTGGTTTAGTAGTCTGTTGTGATGTATGCAACCATCAAGATAGTGGTTGTGACCCACCCAATTTTCAAGATAACGTTATCTTGTATGGTGGATACCAACCTATCATGCTTATCTTGCACAATTTATTTATGAACCTGCTGTATAAATTACATATAGTATTAGGTGCCACTATGTATCGTGGGATAACTATCCAGTGCAGCCATTCTCATTATTGTCTTCCAACACTTTTGCAGGCAAAGTCTGTAAAAGCATAGATAATTTGATACTGCTGGGGGTAGAGTGAAATATTTGCAACATGTTTAAGGTCATAAGATGAATGACAATGAAGTTAAAAACTACACAGCTACTAATTACATAAGGGGTGGGATATTCAGACTGCATGAGAAAGATGTGAAACAGAGGGAGCAGGCGCATGACCAGTGTGCCATTGCGCAATGTCTGCAATATTCAAACCATGCACAGGACAAGGTGCGCCTGTGCAACGTGGCTGATTATCACACCAAATGCGCCATGGCGCAATGAGGGATGCACCATGGAGCAGGGACGATGCTCAATAGCACCCCTAGGGATGTGCATGGACAAAGACAGGAAGCAGCTGAGCAGCAGCCATGGATGCACCTTGTGCTAAGGAGCATGCACCAGGACAGACAGACCATCCACCCCAACCCCCAGCCCCCCTGGCCTGGGCAAGGCCCCCATGAGCAGCACAACCAGATGGGTGCAGGATGGACCACTGACCCCCTAACCCCAGTGCTGAACCACCAACTTATGTTACCCAGTAGTCCCCACCTGCTGGGCATGGCGCCCCTGCACTATCCACCAGCCAACAGGGACCAGGAGACAGTGATGGCCAAGCTCCACCCATGCAGCGGTAGCACACCATTACTGCCCGACCCCAGTACAGAGTGCCTGAGACACCTAGCCAAGAAGCAGAACCAAACAGCACATGGCACTGAAGGCAGTCCAGCACCACTGTGCCAAGGCATCCCAGTCACCCTGGAGTGCAATGCACAAGTACCACAATCCCACCATGACCACCCAACGAAGGCAGTGACACCAGCCACCAACACCACCACAACCCACACAAGGCCCATCAGCATGGCCCACACAGATGCACAGCAAGGTGGGTGACCTGGCACCAGTACCTGAAGGACCCCGCATAGGACAAGGGCTGCCCTAGACACCAGCACAAGTATGAAGGCACCACGTACACAGGGCCAGAACAAGGTCCTCCACCCATGCACCCACCCTGCCACAGCACCTGCCCCACCAGGCAACACAGCACCCCCCCTGTGGTGCATGGAGGCCTGCGCCACACAGGAGGCAACACAGGGCACACACAATGCCCCCCCAGTCACATGGGCACACCTGCAAACAGCCACACAAAGCAGTGCGACAGGCCCTGCCATCTCAAGGCCCATGGTGCCATGTAACCTGTGGCCAGCCCACCCCCAGGGTGCTGGTGAGCCTGAAATGTGGCAGTCGCCCCATGATCCTGGCCACCCCAATGGCAGGTGCAGGGGCCTGTGACCAGGCCACCTCCTGCATGCATCAGGACCCCATGTGACAGCCACCAGACCACAGGCACTGCCCCAGTCACCATGGATTGCATGGAGGGAGCAACCAATAGCACTGCCCACAGTGGCAACAGGGACAGATGTGCAATAGTCCAGGGGCCAAAATGCCATCAGCAAGGGTGCTGTGCCTGCAAGGTGACAGGCATGTGCTACCCCTGAAGACACACCGTCATCTGAGCATGCGGTGATGGGGGCCACACGACCATGCATACCACAGCCGCACATGGTGGCAGTGTAGCAGCAATGGCCACAGCCACACAGGCAAAACACACACCGACAGGGGTGGATGGGATACAGCACATGCACCACAGCCCACTGCACACAGGTGAACGGTGCACAAGGCATACCACACAAACCCCAGACAGAGCCCATGGCCCCCACCCCCACCAGTGGAGGAGCCCCACCAGGCACACCCACACCCAAACCAGCCCTACCCCACAGTAGCCATGCACACCACTGCAGCAAGGCACCATGCGCCCACTGCAAATCAGAGACCAACACTGACATAGATATAAACAAATGTTTTAAAACAGAACAACAACAGCAACAACAGAATTGTAACCTATATATAGATATGTACAACAAAGGGGGGATGGGTGGGGATGCTACAAGGGGGGAGGGGAAAGGGCAGGGGACAAGGGTAAGGCAAATATGGGGGGCATGGGGGGTTGGGTACAGTCCAGGAAGGGATTTAGTGCCTTCACATGCTTCAGGCGCTACTGGTGGCCCCGGTCCTCTCCTGATGCCCTGTGATGCCTGTGGTGCCACCGCCTGTCCTCCTGTCCATCCTCTCCAGCAGCTCCAGTGTCACCCGGGTAATCTGCAGGATCTTCTGGAGGGTCCACTCAATGGCATCCAGATGATGGCCACCTAGGAAAAGGGAGCAGAAGCAGTGTGAGTGACTACCCTGACTAATGCAGCCCACCCAACGTGCATGGCGTGCATCAGTGACCGATGCCCCTGGGATGTCATGTGACCTCCCACAGTGAGTGCGCCCACATGAGCCACCCACCCGGGCAACCCTAGCCATGTAAACCACTGCACACCTCCCCCACCCATGCACCGCACAGCACCATCATGGCCATCTGGTGTCATGGTAATGCAGTGGGATGGCAGTGGCACAACCAGGCACCGAGTGCACACACAGCCCACCTGAGACACCCACCCACATGTGCAGGCCCACAGGACAGTGCAGAGGGCACCACAGGAAGTGCACAGCTGGAAGGGCAATGTGTAGAGGGGCCATGCCACGCCACCACCCCTGCAACCCACCCTGCACAGGTGTATAAGGAAACACACTACTCACCTGTATCCTGGTCTGCAGGGTGCTGCCAACCCACAGAACCACCACTGTGGCCTGCCCACATGGCTACTCCCCCAGCAAGGTCCTGGTCCTGCTGCTCCCTGGCCAACCATGCCCTACGGTGTTTCTCTGGGCCTGGGGGGAAAGATGAAGAGAGTCACATCAGTACATGTCTGACTCATAGGCCCCCCAGGACATCAGCCCACACAACCTGTCTGTGTTGTGGTGGCATAGGGTGGACATGATGCCCCCACCCAACATCACAGGTGCTGGCCCCCCTGGCGGCCTGGCCTCCCAACCCCTCTGCCCCAAGGACAGTTGGAGATGGCTAGTGATAGTCATGGAGCACCTACCTGGCTGTGGCACTGCTCCCCACCAGGCACACACCTGCAGGCACCTCAGATGGTCAGGGACACACCACTGGAGGTCACCATAGTGGTGGCGACACTGCTCCCCAGTACGAAGGCCCCCAGTGGCCTCTTCAAGCCCATCAGCCACCTTCTGCCACACTGCAGTGCAGGGCCTCTGGAAGGGCACCTGCCCAAACAGGGCACCAGCATGTGGTTCTACAAGGGCCACCAGGTTGGCCAGCTCAATGGCACTCCACACAGGGGCTCTGGTGTGCGGCATGATCCAGGCTGTACACAGTGCAAAATGGTGCCCAGTAGCACACGTGTCCCACGTGCTGCAGCAGCGAGGTGCTGCGCTGCCATTCAGAATCATGCTGGTACCATACTGTGCAATAGGGGGGCAGCCATGCAGCCGCATGGTGCCTAGAGGCCAAAGGGCAGCCACAGGGTCAAGGGTCGGGCCACGCACTGAGCGCCACTGTGCTATTGGGAGGCCCTGTATGGTGCACGGTAGGGTGCATGTGTGTGACGCCATGCAGTGGCCTACTGTGCCGGGTGCCATGGCACCCACGGTGCAGTGGTGCAGTATGGGCATGATGGCACTGCGCCATCCACACCATGTCACTTGTGCCCCATGGGACATAAGATGCATGAGCTCCACAGGCACAGTGCTGGCTGTGTACTGTACTGCCTCCTGTGCTATGAGCGTATGCTGCACTGCTCACGTACATGTCAGCACCACGCACATGCATGGTGCAGGTCCAATTGTGCACGTCACAGTGATGCACCATGAGCTGAGCATGCACAACACCATTGCACAAGGTGCAGCAATGGGATATTCAGCCAGGTTATGCAAATCAGCTCATGATCCATTCTGCAGCTCATCCACTGCATTTGCATCCCATTACAGTTGTGCATACCCTCATTTGCATGCGATGCGCTATAAAGGCACCATGGAAATGCATAGGCCATGGATCGGTATTGCAGCCATAGGAGGTAAGTGCCATGCTGTGGAGATGTGGGGACAGTGGTCTGGGAGGGCTGTATGGGACTGAACAGTCCATGGTAACACCTGTCCATCTCCCTAGGTACAAGCATAACCAAACATGAGGAGGATGAGGAGCAGGGGAGGGTGCAGAAGCTGAGGTCCAACTTCACCAGGGCTGAATCAGATGCACTCTTCAAGGCCTACCTTGACAGGGAGCCACTCCTCAGTGGCCAGAGTGGCACACCACAGGCCCATGCGGCAGCGTGGGGTGAGGTGGCATGTGCTGTCAGCCAGCAGGACAGCCACCAGCATTCCATGCAGGAGTGCAAGAAGAAGGTCGGCACGGACAGGAGGAGGATTAAGGACAAGGTAGCTGCCATCAGGGCAGCGTGTGCAGCCACTGGTGGGGGCCAGCAGGACATGCCTCAACTGATGCCACTGGAGGAACAGGTGGCCAGCAGCATGCGGCATAGTGCCATTGAGGGTGTGCCTGATGGAGGCTTCCAGATGGGTGGCAGCCCATCACTACATGGTAGGACCGGTGCTGGCAGTGTGTGGCTGGCAGGGGGGCAGGGTCCAGGGCTCAGGCAGCACCACTAACAGTACTGTGTTCTTTACAGCTCCTGAGCAACTGCATGGGGCAGTGGTGGTGGGTGTGTCCACCGAGGGGGTGGCCCTGGAACCGGTGGAGTGCCCATCCACCTCCACTGGTGTACAAGGACTGACCATCTGCAGCCCTGCACAGCTGTCTGGACTGATGCCTGTGATGCGGGTGTGGATGAGGCCCTGGCTGTGTTCCAGCGGGATGCCAGGCACTGTGTCCTGTGTGTTGAGGCACAGATCGGGGCCAACTCCGGTACCGATGATGACATGATGCACGTCCTGGACAGTGATGCTGGTGGGTCACAGGGGGATCCCATGACTGGCATCCACCCAGGCTGCAGTGCAGGCAGCACTGGCATGGTTTCCTGCCCAACAACCCTTGTCCCTGTCATGTCTGTGGCATCCAGTGGCACAGCACTGGTGTGTGGACGTGGGAGTGGTGTTGGTGGTGCCAATGCAGCCATGCTGGTGGTGCCCAGTGCTTAGCAGCTGGAGGTGCAGCGGCAGCAGCTGGACAGTGATGATGGGGGGATGGGGGCAGGGGGCAGCAACAGTGCACCACATGAGGGTGTATCCCAGGAACAGTTACGTTATACTGTGTGATATTAATACTAATTGGGTCTTTCTTGTTATCTTTTCCTGTTTTTATTATAATATACTAGAAAATGGTGAACATTGGGTGGAATGCTCAGGATACTGGATGTAAACAATATTTGTAACTCTTGTATCCATATCTATTTTTATATCTTTTCATTGTTAATTCTCTTCTCTGTAACTGAAAGTGTTATGAATATGCCTTAAAAGGATATCAGAAAAATCAATAAAGCTTACTTAATATGAAAAAAAAAATGAGGGTGTACCCCAAGAAGGCAATGCCGTGCGGCACCCACCGTCATGGGGTGCTGTGCCTCAGGGCCAGGAACAACACGGGGATCAGCAAGTTGGCCATGCAGATGACCCCTTGGATGCCCACAGCCGTCTGCTCCAAGCCTCTGTGGATCAGCAGGTATGGCTCGTGGTAGCGGCGGATGCACTCCGTGAGGAGCTGTGCCAGGCAGAGGAGCAGCACAGCAGGGACCATGCCTTGCTCCTGGAAGAGTTAGCTCAACAGCGGATGGATGTGACCACAGCCATCAATAGGCACACCATTGTGATGGCAACTGTCGTGGTTACACTGGCCGACCGGCTGTCTGCCCGGACACCGCACACCCCACAGAGTGCATTGTCCACCCCTCATTCTCAGTGTCGGGTGACCCCTGCCATATCGATGCTGGGATTAGCTGTGGGTATACCAAGCACACCTGGTGTGGGCATGTTTGGTGACCTGCAGACACCTGCACGGACACGGTCGTGTTCACGCAGCATCACCCTTGGGGGACCATCGGTGCCACCCCATGAGGCCACTGATCAGTCTCTTATGGCTGGCAGGTCTCGGCGGGGCAACCCACATGTCCGTAATGGCTGTGCTACTGTGCAGCATGACTGACCCTTCCCCCTCCATGACTGCTGTCTGCCGCTGCCCAGTGTGTACTGTGGAATTCCATGTGCATTGCATGGGTGTGGTGCCCTGTCCTGCACTCACACGGTCCCTGTGCATACCCACCCAGATGCTGGCCACTGTGGCGTGTGCATGATGATGCCAGCATATCACTGTCCACCACTGTACAACAGTGCTCAGCGTGTGAGACACGCACAGTGCCTGCCACTGGGAGTGGTTATGGTGGGTCATGTGTGGGTGTGGGGGGGCATATGGAGGTGGTTGTGCATGTGGCACCATGGGCATGGGATGTGGTGTGTGTGCCTGTGTGTGAATGCTGTGTGCAGCCCTGCTGTTCTCTGCCTTTGTGCGCATGCCCCCACCCAGTCCCAAACCCGTGCCGCTGAACCTGCCCTGATGTCCGACCCTTCCCATCTGTCAGCTCTGCCGTCACCCCTGGTGCTTGCTCATGGCCCTGTTCACCTACCTGTGTGGTCCATAGTGCTCTTCTGCAATGGTGTCCCAGTGCTGCTGGGCCATCCGGGTCAACTGGGGATCCTGTCACCCAGGGGGTGGCTGCCCAACACCAGCTGGACCAGTGTCCTCATCGTCCCCACTGCTATCCCCCTCCTCAACCTTAATGGCTATCCCACAGTCAGTGGCCATGTTGTGCAGGATATAGCAGGCCAGGAATAGCCCACAGGCCTTTGAGGGGCTGTACTGTAGGGCACCGCAAGAAGTGTGCAGGCAATGGAACCACGCCTTCAGCAGCCCGAACACCCACTCGATGATATTCCGTGTGGTGGCATGTGCCTCACTGTACTGTTGCTGCGCTGTGGTCGAGGGGTGCCAGTATGGTGTGAGCAGTCAGGGCCACAGTGGGTGCCTACTGTCACCTGTGTGTAGAGAGGTATCATTAGCATGGTGGTCTGTGGCACTGTGCCCCTGGCCTTCCAGGCTGCTCCCCATGGCACCCCTGCCCTTGCCCCACACACACCCCCAACTGCTTCTAGCATCTGACGTGCACTGCATACTCACCTACCAGATGGCCAGTGGGGATGTCCCACTCTTGAAACTATGGCACAGTGCAGACTGGTGCCAGATGAAGGTATCGTGTCCTGCCCCAGGGTGCATGGCACAGACATTGATTATGCGCCCCTGGCATCACACACCGCCTGGCAGTTGACACTCAGTTATCCCTTGAGGTTTATATGCCACCCCCATGGGCCAGGTGGCATGCGGATGCCAACATGGGTGCAGTCAATGGCCCCGAGCACGCCAGGCAACAGTACTACCCTGTGGAACTCCTTCATGTTTGCTGTGTGCTCTGCCTGTGTGCTGGGGAAATGGATGTACTCCGTAGCATGTGGCAGCAGTGCGCTGAGGAATTGTGTGAGTAGGCATGATGTAGCTGACTGGATTATGCAGGCACATGATGGCTGTGATCTTTGTCTCCACGGACAGAGCATGGCTCTGTCTTGTGGGTGCCTGCATCTCCTCACTGCACAGCTCACAGAGCCATCTCAGAATGTCCCGGTTCAGATGGTACCGGCCCACGATCTCGATGTCACTGTACAGCTCAAAGCTTGCATGGGGACGGTACAGCCTGTTCTGGGCATTCCGCCAATGGGCCCTTCTATGGCCACACCTCCCTGCAGCCTGCCTCCTCACATCCCTCATTACTGCCTCCATCTGGAAAGTGGCACTGGCCATGTTCCTGGTTGGTGTTCCCCCCCCAGGTGGCTGACTACCTGGTCACCCCAGCTGTGTGCTGCCGGTACTGCCCCTGCTCTGGGTGCACCACTGGCACCTCACCACTGCGTGCCCTGCTTCTGCCCCACTGCTCTCCTTCCTCTGTGGCACACACAGACCCTCATGCACACACACTCACACACACTTCCAGTGGCCCCCATCCACCTCTTGGCCACCCCTGACCACCTGTTTCTTTCCCTGGCTCCCTGCCACTCTGTCTCCATGCTCCCCCGCTATGGCTCCTCTTTAGCCCAATCATTCTCCCCTCACTTGCTCCCTTTTATTTTTGATCATTTCCACTGTCGCACAACTTCCGCTTGCTCCACTGATGCGCACGTTGCCTGTTGTTGAATATCGCACTGCACACATTATTCCTGGTTACACCCCCTGCACTTGTGCATGCATTCATTACCGTTGCTCTATGGTGCATTGGGTTTTGTACTGCGCATCTGATGCTGCTGAATATCGCATTTTGGTGCATCTCCACTTTTGCGCAGGTGCATCCATGTTGTGCATGGCTCAACTGCTCTGAATATCCCACCCAATGTGTATTAATACTAAAATTTTGAAAAAGCTGAAAATATTTTTAATACATTTTTTAACTGTCATCATTTTTTGTATTGATACAGACTATTGCTGCAAACAATAGTAGTGACACTATGTAGTTGCCTTTTTTGTTTGTGTCACAACTGAAAAACATGAATCGATAATAGAACTGTGCAGAATGGTAAAATTTCCATTTCATGGACTGTTGATGAAATTTTGTGAAATTCCGTGAAATGTTGTGGAATTCCATCTAAATGTTGCAGATTTTTTTAAATTTAGTAATTTGGTCATAATGTGGGTGTTGTGTAAGCTAGAGCTCTGAACTTTGGCATGTTTACTCTTTGGAAGAAGGGCACATGAAACATAATGAAATTCAGATTGATAATTTAATAAAGATGCTCAAAATCTGTTATTTTATTTTGTTGAGTAAAATTTCATGAACATTTTGATCTGCATATACCTCAGCTGACTTTTGGGTCAGAGATATTAAATTTGGTATGATTCCTTGATAGGTATACTAACAATGTGCCTCATTTTCTGACAATATGATGCATCATTCCCAAATCATATGTGATCAAAATCTGTCATTTTATTTTTTGTGAAACATGTCATGAAAAAAATTCATTTGCATATAACTCAAGCTCCTTTGGAGCTAGCCATGTGTATATTTGCATGAATAATCTTTTTACAATACCTATATAGAATGATCTAAATATAGAGATAATTAGATTAGAGATTTGTGAGTTACAGAGGTTCAAACCTTTACTATGTAAATATTTGCACAATTTTGTAAAAACTTTCAAAAATGTGGATGTTTGTAACTTCTCTGCTCTTGCAGGCATAGACTTAACATTTAAGATGCATATCCATAGTCAGTGTATCCTGGTGTCTAACAAAACTGAATAAATTGGATTAGCACTTTTAAATTTGCAGTAAAACAAAAAAAATATTGATAACATTTTCTCAGATATTTATTGTAGGATATAGATGAAACATCCAAAATTGTTTTTGTGGAATTTAACATTAAAATTGCATGTGTCACTACCTCATTTGACAAGCGTAGGCTGAGATTGTTAACTTCAAGGGGGTGCATGTTGGGAAGGGGGCACAGCCCGGTTATAAAAAAGAAATGTAAGTCCTGCAGCCGCTGGAACAAAAACAATCATCTGGTCCCATGCCCCAAACCCAGGATCTGATCCTTCAGAGCCAGCCTCCCTACCCACCACACCCCATGATTGGCTTGGTGGAGCAGGCACACTAGAGGGCAACAACCTTCTTCCCTATCCCTTCCCCTCGTATTTACATTTTCCACTCTCCTTTCCCTTCCCTTGGAGTTGCAGCCCTCGCTACCCTGGTGTGTAGCCCTTGATAATAGCACAGTAGTATGGGTCGCCATTTTGAAGGTCACCCATATACGACTGCTATTATCACTGGATACTCTGGGTGACTATTCCCCCCTTCTCTTTTGGCACAGCCAGATTGACTCAGTAGAACTACTGATCCCACTGATAAACTCCCTTAAAATGTGAGTCACCTATTCCTCTTCCTATTGACCTACCCAGTTGGAATAGCCAGAATTCTTACTTCCTGTTGTCCCAGACATTGTTTTCCCCCACTACATCTTTTTGAGTACCTCTAAGTCCCAGACTTGCATTTACATCAGGCTCCCTGGATTATAACTTTACTGGATGTGATCCTTAAATATCCTGCATTCAGGTTGGAATTGTTGACACTCTGCACTTCCTTCGTCCAACCTGAGGGTCTACCAGTGTTGTGCTACCCAGCTCACTTGTCCATTTCTTGCTGAAACTGTGCATCTAACTCCTGGACCTGGTGATTCCATGCACTACCTGCCTCTTATACCACTATCCTTTAATTAAAATCCCTCAAATAAGGCTGAGTGAAATTAGAAAATTCCAGTTTTATGGAATTTTTTCATGGAATTCTACAGTTTTCACAAAGACTCATGGGATTTGACTTTAAGTACAAACAGTATTTTACAATTTCTGGTAGCAAGCAATTAATAAAATTGGCACACACACTGTCCTTGTAAGGTCTAAGAACCTGCCAAATTAAATGGTATTGCATTCTCTAGTTTTAAAGTTTCAGAGGTTTATTAATTTGTAGTTTACATTCTTGCAAAATTAAATTTTTAAATGTTGTAAAAGTTCAACTACTTTTAATTCAATCCCATTTAAAGCTGCAAATATGAACTTTTTCAGAAATGACCATGTGGTATAGTAGTTCAAAAGTTTCGACTCTGGTTAAATTTGTATGTGTTGTTTTAAAATTAGAGGGAAATAACTGAAATTCTAATTCTGGCAACATGTTTGGCAGGCTATAACTCAGTCCTACTTGAAGCTAGAAATCTAAAACTATGTACATATACAAATTTAGTGATAACCTGTATACCTGTCAAATTTTATCACATTGCAATGAATACTATCAAAATTAAAATAAAATTACAGAAATCTAAATTTTGGCACAATGTTTGGCTACTCATAACTCAGCTCCCATTGAAGCTTGAGACTTACAAGGTGGTGCATACACCCATGATGGATGCTTCTCTAAATCCTGACATTGTGGAGAAATTTGAATAAAGATTTTTAAAATTATCTCAAAATACCTGAAAATTACATTTTGATTACATGTTTGGCCATCCATAACTCTGCCCCCTTGCAGCCTGTGACTCTGACACTTGGTGCACATCTATAAACCATTTAGTACTGTTTACATTCCAAATGTGGTGTTAATGTGATAAGAGTTTTTAAAATTACAGTGAAATAACTGAAATGTTCAACTTGGCAAAATTCTGCAGAATCAAAATGGTCATTCTGTGGGCATTTTGCAGGCAGAATTTTATATTCCACACAGCTCTAATCAATAATTTGCTGAAGAAGCAGTTTCAAATAGTATTGATACATTCTGTATACAACAGTATTGACATATAAAAACAGTATTGTCCAAGCTAATTCTTAATGGCTGGACTCCAAGCTTTCATTTAAAAAAATATATATTTAACCCCAACACTTCCAAAGTTAGACCTTTCAAAACATAATTTCTTTAAAATGTGATAACCTTGGAACCATTAGGGCTAGATACTTTTTTTTTTTTTAAATGAAAGCTTGGAGTCAGCTAAGTAGAAATATTAACATTGTTATCACTGTGTCATGGGACATGAAAGGCATAAATAAAGATAGTACAGAGGGAATTTTAAGATTAAGAAGAGGGAGGGACATTAGGGGACACAATCTAAAGTTGGAGGGTAGTAGATTCAGAAGGGAAATAAGAAGCCACTATTTCATGGAGAGAGTGGCGACAGGGTAGAATGCACTGCTGAAGGAGGTGGTATCCTTGTAGACTGTGGGCAGTTTTAAGAGGGGATTGGACAAAGTCAGAGGGAAGGTTGCCAGTGAGGCACGGGAGGGGTAGCAGCTAGTATGGGCATGAAATTGGATATGTGAGTAGGAGAGGGGGTGCAGCTGCTGTGTAAAAGACTGCTAGCTGCACACTCCAGCAGACTAAACAGACCATCAGGCCTGTATCTGCTGGCATTCTTTGTATGGTTATATGTTTGTATCAACCATTTGTCAGTATATACAAAGGTTCATGCAAAGGTATTTGGGAGCAAAGAAGGTCAGAAATAGCCCATAACCGCTCCCATCCAGTAACCCCTAATAGCAGATGTTTTCTCTTTCCATTATATAGTTATTCAAGTGGTTTTTGAATTGAGTCTTGGACTCAGAGCATATAATTGCCTCTGACAGCCTATTTCAGGGGGCCACCACCCTTTGTGTAAAGAAAGCCTTCCTTGTAATTGTGTTACATTTTATGTGTCTGAGCTGAAGTGGATGACCCCTCATTCCTTTAGTATCATTTTTAAATTGGAAGTTTAGTTCATTTAGAATATAATTGTCCCTCATTATATCATAGCATAGTAGCAAATCCCCCCTAACTCTTCTTGTTTATAATAATAATAATAATAAGAATTCTTTATTTATATGGCACCTTTCGATCATCAAGGTGCCTAACAAACAGTTAAAACAACTTAAGTCATAGATTCAGAACACCATAAATAGTATAAAATGCAGATAGTATGAATAAAACATATTCAAATTTTCAAGTGACATAAGTTTTAACTGATTAAGTCACCCTTCATAGGGCATATTTCTCATATTATATATTATTTTTGTGTCTTGTCTTCGGACTATTTCTATGTTTGCCACAGCTCCTTTAGATATGGGACCCCACATTGGGGCCCCATAATCCAGAATAGGTCTAACATACACCCTATACAAGGGGTTAAAAAATAAATATTTCTTAGCAATATAAACAAACATAAAATGGCTCATGAAATCTTTAAAACCCAATCATTTTTGAAAACACATTGTATCAACTGGTATAGACATGCACTGACCCAGGAGAACTATATCATTAGGAACTCTGCATGTCGATCTGACTCCAAGCTTCATTTGAAAAAAAAAACTTAAATCTCTATGATTAACACAGCAGTTAAAATGTTCCAGCTTTCAAAATATAATTTGAAGCATTATAAAATATTATGAAGGATTTTTTTTTGGAAATGGGTGGAAGATACTAATGCTTGATTTGTCTAAGAATAAAGCCATTCTTTTTTAGTTCAGGACTGACATTTTCAGGGCTTGATTCAGAAAGTCCCAGAGTTGATGCAAGGTGCCTGCATCAAAAATAATTGAACAAAATGGCACCTTTGCACCACAACTTGCAGTCTTAGGAATTCAGGAATGCCCCCACACCAAACTTGTGACACTGTGCATCAGACCAGGCTGTGCCAGGTCTGTGCCAGGTCTGCGCCAGGCATAAAGTTGCACCAGGGTGCTAGGGGGCTTCCGGCAGGTGCAAGCTGCCATATTCCTTATGAGGAGATTCAAGAAACCCTCTCAAAGGGCCCACAGTTGAGGACAATTAGAGCAGCTATTTTATTTTTATTTATTTATTTAGTTTTTGTTTACCGGGTAAGTACCATAACCAAGACATGACTATTTTCAGGCACGACCAGGGAGATTACAATAGGTAGGCAGGGAATGACATTTGATATCAGGAAGAACAAAATACAGAGCAAACAAGATCTGACAAATCATGAGTAGGAACAAGATTAGACAAATTACATTTGTGGGTAACAAGATGGGTCAATAGTTCACTAACAGTAACAACAATTCAATGATTACAATCACATGTGGCTAAGCATAACTGTGTTAAGTGCAGCTAAAGGCAAAACCAATAGAGACATAAGTGCCTAATAACATAACCAGGTGGATAGGCTGAGTAGGGAACAGTTTGCAACAGTGGAGAAGTGAGATGAAGCCTGAAAGCAAAAAATTCGGGCGGGGGGGGTGAAGCAGGCACAGGAGACCTGACTGAAGAGGAAGTAGTGACAGTTGGTTTTAAACTGTGCATGGCTGGGGGCTAGGCAAACATTAAGAGGTAGGGAGTTCCAGAGTTTAGCCACCAAGTAAGAGAAAGCAAGGGTTCCTTTGTTAGATTTACATCCCGGTATTTTCAGCAGCGATTTGTCAGATGATCTGAGGCCATGGGAGGGGGACAGTGGAGTTAGTAGGGAGGTCAGCGATACAGGAATCCCTGTTCTTATAACATTATCAGTCAGAGAGCCAAGGGCAAGAGTTTGAGCTGAAGCAGGGGGTAGCCAATTTAAGTCAGCATAGAGCTGACAATGGTGTTTAGAACTGGTGAGGCCGAGGCATACCTACAGATGCTGTTATAAGTGGTATCCCACTTTCTAAGGAGAGTAGTGGATGAACTAAGATAAGTGACTACCCCATAGGATAACGATGGGAACAAGATCCCACGGGCTATGGCTAATCTAGCCGACTACGTAAGGACATAGCTAGGTTTTAGGCAGCTCCAATTTTAGCATTAATTGATTTACAAGAAGACGTTATATGCTTATCAAAGTTGAGCTTTTCATCAAGGAGTACTCCAAGATACTTGAAAGAACGTACAGGTTTGAGGACCGTACAATCCTGACCAGATACTTTAAATAGATTGTGGTTGTTGTTTCATTTGACTGTTGAACCAAACAACACAGCATACGTTTTATCAACATTAAGGATTAGTTTATGGAGGAAAAGCCAGGATTGAACAGACTTAAAAGCAGTGGTAAGGGTCTGGTTTATATGGTGTATATTCTTATCATTACAGTACAGGACCAGGTCATCTGCATAAAGGATAGCCGAGCATTTGGGGCTATTTGACGAGCTACTATTAATAAAAATAGAGAAGAGGAGGGGTCCTAATAGTGATCCTTGGGGAACAACTAGCTTGTTAGCCATGGGGCTGGACACAGTGGAATTGAATCTAATGAGCTGTGTTCTATTTGATAGATAGTTATTAAACCAGGCAACTGAGTTAGGTGAGAAACCAAGAGCTAGGAGACTATCTAGTAGAAGAGGGTGGTCATCGAGGTCAAATGCCTTTATCAGGCCAATAAAAACCTGCACCCATGGGGTGGCCACTGTCCATAGCAGTTAAAGCATCATTCGTACGGTGGAGCAAGGCCATGGAGGTGCTATGACCTTTACGAAAGCCATATTGAATTGGTGAGAGAAGGTTATATTTAGTCATGAATTTGGTAACTTGAACTGATACTAGCTTTTCCATTATTTTACTTAGCACTGATAGTATAGCTATCAGTCGATAATTAGCCATATCTCTTTTATCACCTTTCTTAAAGATCGGAGTGATTCTGGCCACTTTCCATACATCTGAGACAACTCCATTGCAAAGAGAGAGGGTAAAAATCCATGATAATGGCTGAGCAATAAATGGTGTGGCCAGTTTTAGAAGTTTGGGTTCTAAACCATCAGAGCCTATGCTAGTGTTGTCAGAAATGGTATTCAGCAGGCCTAGGACATCAGGTTTAGAAATAGCTCTGAAATAGAATGTAAGGGGAAGAGCAGTGGGGGTAGGTGGAGTAGGCGGAGGTAAGGACTGACAGTGGAGGAAGCCAAATGTAAATCTGGATAGGTCAGAGAATTGTTTATTAAATGCTTCCACAATGGTCCTAGGGTTGTTACAATGGACCCCGCTAATGATCATTTCATCTGCCAAGTGAGTATTCTTAGCACCTAGGAATGATTTGATGTGTGCCCAGAATTTCCTGGAGTCACCTGTCGCTTCCTGCAGAAGTCCCTAACAATATGTGCTTTTTTGCTAGTCTAATCCGCTTTTTGCAATCACTTCTCTGGGTCCTATAGGTATGGTAATCAACAATAAGGCCAGTTTTTCTGAAACACCTTCAGTTTTTATCCCTGATATGTAATGCAGCCAGGAGATCTTTGTGTAACCACTTTGTGGGTGCCACACGAACCCGTCGGGTCACAAGGGGTGTATGCCTGTTCTGAACTGCACGGAATTGTTCTAGAAAGTAGTCTAGTGCTGTTTGTGCATCCAGGGGCTGAGAAAGACAAGACCAGACAATAGATGAGACTTCATACAGGAACTTCGCCTGGTTCAGATTAGCATAGTTCCTGAAGGTGATATAATGCAGGGGCTAAGTCTGGGAGCTAGAGTGTTGCCACACTCAAAATATAAGGGAGTGATCAGATATGCTATCCAGCAGAGTGCCGGCATCTACAATTCTGTTGACTCTATTTGTTAACACCCAGTCCAGTAGCATGCTTGATATTTCCTTAGGGGAGATCCTTGTGGGCTCAGTTATCACTTGATGTAGGTTATAGCTCTGGGTTACAGATAGAAGTGACTCATGAGTATGTCCAAGCCAGTTTAAATTCATATCCCCAAGGATAAGCAGTTCATTGTGGCCTGCAAGCTTTACCATGTCCTCCAGCAGATTAGTGAAGGCAGACAATCTTCCCTGGGCCGGGTTATAAGCAACAGCTATATGTAGATTTTTAGCACCCAGGCGGAGAATTGCATGAAGAGATTCACAGATGGAGGACTGGGGTTTAGTTTTCAATGAGACATTTAGATTGAGCCACGTCTCAGATAGGCACAGTATATCCGAATTGTGGGTGGCGACCCAGGCCTCCGGCTCCTTGAAATTATGTGTAAGGCTCCTAATGTTTAGATGGGCTATGCAGAGCCCAGAAGCAGGAGCCCAGGAGGCATTATTGCATGGTTGAGGGTGTAAGGGACCAGGGTTCTGTTCCACATCGCCTGCCAACAGGATAGCAAGGCGCATCAGATACCAGAGCTTTCGATGACTAAAAGGAGTAAGTATAGTAGTTTAGGTGCTGGTCTAACACTCCTTGCACCAACCCTGGAGCCCCCCTGGGCTAGCAGGAACATGTGCATCACTGGAATATATTGTACTGAAGTGCAATAAATTACTTGTTGTTTTGAGTGGATAGTGCTGAATCATACACATATAGACCGTGATATAGCTAGGGCAATCAGTTTGAACCACATTTGTGTTATGCATGTTTTAATCCCATAATGCATATGCACAACTATATAAGGGGCAGTTTTGAGGCACAAGGGTTACACACAAGGCAAGGCAACCACTATTAAACCAATACAAACACTGTATTACACAATACCCAAGCAAGGCATGTGCCGCTGGACTGCCCTGCAGCTTGTAGCAAACCTCCCAGTTGCATGGTCTGTATGCTGCATGGCCACATTTGTCAAAAGTTGCAGGACTATGGCACCAGGACCCTACCCCATAGTGAAGCCAGTTCAGGGTCCATGGCACAACAGTGATTGGCGCAAGCTGCCATTTTCCGCAGTTTGTGCAGAGCTTTCTAGAATCAAGCCCTCTGTCTGAATCAACTTACATAATTATCCTTTTTTATAGGATAATGTTACAGAAACTACTGTACCATATAATTTTAGTACAAGCTAGAAACAGACTAAGTAGAAAAATCTGGCTGATGACACTTGAAGCAGGCAATACATAACACATCCTCTGTTAGAGCCCTATGATAATGGAATTTTGAAAATATTGTGGAACTGTTTAGGGCATTTTGATTGACAATACAGTACTATACAATTTATTTTTTGTATGAAGCCTTTCAAACACAGATAGTATCTCAAAATGCTTCACACTGGAAACAAATATAAAAATAACAAATAATAGAATTACACAGACTGTACAATGTAAATGGCTGAGAGTCAAGATGATGTCTCCAGCCAAGTTAAAGAAAATCTTGGCAGCAATACATCAGTGACTCGATTTACCAGACCACATTTGTTGAGAAACTTAATTCTGGGTGCTCAATCATTGTTCTTTTAGTGTATCTATACAGATTCATATATTCCACAGTAACGTCAGAGAATAAATATCATTCGCATAGGTGTTCTGCTTTTACAGAGTGATACAGGCAAAAAATATAAAAATATATATTTCTCCTCCTTGAAGAAACAAAACATATTCTGTAGTAAACAAGGTCCACTTTTCACAAATACTGTACTTCTATTCTGGCAGAACATGACATGCAGTAGGGAATCCACTATATTTGAACGCTGCATTTCTTAAGAAAACAGTGAATACACTTTTTTTTGTCAGATTCAATGCACTTCTAGGATACGCCACCAATGTGGATGTGGCTTTGTTTTTGTAACCCTGTAAAAGTTTAAGACTGAAGCAGTAGATCTTCTTTAATGAAGTGGTGAAGAAGCAGGGCTCTGGAAAAGAAGGTTTCATTTTGTTTTATTTAAACAAGGATGTTTGAACAAATATTGTCCATTTTCAGAGACACTTGTGGTCAAGAATATAGACAACATTAAATGCAAACAATACAGTATAAAATTACATAATTTACAGTGTTTAAGGAAGATATACATATTTAAGTTTACATATCTAAGGCTAAAGTTTTTCAACATTCCTTAAAAACGTTGGCAAGGAATTCCATTAAGAAGCAATTCAATAATAAAAAGGCATTCATCCCATACCTTTTCTACATTTAGGCAACCAGAAACATGACTCAACAGATGGTCTGGTATGGATACCTTTACGAATGGTTGCCATGACAACAGAGACCAATTTTGAGGGTGCATCATTATTTTTCAATTTCCAAGCCCAGTATCCAAGCACATAATGCATACATTGGTACAAACTTAACCAGCCCTAGATTTTATATCATTCATGATTCATCCCTCACAATTCATATACCATTACCACAATCCATTCTTCTTAATCATTAATTTACATAATCACCCTTACACCTTCTGCTTTATACTTCACCAGTCCTGCCTCCTCCCTTCGCTCTAGACCCACTATTGATCCCTCTATAGCATCAGCCTTTTCCATCCCCCCCCACCCCCCTCTTCCTTACCCCTGGCCACAACATCCAGTATTTTCACCCTATCCATCTCCTTTGTCACTGTCCCTCCGGTATTCACCCATTACATATCACCTCGTAGATATAACCTCCAGCTGTCCATACAGCACATCATCTGAGTCAAAATATCTAAGAAAATCTCTGACACTTTATATCCTCATCAAAAGTGTTAACTTAAAGTGTCTCCTATTACCAAATTAGCAAGCTGGCTACTTCATGAATCATGTATATATGTATTATATTTTTGTATTGTAGCATATTAATGTACTTGTGACACTGAATTGATGTATTGGATCAAATTGTTGTCTCCCCAAAGTGTGTATACTCTGTATGTTATATTTTATGTAAATTGAACCTTGACCTTACCAGGTCCATCTTGCAAATGAGCTGTGCTCAACGATGTTCTCCTGGATAAATAAAGATTGGATTGATTGATTGATTGGTTTGTCCAATGGCAAATTAAAAGAAAATCCACAGGCTCTGTTAAGTAATATTTCAATACAATGTAATAATATCTGACTAGCAGAAGAATAAATTACCAGGCCATAATCAATAGTGAGAAATACGTATCACAATACTAAGACATTTGTAGCTACATGAGTAAGATTGCAATGATTATGAAAAAGTTGCCTGAATTTACGGCCTTTACCATATTCTTAGTATAATCACAGTAACTTTTTTTAAAACTTTATTTTAGGCTTTACTGTAAGCCACTACAGTCATGTAATACCTTGATAGGCATTTTACAGGTAAAGAACTCTGAGATTTTACAGAAAATACATTAGCGTGACAGTTAGCTAGTTGTTATGTCTCAAACACTGTTACAGCATGTCCTTCATAATACAAATAGAATAAAGTATGGGTCGGTGTGTGTATCGAGAAATTTACACAAACCCGAGGGGTTAGATGCTACATAAACCCTGAGAGCGAAGCTCGAGAGGTTTACGTACAGCATCTAACCCCAAGGGTGTGTATAAACTTTGAGTTTACACACACCAATCCATTTTTTATTTATATATAATTGTTGGGTCTCGTTTTTTCACCTCAACAATTATATAAAATGTGTCTGACTCAGTGTATCTGTTAAAGAATGGAGGTAGTCTCATGTTTTAGCATCATAATGAGTATGTTTTTATTTTAGGTGAAGAAAAATGATGGCAACACTTGAAAATAGTTAGATTTCTAAATGTTTAAGAACATTTCTAAAGAATTACCTTTACCACTTTTCAAACAAGAAAGCTAAGGTTTTCCAAAACAGTTTCCCTCAGTTTCATCTGGGTGGCATTGCTGCACTATGAGGGAACTGGATTTTGTAACGGTTTACAGTTCTGAGTAGTTAATATAAATAGTTTTAAAATAAGAAAATTAAGTTTTTCTGAAACAGTTTTCCTCCATTTGGTTCGGGAGGCATAGCTGCACTGGTTGTCAAGCAGGTTCTGGTTGCTTTGGAGACATGTCATGTGACCTCCAGATGGAGGGGGGACAAGAAACAACATAGAGGAGCTCTTAGGGATTGTCTGCAGTTACATGAAGAAGTGTTTTTTTTTTCTTGAATTTTTAAAGCATTACCGGGAATATTTGGAAAGTTATGTTCGCAATATAACAGAGGATGCAGCTCTGAAGTTTTTCGTGTAGTCAGTGTACAAGGAGAGACGGCTTCTGTGGGCACAAGACAGTGCTGATTTCTACTTTTTTCCCACAGAAAAGGTGGCACGTGATTGCTGTTACAAACACTCCTTTATAATGGCAATTTACACACGCTTTTTACTATGGTAAAAACAAGACCCATTAATTATAAATTAATTATATACCTATATAAATAAACAGTAATGACCATATGCTGGTTGGTGTCAAAAAACAAACACAAGTCGTCCAGCCCAGTGGCATGGAGGGCTGAGGCATCAGTGCCTTACCTCCTGCCATGCCGGGGACTCATGTTTGCAGTGCAAGTGGGTAATTGGGGGTTGGCCAGTGAAGGACAGGATTGAGCATATAGGACAGCTCTACTCTCCCAGGAAGGGGTGGGTTCAGAGATGGGTGCGTGCCTGGCCCCCAAGTGGCAGTTAGGGGTTGGAACCATGGGTCCCATAGACAGACAGGGTGGAGGTGGAGCAGACACCTGGCATGCTGCATACAGAAACATGTACAGCTCGGCCATTGGCATTATTGCATGCTACCACAGCCAAACTCAGAGGAGGGGAAATCCAGAGGAGAAAACGGTGGCTGACCGGCAGAGTGACACTGGACTTCCATGGGCTCTGAATTCAGCCAGGTGGGCACCTCCTGCAAGAGGTAAGACCCAGTGGACACCTAGGTAATGAGGCTGAGAGGTTCAGAGGATGAGGGGTCTGCTGACAAAGTAGCATAAAAAAAGCACAAAAGAAACTCACTGAGGTCAGTAAGGAAAGTAACAGTAGTGAAAATTGACAGCATGCAGCGGCGCCATTTTGTCGATGCAGTGTTAGTCTTAGGATCAAGTCCCACGATAGATATTCTAAATACAAAATATTTAAACTTATTGATCTCCCAGTCAATTCACTGCACAATTGCTTGGCCCCCCTACAGTATGAAAATACAGTCAAAACAATGACAAGCAGCAGTGCATACCTTCCTTGGATAATTGTACTTGATGACTGCATTTATTATAAATCTAATCCTCCTGGCACTCATCTTCCAATGTGCTGGTCTGTCTGGTAGCCTATGACATGGGCTACTGAGAAATGGCTTCCTGCAGAATGACTCTACTACAATGTCTGATGTGCCTAGGGTGACTGGGCAATTAGGGCGACTGGGCAATTAGGGCGACCCTACCTGAACGGCGACCACAAATTTTCATGTGCATGCGCGCATGCACACACCCGTAATGTAGACCATCCAGCTGGTGGCAGGGCCATAGCACAGGACCCCCCCACATGTCAACATGGACGTGGAGAAGCAACCGCCGCCCCCACCCACCATCACATGCAGCCCCCGCTCCCCCTGCATGGCACGCACTGACAACCACAGACAGGTGAAGTGCATGGGTGGACAGGCTGCAGGCAAGCCACTCTCATAGCGAGCACCTGCACAGTGCCACCATTGGCACCTCGGTAGACAGCCACCATGGGTTTGAACACCACGGCCGGCACACACAGCCACACAGCCTTGCAAAGTAAAACACGGCAACAGGGATTGAAGACACAGCAGTTCTCACTGCACACCATCGAGGCCTTCACCGGTCGCAGGCTCCAGGGACTACGCCACAGTCACAACGCCACCACAGCATGGGTGCATCACTGGACACCGGACACCATGTCAGTCATTAGGCCATACGATACTTCCATGACTGCTCACACCACACAGCATGGAGGCTGACACCCATGCCATTTTGCTGCACTGCCACACAGACCAGAGCGCAGAGGGGGTGTAATGGCTGGCAGAACATGCTTATGTCATCAATGGGGGTTGGCAGTAGGCATGGAAGACAGGCACAGGACAGCACTACAAGCCCTTAAAGGGGGTTGGGGTGCAATGGACAGGTGTCACTCCAGTGAAGCCAGTGAGAGATGGATATTGCTACTTATCTCACAAGCCAAAAGAGGAGACTGCTCCTATTACACCGTGGATACATGTACCGCAGGGATAAGGAGAAATATGGGAAGGTGTACTGGAGGTGTGTGCAGGGCCACAGGCATGCATGCCCTGCATGGGCGACCATTGCCGACCATGTGGTGTATACCGGGCGACCCCACAACAATGCCCTGGATCCAGGGGACGTCGGTGTCCAGGGTGTAATGGCAGGTGTGTAGGAGTGTGCACGGATAAGCATGGAGAGCATGACCCAGGTCATTGTGCAGGCCACTGGTGGGGTGTCAGATGCCATCACCGGCAGGCTACTCGCTAGGCCCCTGATACTCTGCATGGTGCAGTGTGTGCGCTAAGCCACAAGGGGCTGTCCTGCTACTCCTGGCAGCATGGCCAAGCTCACCCTACTCCAGGCATACACCATCACACCCGCCGGGGCACAGTTCCTGCAGTACAACGGTGGCCCTGCAGGGGCCCGCATGCTCATATTCACCACACAGCATGATCTGACATTCCTGTCTGGGTGCCAGGACTGGTTCCTGGATGGCAGCTTTCACGCCACACCACCATTGTTCGGGCAGCTCTACTCAGTCCATGGCCTGCGGGCTGGATCGGTCCTGCCATCTATGTACATACTGATGTGTACATGGACGGAGCGCGCCTACACGAGGGCACTCATGGAACTGTGTTGGCTACTGTGTGGTACACAGCCACAGTCTGCGCTCATGGATTTTGAGTTTGCTGACTGACGTGCCCTCACCAATGTCTTTGAGGGCACCGTCCTGCGGGGTGCTTCTTTTGTTTCTGCCAGGCAGTGTGGCGACATGTGCAGGGCAGTGCAGAAATACTCGAACGGTGCACCATGGATGCAGAGTGTGCATTGCAGGTCCGCATGCTCCTTGCACTTGCCTTCATGCCACCGTATGATGTGGCGCTGGTGTATGGTGAGCTAGTGGACATGCCCTACTACCTGGCAAACAAGGAACTCCTGTGTCCCCTGCTGTACTACATGGAGGACACCTGGGCCGGGCGCCCAGTGGGGCATACAGCACAGCGTTACCACTGTTGCATGTGTCCATGTGGAATATGTATGAGGTGACACATAGCGGGCAGGCACGTACAAACAACATGGGGCTGGCACCATGCATTTAGCACCTGGCTCAGTGCCAGTCACCCAAACGTCTGGCAGTTCCTGGACTGCCTCATGGAGAAGCAGTGGCTTACCACTGTGTGCATGGAGCAACCCGTCTCCAGTGTGGGGAACAGCAAGCCAAAGAGGACCTACTGGGACCTCACACTCTGCAATGTGGCCATAGTTGAGGAGTATGGAGTGCGCAGCAGGGCGGACTACCTACAGGGCCTTGCACACAATTTCCACATGCAGGTGTAGTCTACCGCTCCTATCCGCCCCCCATCCGGCCACATGCAGCCTACCCCGTCCACCTCTGTGCTGTGCCTCTGTCTGTCTTGCCAGCCTGTTCAATCTATGCCCTGGCCACCAGCCCTGCACCATGTCCAGTCGCTGACCCCTCTTTGCCTGCACATCACCCCCTGCCCTGCGTGTGTTCCCCCATGCCGTGGGTGACTCCCACCTGCGCATGGCCTCTGGCCCACAGCTGTGCCATGGGCACTGCCTGGCATTACCATGCACTGCCACAGCATTCAGTGCCTTGCTGGCCTCCTGGCCCTGCCATGTATGCCCATCCGTGTATCCATCCTTCCACACCATTGTTGTCCCATGATTCCTCCATCCTGTTGTGTGTGCATGTCCTGCTGCTTGCCCTTCTGTCCATCATCGTGCTTGCTTTCTTTGCGCTCTTCATGTCCACTGCTGGTCATCCGCAGTGCGTCCTCTGTCATCCCTCGCATCCTTGTGGTGGTGTGGTAGCATATTTCTTTTTTTAAATAAATGCCCATTTAATAAGCGGGATAAAAAAAAAGTCATTCAGATGAGGTGTGTAGTTATCAGAGAATAATAAACAGTTATGTGATATGTTTCAGCAATGACATTACAGGATTTTCATGGACCATTTATAATTTGTTAAAAACTCATCTGTAGTCTAGGAATAGATTTTGTGAACTAAAACAATAGTTTGCTGGGGCCCATATTGCCTGGGTTGTTATATTTGCCTGAGTTTGTTATATACATAATGAAGTTATGAGTTCCCAGCCCTATTCCCCATCTTTGACTACGGTGACATAGTGTACAGTATTGCTCTCAAATCTCCCCTTGCCTGAATGGACCCCTTCTTTCACTCCTTTTGTCATTTCATCTTAGACTGTCCCCCTCATGCCTAAGACTGCTTGCTCTACTCTGCCCTTTCACTCCTCTCCCTTGAGGCCAGGCGCCTTTCCTACTGTGCCTCCTTTATATCCAAACTTCTGGTTTGTTTCACTTCCTTCCTACCTAAATCTCTTTCCTATCCTCTCCCCGCCTTCTGGTACATTCTTTGCATACCATGCCAGAGACCCTGGTTTGAGTACCATGCCTGGTATGTAAAATATATAGTAGCTGGCAACAAACTTGCTAAAAATGATCATGCCACTGAAACTGATGCTTTAGTTGAGTAGTTAGAAAGCTAAGCACTCATCTAATTTAAACATTTTGAAAGCTGAATTCTTTCACAAAATTGAACTTATTTTCAGAACAATCACTTCAAATCTGGAGTTACTTTCTAATGTCAAGTGCCATATTCAAAAACATATAGTACCATGACGTTTTCCTGCCAAGAACATTCTATGTTTCAGATAGCTTGTCTACTGTAAGCAGGGCCCCTACTTTTCTGCGGCACAGTGGGACCAAGTTCTGCGGCAAGACTACCATTTGCCGCAGAACTTCTGTGGTGGTGGTTTGTAATTTCTGCGGAAGTTCTGCGGCACTAACAAACTACCACATCACAGTGTCAGCTTGTCATCCTGGCTTTATTTTCGTGGCAGTGGTTATAGCAATCAGGATGGTGGAAAGCACAGTAACACTAGTTCAAAAAATGAAAGACTTATAAAAATAATTTTATGCCTAAAAAAGCAAAACAAGTGTCTCTCCCTTAAGGTACTAGCCTGTTGCATAAATGACATATGCAGAGGGGATCTTATGTGATAAATAAGGTATTTCTATATGCATGCTATCTATCCCACTAATGAGGTTTCCACTGTCTATCACTTATATATTTGTATGTGCTTTCTACACCACTCATGAGGTTCCCACTGTGTATCACTTGTGTATTTATATGCAATCTGTAACATACATACATACAAATATGCGTGTGTGTGTGTGTGGTGAGAGAGACAGAGATATTTTGTGTGTGATGAAGATGGCATAGAAGAGTTATTGCAAAACTAATTTTTCATGTCAACCTGCTTTCCCTGACACACTGCGAAATACCATCAGGCCATGACATGCATGTGAACCAACTGTGAGATACAGCTGTCCGGCCCATCACAATGTGTCCAACATGTGACAGAACACTGCACCATACCTACCCAGACTCTGAGCAGTGATGTGTTCCACCAATCCTTGTGCTGCCCAGCCAGCTCCCAGAGATAATCTCTGAACCTGAGTTGCTGGCACAGAAACACAGCATGCTACCCTCTGACCCAACAGCTGTCCCTGCACACAACATTTCTCAATAACTTTTAGGTGATTCTATCAACCAATGACAATATGTAATCAATAACCCTGGCAAAAATGCTCACAGTGTAATTATTTATTTAACAGGTCTATTCTTTCAACAGGTCTACACATTATTATATTTCACTTTTCTGGGCATAATCACTTTATTTTTCTTAAAAATTTAGACAGTTAAATTCATTTTACCAGTTATTCATTTCAGATAGCGTCTCTATACCTTAAAGGCACAAATAGGTTTGTACAAAATGAGGTATGGACTTAACAGGTCTGTGCTATTGACAAGGTTTTGTTTAAGTTGGCCCTAGTGCAACAATATAAGACCGAAAATTTTATTAGGCTGTAGTGCACGTTGAGCAAATATCACCATGCCTAATGTGCTGTGCCACCATCTCTGGCAGTGGGAGCTGTGGTAGATAAGTGACTGTTCATTTCTGTTGCAGAATGCAGCCATTTCATTAGCCAATGTATGATGTTATAGCAATGATAACATCACATTCTGAGCATATAGAGGGGTTTTGGATATAAAAAGAGGGGAAGGGAACCAGATTCTATGTATAAACAGAAATATTAATAAAAAATCACCAAGAAGAGTGAATTCTGCTGCACCGCAGAAGTTCTGTAGTAGATTGCAAGTTCTGCACAAAATTCTGCAGCCACAGAATTCTAGGGGCCTTGACTGTAAGTAGTACATGCTTATAAACTGCAAAAATAGTGGTGCTCATCCAGGGCCAGTACTGCTGCACACAAATTGCTAACTCAGAAATCAACAAACTGCAGCACACTACAGGCAGAAAAGAAAGCTAGGACAAACAAATGGATGCTCAATACTTTTTATTACACCACTGTGCAAAAGCACTTTGTCAGCAAGGAAACAAGTGGCAAAGAGCAGCCCATTTTATAGTAAAAGTGTACAGGTCACGTGAAAACAAGATCCCATCCCTTCAAAGCAAAGTACTGTACTTAAATCCCTTACAAGGAAAACAAAACTAATACAGGAGTTCATATTGCTATAGTATCTCTAGCTCAAAGTCTAAAAGCCATCAAATTAAGAAGTGAAACCACTTTTATGGACATAAGTAATTAGAAATACTTAAACAACACTAGTTTAGAAAAACAACATACATAGCTTATCTACAGTGGCCCGGATATTTAAAGCAGTTGCTCATGGTGCAACAGAGTTGCGCATGGCATAACAGAGTTGCACCAGCACAAGTACGTACTTGCACCAAGGAGTGATATTCAGTGGGAGCCAGTGCGCAGCACAAATCCCAATGTGCTAATGTGCAACTATAATGAATGCAGGTGCACGTGCAGGGGGCGTGCCCATGAATATCCAGCGCAGTGCGATATTCAACCATGGGACCATGGTGCAAGTGCGGAGCAAATCAGAGATGCACCAAGCAGATTTGTTCCTATAAGTACCAGGCGTAAGCGCACAGAAAGCACTTGCACCAGGTGAGAGGGAGTGAGAGAGAGAGAGACAGAGAGAGAGACAAAGAGAAAGAAAGACAGACAGAGAGAGAGAGTGAGAGACAGACACACACACAAACAGACAGACAGACAGACCAAGGCAGATACAGAGGGAGAGGGACAGAGGTGGCAGTGGAGAGGGAGACAGGGGCACAGAGAGTGTAGTGGACAGGCAGACGTACTGCCAGGCAGTGCACCAGGGTGGCACACAGCCCGCAGCAGCCAACCGCCCAGGGGATAGAGGACAGCAAGGACAATGGATAGTCCGCCTTTCATGATGGAGGCCATAATGAGGGGTGTGAGGGGCAGCAGGAACAGCGACGTGGTGTGGAAGGGCCAGTCAGCGGTATGCCCGACACAGGTGGTACCGCGCCTGCATCACCTTTGAGCAGTATAGTGACACTGAGATCGTGGGCCGGTACTGCCTGAACAGGGCCATTCTGAGGCAGCTCTGTGAGTTGTACAGCGAGGAGATGCAGGCACCCACCAGACGGAGCCACGCCATGTCCATGGAGATGAAGGTGACAGCCGTCATGTGCCTGCTCACCACGGGCACCTTCCAGAGACCAGCAGGGGACACCACAGGCATAACCCAGTCAGCCATGTCCCGCCTCCTCACACAGTTCCTCAACACTCTGCTGCCACATGCGTCAGAATACATCCATTTCCCCAGCACACAGGCGGAGTGTACAGCAACCATGCAGGACTTCCACAGGGTAGCATGTATGCCTGGCATGATTGGGGCCATTGACTACACCCACATGGGTATCCGCATGCCACCTGGCCCCAAGGGTGTGGTGTATATAAATAGGAAGGGGAACCCGAGTGTCAACTGCCAGGTGGTGTGCAATGCCACGTGGTACATAACCAATGTCTGCAACACACATCCTTGGAGTGCACATGATGCATTCATCTGGCACAGCTCTGCACTGTGCCACAGGTCCGTACATGGGGATATGCCCAGGGGCCACCTAGTGGGTGAGTATGGCATGGGCAAGGGGTGATGGCAGAGCATATCATGGGATGGGGAGGGCAGGGAGTGCATGATGGTGTGGGTGGCAGGGACAGGAAAGGGGCACAGCCTAGCATGGCAGAGGGCTAACCATGTCATTATACACACAGGGGACAGCGCCTATCCACTGTGGCCCTGGTTCCTCACCCCCTACCAGCGCCTGTCATCCCTAGCAGAGGAACACTACAATGAGGCACACACCAGCATGCACAACATCATTGAGAGAGTCTTTGGCATGCTGAAAGCATGGTTCCATTGCCTAGACAGGTCAGGCAGTGCCCTACAGTACAGCCCCTCAAAAGCCTGTGGCCTATTCCTGGCCTGCTGCATACTGCACAACATGGCCATTGACCATGGGACAGCTGTCGAGGCTGATGAGAGTGACGGTAGTGGGGACGATGGAGGCAATGGGCCAGAGGGATGTGGACAGCCACCCGTGGGCAGAGGGATTCCTGGCTGATCCAGCAGGCAAGACGGCACAGGAACACCATAGCACGGGAGCACTTTGGTGCACCCAGGTAGGTGGTATGAAACACTAGGCCACACAAACAGGTGCAGCACACATGCAGGGGCATGCTTGGCAATGGGCATGCACACACTGAGGCAGGAAACAGGGGTAAGGGTGACAGGGGCACACACCCACATACAACCACACACAGCACCCTGCACAGCCCCCCCCACACACACAAGCACACACACAGACACACACACACACACACACACACAGAGGCGTGGGTATGTGGCATGGATCAGATGCATCGCACCAGTGCACAGGCACAACTAGTGCAGGACTGCTGTCATCACACACACGTCACACAGCCCAGTGGTCAGGCAAGCATGCACACAGGCAGCGTGTGGTGTGACACACAGGTGCCACACCTGTGGCAGGCACACACACTGCCCATGTGCGCACTGGCAGCAGCTGCAGACTGCAGGTGGGGAGGGCCACACATCAGGGCCACTGCACAGAACCATGGCCGATCGGCAGTCACAGGCTGTGCATTAGCCACGGGGGCATGTACAACAGCCCCCCAGGGGTGGACCCATGGGACCGCAACTGTGTCCATGTAGGTGTGTCAAAGTGCCCAAACAGCCCAGCCCCGGGCATGCCTAGGATGCTGACATTTGAGCCCCGTGTCGACTGCTCAGGGGTCACCTGATGCCGGGTACGCAGGGTGGACAGCGCACTGCAGGGGGGTCATCTGTGCCCGGCCACACCCTGTGGCAGCCAGCAGTGCAAAGCCATCTGAGATTGCAGTGGCAATGAGATCCAGGGAGGTGGTTGTGGCCTCTTGCATGCACTGCATCCCCGCCAGGATCTGTGCAGTGCCACTCTCCTGCTGTTCAGCTAACTGGCACACCTCTGTGTGCAGTGCGCACACCCCAGTGGTGAGCAGCAGCTGTTGCTGAATGGACTCCCACAGCAAACAGGTGTGGCCGGCCAGTGGCTCAGCATCCTGGGGCTCCCAGGCTGGACGCCGATCTCCATGCAGTGACTGGCAATGCTGCACAGCCCCCTCTCTGGTGGACGCTGCACAGTGGGGCCTGCAGGGGGATTGGGTACGGAAGGTGCACCAGTGGAGGACCCCGCATCCAGCTGCCTGGTGGCACCCACAGCCTGCTGCTGCTGCTGCCTGTCTGGCTGCTGCAAGCCACCCAGTGCCTGCGCGGCAGCACCACCACCACCGCAGGGCACAGCCTGGGCAATGCACAATGCTGCACCCACAGTGGTGGTGAGCAGCTGTTTGGCTGCCGGCAGGGGGCTGGGTGTGCTGTCTGTGTCATTGACCAGCAGGAACACCCCCCCCACAATGGCGGCCATGCTGTCCAGGATGAGCGTTATGTCATCATCAGTGTTGGACCCCACCCCGATGTGTGTCTCTGCACACAGGCTCCCTAAGGCTGGCATTCTGCAGGAACACATCCAGGGCCTCATCTGACCGCAGGTCCAGGACATATGCCTAGATAGCTGTGGTGAGCTGCAGGCCCTGGATGCTCATGGAGGTGGAAGGCTTGTCCTCCGGGGCTGGTCCAGCGGCCATAGCTGCTGCCACCACTGCCCCATCATCCACACAGAGGCATGCAGGTGCTGCAAGACAAAGAGAGACATGTTAGTGATGTATTGCCCACATGTGCCCCCTGCCACTGCCTGTGCCCCACAGCATGGCATGTGCATGGGTGCATACACATGCACATGACAGGCATGCTGGCCTCACGCACACCAGCATGGCCATGTTCACACCCTCCACACCCCCAGCTGTGTGTAGCTGACATACTTACCATACAGTGATGGGCTGCCACCCATCTGGAATCTGCTGCCAGGCACACCCTCCACCATGCTGCGGTGCATGGTGGCTGCCACCAACTTCTCCTGCACCATGAGCAGTGGTGCAGCTGCAGACCCCTCTCCAGTGGCATTCCAGGAGGCACAGATGGCCACCACCCTCTCCTTGATGTGCCTCTTGTCCATGCCCACCTTCTTCCTGCACTCCTGCACTGAGCACAGGTGGCTGCCTTGCTGGTTCACACATGCTGCCACCTCCACCCAGGCCCCAGCCCTGGTCTGTGGTGTGCCCGTGGCACTGCTCAACAGGGGCTCCCTGTCAAGGTAGGCCTCGAACAGGGCCTCTGTCTCTACCTTAGTTAAATTGGGCCTGCGCGTGTGAGCAGGCCCATGCTCCTCACCTTCCTCATGTTCCGACAAGTCGCTTCCTGTGGACATGGACAGCACAGTGTGTCAGTGGCAGCAGCACCCTGTTCTGTCCACCTTGCTGTGCTGGCTGGGCCCAGTGTGCTACAGCAGCATGCGCAACTTATCTCAAAAGGATGCAATACCGGTCCATGGCCTGTGCTGATCCATGGCGCTTTTATAGCACATCGCATGCAAATGAGCTTTGGCACAACGGTAATGACATGCCAATTCCCCCAGTGTGCCACAGTTTGGCTGATGAGCTCATTTGCATGTGGCGGCTGAATATCATGATTTTGTTCCGTGCACAATGAGTTTGCTCCGGAGCAAGTCGTGGTGTAATGCGCATGCATGCATGGTGTGCAGGACTACAGTGCACATGCGCTGGGTGGTTTACATTTGCCAGTTGTGCACTGTGCACTGACTGAATGATGGGGGCCATGACGCAGAGTGCGCCAGGCCTGCTATTGCACATGTGCACAATGTGTGGCTGCTGAACCATGACCCATGCTGTGACCTCTGCCCTGGGTGACCCCTGCACCTGTGACCCCGCCTAGCCACACCCATGCTACGCATCTCTGAGGCTGTGCGATGGGCGGGTACAGCGCATGTCCCCGCAGCCTGTGCATCTGGTGCATGCTGTGGCCACGTGCTCTTACCACCACCATTTTGCTCCCTGGCTCACACGTGCAGCATGGCGCAGCAGAGAGCACCACTGGCAGCCAACTGGATGCAGATTGAATTGGTCAAGCTTGTCACCTGCGTCCAGCCCCATGCACCCCAACTATTTGGGCAGGAACCACTGCAGCAGCCCTGGGTAGCTATGTGGCAGGGCATTGCTGCCACACTGCTGCAGCACACAGGGGTGGCCAGGACAGGAGAGCAGTGTTGCCACTGCTATGGTGACCTGGCATGGTGGGGCCTAGAGCACCGCAGGAGGTTGGCTTGCATGTGTGCCCTGGTGCTGTACTGTGGTGTTGGCTAGGCTGCCTGGCATGCCCTACAGGGCAGTGTACTGCCATCATGTGCATCGCAGGGTGGCATCACCCTTCGCCACTTGCATTGTGATGCCGCTGTGTGGGATGTGTTGGGCAGGGGCTCACCCTGTGCACAGGAGTGGGGGTGGTGGGTGGCTGCTGTGGTTGGTTACTGATGTGTACCTGTCTCTGTTCCATTCCCAGGGCCTGAAAACAGGAGATAGGCAGCATCAGCAGCAGCAGGAAGGCAGGCCACAGTGGTCCAGGGTGGTGGTGGAGGAGCAGCTCCTGCACTAGTGGGGCCACAGAGAGCATGTAGGCACAGACATAGTCCCTTGCACCATCTGTGGGTGGTGGCAGTGATGTGGGTGCAGGCATGGCTGCCTGTGCCATGTGTCATGGCAGCTGTGTGTGTCACACTGTGCATGGTGCCCACCACTGTGGTACATCCATTGGAATCATGTGCCAGCTGTTGGTGAAGTGGGTGTGCACCCGGCTACCACTGGTGTTGTTTTGGGGCTGCTGGAGCACTGTGCCATGTGACTGCCATAGAGCAGTTGGGTGGCCACTGTGTGGCAGGGACCACCATTGTGCACTGTTGTGGTGTGCGTGTTGCTAGCAGGCATTGACCAACCCCTCCCTGTGGGTGGCCTGTACGGGCCCTCTGGGGGGGTGCGATCCCGCTGCCCATTGTGCGCTGTGGATGGGCATGCTTCCTTGGGACATTGCACTGACCACCTGTCCTGTCCATTGTCCTAGGTGTCTGGTGGTGGTGCAGGAGGCCTCTCTACTGCCGGCTACTGTGCCAACTGATACTCATCACCTCGATGACCATGAAGGCAGTGCTGCAGGTCTGCAGGTCTACAGGATGCTGTTGGTGGACAGGAGGCAGCGAAGACTGCAAGGTGTGGCAGGCCATGGCTGCTGCTAGTTGGGCCCTGAATTCCCCTGTTTCCCCAGCTGTACCTCCCCCTCCAATCCCCCTTCCCACTATACAGCCTGTTTCCTATCCCTTTCCCTCACTGTCCTACCCTCTCCCATGCCCTTCTATTGTATATAGTTGATTTTTAAATATATCTATCCTTTGACATACCTGCCTGTGTCTGTGTCTGCTTTGCAGGTGGCATCAGGAGCCATGCTGCAGTGGCCCAGTGCCTGTCTGTGTGGTGTGCATATGTCAGGACACATGTTGTGCTTCTGTGGATCACTGCTGTGTGCTGAGGTGTGTCCTACTGTGGTGGTGTCTCTCCCCTCAGTCACGGGCTGTGCCTTGGGGTACCCATGGAGTGGCTGTCAGGGGTGTGTGGTGGGTGTGTGTGCTTGGCTGCATGGTCCTGGGTGTGGTCTGCTCTGGTCTGGGTGTGTAGGGGGGCATGGCCTGCAGCCTGTGAGGGGCCCCTTTAGTGGCTCTCTGTTCACCATTGGCATCTCCTGTTGCCTACTGTCTGTGCCACTGTTGTGTTCTGGGTTGGGGGTCTGGGTGCCTGTGTGCACCCTGCTGTGCCCAGCCAGTGGTGGCGTCCTGTGGCCTGACACTGTGCTTCCCTGGCTCTGTCCCTGGGTCACCTCTCTGTGCCATGCCCCCCTCTGTTGCTCTGTTGCTGTGCTCCCATGGTTGCCCTGGGGGTTATCTGTCTGCACCATGGCACACCTGTGTTTGTGTCATGGCACACCTCTGGTTGCACCATGGTGCATCCATGGCTGCACCATGGTGTTACCACAGTAGATCCACAGTGCACCTGTGCCATATTCAGCCATGTTGCACTGGCACAGTGCAGCCAGTGCAACCTCTGAATATGGCTCCTGTTGCACCATGGTGTATCAGATCTGCACTGCGCCAGACTTGCACCGGCCTTTGGCGCATTTCTGAATATCTGGGCCAGTATGCGTAAAAAAGTGAAAAACTGTTCACACAGTGAAAATATTTCACTTAATTTATTAAGGTACTATCAACATTAATTGACAATAACTGGAAAACTGTAAATATAAAGTTACCTCTACTGGTCTACTTTTTTTAATTGAATATACTTTATTAACTTTTCACTACAGTTGAAACCAACAACACAACACAATGCAATAGTTAAAAACAGTACATTAATACCATGCAAAAGCTGAAGAAGAAAGATCCCTCCCCACCTTCCAGGCACAACCAAAACAAGGGAGACACTACAAACCCAAAAGTACTTTACATAGAGGAATCCATAACAGAATTCTAAGAAAGAGCTCAGATATAAATAGGGGAGATCGGAAAACAAAGGGCTAACACCATTCCCCTATGACTGTACCAGAATGGAGATCAGAGTATAGAGTGATTCCCATCTGTTTCTAAAATTCTGTAACTGTTGGTGTAAAGATGCTATTTGTTTTTCCATGTTTAAGGCCTGGAGACTCTCCTGATGCCAGTCCTTATATGAGGGGATTTCCTCATCTAACCAGTGTCTTAGTGTAATTAGCTTAGCTGAGATAGAAATCAGAGCCATGTTTGCCTTCTGCGGACCAAACAGGCTGGCTGGGTGAAGACCCACTATGCAAATGCCATGGATAAAATAGTTTTCCAAGCCTAATTAGGGATCTAATGACCCTTTAATAGCATTCCAGAAGAGAATAGCCCTTTGGGCAATCTGGCATAATTGTACAGAAGTAAAATACAAATTGTGCAAAACTTTCTACTGTTCTGATGAGGGGGAAGTGAAGGTTTTTTTTATTTAGGGGGTAGAAAAAGGGTTTTGGGGAGGAGAAGCGGAAAAGGCAAAGATGGATGCAGGAACTTATTGTGAAGAGGGGGAAAACAAGGGGGGGCAAAGGGAGGGTAGAAAATGGGAGCCAAAAGACAGGGGAAGAGGGACAATGCAATAGAAACAAGCATTTGTCAATGCCGAATATTGTCGCGCTGGCATTGGCAGTGGCAGAGGTGGAGACGCATAGCACTGTGATTTTGTTAATGTGTCCCAAAAGGTGATTTTGCACAGCGAGTATGCCATTGTGCAGCAGAGCTGTGGAAACGCGTTTTGGGCAGGCTGTGGAAAATGGCAGCTGGACTGTTGATAATGAGGTGTGCACAAATGCCAGTGGTGAAAATGTAGCATGAAAATATTGTAGATTGACGAAGTTACAAGGGTGCATGGAAACTGCGCAATGCATGCTTGCAACACAGTTATTGTATGGAGTTTCGGCACCAAATTTTCAACATAGGCATTTTAGGACCTCTGCTGATGAATAGTGTCATCATCATTTCCTCAAACTGTCCTGAAAAGTGATTTTGCACAGTGACCGTGCAATTCTGCACCGGATGTGCGAAAACACATTTCAGTCAGCTGTACTGTTCATAAGGAGGTATGGAAAAATGGCAATGATGAACATCTGGAGTGAAAGTATTACAAATTCACAAAGTCACGAGCGTGCATGCAAACTGCACAGCGCGCGCTCGTAAAACACTTATTTTATTGACTTTCGTCCCCAAATTTTCAACATAGGCATTTTAGGACATCTGCTATTGAACAGTGTCACTGCCATTTTTATAATGTGTCTTGAACATGGGCTTTCCACAGCAACCACGCTATTGTGCGCCAGAACTGCGAAAACAGATTTTGGTCAGGATGTGAAAAATGACAGCTGTACTGTTCATTAGGAGGTGTAGAACAATGGCACTGTTGAAAATCTGGAGTGAAAATATTATAAGTTTGCGAACTTATGAGCGTGCGTGCAAAGTGCGCAATGCACGCTCGTAACACAGTCATTTTATGAAGTATTGTCACCAAATTTTCAACACAGGCATTTTAGGACCTCTGCTCATGAACAGTGTCACTGTCATTTTAGTAATGTGTCCCAAACAGTGATTTCCCACAGCGACGGCGATATTCTGTGTCGAAAGTGCAAAAACACATTTCAGCCAGGATGTGAAAAATGACAGCTGAACGGTTCACAAGAAGGTGTGGTAAAATGTCAATGTTGAGAATCTGGAGTGAAAATATTGTGAATTCACTAACTTAAGAGCGTGCATAGCAACTGCGCAACGCATGCTCAGAAAACAGTCATTTTTTTTATTTTTCCCACCGAATTTGCAGCATAGGCTTTTTGAGAGCCCCCCTCATGAACAGTGGCACTGTCATTTTGTTACTCAGCCCCGAAAGGTGATTCCACACAGTGACTGTGAAATTACCTTTCAGGACTGAATAATGCCATGACAGTGCAAAAATTCATGAGGAAGGGTCCCAAAAACCCCATGTTGAAAATTTGGGGCCAAAATTCCCAAATATGCCTGAGATATGCAGCAAAGTTGAAAAAACCCTATTTATTCCATTATACAGCTTACCGGCATTTCCTCAGTTCGCGGTCGGCTTTGAAGAGTGCAGACATGTTCCCGGTCCACCGATGATCATTGCGCCAGACTCCGGAGGTAAGTATGGGGTGAGGGGGGTATGGGGAGGCAGAGTGCACAGAGGGTGGGGGCCAGGGAGACTACAAGGGACTATTTTGTTTTACAGGTGGAAAAAAAAAACACATCGTGGGACAGTTTTTGTATTTCAGGGGATTTGGCATGCTGGGGTGGGCTCCCAGCATGCCACCTAAATGTTTGGGGGGTCTGTAGCCAACGGGGGATTGGGCACCCTCATCAGCACACAATGCGGAGGGTGTAGGAAGTTATGCTGACGGGACTGGGCACCCTTCGCTGGCACACAAAGAAAGCGGGGGGAGCCAAGGATTTGGCACCCCCTCGGCATTTAACAATGGGGGGTTATGCCGACAGGAAGTGGGCTCCCCTGTCAGCACACAAAGAAAGCAAGGGGGTAAACCGACAGGGGGATTGGGCACCTCCGAAGTCGGCAGTTGGGTGGCTGCCCGTCCACCATGCTGACAATGTCGGTGAGCACATAAGAAGGGTCTGCTGCATCTGATGAGCTTTGCTCAGATTGCAGCGGACCTTTTCTTAGATGTACTCACCACATTATGTGTGCATGGTGTGGTGCCGGAATGCAGGCTGATTGGGGAATGAGGGACGCACCTACTGGTGCGTGCTGTGCATTCGCCCAACAGTGATCGCGCCTCCAAAGCTGCACTGTCCCAAGATGTTGGCTGCACAAGCACACCAACATAAAAAGGAGTAGAGAGCCAGACAAATGTACATTAAAAAATAGTATACTGTTATTGATCATAGCACAAAAGAACAAAATAAGCCTTGCAGTTGCATCATCATAGTGGTACTTTAATCTGTACAAAATCAGTTGTATCTGTAAAAATTACATAAAGAAAAATATTGATTAAATCTTAGACAGAACAATTGCTATATTCAAATAATGTACTTAATGGATTTGATGAATCCACCAACATTTTCTTATGATGAGGTGACTAAACAAATTTATAGTTTGCAGCAGATGCCACAAAAATGTTATAAGGTTTATGTGGCCATTTGGACCACCTGGATGAATGGCTTTCAAAGACAAAATCCACTTGGATTCCTTCTGAATCACCTCCTCTAATGTTACACAGCACATGTTCCAAACTCATAAATCTCAAGTTTTGAGGATCACTGTGGTGGTAAAGAGTGTCCTCAATGTGAGGATTTGCCTTAATTACAGAGCAGGCATGCTCTTGAATCCACTCACAAACTGGTAGGATGGTTCAACCCACATATAACATGCGACATGTACACTGTGCATATACACTACAAATGGGGTGCTGCATGACATAAATTGTCATATTTCCAAAGTTCGATCACCAGTCAGGTGTACGTGCAGTTTTCCCTTCATGCAAAAATGACACTCATTCCACTTTCCACAGTCATGGCTACCAATTGGTGGATTTCCTAGCCATGTAGTTCTTACCATGGTTTCCTTGTACATGTTATGGGTTATCAAGTCACCCAGACTTCTTCCAGTTTTGTAAACTACATTTGGCCTGTCTTTAAAATGCACCTCAAAGCTGCATCCCCCTTTAAAATTCCCCAGTGCTTAGATATAATACTAGCGATAGTTGGTACAAAATGATTATATTCTGTTACAAAACAGACTTCTCCCTGGTTCAACATATTACTCCTTGATTTAAGGATTAAAAGCTGACTTCTTGGAATATTCTTAGCTCTAAGATAAGTGTCCCTTAATCCTTCAGGACTGTATTTCCTTCTCCAATATTGTTTGTGTGAGTTCTCGTGCTCGATTGTCATAATCCACAATGAGGAACCGTTCCTGCAGATTCTGGTAAACTGCCCAGAGGGGATAGCTTTGTTCGTATTGGGCAGATGAGCACTAGAGGCTAGAAATAAAGTATTTCATGCCTAGGGTTTTCAACATGTGACAGATATAATGCCTTCAGTAGGTGAAACTGATAATGACATATCCAGAAAGTCCATCTGGCATGGGTCTGATCTTTACATGAATCCAAGATTCAAGTTGTTGTCACTAATGAAATTCATGATCATGCACTAATGATTCAGAATCATAACAGAAAACAAAAATATCATATATAAAACTGCCCCAAAATTGAATGTGATTGAAACATTGATTAGTTAGGAGATCAAGAATGGCTCCCTCTTCTCACCACCCATAAACAAGTTAGCATAGAAGGGGGCCATCCTTGTGCCCATGGTCATACCCCTAGTCTATAAATGAAACATGATGCTAAATATGAAAATGCTGCATGTCAAAATCAGTTCTGCAGCTTCACACAAGAACTCCATTTGAATTTAAATACCATATTTTCCATCATTTGCATTCACAGGAAAACTGCACCTTTATATTCAGCATTCTATGAACTATCACTATAGATTGCGATAGATGTGTATAGCAAATTAACATCAATACATAGCCATGTATAGCCTGTGTCTCAATTAATTCTTTGCAACTTAACCAAAACATCCTGGCTATCCCTTAAGTGTAAAGATAGCATTTTAATTCTGTTTTGAAGGAAAAAATCAACAGAGGTTGAGAGATGCTCCATAAATTGTTGACACATGAACGAATTAATCTCCCAGTTGACTTCGGTGAGTCTTTATGCAGTTTCAGGAGACTATAGATTGTTGAGGTTACTGGTTTGTCAGTTTGAATAAATTGTGCCTCTTCCTCTGAAATGCATCCCTGTGAGATCATTAATTCCCAAAACATTTGTTTTGAAGTTATTCAACAGGTGTTTAATATCTTTAAAAACAAATTCTGGAATGTTGCACTTTCAGGGGAAATATAAAATGAAGAGCAAAAATTAAACTTAACTGTGAATGCAGTTCTTCTATTAATGTTAAAAATCTACAATTTTGGATTTTCTTCATTCATAGCTTGTAAACTGCTAAAAGTTTCTCCTAATTGCTTTGACTGCCAGAATAATCCCCCATTTTCAATTAACAGACCAATTAGGACCTGTAAATCAAGTTCCTGAATTAAGGAAAATCTCTTCTGGATCCCTATAGCCCATGGTGTTTTGGTTGGAGAAAACCTTTTACAATGTTAATTTTCTCAGCAGTTTTCTTATATCAATTCACATATTAAATGGATTGTTATTAGGTTCTGAGCTAAAGGACAGTCCACTGCTTAACAAAGTAAGCTGTGTTTCTGTTAAAGAGATGTTGGACAAATCTACTACTGTCCAGTTTTTGGATTTTTTGCAAGTTGTGGCTGTGGCTTTTGGTTGAGCCTGCACCCCCCCCTTTTGCCCTGGTGGCTTTTCTTGCCTTTTTGCTGGTCATTACGTTCGCTTGTGCACATGCGCATGGAACGTCTTGGGAGAATGGGACACTTTGGAGGTGTGCCTGTCTTGTGCAATCCCCTGCTCTGTTGAGCAGGCGTGGCGGTCCTGCACCAATCGATGCTGTGCTGTTTATGACAGCGGTGGTCTTCTCTTCAAAGAAAACCACCGCTGTGTGCTTGCAGTGCATCACACCCCCCCCCAAATCTTTGGTGTCACTCTGGGAGCCCACCCCAGCGTGGCAAACATCCTGTGTCATCTGCTGACGGGGGTGCCCAATCCCCCGTCGGCTCCTCTCCCAAACAGCTTTCCCTGCTGCCACGCTGAGGCCCACCCCAGCATGGCAAATGTCGCGTCATCTGCCGGCAGAGTTTGCCCAATCCCCGTCGATTCCATTCCTCTCTGCTGCCACGCTGAGAGTCCACCCAGCGTGGCAAACGCCCCCGCCATCTGAGTAAAAAAAACCTGTAAAAAGAAAACGCTCCATCGCTGTCTCCCCACCCCTCCCACAATCCACACCCACCCACTGCGCACCCTGCCTCCCCACACCCTCCCTCACCCCATACTTACATTCAGAGCTTGGCGCAATGATCATCGCTGAACCGGGAACAAGTCTGCACTCTTCAAAGCCGACCACGAACTGAGGAAATGTCGGTAAGCTGTATAATGGGCTAGATGGGGTTTTTCAACTTTGTTGCATATCTCAGGCATTTTTTGGAATTTTTGCACCAAATTTTCAACATGGGGTTTTTGGGACCCCTTCCCATGAATTCTGTCACTGTCATGGCGCTATTCAGGCCTGAAGGGTGATTTTGCAGTCACTGTGTGAAATCACTTTTTGGGCCTGATTAATGAAATGACAGTGCCAGAGTTCATAAGGTGGGCTCTCAAAAAGCCTATTTTGAAAATTTGGTGAAAAAATTCCTAAAATGATCGTTTTACGAGCTGCATAAGCAGTGTTCCACAAGACGCCATAAGTTAGCAAATTTTTCTAATATTTTCACTCCAGATTTTCAACATTGCCATTTTACCACACCTCCTCATGAGTAGTGCAGCTGTCATTTTTCACATCCTGCCCAAAACGTGTTTCTGCCCATGTAGCGCACAATGGCTCAGTCGGTGTGCAAACTCAATGTATGGGACACATTAAGAAAATCACGGTGACACTGTTCATGAGCAGAGGTCTTAAAATGGCTGTGTTGAAAATTTGGTGAAAAATTCTAAAATGACTGTTTTACTTTAATGTGTATGGCAGTTCCTATGCAGCATTGTGAAGTTTGCGAATTTTCAATATTTGCACTCCAGATTTTCAACATTGCCATTTTACCACACCTCCTTATGAGCAGTACAGCTGTCATTTTCACATCCTGCCCAAAACGTTTCCGTCCATGTGAAGCATAATGGCGCAGTCAGTGTGCTAAATCAATGTATGGGACACATTAAGAAAATCTCAGTGACACTGTTCATTAGGCAGAGGTCTTAAAATGGCTATGTTGAAAATTTGGTGAAAAATTCCTAAATGACTGTTTTATTTAGCGGCGCTATGTTCCTACGTATCAGTAAGTTCGCGAATTTTCAATATTTGCACTCCAATGACTTCCAAATACCTAAACAGCACATAGAAGCAAGCAACATTCGGCATTGACAAATGCTTGTACTTCTTTGTCACTGATTTTTTTAAGCCATGTCCAAGTGCCAAATACCACTGCAAATACCTGCAAGTGAACATTCGGCATTGACAAATGCTTGTTTTTGAAGTGTTGGGCTGTTGTACCTCACTGTGCTCTAAAAAGTAACACTTGTTTGTGTTTCACTCACAGCTGTAGAGGTGTGGTCAGTATTATCAGAGGACTGGAGCTAGATGAGGCAAGACTGTGATTTTGCCTTCTATTGCTTGATTTTGATCATGCTCTCTGGAACCCTCTACTGTGGGAGCATGCATGCCTTTCCCACCTAAGTCCTTGGTTTGATATATAGCCTTTATCCCTTGCTAATTTTTTTCACTGTGTTTCTTTTTCATGAATTATTTTTTATTTCTCTAAGTTCTACTCAATCTTTTCAAATCCTGGCTCATTCTTTCTTTCTAATAGTTTCTGTTGCAATACAGATATCTCTTCTGAAATTAGTTGATAATGTTCTGTGTCTTGATCTATTAAGACCTCAACCAATGTACTTTCACAAAGAGTGGCAGCCTGTTCCCAGCAGTTGTTATATTTATCTGATAGAAATTCCCCTGCTAGAGATTTATCAGTCCTAAGGCCTTGTGGGGCCCAGCCCTGTTCTCTGAATTTGTTTTGTTTATTTAAAATCTGGTAAATCCATAGGCCAAAGACCCATTTTCATGGGTGACCAGAACAATATACGATAGATATCAATAATGTAGTAAATAAATTAAGTACAGGACAACCAACACAGCAAGTGAAAATACATCTTAAATATTAAAACATTTACAATGACTCCTGGAAAATAGTTTATCAGTGCTTTTCTGAAACTATAAATAGTTACAGTAAAACATTCAAATATTGAGAAGATTGCTTCAACGAATAATGGTAGATTGTAAAACACTGTCTTTTGACTAGCTGAAGTTTTCATTCTAGGAATGTCAAAATATTGATGTACAGAAGAGTGGGTAGTGACCAGACTAGTGTGTTTTTTAAAAATTGAATGACAAAAGGTAGGAACCTTGTCTGAAATCACTTTTTTTGCAAAAATACCTAGCTGAAATTGATACCTCAGATCAAGAGAAAGCCACCCAGCATGTTTTAACAACTCACAATGGTGAGTTTGGTTGGGTAACTGAGAGGCAAAATGAGCAATCTGATTCAAAAGGTTATTTACTCTGGCCAGCAACCCCTCCCCAGCAGAGTGATAGAATAAGAGGCCATGCTCTATCACTGGTAAAAGAAAACATTGCAATAGAAGCAGCCTGGTGGATGCAATTAATAAAGAGTTTATTCTATAAAGTGCTTCTGGCCTTTGCTCTATTACTTTAACCATTAGTGCCATATGTTGTTCATATTTCATGCAGTCATCCACTACCAGTCCGAGATATCTGAAAGTTCTGTCCTGCTCTATCAACACACCACCAAGAGTGTAAAGTGAGAGAGCAGGATCAGACAGCAATTTCTTTCTATGGTTGTAAAAGACCATTGATTTACTTTTTTTTCATTTACAGGAAAACTGCACCTTTATATCTTGAAAATTGTATTTGTTTCCATGTCGACAGACACCTCATTTCTTGAAGCTGTTAGGGCTACATATGTTTGCTTTAGTTTGTTTTTACTGTTCATGCTAGTCCCCTGTAACTACTCTGAGAGTTTCCATTTTATGGTTGTGGAAATCTCATTGTCCATTACAGTTGCATCAGCATATGAGAACATAATGTCAGATTATCCATTTATACCAGATATCTCTATGCTGAAAGAACAAATATCCTGCAAAAACTCTCTGGAAAAATACAAACTGAATGCAGTTCAAATGGGAAACCCCTGCATTGCAACTCAGTTTTCAAAGCTAACTGATGGTAAATGTGATATTTCACACTGTGCTGAAGTTTGTTTCTTCTAATTAAGCAGTAAGACATACTGTGGAGTCTAATGTGTGCTGACACATCATGTTCTTGTGTGCTAATGCAGCTGTCAAGGATAAGATTTCAGCAGCCAGAAAATGAAGACCTCCAGGAGAGTTTATTTGTTTGTTTGTTTTATTTATGTAAATGGGAAAGTCCATGGGCCAATGACCCATTTACATGGTTGACCAGTATACATAAAACAATACATATATACACATACATAAATAAAACAGATACAACATTCCTAAGGTTACATATTCATGCATGCACAGTTCATTCAAGTTCAACATTTATACTCACTTTCATCTGATAAATGACTTTTTAACTTCATCTTAAAAGTCTGTACTGAGTTATTTAAGCAATTGAAAATGTTTTGTAAGAGATAAAGAAGTTTGGAAGTGCATAGAGGAATGATTTTTGGCCAACTGACGTCTTCATCCTTGGGAATTGCAAACTTTTTTTGTTTATTTTTTTACATGGGCTAGAATGAACAATGAAAATAAACTAAAGCGATCACATACATCTCTAACAGCTACATGATAAGAGTTGCTTGTTGACATGGAAACAAAGTTTACAAGATATGAGGGTTTAGTATTCCATTAAAAATAATTTCTTAGAAAGAAACCAGCTTTGAATGTTCATAAAATAAGTAGTCATGTTTTCTTGTACTGTACTGAAACAAGCTCCACTCATGAGGATCACCACACCATCTGCATAAAGAAACATTTGTGAATTGCAACATGTTGTGGGTAAAGTGTTAAAAAAAAAGACTAAATAACAGAGGACCCAAAATAGAACCCTGGGGAGCATCATGTGATACAAGGGCCGGGGGGGGGGCAGAAACCATTAATCATAATGGACTATGTCTGACGTTGCAAGTAATTCCAGAACCAGCCCACTACATCACTGGACATACCAAGTCCCATGAGAGATATCAAAAGCAACTTATAATTTACCAGGTTGGAGGCCTTGGTGAGGTCCACAAACACAGCAGCTGTGAAGAGACCCCCTATTAAGAGCCCCATGTACTGCATTTGTGAACAACCCTATGGTTATCAACGTGCCATTTATTGGCTGGAATCCATGTTGCATGGGCATTAGTACATCATGCTTGAGTAAATACTCAAGAAATTGATCGGACACATCCACTCTAGTACTTTTGATAAAGGTGCCAACAATGAAATGGGGCAATACTTTTGGACACTTTCTGTCTCTTCCATCTTGAATATTGGGATGACTACAGCACCCTTCCAAATATCTGGAAAAAGAGAAAAAACTGAGTGATAAATTAAACATTTTAGACAAAGGGAAACACAGAATATCCGTGGTAATCCTCCACACCATACAAACCCACAGTTGGTTGAGGGTCTAGTTTTAGTAAATAAGTCAAAACTTCACCCAGGCTAAGTGATCTAAAGTAAAACTTTGGGTACAGCAACCCTTGGTCCATATCAGCTGTTCTAGAGAGACCATAATCATTTAATGGCATGTCACAAGGAATGTATTTTGATAAATCTGAGAATGTATTGAACTCTTGTGCTATGGAAGGAAAGTCAGTCAATGATCCTGTTGAGATATTTATGCTTTTAGGTGTGAAAAGAGATTTTTCCCTAATAATTCATTAATCAAATCCCAAATAGCCATGCCTCATCTGGCTTGATTCCTCTGATAATACTGGCCACACCTCTATAGCTGTTAGGTTCACTGTAGTGGTAATGTTTGAATTGCGTCCCCAAGGGTGTGTCAGGATTAGCCTTAATTATAGAGTTGACATGCTCTTGCATCTGCTTACAAAGTGGTTGGATGATTCAACCCACATATAACATGGGACTTGTGCACTGTACAACATACACTATAAATGGGGTGCTGCATAACATAAACTATCCTATTTCCACAGTTGGATCACCAGTCAGGTGTATGTGCAGTTTTCCCTTAATGCAAAAGTGACTCACATTCCACAGTCATGGCTACCAATTGATGGATATCTTAGCCATGTAGTTTATTTATTTATTTATTTTAGTCTTTGGTAACCAGTTAAGGCCCACTAGGCAAAAGTGCCTGTTTTCAGGGGTGATCTGGTTGCACTGGGGAGGTTAAGTGACTTGCTTAGAGTCACACAGTATGCAAGTAGAAGTAGTGGGAATCAAACCCAGGTCTGCTGGATATAGCAAGCTCATTCACAGCTTGTTACTCTAATCTCTCAGCTATACTGCTAGCTCATGGTAAGAACTGCCAGTTCTGACCATGGTTTCTTTGTACATGTTATGGGTTATAAAATCACTAAGATTTCTTTCCCTTTTGTAGACTACTTTTGGCCTGTCCTTCAAAATGCTCACCAGATCCTCATCCCTGCTTAGCTGTAATACCAATATCAATAATCAATAATGTGATGGCTTTTGGACTTTGAACTAGAGAGATTATAGCAATATAAATTCCTGTATTAGTTTTATTTCCCCATTTTCTCACTAAAGGATTGAAGTATTTTGGCTTTAAACAGGCTAGAATCTTGTTTTCATGTGACCTTGTTATGCGAGGTCCCTACACCCTAATTGGCATCCTACGGTACACCTTAGACAACTCTTATGTTACACATATTATGCACATTTCATACAAACCCATTGGGTGCAGACATCTACTGTATAAGAGTAGATGTCAGGATATATAATGATTGTAATTCACTTTACTTTCTCAAATGCATGGAACCTGCATGTAGTAAGCAAGACATTTATGTCTTTGTCACTGTCTGATACCTTAGTAGGCATTGCCACCTTTCAGATTTGTGTATAATTACACTACATCCTGTCTTTTTCATGTACCATCTGTACCTTCTTTGTTCTAAGAAATGATGTTCCTAGTGAAATTGTATGTTATCTATAACTGTGGAGCCACCTTACTTTTAGCCAATAGGGCTCTTCTCCTGTAACTAGAAATGTTTCTATCTTCTGGTAACCATTGTAATTATCATAGTATATAATATAATGCATTTTGTTTTCTCCTCGAAGACCTTCCTCACTCCTTGAGGTATAGGAGAATGCTAAGCTTTGGCTCCAAGTTCCTTATGGTAAAAACTGCTTAGGGCAACTGTGATATTATTTTGTAGTAATAAATGAGTTTATTACTGATATATTATCACTGTATTACTTTATTACTGATATGCAACTTGTGTGACTTCTTTGCATCTCTAATTATCGCCTAGAATCTGATCAAGGTTAGGTACCCTTACAAATTGGTGACCGTGTGCAGGCGTTTTAGAGGTTGCAAAGTTTCGCATGAGCTTAAAAACTTTCCCTTCCTATGGGTACAGCAGGTATGCACACCCACACCACCTCTCCCATTATTTTTCCCTCCATACCAACTTGTAAAGTCTGGCTGCTTACTGGGCAAGGTTGATGCTGACTCACAGTGCCCAATGGCAGTTTTGAATTACAAGACTATGAGAGTACAGTAGCCCACCTGCTGGCTGGTTTTACCTGTTGTGGATCAATACATGACATGGCTACTTATTGCAGGTTCTGATTTTGAGCTTCCCCATTGATTTTACCCATACTACAATGGCCACTATGTCAAATATATGTGCAGATCTGAGATTTGATGTCTCTAACTCTGTCACCTTCCGTGGAGGCTGGACTGACTTCGCGCTGGACGCAAGTCAATCCAAAAACCCTGTGCTGGGGATTTCTACCCAGTACTCAGAGTCAAGACAAACAGTCAAAAAGCATGACGCTAAAGGGCTGTTGGTCATGGCTCTCTATGCTGCTTTAGAAGCCTCCAAATCAAGGTTTTGAACCCTCAAACTGCAAATCTCATCCCTTAGGAGATAGATGGGCTTGCAGGCAAATGAATGTTTGAGAAAAGAGCAGAAACTGGAATCTGACCTTCAATCCTTGCAAAATGAGAAAGTGACTCTTTTTTACTGTTCTGTTGAAGGTAATCAGCATGAAATATGTATGCTGAGAAATTAATGTGAACGTCTGAGGCAGGATAAAAGACAGGTGTTACAAATGAATGATTTGTTAAGTAAAGCTAACTATCAACTTCAAGAGGACTTGGAATGACTCCAAGATGACTTGAACCAGGTAAGTGATGAGCTGGATAGGGAATATAGGGACAATCGCGAATTGAGCACCGCGTATAGAGTGATTCAGAAACAGGTTACGAAGGATGTGGAATAGAATATTGCAAAAGTTAGTCATGAGGAATGTGAAAACAAGATCGTGAAACTCCACCATCAGCGGGAGGTTCTGACTGGTCACGTTAAAGTGATGGGTGGCTACACCCCCATTGACATCACGTCATCTGGGGAGGATGAATCTGATGACATCTCCCAGTACAATGCCCATTCACGCCCTGACTATGGTCCAGTGACCCACCCTGCCACTCACAGAATGGCGGGTCCCCTCACTTTGACAGCACGTCTCTACATCATCCACCCGATAATGAATATCATGTGGGATGCCAACATGACAACCCCCATGATGGGGGGGAGGCTTGGGCTTACCATTGCCCTCTCAAAGCCTACCATTGGCACCTCCGGTTGCTGTTATTTCTGTGGACAATAGGGAAGAAATTGAGAAAATGATTGAAGACACTTTGCGTGATATCAATGTACCTGAGAAAAGCAAATGAACCCTGCTTACACAGATAAAACAAATGCTGTGGGAGAGTGCTACTCAGGATACCATGGTCTATACTGTGGCTGACACTACAGCAGAAGCCGCTCTGTGGGGTGCTCGAGATACCCTTCCTCTCCCTGATCATCCCAGTAATCCCCTACAGATGGCTCACTCAGTTCAGCAGATTGCTGACAGCATAGGCCATATGAGTCCCACTGACAACCTTAGTTGTCATTTGGAAAAGGTACCTTTCAAATGTGAAATGCTCAGTTTAGTGACAGACTATCAAGTAGAGATGCTATGACAGACTATTGATCCCAATTTATGGGCAAAACTCCCCAATAAAGTCCACCAGGATAACCGAGCTACTTTTGAACAAATTGCAGCTAAACTCATAGCTGCACATAACCCAGGTGTGGCTGGGGTGATGCTAGCTAACCCTGTAAAACAAAATGCAAAGAAAAGCCCCAAGATTTTCTATCAGAGGCTATGGATGGCCTACCATGCAGGTAAAAACCTTGCAGGACAGGGCGTGGATGCCGACCTCATAAAGTACAAAAAGTTTTTCCTTCAGAACATGATCCCAGCCATCCGAGAGAAGGTGGAACCAACAATCTTCCCCACTACAAACAATTTCACTGACATTCTCTGGAAAACAGAGTAGGTTTGCCAGCTCCACATCTGAGACCTTAACTCCGGCTCGAAAAAGGTGGCTGTGGTACAACCTACGAAGGAGCCCACAACCCAGTAGACTGTGAAAGGCAAGGCCCGTGAGAAGAGGCCTACCCCTTCAGATAATCAGCAGCATCACCAGTCCGGAGGTAGGAAATGGAACCAGAACAAAAACAAATGCAATTGGAATTTTGACTCCGATCAGGGCAATCGAAACAAACAGGCCCACTGTACAGAAAGATCGCGGAGGAAAAACAAAACCTCCGAAACCTTCTTGGCCAGGTTTGCTCTGTAGCAGATGCAATTCAAGCATGAGCTCTCGTGGCTATAGGCCCAGGAGAGCAGGCCTCAACAGGCCACTTAGATTCTGGAACTGCAGGACACCAGGTTGAAACAGGCCTGAACCCTGACACTATGGCTTTCATAGCAACCATCCAGCAATGGGATGAGGTTTAACATGAACAGGCCCAACAACTCTACCTGGAGCACCCTACTGCTGGCACTACATACTGACAACTACAGGCCCCAGTCCATATTGTGAACAAGCTGACATTGGACACAAACAGAAGACCTTGCACTGAGGCCGTGGTCAGGAGCCGCCCAATGACAATACGTTTAGATACAGGCATGGCTGTGTCTGTCTTACATGATGAAGATCCCGCAAGCTTTCCTTGGTCCACCGGATGGAGGACCAACACCTCCAGTGTGGATGGCACAAAGCTGTCCACATATTGCTCTGTAGTCCTGTTGGTGACTACAGAACATCTGAAGTTGCACCATACCTTTCAGCTTATAATACTACATGATCATCCCAGCATTATGGGAACTTACTTTCTCACACCACACGGCTTTGTGGTGGATGTGGGAAATATGCTATTGATCCAGATCAGAGGACAATACCATACTGTCATGATTTCTGATTCACAAGTGGCTGCAGCCATAACCACTAATGACAAGGAATATGATGTCATTACACTGTTCCAAAACCATGAGTTATTGAAGAGACTCCTCCCCATCCTGCAGAAGCATCTGGATGCATTTGCCACAAAAAAGCATAATTGTGGTAGAATGCACACCACCATCGAAATTACAGGCCTAGCCCATGAGAGGCAAAGGCAATGTCCTATTCCCTCGGAGGCCTTACCATCACTCAGGGAAACTATCCAGTCACTCCCCCAACAAGGTGTGATCAGGACTTGTGTCCCTATTTCCAATTCACCAATCTGGCCTGTGAAGAAACCCATGGGAACTTGGGGACTTACATTTGATTATAGGAGACTTAACCAAGTCACCCCTAGCTGCTCACCTACAATAGCCTCAGCACCTGATGTGCTCAAATTGCTGACCCTGACCACAAGTGGTTCTGCACCCTTGATATCTCCAATGGTTTCTGGTCACTGCCCTTGGCCCTAAAAAGCCTATACAAATGTGCCTTTATCTTTGAGGGTAGGCAGTAAACATGGACCTGTTTGCCTCAAGGGTTCCACAATAGCCCCTCCCTCTTCTAGCTACACATGATGGACACCCTGGAGGGTTTTTCTGCCCCACAATGCCTGCTGCAATATGTGGACAACCTCTGGCTAGCAACTGCCACTCAAGAACAACACCTTGACCTCTTGGATGAATTACTAATCCTTCTACAGAAGGCAGGCCTCAAATGCAACCCTGCAAAGGCACAACTTTGCCAAACAGAAGTCTTCTTCCTTGGCCTACGCATAACTGACAAGAGCAGGAGCCCAGCCTGGGAAAAAGATCCAAGGTCTACAAGATTTGCCACTCCCCACCAGTATGGCTACACTCAGACATTTCCTGGATATGGTCAACTATTCCAGGGATTTCATTTGTGACTTTGCACAGAAGGCAGCTCCTCTGTATGAGCTTCTGAAGAAAGACATACCCTGGACTTGGGTCCATCTACACACTCAGGCTGTGACATCATTGAAACATGCCTTGACCTCTGCTCCAGCTTTAGTGAACCCCAATCGAGAACTGCCCTTTTATCTGGAATCAGCCACCTCAGACATTGCCATGTCTGATGTCCTTGCTCAAAAAGTTAATGGTACTCTGAGACCTGTTGCATATACATCTCAAATGTTGTCACCTATGGAGCAGAAGTTCAGCCTTTGTGAAAGAAACCTTCTGTCTACCTACTGGAATGTCAAACATTTTCTGTATATCATTGGGTACTCACCTATCATTATCAATACCAATCATACTCCCACAACCTTCTTGCTATCAGATAGAGTGAAGGATGGATCAGTATCCAACACCAGACTGACTCACTGGTCACTTCTTCTCCAGGACCATGATATTCAGGTTCACCCTGCCAAAATGCTTTCCCTCTTGGCCCATGAACTCCTTTATCAAGGAGAACCCCATGACTGCACACTGCAACCGCCTGACCTGCTTGGTCCAGGCCCATTTCTTCCAGTCACTCCCAAGCTCCTAAAGGACATCTCCCTGTGTCATGTCTTTACAGAAGGCTCAACCTCATACTACCAAGGAGAACAGGTCGCTGGACTTGGAGTACTGGTTGTATATCCCAATGGTAATACCGTTGGTATATACAAACATTGCAGCATGGCATCATCACAGTACACAGAATTGGCAGCTGTGGCCTGCACCCTCGAGTTTATACAACATGGCACCGAGGTCACCATCATTTTTGAAGACTCCAACTGGATCTGCTCTTCCCTCACTGAATTTTTATCATTCTGGCAGAAGAACTCTTTTGCATCTTCTGATGGCACATCTGTAAAATATAAAGCACTTGTGGTTTATATTTATGAATTGACCCAGACATTCCCACACAAACTTTTTATCCACAAGGTTAAAGCCCATTCCAAATCAAATCCCTATCATACCTTCAATGACAAAGCAGACACCCTTGCAAAAGAAGGTGCTCATAGGGACACTTGTATGATGGCCATCCAGATGCCCTAGCAGCCGTACATGTGGCAGCTATCAGGAAGAAACCTGAACCATTTTCTCATTTGGATCTATCCACTTCTCAACATGCAGACCCTGAACTCAAGGAAGTGTTCAGGTTCCTGGACAGAGGAACTGAACAAGACTTACATACCCATAGTCCATACAAGAGACACTCGAGTAGGTTGCATTTGTCATCTGATGAAAAACTGACCTGGTACCAACCAGAAGACTCACCCAGCAAATTGTCGGTGGTTCCCCAAAACCTGAGATCCAAATTCTTCCACCAGGTACATGACACCCCTACAGGTGGACATCAGAGAGTTGAAAACACACTCCATAGACTCAAAACTCTTGGATGGTGGCCTGGCATCACCAAAGATACCAGACACTATATTGACAACTGTCTGTTTTGTGCTCAAAACAATCCAATACCAACCAAATGTAATGCCAAGTTATTGCCACAAAGACATTCAGGCCCTTGGCATGCCATTCACATCGATTTTATTGGTCCCCTGACCAATACCAGCAGGAACAACAAACATGCACTTGTTGTTACTGACCTCTTCTCCAAGTGGGTTGAAGCTTTTCTGACTAAGAATTGCACTACAAAAGCTACTGACAAAACCCTTGTGGAACAGATCTTCTCCAGGTGGGCCTTACCTATGAGGGTAGACTCTGACAAAGGAACCAGCTTTACAGGTGAGTTAATGAAAGAAGCACTTGAACTTCTTGGGGTACACCAGAAGTTCCACATACCTTACCATTCCTAATCTTCATGTCAAGTAGAGACAGCCAACAGATGGATTAAGCAAATGCTTTCCAAACTCATTGAGGACAATCCCAAGGATTGGGATTCCCTACTGCCTTTATTCCTTATGGCAATCAGGGTACTCCTTCGACCACCACCCAGCTGATACCCTTTGAGGTGATGACTGGTAGAATAATGAAATTACCTGAACATTTGTTGCTTGACCTGAACACCCATACTGCAGACAGAGTTTCTGTAGACAAGTATGTGGCCAAATTAAAAGAAGATTTGATTAAGACCCATTTGTATGCAGCTCACTGCATGGGCAAGGCCCAGCAACAGTCCAAAATCCAGTTTGACAAACATGCACAAGAAGTGGATTGGCAGGTCAGAGACCAGGTAATGGTACTTGAACTTGCCCACCGTTCACATGACTTCTCCAATAAAGGGGAAGGACCCTACTCCATTGTCAACAAACTCAGTTCCGCAGTCTATAAAGCTAGACTTCTGCAAAACAAGAAATCTACTGACGGATGGTTGCATGCAAACCAGTTAAAGCTTTACAAAGGAGTATAACTACTTTTCTTAACCCCATTGTGTAGAATTGTACTGGCTGACTACTGGCTTCTTATTTTTCCTTACAGGTATTCCTGCAAGATGGCTATCTTGCACTTGATTCTCCTCATCTTAGGAGTTATCCGCTGTATCCAAGGCATGGCAGATTGCATCCTTCTACATCTAGACCATCCTCCTGCTACAACCCCAGAAGGAGTATCAATTACAGTATCAAATAAATTGATCACTGCACTGGAAGGTAAAGATGCCTACCTCACTGCCTCTGTTGTAGCCCCCAACAAATCTACCCTACAAATTGAATGGCAAACATATCTTAAAGGACAAACTCTCCCTATGTCCCACCTAACTAATGGAATTTTCCATGGTTGGCCAAATGCCAAGATTTCCCCAAATGGTACTTTATCTCTTCAGAAAACTAATCAGAGACATTCAGGTCTATATACTCTTACAGCTCTAATTGACCCTGCCTATTGTGCTGGGTTCTCCAAAGACTCAGCAAAGCACTACTGTGCATTAAATTCCATGGCCTGAGGTGCCATGTACATATCTGTAATCTCTCCCACTGAAGCAGAACTTCTTGAATATCCCCCACAAGAACCTGGCCCACTCAGTGGTCTAACTGCAAATTCAGAACCTGGTACACTTATCAATAATCTGCAATATATGCATATTTCCATTCTTTTTAATTTAACCCATTGGAATATGGCAGCAATTGGAATGTGTCACACTACTAACACATTTAAGATTTTTAGTTCTATGTTATTAGATAGTCTGGCAGCATACCAGACACATACACAAGACCCCATTGCTGGTGCTAACACTGTAGAACATCTAGGTTTATTCAGATCTAGACCTCATTCTGAAATTAAATCCCATTCTAAAAGGAAAAAAGGTGACACATCTGATGTCACTGGTGCCACTGGCACATTAATTGCTCTCTTTGGTTCTACAATGTCTATCTGGAACAAAGCAGACCTTGCTACAATCAAGGCTCACTCTCAAAAATTCCAAATAGGTATGATTAATGACATCATACCCCCATTGTCACCTGGTGTGGTTGGACATAGAAAGAACGCTAAACAGTCTACAAAATGGAGGAAATTGCTAAAAGTTTCACTGACACTAAACATAAAATAAATGCACTCACTGCACAAAACAATAAGGAGGCAGACAAGCAATATATTGTCAGGGAATTCCTTTGCTCAGCTTATGGCTCTTATGTCATAACCATCATCAATAACTTCTTCCGTGATCTGGAATCTGGATGTATTCCTGAACTCATTCATGATCACAGAATTTCCAAATGGTATTGCCCACACTGCAAAACCCCTACATGTGTCGCAAGGTGTATGTCTCAATCTATTGCTATACCTATATTTACTGCTAGAAACTTAGATTTCATTACCAGGCATCCTAACACAGGACCCTGTTTAGCTGCTTAAAAATGTACTATTCTAGATACCATGTTTTTATCCTTTACTGTCTCATTACCACACTTTGATCCAAATACAGCTTTATTTGATAAACTTGCTACAGTTCACTCCATTGGGCACCTAGATGAGGACATCTACAGACAACACATCAAATTGCAATCTCACCTGGTGCATCACCTGCTCCTGGAAGCATGGGTTTTGCCTCATACAGATTGCTGTGCCAAGAAGGGCTATCATTATTTGTGTCATTATGATGTGTTTGACATTATTAAACCTGTTTATGGCTACTCCCAGGACATTACTGCCAATGACACAGATATCCCAGACACATGATCAGCACCACCACGACTAGTGAACTACAATCCACTTACAAGGCTATGAAGAGGAGATGCATCAACTGACTACAAGAATATTGACTCAGTCTTACACCTGCCTGGTACAACTGCAAAAATGGAGGTTGCCAACTGTCAAAATGACTTATAATTCTGATGGGCAGAACTGCATTGTTACTAATCATAAATCGTTTACTTATGGTCGAAAGGTATGCAATATCACTCAACCTAACTTTTGTTTTATTCCTTATCAAACTACTGTTATTGGACATACAGTTCTCACCCCTGTTCCCACTGCAGAACCAGATATTATTGATGGTGATCCTGAATATTTGCTTGCTTTTTCTCAATATTTGCCCATATTTAATGATCACATAGATCCAATCATGTTGTCATTAAAAACACTTTTAGAAAGGAAGGACACTCACCTCATCCACATCAGCAACAACCCCACTGCCGCATCATATGCAATTGATGCCCTCATCGATGATGGTGATTTAAATATAGTGCACTCACTAACACTTGGTTAGAAATTACCTTTAAAGGTTTTGTTATAATACAAGCATTTTTAATTTTCTTTTTGATCATTATGCTCTGCTGCCTAAGGTATACGCTAAAACAGCATCGACAGCAGCTTGAATTTCTTTATAAGGCTCATGAGTCAGGTCTGTAAATAACAGCTGTTCTCACCACTTTCCCACAGCGCCATGCCTTTTTCGATAAGGTAACGGGGCGGGGAGGGATTGTTGCAAGGTCCCTATACCCTAATTGGCATCCTACTGTACATCTTAGACAACTCTTATGTTACACATATTATGCACATTTAATACTAACCCATAGGGCACAGGCATCTATCGTATAAGAGCAGATGTCAGGATATGTAATAATTGTAATTCAATTTACTTTCTCTAATGCATGGAACCAACATGTAGTAAGCAAGACATTTATGTCTTTGTCACTGTCTGATACCTTAGTAGGCATTGCCACCTTTTGGATTTGTGTATAATTACACTACATCCTGTCTTTTTCATGTACCATCTGTACCTTCTTTGTTCTAAGAAATGATGTTCTTAACAGAATCTTACTTTTAACCAATAGGGCTCATCTCCTGTAACTAGAAATGTTTCTATCTTCTGGTAACTATGCTAAGTATCATAGTATATAATGTAACGCCTTACGTTTTCTCCCCGAAGACCTTCTTCACTTCTTGGGGTATAGGGGAACGCTAAGCTTTGGCTCCCAGTTCCTTATGGTAAGAACTGCTTAGGGCAACTGTGGTATCCTTTTGTAGTAATAAACATGTTTATTACTGATATGCAACTTGTCTGTGACTTCTTTGCATCTCTACCATAATTATCCCCAAGAACCTGTTCAGGATTGGACACCCTTACAACCTGTATACTGTTAATGTAAAATAGGTGTGTTCTTTGCTGTCTCTCCGCCGACAGATGAATCTTCATTGCCAAGAGGCAAAGTGCCAAGGATTTAGCCTTTCTTCCCTGCTGACAAAGTGCATTTGTACTATGGTGATATAGGAAGCATCAAGGTATCCATTTGATTTCCCTCTTTTTCTTTTCCGTTTGCAGTGTGCCACAGTTTGTTGTTTGCCCCTTTATAAGTTTTGACCTAACCATTACTCTACACTGCCTGCTACTGACTTGAGAGCAGCTTTGTGCAGATGCAGAACTGTCAGTTACCTATGAATCAGAGGACCAAGGTTTGAACCTTAGCTGGCACCAAATCATTTTGTATTTAAAGGAGAAAACAATAATTTTTTTTCCTAAAAATAACATTACCACTGGGAATTTTTTTTTTTATTTCACTTGAGTGGTGATTCATATTGAAGAGTTGGAACATGATGCTTAAACAATATGTCAGTTTGAAAGTTTATTGTTTGACTGAAGTCATTACAATCATAAAAAGCAGTTTAAGAAATTGAAAGAAACAATACATACATATATATTGCACAGAAAGACACACAGATTAAAGGAGCATGATTTTAAAAAACTTACACAAAGCATAACTAGAAAAGAATGTATTTATTCTTAGAACAACCACTAATATCTCCCAACCATTTCAAACAATAATCTCATTTGATATTTTTACAATGCTTGAAACAATATTTTGAAAGCCATAACATTTGAACTGTTAGTCATAAAAACTTAATTGTTTTTTTAAATGAAAGCTTGGAGTTCAATCAACATGTATAGACCCTATTCTCCTGTGTTGCTGCATGCATATACACGTTGATATAATATAGTATGTTATCAAAATAATAGGACTTTAACAATTTAGTGAGTAATTTATGTTCTTTTTTATATTGACATGAAACATGTTTTGGTATATTAATATATGGTTACTGTAGTGATATTTTAATGATTTATCTACTTAGCTGACTCCAAGCATTCATTAAAAAAAAAATCTCTAGCCCCAATGGTTCCAAACTTATCACTTTTTTTTGTATTTTCTATTTATGTTCCTCCCCATGTGGCACCCCTGTCTGCCCAGTCCTTCAGTGTGCCAGGCTCCCTGATGCCCACCTGACCTCCACTGCCAGTCCACTAGCCTCTCTATGTGCAGATTACCAGGATAGCCTGACATATCTCTGTGTTAGGAGGGTCCCTCTCTCCCAGGAGGAAAGTGCCTTGCTGGCTAACCACGCATCCCAGGGCTGCAGGGCTGGACCAGGCTGTACAGGGCTTTGTGGTGGCAGGGGCTGGCACTCATCATCTGACTGGGTTGCAAGCAATTTTCCTGTAATCTGCCCTGCCCACAACAGTTTTTGGCCTTGTGTGAGCTGCAGGCAACCTCAGGTGAGGACGTGGGGGGACATGTCAAAGCCTCACGTCTCCTAAGCACATAGCCCAATACATAGATACATAGACACTGTCATCAGATAAGGGCCTATGGCCCACACAGTCTGCCCAGTAGAGCTTGTAAGTTCCTTTTATGTTTTTCTAGAAGTCTGTTGCCCCTTACTCCGACCTCCAGAATTCTCTAATGTCTATCGCATGTATTCTTAAATCCCATGATTGTTTTAGCCCCCACCACTTCCTCTGGCAGTGTGTTCCACTTGTCCAGCACCCAAGTTTCCTCAGAATTGCCCTCCCTCAAGCTTCATCCCGTGCCCTCTAGTCTTATAACATTTTTGCTGGAAAATATTGTATTCCTGCACTCTGTTCCTCCCTGTAAGTTACTTGTATGTCTCTATCATACTGTATCCCCTCTCTCGCTCCTCTCCTCCAGGGTGTACATATTTGAGTCCTTCAGCCTGTCCTCATAGGACTTGTGATGCAATCCCTGTACCATCTTTGTTGCCCTCCTCTGAACCTACTATACCCTGTCTATGTCCTTATGTAGGTATGGTCTCCAGAAATATACACTGTACTCCAGGTGGGGCCTCACTAGTGTCTTGTACAGTGGAATTATGATCCCCCTTTTCCTGCTGGTAATGCCCCTGCCTATGAATCCCAGCATCCTATTTGCTTTACCTGCTGCCTTGTTGAACTGTTCCCCTATCTTGAGATCATCAGAGATGATAACCCCAAGGTCCCTATCTGCCCACAGGAGCCAAGGCTTGTCCCACCCCCCCGGAAGGGAAGTGTCCAATGTACACTTGTGAATCCCCTCTCTGCCGGTCTCCACTCCTGGTACCTGCACTCAAGGCACAAACCCAGTTCACCAGCATGACAAGCGAGCCCCTTCACTCAGCGCCACAGAGCACTGTTATCACATTTTAAAGAAAATATCTCTTAAAAGGTCTGACTCTGGAACTGTTGGAGCTTCAGCTACAATCTTGATTTTTTTTTAAGTGAAAGCTTGAAGTCCAGTAGTTAAGAGATTTGATTGTTATTGTATTATTGTTATTGGGATATTCCTGGCTGGAATGATAACTCAACAAACAGTGTTGTGGGTGCTCGATTGGCAAAGTTTTATTTACATATCTAGCTCTGTACACCATATTACATTGAATTCTGGACTTCACATCTTATAATTACATTATTTACATCATCTCAAACTTGAAAAACCATCCTTTGGTATTCTTGTCTTGTCGGGCTGGGGTGTGTAGCCCGATGCCCTTCAACATTCCAATGTCCGTTCTTGCTTCTTTTCTTGTTCTTGGGCTCGGGTGTCCCACCTGTTGCCCATTTCTGTTCCTCCCTGAGGGAATACATTCCTGAAGTGCCCAACCTGGCTAGGTGTTGACCCAGTCCTTGCCTGGTGCTAGTGGTCCCCCTTCCCTTGCACCTCCCTCTGCCCCTTACCCCCTTATTTCCAACTGCCCTCTTCCACCTCCACTGCCCTCTGCTGGAAACCCCAGGTTTGTCTCTTCTGCTTGCTGCCCTCTGCTGGCAACCTGGAGTTCCTCCTGGCCTCCCAGGAGTCCGTTGTCCTCTTCTGGCAACCCCATCCATAACCCTCAGTCTGACCCCCTCATCTCCTTCCTACAGCATATGGCCCTATCCAGTACAGAGTGGGTGGGGTGGGATCTCAAAAGAAGCAAAAATGTGGCTGGAGCTCTGTCTGCAGCCACTTATGTACCTCCCCTTTGCCCCTCCTCTATTGTCCTTCCCCATCCAATCCCAAGGCACCCCTTGGCATGAGTCATAACTGACTTATGCTTCCCTCATCTAGCCCTGCCCCTCTCTCTCTCTCTCTCTCTCTGCCTTCCTTACCCCACCTTACCTTAACTTCTCCTTCTCTTTTCCTTCCCTTATACCTGCCTTCCAACCTCAGGATACCCCTGACAATCTGTTTTGCCCTTAAGCATGCAATCCCCTTTGTCATTGGGATATCCCTGGTTGGAATGATAACTCAACATACAGTTTTGTGGGTGCTCAATTGACAAAGTTTTATTTACATATTTAGCTCTGTACACCATATTACACTGAATTCTGGACTTCCCATCTTATCTTTACATTATTTACATCATCTCAAACTTGAACAACCATCTTTTCCTTTGATATTCTTGTCTTGCTTTCTTGGGCTCAGGTGTGTAATCTGATGCCCTTCTGCATTCCGATGTCTGTTCTTAGTTGCCTCTCTTCTTGTTCTTGTTCTTGGGCTTGGGTGTCCCACCCGATGCCCTCCTCTGCTCCTCCCTGACAGAATGCTTTCTTAAGGTGCCTGACCTGGCTGTGTGTTGACCCAGTCCGTGTCTGGCATTGGCATCCCCCAACCCTTGTGTCTGCCTCATCCCTTACCCCCCCCCTTATTTCCATTAGTGTACCTCCCGATCAGCGATGGAAGGTACTCTTCTCCCCCGGCCTCCCCTCCCTCTTTCCCAATGATCTATTGCCTCATCAAATTTGTTTATAAATAATGCTAAACCTACCTCCGAAAGGTGCACTCCATCCTGCCTATAGTCCCCTGGGCTGTTATATGCGACGGTGTGCACTATGTATATGCCCCCTGTCTCCTTCTTATATGCCACCATCCTCCTATTCAGCCTCTTCCTAGCCCACTCAACTGCCTTGGCATCCCTAGCCTGTCTCCAAATTCTTCTTGTGATGATCTCTGACCACGTTGCTGTAATCCCCAGCCACCATGTCCTCACTATGCTTATGTCCTTCTGGATCTCCAATAATAAATCCACCCACAGCTCTTCTCCCAAGTCATTACCCCACGCATGCAAATAAGTAAGTCTGGTTTTGATACTCTGATTTTTTGCTCCTCTAGTAATGGCAAAAGTTGACTCCAGTGCATACCCCATATGCCGTGTCAACACAGGCACTGTACAGCAAATCTTACCAGTCACATTTACTGTTTGGCCTCTGATCCCCCAGTCAACCCAGGTACTGTAGAGCTAATATTTTTCAGTCTTGTTTACTGCTCAGCTTCCAATCAGTTGCAAATAGCAGTTTCCCATACCCTTGGTTGGCAGAGGAGGGGTCATGTTCTGATTTTAGTTCCTGTATATAAGCTGTGGTAGAGGAGAGTTATATTTTAAGACGTTATGATATAGTGGACACCTCTGATAATGGGCAAATCCTGCTTTCACAAATTTGTCTGTTATAAGAGCACTCCACTGTGTATTGTTACATCATGGCAGATGTGGTTTTTTTATCAAATAAATGTTAGCAATATACTTTTTCCATAACAATAAAGTATATTGATATACTTTTTAAGTATCAACATGGAAAATGTCATGACAGTTTAAAAACATTTTTAAAAATTATGTTTTGCACTTTTTCTGAATTTTTGCATTAGTCCCCATAATTTAGTTAGTATCTATATCAGTGAAATAGCCATAAACATTCATATTATGCCTTAAATCACATAGGAAAGATCCCAGTCTCCTCCCAGCAGTACCAAATCCTCTTCACTTTCACAGGCTTTGCTTGCAAAAGCATTGAAAGATAATACTGTACAGATACCCTACCCCCACCCCCAAAAAGCTTCCAGAACCTATGGGGACTTCCTCCTCAAACCAGAAGCTGGACAGGCTAATTGAGGCAGTGGTGGGTCTTGTAAAGGCAGTTCAGACCCAGTACAAAGGAAAGGGCAGAGCTCAGATGGTACCAGGCTCAGCATGCAGTGGGGCAGTACCAACAGCAGTACCTTCTGCCCTGTCATGTTACATCAGTATAGCCCAGCCAGTTGCTTCACACTTGCCCAAAACAAAGTCTGCTATCAGATTCATTGGCGCAAATATGTGGATATGTCTTTTTTATTGAATTGGCCTGAGTAGCTGGAAGAAACCAAAAAAAAGAAAGAGGACTCAGACAACATAGAAACATAAACTTTGCCAGCAGATAAGGACTGCTTGGTCCACCTAGTCTGCCCATTTTTTCTCTACCTATATTTTCACAGCAGACACTACCTGCAGTGAAAAGTAGAGGGTTATGGTTTACAGGACATTTGATAATTGTTTTGTGGGATTTACAGATTTTGCCACCAATATTTATCAGATGACCTCGAAATAAGTGATGACCTCTTCAATTACATCAATAAGATCATGTGTGCCCACAGGTGCAATGAGAGGGCCGGCTGGTGCCATATGCAATATGACCCAACCATGGACTGGGGCATCCTAGACATGCATGGGAGTTATCCATATGGACAGCAGGCCATCAATCAAACTACCCCAGTCCCAAAAGTTCGAGTCAAATACGACAGAAAATCAGGTGTGTTTTGAGATCCACAAAGGGATTTGCAAAACTAGCAGCACCCCTTCAGCCAGTGCAGACCTGGAAACCCCATACAAGGAGGGCACCAGCCCTTTTGGAATAAGTAAGGTAAGCCTGATTATGGCAATCAAACCACTCTGGTAAGAGTGGACCAGCTTACTCGTTGGCTTGAGCAACACCCCAGATATCGGGTAGCCACCCTGCTGGAAGAAAGATTCACAGAAGACTTTAGTATCCCATATTTTGGTAGGGCTTTTTTTTTAAAGTAGTTTACGCCCCAGACATGGGACATGCAATGCTATCAGCCCACTACATGGGTGCTCCCTCTCATGTCCAGAAGGCAGCCACCCAGAGTCTTCCCTGTTTGTGAGCCCCTGTGTGCCGCAGTGCCGCCGGTCTCCACCGGGGCTGCTGCTGCACCGGGCTACCCCAGGATCCCTCCCCGAGAGAGGAGAGCAGTTCTCCAGATGCTCGATCCTCTCTCTCTCCCCTGCCGACCCCCAGCTCTGGGCTCATTCCCAAACCCGGGTCGCCGGCGTTGTGCAAGGTGTGGCATCCAGCGCCTCAACCCTCAACACCACCAGGCCGGCCGCTAGGTTATTTAAGATTATGTTGTTGTTGGCCTTCTGTGGGAACTTTTGGGTCAAAGAGTGGTGCAGCTGGCAAAAAGGGGGTCCCCACAGGACTGCAGAAGGTACAAATAGCAGTGCCATGGGATGGTGTGTTCATCAAGTTTTAAAGGACTAAGACTGACCAAGGAGGCATGTGGGTTCCTGGGGGTCAGTGTGGAACATATGGCTCATGGTGTTGGGGTTTGTGGCCCCTCCACCTACAGGTTGGATTGGATTTCCTTTGACATGCAGTTGGCACCTTGGCACAGCCTACCAGCTCAGGCACATACTATGCTTAGTGGTGCAATGGGTAGCATTGTACCCCAAAGAAATTTAATACCATTCCTTCAGCATGGGGCTGCCACAACTGCCGGGGCGCAGGGGCTTGTTGATATGTTGAATAAAACTCTGGACTGGTGGAGGTCCCAAATGCTTTTGCATTATGTAAGGCCACACTTGTTTTAACATTGTCAAGCTGTTTTCCAGGTTCCACTGATGGTCCGAAGTGGGTTTGGGTCTGCAGACACTCCTTTATAGACTGGGCAGTGGAGAGAGGAGGACACCAGCCTGGAGGGAGGAATCTGTCATATCCAATGCAAAAAGTGCAAATCCACTGGTTTGGTCAGAGGAGCATGCACTGGGGAGAACTTCTCCCTAGGCTGACAGTGGAAACCATGCATGGAAGTTCACTGGACATACTGCTGGTTTATTTCGGCAGAAAGAACCTAGGACTCCAGGAGGATACCGACTCACTTCTTAAAATGAAGGAGGACCTAAGATCCATTCATGAACTGTAGTCCAGGACCAAATTCTTTTTGGTCTCACATCATTCAATAGCAGCACTGGCATTACGAAGAAAGTCCAGAGGCCATGAACAAAGCATGTATATGCATTAAGAGGAAGATGTGGTCTTTCATGGAGTCCATTGCAGAGCTGTGGTGAAGCATAGCAGCATTAATAAATCCTGCCAGGAACTTTATGCCAAGGATGCTGTTCATTTGTTGGAGAATGGTTGGGACTTGTTATTAGATTCATTCTGTCAGGTTTTGGAGGAGAATTTGGAGTTAGCATTTGGGGTTGGATATTGTTTGTCCTGTGGTGACATGGGAGTCTCTCAGAGTGATGGTACAAGGGAAAAAGGGGAAGGAGTTAAATTCTTCCGAAGGACTTTTCTTCCAGAATAGGATGGGGGCCCCAGGATCTGGCCTCATTTTGAGGGGTTACAGCCCAACCTTATCGGGCTTGCTGGTGGGTTTTGGGATTGGTCACTTACCACCTGGCCACATGACCCACTACTCACTGAGGTTTGAGCTCCAACTCAGAGAGGTATATCATTCCCTTGGTCTGCACATCAGTAAATAAGGGAAGGGGTCTGGAGGCTTCCAAGGTGACTGGTGAGACTTTTCAAGCTGTGCACATCACTGCAATAGTGTAATATGCCATTTAATAAGCATATGGCTGCAGCCTTTTCTCCAAGACTGGTGTTGTGTGTGTTATTCCAGAGAATGGGGTTGTGGGGGCAAAACAAGACAGTAAACAGTCAGCTAAGCCTTGTAGCAGACAGACCTTTGTCTTTACCCCCCACCACCAATACCTAGCCTAAAAAAGGCAGGTAGGGCTCCTCCCACATGAGTGGAAAGGTGCTCTTGAACCACATTGGGAAGAAAACACTGGAGGAGAGTGAGGGGTCAAAAAGCACAATGGCCTGCAGCTCCCACTCCCAGTTGAAGATTTACCACCCATGCACACTCATAAAAGAAGGGTTCTGGGTTGATCAGGCTAGAACTGGGAACCCTTTGTCCCCATATGGGTGACTGCGTTATGTCAGGAAGGAGTTTTCCCTCAGAGGCTTTCCCCAGGTTTTTTCACCTCCTTCAAAGGGATAAAGCAAGATTAAGTTTTACTTGTCAGTTAGCATACTTTGAGTGGCTTGGAAGTCTCTCAGGGTGATGGTACAAAGGGAAAATGTGAAGGAGTAAAATTCTTTCAAAGGACTCTTCTGCCACTGTCAGCATGAGACAGGGGGGCTATAGGACCTGGTCAAATTTTAGGGGGTTGCAGTCCAACTTCATAGGGGTTGCCCATAAATGCAGAGTCAGCAGATGGGAGGTGGTTGCTTGCCACCTGGTCACATGACTGTCTTGCTCACTGAAGTTTGGATTATAACTCAGAGTGATGCATCCTTCCCTCAGCCTGTTCAGGGGTAAAGCCCTTCACAGGAAGGGGTGCAGAGGTTTTTGAAATGACTATTGAGAATTCCTGAGCTGTGCATGTCACTCCAATAGTGTGATACATCATTTAATAAATATATGGAAGCAGACATTTCTTTAAGATTGGTGTTGTGAGTATTACTCCAGGGAAAGGGGTTATGGAGGCAAAACAAGACAAGACATATACATATCACACAGATAGATACACAGATTAATAATGTGCATGGCTTAAAAAAACTTACACAGAAGCATAATAATTCACAAGTCACTCACTTGACAATAAATAGTTAAAGTTTCTTTTTGTTTTGTGAAGGCGTTTGAGGAATATTAGTTAATTCTGGCACACCTTGCAGAATGCAAGCAGATCTTAAATTGGTTCAGATCTGGTTTCCTAAATTCCCCTTAATTATTACATAGCCCATAATCTCAGGTCTCAAGAAAATACATTTCTGAGAAAGAAGGCTAAAAGTCCTGACAAAGACTTTATTGTAACATAACCCCTCAAATTTGTCTTTATACTATTGTAACAGTTTGACAATGAATAAAACTGCATATTTAAATACAACTAGACAGAGAGTGTAATATGAAAATTTTCACTTCACATATCAGCTGTTATACTATGTGTACATAGAGTATAATGTATGGGTCATTATCAGTAACAAGCATGCACACCCATCAAGAGGTTACCACAGCTCCCATTTAAACCTCGAGAGCTAGAGGTTTTGGTCATCTTGGCAAACTTGAGATGGCAACACATGCTTTGTTGCCAGTATTGGACCATACATCATCTTTTATAGTGTATGGTCCACATAAAGATTTTACAAAGAGAGGCAGGATCCTACTTTCAAGTTTATTTTAGTCACCGCTGCTCTCTTCCGAGGCCAGCTCTTCACTGCTGTGGCCAGTTCAGGAAGACATGATGACTGCTTAACGCGCATATGCAAAAGCGTTCTTTGTTGTTGTACCATCAATGTGACGTAACCATGATGGTATAACAACATTGTGATGTCACATCAAGGGTACAACAACACTTAAGAAATAAGGCATGACAGTGTGTGCATTGTGGTGGGATAAAGGGACATCTAAGGTGGGTTAAAGCAAGAGGCCTCATGTCATCTGTTCCAGGGTTCAACCACCTTCTCAGTGAAATAACACCCCCTTACATTACCTTTAAATCTTCCTCCTTCCAATCTTAAAGTATGATCTGTTGTTGTAACTCTGACTTTCCTTCGAAAGAGTCTTCCTTGCCAAACTTTATTTATCCCCTTCATGCACTTGAATGCCTCTTTCATGTCTCCTCTCTCTCTTCTAAATTCCAGTGGATACAGATTTAATTCTATCAATCTTGTCTCATATAGTTTCCCTTGCTTACCCTGCATCATCTTTGTTGCCCTTCTCTGAACCTTTTATATTACATATATGTTCTTTCTTAAATCTTATAAAGATGTATTGTAAATGTGATGGGTTGAGCTTGCCAAACCCTTAGTACTGAATTGCATGCAGGAGAACTGTGGCGTTCTCACAATTGGTGAGCTCCCATGTGAACCTCTAGTTGACCAGGGCTCATGATATAAGCTAGGAAGCCAGAGAGTGGACTCCTTATAACATACAGAGAAAGCGGAGGATCCAGAGCAAATGGCAAGGTACAATGTGATGTCCTTCCTGTCCAATGAGGTGGTCACTTTGTCGCAGTGGTCAGGCTTGAACATATTTCAGCTTAAACGTGAGACCAAGAACCCCTCTAACAATCTAAAACAAATAAAAATGTTGGTGATATTTGAAAAAATTGCAGGCTTTTAAGCAGCAGAGTTGGGGGGGTGGAGCACTGGCACCTTAAATATATGCTTTTGTTTCGTAACACACTAGGTGCACCCCTATAAATCTTATAGAGATGTATTGCAAATGTGATGGGTTGAGCCTGCCAAACCCTTAGTACTGATCTGTATGCAGGAGAACTGTGGCCTTCTCCTAATTGGTGTGCTCCGATGTGAACCTCTAATTGTCTAGGGAACATGATATAAGCAAAGAAACCAGAGAGTGGACTCATTATGAGCTCTAGAGAAAGCAGAGGATCCAGTGCTCAGAATGACAAAATAAAATGTGATGCCCTTCCTGACCAATGAGATGGTCACTTTGTTGCAGTGGTCAGGCTTGAACATATTTCAGCTGAAACATGAGACCAAGAACCCCTCTAATAATCTAAAATAAGTAAAAATGCTGGTGTTGTTTGAGTTCATTGCAGGCTTTTAAGCAGCAGAGTGGGGGGGGGGGGCTGGTACCTTAATTATGTGCTTTCTTAAATGAAGCCTCCAGAACTGTACCTCGTACTTCAGGTGTGGTCTAACCATGGTCTTACATAATGGCATCAGCACCTCTCTCTTCCTACTAGTTATGCCCCTTCCTATGCATGCCATCATTCTATTAGCTTTGCCAACTGCCTTACTACATTGGTCACTTACCCTAAAGTTGTTTGATATTATAATCCCCAGATCCCTTTCCTGCTCTGTTTGCTTTATCTGCTCTCCCCCCAGTGAGTACATGGCCAGTCGATTTTTACACCCTATATGCATCACCACACACTTCTTTGTATTGAACTTCAGCTGCCATGTTTCTGACCATTTCGCTAGTATACTGAAATCCATCCTCATGGCCTCAAACCATTCATCAATGTTAAAACCCTATTCCATAACTTTGCATCATCTGCAAACAGACACATTTTCCCTTCAATTTCCTCTGATATATCACTAATAAATATGTTTAAAAAGATTGGTCCTAGTACAGAGCCCTGAGGAACCTTGAGTTTGTGCTCTATTTTTTTTCTGTTTGGCAATTCTGTATTTACAACAGGATTGCAAAATGATGACTACCTTGTCCAGTGTAATTATATCTGTTGTGCCTAAAAATACTTGAGTTGTTTCTTCATTATCTGCTTATTTACTTTGTATAATATCCTTCAGATATATCAACCTTACTTTATTATACCGTGTGCACTTGATTAACGCATTCTCTAGATTTTCTATTTTACCCAGTCCACAATCAAAAATACAGTTACAGTCATTATTTTTTTTTAATTTGTATCTCCATTCTGTTATCCCTGAGGGAAATTGTCCAAACCTGTAACATTTATAAATCCTTCTGTGTGCAAAGTTAATAAAAAATAATATTCATAACCAAAGTAAGTTTTTCACACTCTGATTCCGGACAAAATTATTTTCAGTTTCATAACTGCCATATCCACATGACTGTCTATGTCTTTAAACCTTTGTTTAATAACGTTAACATATTTGTTACTGATAAGTATTCCCTGTTGGGAATAGATCCACAAAAAGTAAAACCCACTAATCTGCAAGCAACTGATTCATAATATGCATTACTCACTGGGATTGTAATCCCTTGTTCATATAGATACCTTTTTCTTTCAGACATAATTTTGAAATATTTTCCTTTTTCATAGCCAAGATGTTATCCAATAGCTTGTCATACATAATGTAACAAAACATGATTGATTATGCTTTGCCTATTCACAGCTGACAAATGATGTGGGGGCTACAGTAACTGTAGGACACCTAAAAGTGCTCCGTAAAAACTTGTCATGATTTTTCCATTTACGTCCCCATACTTCAGCATTGTATAACAGTACTGGCAGTAGCTTCCCATCTCCTGCCATTAAATCTGACTCAGTGGTAATACTACCATATGTATAATTTGACCCTTAATAATGCTGATTTTATAGCACATGTTTTTTTTTATCTTAATTCCCAGTGGGGGGTATTGTGTGTCTGTGGAGTGTCGGGTTGTTTTCCCATTGGTTTTCCATGATTTGGAATGTTATGTCTGTTGGGTTACTGCCAGTTTTGTGGTACATGAAAAAATGTAGTCCGAGGTAAATAACATTTTTCACTTGTTCACTAAGATTATGATTGATTTGCTTTATATTATGTTTTGTTTCATTAGAAACAAATAACATTGTTTTAGTTTCACGTATTGAACTTAAGTTATAAGACATGACATGGCATGCATTTGTGTGAAATAGTGGCATGCCATGGGTATACTGTGAGGCATGAGGCATCAGTGAGTGCCTTCAGCCACCTGAGAAGTGCTGTTATCCCACACCAATGCATACCCTAAGGTGTCTGACTGCAATAATAAACTCGGTCCAAACTGAATAATAAGTAAAGGAATGTTTTGGGTTAACAATATTTTTTGTTGTTATTTTTAAAATTGTATCCTTTCACCCCAAAGAAAATTGCCACTGTGACATTCTGCAAATAAAGTTCACCTGTCAAGTATGTATGCCATGGAATACAAGAACATTTTCCTCATTTCTCTTGCTGAATGCTTACGCCCCCAATGGATATAGTATAAAATCCTGACAATAGATATCCCGACGTACATTACACCGAGACCAACAAACTTAAAGGCAATAACCCGACAGACATAACATTCCAAATCATGGAAAACCAATGGGAAAACAACCCGACACTCCAGAGACACACACAAATGAAGTAACAGCACAGGTATATAACCAAAACATGACTTCAGACACCCCGCCAAGATCACCTAACATTGAATGCAGGGGGGGCTTCACCCACTGCACCCCCTTTATAAAAATCCTCCCAAACTGGCATACTGTACATTGAGGAGAGGGAGTATGTCAGCAACAATCAAAAATCCCAGTTCCCTATGTGGAATTCGCCCCAACACAACAGGCACAAACTGACTAGCATAAACTGCACAGACAGGTGTGGATTACTCAATGATCTATCTGCTGGAAAAGTCAATCCATAGAAAACGTCCCACAAAGCACACAACATGTGCAAATTGTGAATAAAAGCTGCTTTTGCATTCCCCTCTCAAAGACTTATAATAGAGGAAGAATAGCAAGTAGAAACACACACACACACACACACACACAGGAAAAAAAAGCACCACCCCATCTGTTGGGATTCCATGGTCGGGATACCTGGCGTTGACCATGTGACCATGTCGGGATCCTAGGCTCAGGAACCTGCATGCCTGGATTTGACATTTAAGTTTTCTGTGATAGTACCCCCTCAACAAACACACACACACACACATACACATACACACACACACAACCAATGGAGCATTATATCTGTAGCAGGATAGGCAACAGAGATTTTCCTAGCAATCTGGTAAAGATGTGATGGAGATTTTTCATGGTCACCAATGAAACATCAAAAATTAAAACTGTGAATGGGATTTCCTTTTTGCTACTTGTGTATTTCACTCTGTCCTTGTTCAGACTCCACATTTTACATAAGCATTTTCTATGTCATGCCTTACCATCATATGTTCTTCACTCTCTTCAGCTCTTTCTTTCATACTTTGTTTTTTCTCCATCGCAAGGATTGTATAGAATTTTGGTATGCAGTGTTGCCTTCTCCCCCACAAAAATGGCTGCAGCCTTCTCATACCTACCTCTGCTGGACTGTAAATGACATAGTAATATAATATTGGTCCTCATCCCCCCCATGGGCACACGTGCACACACACACACACACACAAACATAATGGCAGCAGCATTCTCTCCCTTCCCACTCCTGGATTGTCTAATGGAAGCCATATTCTCTCCCACCATATCACTGCTGCCCCTTACCCCAACCACACTCACACCTAAAGACCTACTGTAAACACAGCAGCATTTCTCCTCTCCATCTGTTGGAACCCCCCTCCCCCAACACACATCAAACTGTAAAGGCATTATTTTTCCTCCCTTAACCTAGATTGTAAAGCATTTTGGGATATTGTGCCCCTCAACACACACACACATAAAGGCAAGAGCAATTCTCTCCCTTACCTTTCCTTTTTCACTGATATTTATATTTCTTGGCCTGGAAAGGTGCATGATACCAGTTTATTAAAAAATAGTAACTTGTGCCAAATGGGTCAAAATGGCACTTTGTTCTCTAATAATCACCACCATTGGGTACATGATGAGAGTGTTTCCACTGTGGTTTTAGCATATCCTTCCTACACACTTTTGCCCTGGGTTATGAGAGCCTACCAATACTACAATGACCCTAAGGAACAGAATTTTAAATTATCATCTTGGAGTCAAGAATGATATGGACTGCACCTTTGGGAGGTTAAGGGGCCTATGGAGATGTTTGATGCATGTACCAGTCACTTTGCCATATGTAGCTCTCTGGTGTCCAAACCTCATCTAATATACCAGTTATTATGCAGTTGACAGATCTCTGGTGTCCATCCCCCACCATATACTGCTCATAATTAGAGATGTGGTGAAGTAAAACTCTGCTGGTGAAGTTCATGTGAAGAGGCAAAATGTGCCACTCAGCAAAGGTTTGCAAAGCTTTCCCAGATGTGGAAAAGTTCAGCTTTATCTGAACTGCAAAGTTTTTGCCACGAAGTGTGGAATTTTGAGGGTGAAATTCCACACTTAGAGGTGAAATTCTTTACTTCACTGCAAATTTCTGAACTTCGCAGTAAAAAATTTGCACTTCGCGATCCACAGATTGCATGAATTTTGTAAATTGCATGACATTTGTGGATTAATTCAGGGAGCGAAATTTGCTGGCTTCGCCCATCTCTGTGCACGATTCAGTGTACTGCCCAACACTGTTCCAAAATTTAAATAAAATATAATTAAGTGGTATACATGAACAAACCATTAGTCCAATAACCCTGTTTCACATTTGTCTCATTTCTTTAACATTACTACATTTTAGAAGTTATTCTCTCTAGTGTGTAATCATAATGTTTTCTCTTTTTTACTCCCTGCACTCCAGCTGGTCCTCACTATACTGATAGCACCCTCAACCCCATCACATGCCATCTCTCTGACTTACTTCTGGGCTTGGCTTAGAGTCCCACAGGTCTTCCCCTGTGGTGGGGCAAAGGGGGGTACCCAAGTTTCTCCTCTTGAAGCCTCACCAGGTTGAATCCACCCTGAGCCCAAAAGGCAATTGTGGGTCTGTGAAGGGCTGTCTGCATCATCCTGCAAAAGCCGGTGGGATTCTTCTTTTCCTTCTTCCTCAGAATCCACCATGGAGTGGGTAGCATAATGCTGCATCCAGGGTGTGTTGTCATCTTCCACAGGGAGCATCCTCCCACCCCTTTAGTAGCTCCACTCACACCACTACCTATGGTCACCTAGGTGGCGGTGTTGTGACAGAGCATACTGACCACACTCCCTGGAGGAAGAGAGAGTCCTCTGGGATGCTCAGTCCTCTTCCCCCAGCTGTTCCCTGATGAGTTGGGCTTGCTACTGAACTTAGTTCATTGATGTCATGAGCAATAGTGTTACCACTGTGCTGATGGGCTGGCCAAACAAAACATTTTCTTAAAGTAATTGTCACATTGTCAGTAACTTTTTTTCATGTGTATAACTTTTCTTAACATAGGGCACTGTTGAATAAACAAAAACTCATGTTTTATACTGTAAAATGTCATATTTTTGGTGTGTTGTCTTTTGCAACCAGCAGTACATGTTGCCTCGGATACTGAGAGTGATGTTTGAGTCTATTACAAGCCCCCTACTGCATCCTGTTTTGCAATGCACCCATATTCCAAATACAGTACTACATTTTGTTGCACACTTTAACACTCTGGCGTGCATCCAATAAATGGAGCACTTCATTGCTTTCACCCTTCACTACTGATTGCCTTATCACATAAGGTCTGCAAACACCATCTGTTGGGTGTATCTCTATGGTCAAATGGATCTTTTAATAGATACTCAAATACAACTGATAATAAAGTTTACAGTCAAGGACCAAAATATATTTTATGTTTGAAACTGTATATATTCTAGGCATCATATCTAACATATTTTATCAAATATGAAAGGTGTATTAACTCTTACTGCCTATCAGTGGTGGGCTGAGTTAGAAAGGTTTACTTCATGGAGAATTTAGTGAATTTTCCACAGTTCATGAAATTAATCCACAAGGCAAATTTGTACTTTGCCCTAAAGGAGAAATTTGTGAACTGCAGAGAATGCTAAGTTCATCTATGAATTATGCTTTTAAGGCAAAGTTAGCAAAGATCCATGGGATAGGTGGTCACATGGCACTGGCAAGAGATATTTAGCTGTTTTGCCATGTGTAGGCAAAATTCAGTGCAGTGTGAAGAAGAGAGAGCTGGAGTTAGCTGTGCTGTGGAGCTATGTGCCAAAACATTTAACAAACTGTTTAAAATACAAACTTTTCTGACCAAAATCAGTCCATCAAAAAAGGAAAACTGCACCCATATATCTTGTAAATGTTATTTGTTTCTATGTGAACAAAAAACTCTTTTCATGTAGCGGCTAAGGATATACGTGATTGATCTAATTTATTTTCACTGTTAATACTAGTGCCTGTAACTTTCCTGGGGGTCTCCATTTTATGGTTGTTGAAATCTCATTATCCCCGTGAGTTGCATTAGCATATGAGAGCACAAGGTGTCAGCACCCCTTTAGATTTCGCAGTATGCCTGTCTGCCTCATTAGAGTTTTTACAAAACAAGTTGCAGCAAGCTGTAAAATTCAACATTTACCTTCAGTTAGCTTTGCAAACTGTCGGAGTTATAATGCAGTGTTCCTCCTTGTAAACTGCATTCAATGTGTCTGTTTTCAGAGAGCTTTTTCAGGTTATTTGTATTTTCAACAGAAAGAGACACATGGTATAAATGGGTGATGTGACATCACACTCACATATGCTAATGCAACTCTAATGGACAATGAGATTTCAACAACCATAAAATGGAGACTCCCAGGATGGTTACAGAGGGGTAGCATGAACAGTGAAAACAAACTAAAGCAAACACATATATATGTAACAGTTACAGGAAAAGGGTTGTCTGAAAACAAAGAAACAAACAAAATTCACAAGACATGATGGTGTAGTTTTCCTTTAAGTGTATGCCATTCATTGTGCCTCTATATCACCAAATATGTGTGGAATTGTTTTTGATTTGCCTAGTTTTAAGTAGTAGTTTCCTTTTCTGTATTGTAGACTGTGTAGTGTGCTGTGGGGAGAGGACTTTATCTGCAACAACCTCCATCAAGAACAAACTCTAAGAAGAGCCAATACGGCTGCAAAATACTGATATTGTGGGCAGTGAGAAATGTGTAAACTAGCAATTTTTGCACTAACCACTGATTCACCTAATTGCACTTTCTAATTGTTGTGATGCACACACTCTGACTAATACATATACACATATGTGCATACATAAATAGAATAATAGATGGGTTAGTGTGTATTACAAGGCTGTAATTTCATCGAGAGTTTCTGGGGACATAGATAACCTCGAGAGCGAAGCTCGAGAGGTTTCTATGTCCCCAGAAACTCGAGATGAAATTTCAGCCGAGTAATACACACTAACCCATTTGTTATTTTTGTAATATATGGATTAAGGAAGCTGACGAGTTCTTACCTGTGATGCCTTGAAAGCTGAATCAGGAAGTTGATAGAAGAATTAGTAAACTTCATAAAAGTTCCTTGTGAAACATGAAAATACATTAGTTTTTTTTTTTAAAATAGCCAATGTTTGCAGATGATTGTTTGGGATTTTTACTGAGAGAGTATCGTGAAACTGAAGCGAGCGTTACTTTCCCACGAATTACTTTTTAAACTATTACAGCTGTGAGGTGATTAAGCTGGCTTGTGATCAGCGCGAGGTTGAGGGGTGCGCTTGCGCTGTGCTGTTGCAGTGATAATACTATCGTTCGTTGGAACGATAGTATTATTGAGAGTGAAGTGTGGTATTATTGAGTCTGCAGAGTGCTGTGAGATGGATTACAAGGATTTTTTTGAATCGTTTTCAATGGTATTATTTGGGAAATCCATATATTACATTCCAGTATAACATAGCAGTGCACTGTCCACACACATTTTTACAGGTTAAAAAAATACATTGTGGGACCATTTTATTCTTTTCAGGCTTTGTGGGACATCGGAGGGTGACACCTCATTTAAATCAGCAATGACATGCATGAGGCTGAAACTGATCTAGATTGCAAGAGACTGTAGACTAGCAATTTTTTCACTAACCACTGAGCCACCTAACTGCATGTTCTAATTGTTGTGATATACACACACTGACTAATACATATGCACATTTATGCATATATATATATATATATATATATATATATATATTCCAGCATAACATAGCAGTGCACTGTCTACACACACAGCATTGCCACTCACACTAACTCACACACACTGACTTATATGGCATTTATTTACTCATAAATCTAACCCTAACTTTTACTGTATTTAGGGTAAGCACTTTGTTTTGCACTAACTCATTGTACTAATCTACAGCATGACTGGGTAACTAAGGTAGTGGACCAGGGAGCTGCATTGGATGTAGCCTATCTGGACTTCAGAAAAGCCTTCAACACTGCCCGCATAGAAGGCTGATTAACAAACTGCACAGTCTAGTTGTGGATCCTAAAATAGTTCTGTGGGTGGAGAACTGACTGAAAGGCAGGAGTCAGAGGGTTGTGGTAAACAGGGAGTACTCTGGAGAGGGAGAGATGATGAGTAGGGTACTGCAGAGGTCAGTGCTGGGTCCAGTCTATGTCAATGTCTTTTTTGGGGACATTGCAGAGGAACTGAAGGAGAAGGTATGCCTCTTTGCAGATTATACAAAGGTATGCAATAGGGTGGACACTCAAGGGGGTGTTGAAAGAATGTGGGAAGACCTTAGAAAACTGGAGAAATAGTCCAAAGAATGGCAGCTGGGATTTAATGCAAATAAGTGCAGGATCATGATCATAGGGCAGAAGAACCCAGGGGCAAACTACAGACTAGGTGGGGAGGTATTGACAGTCACAAAGCAGGAAAGTGACCTGGGAGTTATCATCTCAGAGGACCTAAGAGAAACTAGGCAGTGTGATAAGGTGGCTGGAAAGGCTAGCCCCCAGATGCTTGGATGCAAAGGGAGGGGCATCATGAGTCGAAAGACAGAGGTCATCTTGCCCTGTATAAGACACTTGTGAGACTGCACCTGGAATACTGCATTCAGTTCTGGAGGCTCCATCTGAGAAAGAACACAGACAGGGTGGAGGCAGTGCAGTGGAGGGCAAGTAAAATGGTGCAGGGTCTGCGGGATAAGACCAATGAGGAAAGACTAAAGGAGTTAAATATGAATTCTCTGGAGGAAATGGGGGGGGGACATACAAATACATCACCGGTATAAACAGACCACAGGAAGAAGCATCTTCCAAAGTAAGAGATGCTCCAAGTCAAGGGGGCACAAAATTAAATTAGGGGGGAAGGCTCAGGGGAAACATGAGAAAATATTTTTTTCACAGAAAGGGTGGTGGATGCCTGGAATAGCCTACTAGAGGGGGTGGTAGGGGTTAATGGTCATAGAATTTAAGAAGGAGTGGGATAAACACAAGGGTATCCTGGAGGCAGGGAAGGGCTCCTTAGTTCAGTTTGAGCATGGGGCCTCACACTAGATAGGGATTAATAGGGCAAACTGGGTGGTGATGTGACTCCCACCCCCCAGCCTGACCTTGCACTGAGCACCCACCACCCAGCATCCTCAGACTCCCTTACATGCCGTCACTCACCTGAACAGGTCCCAGTGTGAAGATCCACTTTCCCTCTGAAGACACATCTTGCTGATGGAACTGGCAACTACTATATGATAAATAAGGTAAGTGCAGTTCAGTGTATTCAGTTGGGTTTCATCAATGTATTTCAATCGGTTTTCAGCTACACTTACTTTATTTCTCATATAGCAGTCACTAGTTCCAGCAGCAAGACATGTCTTCCATGGGACAGTGGATCTTCACACTGGGATCTGTTCAGGTGAGTGTGGGTGTATGGGGAGATATGGGGGATGTGGGGTGGTGGGTGCTCAGTGGAAGGTCAGGTTGGGGGTGAAGGGTTGCATCGATGATGGACCTTTTTTTTACAGATTAAAAAAAGACATCAAGGGACCTTATTCTTCTGTTCAGGCTCCAAGGGACATCGGGGGGCATTGCCACTAGACACCTCATTTAAATTAGTAATAACATGCATAAGGCTTAAACTGATCTAGATAGCGGGGGAATGTACACTAGCAATTTTTGCACTGACCACTGAGCCACCTAACTGCACTTTCTAATTGCAGTGATATAAACACACTGACAAATACATATACATATACATATATATTCCAGTATAACATATCAATTACTTCAAGTTATTCTGCCTTCCCCAAACCATCTCTCCTCCAATTTTAAGGTGAAGTACATTAAAATCAATGTACTTCGCATCACTTCACCTTGTTATTGAGCTCAAAGGCAAATTTGCAGTGCTTCATGGGATTGCAGGTCACATGGGCTCTAGATTGTTCTGCACAGCCTCAGTTCTGTGTAGTGTGTGTGTAGTGAAAGATGGAGACAGTTTCCTCTTAGAGCTCTGCAATTCAAATCCTCTAAAAGCTGTTCAAAAAGCCTTTTTGAGCCATTTTCTTTTTCTAAAAACGTAGTGCATCGACTGTAGGAAACACTCCTGTGCTCATATATAAAGTGTTTATTATTTGTGTGTGGATTTTGAATGTTAATTTAGAACAGTCAGTTTGTGTACTGTAAAGTGTGCTTTGGGGGAGGGGCATATGTGTGGTGTAGGTAGATTAACTGGGAGAAAAAGGCAGTATTTCTGTTTTGGTTATATTTTTCTTGTATAACTGTTAATGTACACAGTAATATTTTCAGTAATTCTTTACATTTTTCTGCTGATTGTAGTGGTGTAGCAGTGTATAATTTCAGTTTGTTTAAAACATTTGGTTATATTGCTAAAGGTTTTTAATTTGCTATTGTAATGCCCCAAAGTTGGGGCATCCCAGAAAGCCTAAAATTAATAAATAAATTAGGGGTTCACAGGTGCTCAAGGTACCTGCTGTAGGTGTATGCAGCAGGGTACTATGATAAGGGGCCCCTGCAACTAAAGTTTCACCTCCTTATAATGGGAAACTGTAAAATAATGCAGAAAAGTGCCCTGTGCACTTTACATTTTGGTCAAAAAGCAGATTTAATAGCAAAATATGTCACGATGGCTTGGATGGAATGCTGTGCTGAGTGGCTGATGCACAGCATTCCACGCCAACCACTCTAGAACCCTGGGGGGTTCAAGTTTAAAAAATATTTCTTCTGTTTGTCAGTTGTTCCTGGGCAGAGGTTGAGGAGTTTGGACACAGAAGTCAAGGGACAGTTTAAGGCTTACCTTGTGTTGAATCCATCCCTTTGGGCTTGCTGTGGTCCTGTGCTGCCTCCCCTGCCTGAAGACTCCTTGCTCTGCCTGTTCTGTGGTCCGTGGTGCCATCGAGCACCAGAAGAAAATGTGACTGGCCGTTTGCCGCGGATTGGGCTGTGTAGCCCCGTCGTTTTATTGTTTTGACCCCTTTGTTTATTTAAGTTTAAATTTGGTCCCCGTCAGCAGCCTTGCCAACCTCTCGCCGCCGCTTTCGCCGTTTGCCGTCTGAGGCCCCTGGTTGTCCCCCATCTGCTGCACATTTCCTCCTCTGCCAGGATCCTCCTGCCTCCCTACAATACAGCAACCCTCCGGGAGACCGGAGGCGGTGAGTCGGCGGCAGCACTAGAAGAGTGCTGACCGCCTGTTTAAAGACTGTGTCGCGTTTGAAGCACACATAAGGCACTTAGAAGGCGGCTGAGTGCCGCAGAGGCAGGTCGTCAGGACCCTAAAATTAATTATGCAGAGGGGAGGCAGGACTTAGCGACGCCCAAAGGAGGGGCTTACCATTGAGGCCTTTATAGCGGCCTTTGCATATTTATTTCGGGGGCGGGACTCGGCTGGGGTCTCAGTTCTAAGTGACAGCAGCTCTCAGAGAGCTGCAGATTTATGGGGCCCTGCCACTTACAGACTCAGTGGAGGCAATCCAGGCTCATCAAGGTAGGACCAGGCCCAATCAAGGTGGGACACCAGACCCACTGAAGGTGGGGCACCAGGCCCAATTCAAGGTGGGGCACCAGGCCCAATTTAAGGTGGGGCACCAGGCCCAATAGAAGGTGGGGCACCAGGCCCAATTTGAAGTGGGGCACCAGGCCCAATAGAAGGTGGGGCACCAGGCCCAATTTGAAGAGGGGCACCAGGCCCAAGTCTTGGTAGGGCGTCAGGCCCAAGGTAAAAGTAGGGCATTAGGCCCGAGGTAAAGCGTGGTACTACAGGGAGGCCCCGGCCTAGCGTAATAGGGCAAGCCAGCCTAGTGGTATTACAGGGAGGCCCCGGCCTAGCGTAATAGGGCAAGCCAGCCTAGTGGTACTATAGGGAGGCCCCGGCCTAGCGTAATAGGGCAAGCCAGCCTAGTGGTACTAAAGGGAGGCCCCAGCCTAGTGTAATAGGGCAAACCAGCCTAGTGGTACTAAAGATAGGATTCCTTAGCCATGTCGTCCAGGAAGATATCCTATTCAGGAATGCCCTACATTTAGGAACAGGGGTTCGTCTAAGCGTGCTCGATTTGCCTATACTGTGAAGCTACTGTAACTACTGTACTGCTTGTACCTGAACTATTGCTATAAGTACCTGAACTATTGCCCTAAGTACCTGAACTATTGCCCTAAGTACCTGAACTATTGTTCTAAGTACCTAAACTATTGTTCTAAGTACCTGAACTATTGCTATAAGTACCTGAACTATTGCCCTAAGTACCTGAACTATTGTTCTAAGTACCTGAACTATTGCTCTAAGTACCTGAACTATTGCCTGAAGTACCTGAACTATTGTTCTAAGTACCTGAACTATTGCTCTAAGCACCTGGACATTGGCCCTCATCAGTAATAATTACTCCTAAAGTTATAATTTGCCCTCCCCCGGCAAATTATTGTATCATTCCACAGTTCTCTGGGCATTTTTCAGTTATATGGTTACTACTGTATGAAGACAGTCTCAATCTTCTACCACACTGCAGTCTCATAGTGTGGCCTGTAACACCACATACTCAGAATCAGTCTCTACTCAGAAGAAGACGTCCTCTCAGCATTATTCAATCCTGTGGGATCATCCATCAGCTCATCACATCCGTCTGTGTCATCCTCCGAAGTCGAGTCCGTCGCCAGTCGTACAAGTCGTACCCGCCGTTTCTTGTTTTCACAGCTTGAAATCGTCATGAAATGCATCATGACAGCCGTGCCAGTGTCATTCATGATAGTTCCTGTTCCAGATGTCCTGAAGTTGGTCGCCCTTTACAGAAGAGTGAGCTCATCCTGGAGAACCTAGTCTGCGCCCCTCCTGCCGTTTGCCGAAAGTCGAGTCCATCGAAGCCCAGTACAGGACACATCCGCCGTTTCTTTGTTTTGTGCTAGTTCCTGATCCTAGGATTGCTGAGTCAACCATCATCTCTTCAGATTCTTATGGTTCCTGGTCCTGTCAGAGTTTCTTCTGAGTTTAGCTGGCCCTTGGAGTGCTGCAGCATCAGTCAGGTCGTGGTAGTCCTCCTTCGGATTCATTGCCATGCAGATCTTGATCTATCTTCATTCTTGGTGACCCTGGAAGTGGGTTTTGGCCGAGGAACCCTTTGTTTTCAGTGTGTTATCTCAGGAACCAGTTGCTCTGGTTCTACATTCCAGCAGCCTTGGAGAGAGTGGGCTTTTGCCGAAGAAATATATGGTCTGTTTACCAAACCTCTCACCACCCCAGTGGCCTTAACTAGGTCCTTGCTGGGAATTGTGATTAAGGTTCTACAGTTCTGATTTGTTTCCCTTGTAGCTACCAATGAAGAACGACGGTGTACATGGAGACGCTGGATTCCTGGACTCTTGTAACATCTAGACTCTGATGGAAATGTGTGGTGATAATTACCCTAATACTGTTCTGAGTAACTGATGTCACCTGATCCTCATCTAAGAGTATCGAAGTGTTGAATAATTTCAGAATAAGAGTGGCAGTAGGCCTATAGTCTATTCTTGTGGTAATCTTAGTATTTCTCTGTTTATTGCCCTATTGTTCTCGGGCAATCCCTCCTCCCTCTTGTGACTGTGTCTCTCTACCCTTGGTACAAAATAAACACCCTGCGGGCATTGAAGAACTAAGTTGACTCCTGCCTCTCCTTGTCTGGGTAATGGTTATCCTATCCACATAATTCGGACCTTGGTGCCTCGCTCATCTCTTTTCACCACCTTTAGAGTAGAGCACCTCTAGACCATCACATCATTGGTCATCACGAGCACCACACTATGCAATACTTGTAGTGTGTGTGTGAGCGTGTGTGCGATGTGTACCATTAAATCAGACAACTTTTATTGTACCAGAGTAATTGCAGCAGTGTGAACCTGCTATCCACCGTACCTGCATGAATTTTTTATACTGCTTTGTGGTATCTTTACTGGTAGTGGACAGTTACTGCCGTGCACTCCCCCCAACCCGCAAAAGGTATTCTTTTCCAGATTTGGATTTGTGACTTGTGAGCACTGGTTGGGGGTTGCTGTGCCTTTGCATCTGACTCTGCATCTCTTGAGTGACAAGTGCAATCTTAATCTCTCTGTGCATTTGCAGTACACCATTAATTCTGGGAGACTTTGCATTTTTTGTTACCCTCTCATTTCACTTCACCAGCACTGGGGAATTTTCTGGACACAAGACAGTAGCATTTTGGGGATGCAATTTAATTCTGGTGACTGTGTGTGACCACTGCACACATGACTGAGAGCACCATTAATTCTGGGAGACTTTGTAATTCTTGTTATGCTCTCATTTCACTTCAGCACTGGGGAATTTTCTGGACACAAGACAGTAGCATTGTGGGGATGCAAATGAATTCTGGTGATTGTGTGTGACCACAGTGCTCATGACTGAGTGCACCATTAATTCTGGGAGACTTCGCATTTCTTGTTACGTTCTCATTTCACTTCAGCTCTGGGGAATTTTCTGAACACAAGACAGTAGCATTTTGGGGATGCAAATTAATTCTGCTGCCTGTGTGTGGCCAATGCTCGCATGACGGAGTGCAGCATTAATTCTGGGAGACTTTGCACTTTTTGTTACCCTCTCATTTCACTTTGCCAGCACTGGGGAGTTTTCTGGGCACAAGACAGTAGCATTTTGGGGATGCACATTAATTCTAGTGACTGTGTGTGACCACTGTGCACATGAGTGAGTGTGCCATTAATTATGGGTGACTTTGTATTTCTTCTTGTGCTCTCATTTCACTTTGTCAGCACTGGGAGTGTCCTGGACACAAGACAGTAGCATTTTGAGGATGCACGTTAATTCTGGTGGCTGCGTGTGTGTGGGGGCACTAGAGGGCTATCAGTATTGTTGCCACTCTGCCTTACTTCACGTTAAGGTAGAATGACAATGCAAAGTAATAATTACAAGGCAAAGTTAGCCTTTCCCATTAGCCACTCCACATATCAGAGTGACAACCCGAAGTGGCCACTTTGTGATCACTTCGCCACTGGAATTTAGTTTCGCTGCATCTCTAGTCCACACATACGGTTTTGAAGTTTAAAAAACGTTCATTCACTCATAGCTAGAACCCACACTTCAGCAATCTTAATCGCATTTCATCAGACATCAGGGAGTACTGTTGCCAAACATTATGTTTCACTCAATGACTGTGGTGCTTCATCAGACAGTGAGATAAATGGCTAACATTCATTTAAATAACTAAATCAATTTGCATCACCCAGTCTGTGAACACATACACTTAAATGTGAAATCATTGTTGCTTAGTAACCCTCATCAATTGTGCCTTTTAGTTTAATACATTGATTACCAAAGCTCAGGCACACATCAAGGGAATACCAATAAGCACTATTGCACCACAATGATTAAAACAACATTTCAGTTAAAATTAGATCAGTGTAACATATATGGCAATGTACAAAAACAATTAATTATTGTTCAAACATTGATAAAAACAATTTATTCTAAATCACCTGGTCCCCCAATCACTGTGCTATTATGCTTTTACTTTATATTTCAACCTGAAATTTCAGAAGCACCAGTGAGGGAAACAGGGACAGGATGTGCCTAAAATTAAGGAAAGGGAAAAAAGTGTGGGGGGACCAGGAACACACTTTTAAAGTCACATATTTCTAAAAGGAGGCATTTAATTATCCTATTTATTTCATACAAAAAATCTTAAATACCTTTTGTACCTATATTCTTTAAATCATTACACCACAGCAAACACAGTTTCAGAACTCATATAGTACAAATAAATATTAATCACAGTTTTTCCTTCAGAACCTTTTCAGAAAAGCAGACAGGTCAACACAATCATTTAGACCATCAGCATACCTTGCCTTTAAAGTATAGATCCAGTAGCTCTCTCTTTGACCAATACATTTTTCTAAATCACCTCCGATACCACAATCAACTTTTTAAATGCCAATAAAAGATACTTTATGTTTCACTCCTGGTCTGCTGCTGATACGTTTAGCAATGGCATATGTTTGATCTTGCCTTTGTGTGGCATGTATGTGTTCTCCCACCCTGGTCCTGATGTTCTGGTGGTCCTACCTACATAATAACTGTAACAGCTACATAGCAGCAGGTATACAACCTCCTCACTGTCACAAGTGATGAATTGATATATTTTGATTACAGAACCACTACTGGGATTTAAAAAATATTTTTTATGCACCACATAATGACAATACATACATTTTACACAATGATGAGATCCCAGGTGGGTAGGGGTAACCAAGTGTGTGCATTTTGTTTGTCTGCATGTGATATACTAGGGGAGATCATACCCTTAATGGTTCTAGGGAGTCTGTATACTATTGTTGGACCTTTTGCCACTACATTCTTTAACTTTGGTTCTATATTTACAGTACTAGATCCCAATTACTGTGTATAATATTGGACACAGCGGACATTCTGATGGAGTATGTAGTAATAAATGGACACACTGGGCCAGATTTTTCTACCATTTGTTTAGGTATTAGTGTACTCGACCTTTCCATTTTATCCACCTCTCTTAATGCCTCTGAGATGCACCTGTTATTATACTCGCTGTTTTTAAAGTGCATCACTTGCTCTTTTTCTTTTCATACTCCACTTTCTCTGTACAGTTTTGTATTGCCCTGATAAGCTTCCCCTTCGGGATAGTATGTATTACATGTCCCGGCAGGCAACTATTGGCCTGTAATAAACTGTGTGTTGTTTTTCCTAATGTTGTACTTGAATCTCAGACATTCTGAGGTCATTTCTAACCATTTAACAAATTCATAAAATGCTTGCTCTGTACTCTTCCATATGATGAACATTATCAATAAAGCGCCACCACAAATCCAGATATTTGAAATATGTATTTATGGCAGTGCTGCAAAGATGCTGCTCCTCCCAGTGTCCCACAAACAAACTTGCAAAACTGGGTGCCATCGTGGCACCCATTGTTGTTCCTCTTATTTGCCTGCAATATTGCTTTTCAAAAAGTAACATATTTTTTCCAGTACATTCTCTGCACATTGCTGCAGGTATCAGGTAGGTACTTGAACCCTTTCCCATTCTGTATGCATTTCCAGATAGTATCCTATTGCCTCCAAATTCTGTTGATGCAGTATAACTGTGTATAAAGAATCTATGACCAAGGTAGCAAAGAACCATTCTCTCTCTATATCCAAGTCCTCCAGCAAGCTGATAACTTACATGGAGTCCCTTAGATATGACCTCTGCAACTGTGCAAATGTGCAAATGGTTGTAGAAAACTGTCGACATACATTGAGATTGTTTCTGTAACCCATCCTTTGCCAGAAATTATAGGTCAACCCAGGGGTGCCTCCATACTTTTATGAATCTTTAGCAAAATGTATGTAATGGGGAAGAGGCATCCAGGGGTGGAAGATTAGCCAACCACTAAGGTAATAGTAGTAGTAAAAATTTTATTTATACAGTATAACACCATTAGGACAATTAATGCCCTATTTGCATGGTGTACCTGTACAGTAAACATTTTATACAACATTTCAAGTTTCCACAGATAACAATAAGCTTAAGAACATACCTTATTAAATCATTTAGTCAATAGTTCAAACACACAAATATGACATACATATAAGTTATTACAACAATAAACAATAAGGACTATACTAAACATTCAATTACACTCACATCTGAGACTAAAGTACTGTCCGACCTTTGTTTTAAAGCTAAGTTTTGAGAGTTCTAAATTTCTTAAATCTGGGGGCAATGCATTCCATGTACTAGCTACACTGTATTCATAGGTCATTTTACCAATTTTTTTTGCTTTCCAAGGCTGTATCAAGTCCCTAGCACCATTTTTTCCTAAAATTTAAACTGTGTTTGGGTCTTTGAATCTTCTCTACCAAGTGCTGGGGTGTTTTATTTCTAAGCATACTCCAAACAAGTTTAGTCCAAGTATAGTTATGCTTCAGAACAAGTGATTTCCAATCCAACTAATTGTACATTGTACAATGGTGCATATTATAACTGTACCTCAATACAAATTTTGCCAATCTGTTATAAAGATAATAAAGCTTTTCTATCTGCTGCTTACTGGAATGTCTATAAATATGATTCTGGTAATCAATTATTGGCAGAATAAGCTGGTTAGGAATTGTTAAATGTACAGATTTAGTTGTACTCATTGAGAACCTTCTTGCTGCCCCAATACGACCATTTACTTTTTTAACCTAGTCTGAGATATGAGAATCAAAACCCAAATGCTGATCTTTGTAAGCCCCCAAATATTTATAGGTTGCAGTCTACATCAAACAATTCCCTTCCAAAGTCATTATTTGTAAACCCAGTTTTTTTACTGTAGATTGCTTAGTTTCAAATAACATAGTTTGTGTTTTTATTATGATTTCTGAGCAAACCCAGAGATGTGAAGCACTCCTGCACTGCCAAGAAATTCTGCTGCAGTTTAAATTCCACTTCGCTAGGACTGCCCCCCTCAGCCACCAGCGCTGTGTCATCCACATAAAGATGGATACCTAAGTGCCTCACAAAATCCTGGAGGTCATTTTTATAGATAATAAACAATAGTGGCCCCAGGATTGAACCCTGGGGTACACCACAGGTAACCGGTAATATGTTCGACTCAAATACATTTACTGCTGCTACCTGTGTTCTACCATTTAAATATGAACTAAACCACCGGCAAGGTTAATTTGTTAAACCTATATTTTTTAACTTACCCATCAAAATTTTATGGTCTACCAGATCAAAAGCTTTTGACATGGTCCATGTACACCGCACCAGTGGACCTTGCCAACTACAAAGGGGTAGGCACAGTATCCAGGACGTCCACTAGCGTGGTGGCCATGGACCTGCCTCTCCTAAAACCATACTGATAAATTGTTAACTTTTCATACTTTTCCAAGTATCCCATCAGCTGACTGCAGTATTCTCTCCAAAACCTTTGAGACTGTTGATAGCAAAGCTATTGGCTGATAGTGGGATCTGTAGGATCACCACCTTTTTCGATTGGTATAACTTTAGCTGTTTTCCAACTTTGGGGGAAAATTCCCTCACACAGACTCCAATTTACTATACGCTGGATTACTAGGGAAATTTCTAATGCTGATTGTCTCAATAGCCTATATTCAATGCCATCAATACCACTGGCCTTTTTTATCTGCAGGTTCTTTAAGATCTCAAAGATTTCAGTTACAGTAGCCTTACGAAACCTAAACTCTGGTATGCTTTTATTTTGCTTTCCTTCTGTTATTACATTTATTTCTTTTTTTTCATCTTTGATTTCTGGAATTGTTAAATCAGGCAAATTAACAAAATAACTGTTCAATAAATTTGCAGAAACATCTGTTTGTTGTAACACCCCATTATCCTTGATCTGAATTTTCATATGTTTAATTGGATTAGTGAGACTTTTTGTCAAAGACCAGTAATTTCTAGGATCCACCATTTCTTTTATTTTTTGCTTGTGATAATAAGCCTTTGAATTCCTGATCTCTGTACTAACTCTGTTTCTGATTGTTTTAAATTGTATCCTTATTTCTGGATCCAATGATTTATTAACTTTTTTCCAAAGCTGTTTTTTTTTTTTTAATTAACTTGCTTATATTAGTTGTTACCCAGGGTAAATTTTTGTTGTTTGCATAATCCTTTTTTTAAAAGGGGAAAATTTATCACTAACTGCCAAAAACATTTTTGTGAACTCCTCAACAGCCATATCGAAATCCGGAATTAAAAATACCCTATACCAGGACATTGCGGCTAGGTGATTTCTAAACTGCAAGTTATTAAATTTAGCATAAACATCAGGATACCTAGGCAGAACCCTATGTTCTATGTCCATCTTAATTTTACACTAGATAACATGATGATCTCCCAGATTTGGGCAGCAAACTTGAACATCACTTATTTGCATATTTGGAGAAACAGATATCAAATCTAAAATATTTCCACAACTATCAAATGAACTTTTCCTTGTAGGAGAGTTGATTACCTGAGTTAGCTGAGAACTCTGCATATAACCTTCTAATTTCTGTCCTCTGGACCCCACCCCCGGCAGCATTAAAGTCACTTATAAGAATAACTTTCCTACTTCTAATGTGTTTTCCAACTTCATGGCATAATTTATTAAAAATGACACATTTTTACTTTAGGAGGAGAGTAGACAGCCTCATGACCAAATCTTGGGTTTGTAGTTTAACAAAAGTACATTCTATACCTTCTATTTTTCCTGAAAACATAATCTCAGAATGTCCCAGTGCTAACCTAAAATACATTAAAATTGCTCCCCCAGCCCCCATCTTGTCTATGAAAATAACAGTCCTCTGGTAAAGTCCCTTATGTAACAAAGTTTTGGTTAATTTCATTATATCTGGGATTTCTGACATGACCCAGGTCCTGAGGGAGTCCATTTTCTTTTATCAAGCTTCTTGCATTATTGTGCATTATCTTAAGAAGGTCTCCCTCAGGTCCTGGGTTCATCTCAACATCACCACAGAGAATAAGGTAGAGCCATAATGTGTGCTGAACAGTCATTTTCCTAAGAGAACTAGTTGAGAATAACACTTTTTGGGTCCTCATTCTAACTAGGTTAAATGAATTTCTATGCCTGTGATTTTGTCTGACTTAGTGTGAGTCAGCAGTACCCAAACCAATATCAGAATATACTGTTATTCCCCCTGTGAGCTGTTTTGTACATCATGGAACATTTAAATAGTTTACTATGATTAGAATGACCACAGTTGTAAATAAATTTAAAAGCAGTCCATTAGACATCATAAATGCTTAGTTAAACACCTAATTAATTAAAAAACAAGATGAACCCTACTGCCTAAACTTTTCATTTTGTTACTAATACAAGCAGTAGTTATTTGGTCTACTAAATATATAATTACCAGCAATAAATTGCTCTCAGACTTGTTTTTCTACAACCTGGTCCTGCTTTTGCTACCTAGTGGTGCTTGTGCCACTGCACTCACGCAGTAGCAGCGCAAGCAAGTTATTCAAGTCTGCCCCTCCTCTTTCCAGCTCGTGGTGCCACAGTTACTGCCCCCCTCAGCTGTTTGTTGTTTAATCAGCTGTGGTAACCTGGAGATGTTCTGTTCTCAATTTCAACAGTCTCAAGCAGAGTGGCACTCTGGCACAATATTTCAAATGTTGCAGGCAACAGGTACACGCTAGATGTTAACACAGTTAGGCAGTTACTGCAGCGTAACGTGCTTGGTTTGAGCAAAAGTATATATTTTTAAAATTTAGGTAATTCCTTCTGTTACTCATGCTGGGGCACATGAATAGTTTATTTTGCCATAGATGTTATTACAGACACAATGGTCTCACATGTTCAGTATAGCTGCAGAAAGCTACATTTAAGCAACCCATAAAACCAGGCAAAGAAATGTATTGGATTTGCTTCAAAAGCACTCCATGTGTGTTATACAAGAATACTGCTCTTCATCAGATTCGGCCAATATAGCATTCACCTCACAGCAGCGTAAACATTCTAGTGCTGTGTCCATGATAGCACAACGATTACAGGAGCCCAAATATAACCAAAAAAAGAGATAATGGACAAGAAGTTAACATGATGTTAAGGTACACACATAAGCAACACCAACAACCACAAAGAGTATATATAACAATAAGTGAAGCAACAGAAGTGATGTGCATCTGTCATGTCCTTATAAAATTGCTTTTTTTTTTCAAAAAAATGTTTTACTACAGTCTCACCCTAATTCCATAAGCTTCTGTTTAGTTTTACTCGATGGGGGTTGGGAAAACATGACTACTCCAATGGCAGTGGGGAACCTTGGAGAAGATTAACTGGCAGGTAGGTGCCATTGTTTGCTAGGGTATCTGGACTGTGGTGTTCAGCAGATGTGGGGCTGTCCAGTAAGGGAGAACAAAAAAAACTAACAGGAACAAAAACAACTACCACATAACGTCATTGTGCATACTTAATGCACCCAGACTACAACAGGTAACAATAAAACATCAGCTTGTCATACTGATCCCAGCACCATCACATGTGGTCACCAAGGTGATGGTACAGAAATGAACAGCCCAGCCAGGCCAGCATGATGAATTTGGAGTAGATTGTACTCTGTACACATATGTATACTCTCTCTACAGCCTGTCATGATCCCGGGGGCCACCATACTGGTTATCGTGGTCTCCTGCCAAGTGGTGGGGGGGCATGTGTCTGGGAACCAATGGGCAGAGTCCTGCTGGCTTGGGGAAAACAAATAGAAGTTTCAAGAAAATACAAAATCTTGAAACTTGGCTTCCCAGCCAAATGCCCTTTGGGGTAACCCTTGCCTCAGTGTTTGAGCACAGAGGTTCTTTGTCTTTTAAATAGTTCTTTATTTTAATGGGTTCACCACAACATAACCCAGACAGACCATCTTAGGGTAGCTGGTTCATTCCACTGGGGTGTCAAACAGACGAGGCATACTGATGAGTCCTGGTAGGATGAAACACGTGTCTACGTCATCTGTTAGCACCCTTTGCAAACTGTGTGAGAGGCCTTTCGGCACCATGCAATTCTGCTTAAAGTTGAACCAGCATAACATTCTGTGGTGATTTGCATAGGCAGCCCATGATGCTTTGCATTGTGTTGGCATGTGTGATTTTGTATTTTATGTATATATATATATATATATATATATATATAGTCATGGCTAAAAATTCAGTTTAATGCATCAGTTAGGGTTGTTTCACAGCTACAAAAGTGAGGAAATTTGGTGTCAGGGTTGCCATCCCTTGCACCCTATACCCACCCAACCCCCACCAAAAAGCATCGAGGTGTGTATTGAGGTTGTCGGCCCTAACTCTCACCCATTCCATGTGAAATTAGCTGAGGTGGTGCAGTATAGGAGAATGGGGTGAGAGTTAGGACCAAAGACCCCAATGCACACCACGATGCCTGTTGGTGGGGGCGGGGTGGGCGAGGGGTGCAAGGGGTGGCAACCCTAACACTGGATTTCCTCACTTTTGTCACTGTGGAACAACCCTAAATGATGCATTAAATGGAGTTTTTTGCCATGAATTTCCATTCCTTTTGAGAAAGTGCACTATAAATAGTGAATGGAATGTGGTGGTGGGCCCTGCACTCCCACCATGTGAATTTGTTGTCACTTCACTGCCCAAAAACTGTATGATTGACTGAAATGAAAATTGATAAATGAAGACATGTACCATACCACAACATTTATAACAAATGTTATCTGAATCTGTTCAACAGCTGCACAGCGTCACGCCGGGAAAACTGCGCAAGAGTGCCAAAAAGAACATTTTTGCCACTTTGCTACACAAGAACCATATATCCAATGGAACCAAAAATTGTTAAAAGAAGACATGTACCATAGCACACCATGTGTCCAAAATTCTCTGTACATCCATTCAACAGTCGCACAGCACCACAAGCAAAAAATGTAACATGCACAATTCAGCAACCATAAGTGCCAGAGATCTGAAAATTATCACAGTCAAAGATGTATCACAGATCTTTGTACATTCCAAATGCCAGGCAAATCAGACACGTGGTTCAGCAGTTATTGAAGTGTAATGAACCACATTTTCATTCATCAGAGTGGCATAATTCTGCACCTTTTAATGTTTTACACACCAAACCACTGCAAGGCACCTCCGTACCACTAAGGCTACCTACGCTATAAATTTCAAGCCAGTAGCACAATGCAGAACACTATGAGCAAAACGTTAAATGCATCATGCAGTATCTCCACAGTGGATTATTTTTCCAACATGTAAACAGCATTATTCAAATCCCTAGGACATCCACTCAGCACCCTCCCAATTTCATGTGAAAAGACCAAACCATTCCAGAGATATTCAATTTTTACATTTCTGCACCTTTAAGAAGTCTTCCACCACAAAATGGCGGAAATTGCGGCCAAAATTGCACTAAAATGGCGGACCTTTGAGGCTGAAAAATCTGTAACCATAAGGGGGGCCAACTTCAAATGGCAATAACTCTGGAATGGAACAACATTTCTTCACTAAGCAAAAACTGGCATGTTCAATGGTCTTTCTATGTGGCAAGTTTCAGATCAATCACCCACACACTGGCTACGTTACGTGTCATGGAAGACAGTGCAGAAAAATAGCAAAAACATAAAGTTTGCACTGCACTGCACTGCACAAACACAAAAACACAAATGGTAATGTTAATGCAAATGGTGATGACAACAGTGAGGAAAAAGAAAATAGTAATGCTAATGGTAACACAAACGCAAGCACAAATGGTAATGCACATGGTGACGCAAACGGAAATGATAACACAAAAGGTATGAGAAACGCAAGCGCAAACGTAAATGAAAACAGAAATGGTAACACAAATGGTAACGCAAACACTAACGGCAACAGAAACACAAACGGTAATGAAAATGGTAACGAAAATGCAAACGGTAACAGAAATGCAAACAGAAACACAAACGGTAATGGCAGCGGTGACGCAGAAGGAAACAGTAATGCACTTGGCAACAGAAATGCTACCAAAAATGCAAACACTAAGGCCAACAGAAGGGAAAACAGTGACAAACACGCAAACAGTAACGGTAACACAATTGGAAATGCAAACGGTTACGGTAACACCAACGATGATGCCAAAGGAAACAGTAACGCAAACGGAAATGCAAATGCAAGTGCGTACACAAACGCAAATGGTAATGCACATGGTGACGCAAAAGTAAACACAAACAAAATGGTAATGAAAATGCAAACAGTAACAGTATCACAAATCCAAGCGCAAACGCAAAGGGTAATGCACACGGTGACATAAACGGAAACGCTAACGCAAATGGTAATAGAAACGCAAGTGGAAATGATAACAGTAATGCAAACGCACACCCTTTTTTTCCCAAAAAGGTGCATTCAGAAGCACAGTGAATACAAAGTATGCATGCATAATAATGGCACTCAGAGCAGAAAATGAGCACTTGGAATACTAAATTCCTTATATCTCAGGAACCATATGACGTATAAAAAAATTAAAAATCTCATATTATTTATGACTTTCCTGGCTAGTTTTGTATTTAGCCCCCTAGAAGGGGCCTAAGCATTCTTACAACGAGAAGTCCATATCTCGAATTGTTGTTGAAATACGGGCCCCGAAAGGCGCAATGGAATCCATAATGTTAGCCTATGTGAAAAATCGTCAAATTCAGAGTGTCGTAACTTTGCAGCCCTCTAATATTTTGTCACCAAACTATAAAAGTCACATCTGTGGGATCTTGGCTTTCCCTCCTCCAAATTTCAGCCCAAAAGACCAAACTGTTCTTTTGCAGCAGGGTGGCAAAGATTCCCTATTGTTTTGGCCATAGTGCCACAAAGTACTTTCGCAAATCACGACACTTTCTCAAATAAAATCACAAAAGTGTTGTATATGCAAAAGTACTTTGCAACACTACTTTTCACAAAAATTTAAAAAAACATATTTCTGGGGTGTTTTACCCTCAAAAAAAGGCATGGCTAGCATCCTCAGGGCACGACTAAGTGAACACAACAAAGAATTGTGTCCCTAGAGGGTCCCAAATTTAAATGCCAGGCATTTCTGTGACCACCAACTGAAAACAATATGGCTGATTTGTGGCACTACAAGGGTCATTTGTGGAAGTAAAAAGTGCATTTGAGACACTTTTGCATATTTTGTCAACTTTTCCCATTGACTATAATGGGAAACTTGTTTTTTTGAATAACTTTTGAACCGTTACATATTTTTTCATGAAATCTTTGAAGGGCACATTGGGGACCCTGGCTGCATGTTTCCTGAAGGTTTTGGACCGGTTGTGCAAACCATGCGACCTGTAGGCATGAGCAAAGAGTGCACAGAAATGTGTAATTTGTGTGTTTTTCATTGCTCAGTAGCTCCGCAGCCATACATCCAATCCAACCACAGCACAACTTGACAGGTCCAGAGATCCATGGTACCAGACCATGCATGCCAAATTTCAGGCAAATCCACCATACAGTGGCAAAGTTATTAAGCTGCCAAATTTCTGATTTAATCTTAAATGGGGAACTCAACCCTAACTATAGTGACACTACTGTGTCAATATAATATATATATATATATATATATGTTTGTGTAATTCTTTCCCCCATTTTCAGTTTTATTGACCACACTTGCACCAAAATAAGATCACTGTCCATTAGGCATTATCTGATCTGGCTGTTTGCCTACACCTGGTATTCTAATCCCTTGTTTATGGCATCATATATGTCTCCACAGCAACTGATTGTTATGTCATAAACAGAATTGTGATGTCAGGTGTAGACAAGCAGTCACAGCAGATAATTAAAAATGCTCTTAGTAACAAAGAAATAAAGAACGGATTGTGGGGAAAATAAAATATAAGTTGAATTGTGTCTAAAATATTATAGTTTTCTGCATTGTCCCAGCTGTGCTATGGGCTCTAAAAAGGCATGTATCTTATGGTAAAATCCTTTGCCATATCCTCTGATACATGTTGTCCAGTTGCACGTCCTCAAACCACTGTAGAAGGAGTTATGGATCGATACTATTGTCCAAAAGTGTTAAAAACTGGAAGTCCGGTTTTGGTTCAGATACAGAGTCCAGACTGGTCACAGTTGGGTGTCCTCCCGCTACTGCACAGATATGTTAGAGAATCCTATATTTTTCTTTATTTCAAAAATGTTTTTAAAATGATTTTTCTATGTACTTTTTCTAAGTCCTTTCATTTAGAGAACACATTTGCAGGAGGATCAGAGCCAAAGTAATCCCTGTGACAGTACACTAATTAGTGTTCATGTTAAATCAAAGCTGGATATATTTATGACTTAATCTTGCCTCTCAAGTAATGCTAGTTGCCTGTGTGGCCATTTCTTGCACTGGACAAGAGACTGAATGCAGGTGCCTTGTTTGTGGACTTACCCAAGGCATTGATATGGTTAGTTACAAAATATTGAAGCCCAGATTAAAAGAGGTGGGTGCTGCCTCAGGTATACTTTTTTTGGTTTGCTTCATATTTGGTAAAATGGGCCCAGCATGTCCAAACAGCTAACACATTGTCAAGCTATAGGACTATAGATGAGGGGTTACCCCAGCCACCACACTGGGCACTTCTTCTTTAAAGTCTTTTTGAATGTATCTTCTTCCTGCCTGACCTCCACTAAGACGTGATCATATGTTGACAATACTGTATTGCTGGCAACAGGCACTTGTTTTAAAGAAATGACAAGAAACATACAGGATGGTGTACTACACCTACAAAGATAGTTTCTGGCTTTCAAATTAAAACTAAATACAAAACAAACAGGTAATGGTTTTTGTTGTTTGTCTCAGACTGGTCCTCCCAGATCACAGTCTGCACTGTGCTACCAGTTTTCATACCCTTCAGAAATCTGAATGGTCACCAGTCCTCAATATGCTACCACCACTGAGCTTGAATCTCACTCAGTGTATTTTTAGGTCAGAATCCCACCACAGACACTGCTCACACACATTGAACTTTCTCAAGGGGTATATGACCTGCCTCTTTAGTCACAGTTGAGAACACTTTGATTTGGAGAGTTTAGTGCCCAACTGAACTGCCTGTTTTATACTGCCTAAGGGAGTTACAGTGACATTGCCCTACTGAACTGAATGTTTAAAGCCCATCTAAAGGATTTACAATAAATGCCCCACTGGACTGCCTGCTTAATAATACTGAATGGATTTACAATTAATGCCCCCACAGAACTGCATCTCAAGACTGTCATATTGAATTACAGTAACATCCTAAGCTAACTGCATGACAAAGACTGCCTAAGACATTTGAAGAAAAACTACAGCTAACTGCCTGCTATTTTAAAGTGACAGAACTTATTTAAACTGCAAACTAAATACTGCCTATCTTCCAAAGCAAAGCACGCAATTGAGCATTCAAGGGGTGTGCCTTTATTGGTCAACCACTAACTGTTTAAATTGATTTGCATGATCAGCAACCATTGCAAGGCTAGAGATAGTGCCACATAAATGCATGATGCCAGCCATGTTGCATGTTACAGAGACTAAAAAAGGGACCAGACGATTAGTTATCGTAGGGTGATAGTGAGGCTCACTCTGTACTTGTAGCTTCAGAATGTTTTCCCCTTCCCCATTATTAGTTAGCCTAGGAACCATATCAGTTCATTTGTTAGAGATTTTGAACACAGGGTGGTTAGAGGTCTTCCTTCCATGAGTTCAACAGAGATTTGTCTTTCTTTCCACGAATCCACAAAGGCTTGTACGTTCAACATTTCTTTAGGTTCCACAGAGGTCATCTTCCTTTCCCAGGATCCACAGTTGCTCAGAGGTTCAGCACTTTTTCAGCTTTCACAGATGTTCTTCTTTGTTTCCCATGCTCCAGAGTGGCTTAGAAGATCAGCAGTTCTTTAAATTTTGAAGTGTTTCTTGTCATTTCCTGGGTTATACAGTAGCTTTGAAGTCCTTTTTTTCCTAGGTTCTTGTAGAAATTGTCCATGTTTCCCTGATTCTGAGCCAGCTCAGGGATCATTTGCATTTTCGCCCTTTATTCATGCTCCACTTGTAACAAGTTAGCCCATGCTTACTTGGTTTCCTTCATATATCCTTATCAATGAGCTCCATCTTGTGGCACTGCATCCCTACTTGACTCTTTGTTAATGTGTTGTTGCTGCTCAAATTCCATGTGATTGTAAAATCTAGTGTTCAACCAAATAAAGAGTTTTAAGTAACTCTAGAGTTCTATGTATTTACTGTATGTAGTCTTAATTATTTCTATACAACAGTTTTAAGTATTCATAGAGTTCTAGGTATTTATAGAGTATTTAAAGGTTACAGTATATACATTACTACTGTGCCAAAGTTACCACAGTGTTTGCAATGCCTACTTTCCTCCACGTATGTTGAATCATGCAAATAAATATCCTCTATTACATTCTACTGAGCTTAGTCCTCTGCATCTCCTTGTGGGGAGTGTGATCACTGCATTGCTACCATCAGAAACAATCTCTGGCCAGAGCTGATAGGGCTGCAGGCAAGGAATTTGATGTTAAAATATTGAAAATTAGAAAAATTACAAGCCTTCATTGCAAAATGTAACATAGGCTCCTAAATTTGTGTTTTGTAATATCTGTAGACCACATTTTCAACATAGCCTTGTTATGACCCTGCCTCATGAAGTAGGGCAGAGCAAATGTTCAAATCATGCCTACAAGATGATTTCATGTAGGGACTGTGAAATCAACTTTCAGGATGCAAAAACCACATTTTGAGCAGGAGTTGAAAAATGACAGCTATTACATTCCTGAGGTGCTGTAAATAAATGGCTATGTTGAAAATGTGGGTTAAAAATATCAAATATTACCAAACTTATGATTCTGCATTTGCAAAATTCAACATAGCCTGATAATGTTTTTTTTTTTTTAAATATTTTAAAACCAGACTGAGAACATGGCCTTCTTATGACCCCACCTCACGAACAATGGCAGAGAAAATTTCCAACTCCTGCCCAAAAGGTAATTTTGCACAGGGACTGCAAAATCACTATCCGTGATGTAAAAAAAATATATATATTTTGGCCAGGATTTGAAAAATGACACCTATCACATTCATGAGGTGCTGTAAAGATATGGCTATGTTGTAAATTTGGAGTAAAAATATTGAAAATTACCAATGTTGCAAGCCTGCATTCACAAAATTCAACATAGGCTTATAACTTTATTGTTTTTTAATATTTTTACACCAAGTTTTCAATATAGCCTTCTTGTGACCTCACCTCATAAACAAGGGCAGAAAAAAATTTCAACTCCTGCCCAAAGGGTGATTTCACACAGGGACTGTGAAATTACCTTTTGGGATGTAAAATAAAAACATTTTGGCCAAGATTTGAAAAATGACAGCTGTCATACTCAAGAGGTGCTGTAACCATAAGGCTATGTTGTGAATTTGGGGGGAAAATATTAAAAATTACCAAAGTTACAAGCCTGTATTTGCAAAATTCAATGTATACTCATAACTTTATTGTTTTTTTTAATATTTTTGCACCACATTTTCAAAACAGCCTTCTTATGACTCCATCTCATGAACAATGGCATAGAAAAATTTTAACTCCTGCCTGAAAGGTGATTTTGTGCAGGGACCATGAAATCACCTTTCAGGACAGATCTGCCTAATGACAGTTCAATTGTTTATTAAGTAGAGTCCCAAAGAAGGCATGTTGAAAACGTGGGCCAAAAATATGCAAACATGCCCAAGTTATGCCACTAAGTTCAAAACCCCATAGAAATACACTGACCCGCAAACCTGTTTCTTCAGTTCATGGCCCAGGTTTGAAGATTGAATATGTGTCTTTGGTCCAGAAAGGATAACAGTGCTGGACACCCAATCAGTAAGTAATGGCTTGGGGTATGTGGGTGCTGAGTGGGAGGGTCAGGTGTGGAGGATCTAACATCCAAAAAATACATCACTAGATGATTTTCCTTTTACAGAGTGGAAAAAAAAAGAAAGTCACCCAAGGACTCTGGATTGTGACACTATGGAATTGGGCATCCATAGTGCCACTCTTCTGTTTTTTTTTTGGGGGGGAGTGGTGGGTGCTGAGAGGGAAGGTTGGGTGGTGGAATATGTAAAAACAAAACAAAAAAAATGAAGTCCTGATCAGGACACTGGGGGATTGGGCACCCCCAGTGTCACTCTGATGTTTCTGGGGGGGAGTGGTGCTGAGAGTGAGGGTCAGATGGGGGGAATGTATAATTTAATAAAAAAAGATCAGGCCATCCTGATTATGATACTTGGAAACTGGGAACCTCCAGTGCCACTCTTATGTTTCTAGGGTGGGGTGGGGTGGCGAGTGCTGAGAGGGAGGGTCAGATGGAGAGGATATCTTTAATTTTAAAGCCAAAACAAATAGTGGTCATGGCAGAACACAGCACACTCTGCCATGTCCAAGATGACTGCCAGACTCTATTGTACATGTGCGACTACTACTAACCAGAAGAAGAAGAATCCAGGGACAGATGCCTCCTAGCTCTGTGTAAAAAAATAATGTTGCTGATGCAGTACTAGAGCTTAAGATTGCAGCTGAAAGTTTGGATGAAGAAAATTAAATTTGCTTATCCTTGCATGAATACAAACTTTATACTACCTGGCCAGCTTAAGTTTGAGCACACAGAGGCTACAAGAAAGAGTTCTGAAACATCTGAACATGTTGATTCAGCCACTAACATCCCAGTTAGTTACCCAACTCTGTAGAACCTTTTTTCCTTCCTTAACTATTGGCATGTGTAGCGGACATAGCCATTGATGAGGAGGAGAGGAAATTTTGATATCCTAGAGTCTGAGGTTATGGTGGAGAAAGCTTTCCCAGCCTAGGACTCTGTGGTGTATGTAGATCCTAAAGTTCAGGTATGTTCACAACCTCTAAAGAAGACCAGGTCATCCCTTAAACATTGCTCATACTATTTGTGAACTGAATGTTGTGGTTTGATAGGACTAATTTGTTACCAGATAGCATTGCTTTGCCAATGTGCTTTGGTTTTTTACAGCTTTTTGATGAGGACATCAAGATTTCTGGAGGGGAAGAGTGTAACCTTTAAATGGGGGCTTACTTTTGGGTTCCCTACAGGAAGTTTACAGACAGAATATCTGCCAGTCACCAAGGCACAACACTAGTATTTTCTACTGGTCCCTGCTGGACAGCAAAAGGAGGACTGTGACATCAGAACAGTGGCATAACTTGAAATGTGCCATAGAGAGCTCTCAGAATGACAGCCATGGCTGTCCAAAGACTCCAGCACATCAGTCTCTATGAGTACCCCCATTGCTGAGACACCTGACCCATGTACAGCTGGCACACACGAAAGCCTGCAAGGGAGCAGACCAACCAAGAAGCAGTGTGGCCTATAATTCCACCCACTTCCATCAAGATAGCCAATGAGGGCTCCTGAAGTTGAAAAGTGCTAGTACGGGAGAGACTTCAAGCTTATACAGAGTGCTGTGTGACACCAGCTCTTCCAGTAGGAGGTGAAAACTGAGAAGTAGAGGTGAATTTGCAGCCTAAATAGATGGCCATCTTGTTTCCCCTAAAGGAACAGGAAGCATGGCCATATTGGGTGGTTGGCAAGTGGAGGGGGGGGACTAAGCAGCAAGAGAGCCACTTGTGGAAGAGAGGGAAGAACCAGAAAGGCTTTAAAATGAGCCATTTTTTTCACTTTTCTGCGTCTGGGGCTGTGTGGCTTTTGAGAGACTGTTGCACATCAGGGGAGCTAGAGGAGCCAGATCACAGTGAAAAACAATCCCCGAAGCTGTCTGGAGGCAGATTTGCAGCCTAAATAGTTGGCTGAGTTTGATTCCGCTACAGGAACAGAAAGCGTTGCATTATTGGGCGACAAGCAAGCAGGGAAATGGAACTAAGCAGTGATAGAGCCAATCAAGGAAGAGAACTCAAGACCAGAAGGTCTTTAAACTTAAAGCTATCGAATGTGTCCCACATGTCCATGTCACAGCAAGTGAGTGGAACAGTGAAGGAGTGGAACAGGTGTACGACTGGTGTTTTAGGCATCAGCAAGCATCAACAGGAGAAGCAAGGAAGTGGAGGACTCTACCAGTTGACTAAGGTAAGATACCTGTTCACTCCTGTTGTTGCACTCACTACTGGAAAGGACAAGTAGTAAAACACATGCATAAAATGGGAATATGAGGAACACCCTAGCTATGATAGGTTGTACATAGCATAGCTAGAGGAGAATAACAAGCAACAAAAGGGAGTAAAATAAATAACACCCAATCAGGGATAAAGGGTACAAAATGGATGGTTGACAGAAAAGGGATAGGCCAAAACAAGAAATAGGAGCAACTTCCTATCTGGAGTAGGTGTACAGTGGGGTACAACAAACATAAGAGGAAAAGACTTCCAAGTAGCATGAGGAAAGTAGGTGTTGGGAATGCTGGGAGTGAGTGCAGTGTGGTGTCTGTGGGGTGAAAGTTTTCAGGAAGACCTTATGTAAACTGTGGTGCCATCCCATCTGCATGCACCTCTCTGGCTTGAGGGAGGAGGTTGATAGACTCCAAGCCAAGTTGGCTAGGATTTGGGGGACCTTCTCTTCCACCCAGGTGCCACTAGGGCTGACACTGTTACCTCAGAGGATGCCAAATAGGAGGAGTGGATAGACTGTGGTGGGTTCAGGAAGGGTAGGGGTGGTGAGCTCTGGAAGGGCGATGGGTCATAGGCACATTCCATAACTGGTACCACTGCAAAATTCCTACCCTGCTGTGGTGGTGCAGGATGGCTAGGAGGTAACACCCACGGTTATGGCCAGGGAGGATGTGGGGGTCCTCCATACTGGAGTCCCCATGAAGAGTGGGAAAGAACCCCCAGAGGAAGAAGTAACTTCTGGAGGGGCACTCGATTGTTAAGGAAATAGATCTGGGAACAGAAAAGGGAAGGGAGATTTGGTGCCTATGTAGTGCCATGGTGTGGAGGGATGGGAAACATATCCTAGGGATCGTTAGGGCAGCAGGAAGGAAGGGGAGCTGGATGTCATTGTCCACCTGGGGATAAATGACCTGAACATGAAAGGGGCTGAGACAGTGCAGGGGCAGTTATTAGGGAACTGGGGAGGGATCTTGGACAGGTGGCATGCTCAGTAACTATTGTTGAGGTGTTGCCTGACTATGATGGGGGCAGTAGAGGGTTTTCTGCACTAGGACCTCAACTTGTGCCTGAGGGAGTGGTGCAGAGAGGAGAGATTTGGCTACATTTGAGGCTGGTGATCCACCAGGGGTGATGGACTGCATCCAGCCACAGGGGAACTGCAGTCCTCAATGGATGGTTTAAAAGTTTCTTCAATGAACATTTAAACTAGTCGAGGGGGATGGTAGAAGGAATTGTTGAAGTAGAGAGTAGGAAGATCCTGAGGGGAGAGGAACCCCCAGGGTGCAAATAAATAAAGGAAGCAGGGTAAAAATAACAGTGAGGGAGGGGAACAGGAACATGAGAAAGATGGGGGGAACAAGCAGAATGCTAACAAAATCTGAAATGCAATGTATGTGAATGCTAGAAATCTAGGAAATAAGACTCCAGACCTAGAGGCCATCATGCAGAGGCCAACTTGGACACAGAGGCCATTACCGAGTCAAGATGCACTAAAAATCATGACTGGGACATGGTCATACCAGGCAATACTCTGTTCAGGAAAGACAGGATTGGAAGGAAAGGAGGGGCTGTGGTACTTTATGTGAAGGAAAGCATGAAAGGGACAGACATACAGGAAATTTAGGGAGTGCAGAGGTAATGTGAGTCACCCTAGACTCAAGAAATGGAGCCACTATGCAAACCAGCGTGATCTACAGACCTCCAGCACAGAAGAAGTGGTTAGATAAGGTACTGTTGGAAGCCATTGGCAAAATGACAGAAAAGGGGAAGCACAGCTGGTGGGAGACTTCAATCTGCAAGATATGGAATGGAGCCTCCCAACTGAGGCTTCAACTAGAAGCAGAAACATCCCTGACATCCTGCTGGGAGCATTCCTCAGGTAACTAGTCAGTGAGCCAACTTGTGATGGAACAGTACTAGATCTGGTTCTCTATAACAGGAACAGTGCTGCAAATGTCAAAGTGGGAGGTCACCTGGTGACCAGTGATCACTGTATAGTGTGGTTCAATATAAGGATGGTCGTGGACTCGAACCACACATGGGCAAGGGTCCTGTACTTCAGAAGGGCAGATTTTATAAAGATGTGTGAATGCCTAAGGGATGGTTTGCTGATGGGGTCTGTTAGAAGGAATGGAGGAACAGTGGGCCACGCTAAATGGGAGCATAGTGAAGGCAACAAACCTCTGCATCGTGCAATTGAGTAAAAGCAAGAGGAAAAAGATACTGCTATGGTTCTTGAATGAAGTGGTGGAAAAGGTAAAGGCTAAAAGGGTGGCATTCGGAAAGTACAAGGAGGCCCAGAGGGAGGGGGGGTAGGAAGGTAGGTACATCAGGGGAAATAGAGGGAATCAGGGAAAGCAGTAAGGGGCTCAAAGGTGAAAACTGAAGAAAGAATACCCCGGGATATCAAAAGGGGACAAGACATTTTTTAGGTACTGTATGTAGACAAAAAGAGGAAGACAAAGGGAGGGATTGTAAGGTTAAAAAGGGAAGGGGGGGACTGTACAGAGGAAGGCCAGCAAATGACAACTTGAACAAAAACATTTGCTCAGTGTTCTCAGAGAAAGGGGAAGGGGAGGGACCACAAAAAAGTAACATGAGCTTTTCAGGTGGAGGTGGACAGTAGTCCTTTTTCAGAGGAAAGAGTCCTGAAGGCACTCACAAATCTGAAAGTGGACAAAGCAATGAGTCCAGACGGGGTGCATCCAAGAGTGTTGAGAGAGCTCATGGAGGTACTGGCTGCACTTTTGGCAGTCCTATTTAACAAATCACTGGAGACTGGAGTGGTTACAGAGGACCGGAGAAGGGCAGATACAGTCCAACTTCACAAAAGTGGTAGTAGGAAAGAAGCTGGAAATTATAGGTCAGTAAGCCTGACACAGGTGGTAGGAAAGTTAAGGGAAACACTACTAAAGGAAATGATTGTGGAGTATGTTGAATCCAGTGGGTTACAAAACCCAAGACAGCATGGATTCACAGAGGGGAGATCATGTCAAACAAATCTGATAGATATCTTTGAGTGACCAAGGAATTAGACTAGACAGAAGTGTTGAATGTGGCCTACCTAGATTTCAGTAAGGCTTTCAACACTGTTCCACATAGGAGACTAGTAAGTAAGCTGGGTAGCCGAGGGGTGGGTAAAAAGGTGGTAAACTGGGTAAGAAATTGGTTAGGGGACAGGTGACAGAGGACAGTGGTAAATGTAGATCACTCCAAGGAAGGGATGGTGACCAGCAGGGTACCTTACAGTTCAGTGCTGGGACTGGTCCTCTTTAATGTCTTTATAAGTGACATCGTTGAGGAGCTGGAAGAGAAGATCTGCCTCTTTTTGGATGATGCCAAGATCTGCGACAGGTTAGACACACCGGTGGGGGGGGGGGTTGGAAAGGATGACCAGAGATCTGGAAAACCTCAAGGACTGGCCAAGGGTATGGCGCTGGGTTTCAATGTGAAAAAATGCAAGATAATGCTCTTAGGACACAGAAACCAAACTGGAGTACAAAAAAGTTGGAATGGTATTGACAACAGCCAAGCAGGAAAGAGACTTAGGGGTCATCATATCGGATGACCTAAAGGTGGCAAGGCAGTGCAACAAGGCAATCGGGAAAGCAAGTGGGGTGCTGGTGTGCATAGGAGTGGATATCACCAGCAGAAAGAAGGAGGTGGTATGGCCCCTGTATAGAGACTTGGTAAGACCCCACCTGGAGTACTGTGTCCAAGTCTGGAGATCACATATCTGGGAGGACAGAGACAGAGTGGAGGTGGTCAAGAGGTGGGCAACTAAAGAGGTGTAGGGTCTGAATTAAATGCCCTTAGAGGAAAGACTAAGGGTCCTCAATATGTACAACATGGAAAGGATGAGGGGGAGGTGAATATGATAGAGACCTTGAAATAACTCATGGGGGTGAATAAGGTATAGGAGGGAAGTATTTTTTATGTATCCTACATAAGATATAAATTATACTCTTGTTCTGTGCAAATGTGCAGTACACGATCATTCTGTTTATGGTAATTATTTAAAAACACTGTGTCATCTATGGTTTCAGCAGTACAGCTACTTGAATAGTTTTGCATTTTCTGACTATGACTCCCAGCAGTTCCCAGCTCATGACTTGCAAACTTTGACTGCTGTCTGATTTTGTTATTTTTCTCAGCTTACTGAAAGAGGTCACATCTGCCTTGCCCCATCCTTTTCATGATCATGCTGTAGTGCTCTCTCTAACCCACACATACATGAAGCAGAGCTGCCCATTATGTGGGCAGTCAACTGAGGTTCAGAGGGCCAAGCGGGGTGAAAACAGCATGCAGAGGGGGAGAGAGAGAGTTCATTTAACAGAGAAGCCCACTCCATGGACAGTTACTCAGGGCTGGGAAAAGGGTGGTGGAAGAAGCACACAGAGAGATGGAGAGGACTGCAAAACTGCAAATGCCAACAACAAAAAATACACAAGCTATTCATCCTAACTGGTGAAAAATAAATATCTATCCAGTGTTCACCATTACAAAAAATTAAAGAGATAGTGTACAGAGCTTTAATAGTTATACTGTGCTGAATGGGGTACCAAAATAAACACTATTTAATATCTGTTGCAGTTTTAATTAACCTTGCCATATTTCTCTTCAATGCATGCCAAAAGTCACAACAGTAAGTTCTGACTACTAGAATTTATGGTTTGTGTGTGTAGTGCTAGAAGGCAGTTCTGTTCTTAAATGTTTTGCAGATATAGGTGTGTAACAGGATTATTTTTCCTTTCCCTCTCTCTCTCTCTCTATTTTGTTCTGCTAGTTTGGCAAGCTGAGAGAGAAAATAACATGGGAGTGTTACAAACAGCAAGAACTTCACACTGCCATCTTACATTGTCAAAAGGATGAGAGAACTGTAATCCTTTGAATCACAGCTGCTTATTTTTCGTTTCATTATTTTAGTAGTCAGGACTTGCTGTTGTATTTGCCTTGTTTTAACAATTCCTGTCAGGTACTTTGTTCACTAATTGACTGACAGCTTCCCTCCACAATGTCAACACTTTCCTGGCTTTCAAAGTGTGCATGACACACAGACTTTCACGACGATCACCCAAAACCGCTGTTGAAACCAAAGTTAAATTTTTAGAGAAATACAGCACGGGTAACTAAAAACAAACAACAGATATTAAACAGAACTTATTTGGGATCTCCAATCAGCACAGTATAACCAACAATGTTCTGTACACTAGCTTTTTAAAGCTGATAAGATGAAACAAAGACCGATAACAATTACATTCCTAAGGGAAGAATTCAAGGGCAGAATTCTAAAGGTGCTGTCTGATAATAAGAATTTTCAGTTTAAGGGTCAAAACTTCTCAGCAAAACAAGATTTTTCTTGGGACCTGTGGTCTTAGAGGAAAAAAAATGTAAGCCAGCACAACAAATCATATGGATGTTTGAAGATGTCCTAGCTGATCTGATACAGACGTTCTTAACTTTTCACCAAGAAGAATGGAAGAAAATTAGGAATCCTGTGATGCTCACCTTTTATCTTATGTGCTTGGCTTCATCCTTTAAAACTGCTCCCAGCTTCTTGTCTACCAGCTAATGAATAATACCCCCATTTTAATGGGAGATTGGAGGTTGCTCCTCACATAATTTCTTTTTGGGATTGATTTCTGTGTTTGAATGTAATATTTTTGAGGGATTTATGTTGGTTTAGTATCAAGATTTTCTGCTGGAAGCCAGCCCAGTAGCATGAAGAGCAAAGGTGCTGGGCATCTCACCTCCAACCCAGCTGTTAACCCAGGTTAAGGATTGAACCTGGGTTGCTTGGAGGCCAGCAGGGGTGTATGACTGAGAATCCATAGGACAGCACTCCTTTTTCAGGGAGGGGGAACTGTGTGTCCCCTGGCTTGCCTGCCACTTAGAGAAATACAGGTGGCAGCACCAGGGGGCAGCAGAGAAAGGGACCTAGCACCCACATGCTGGGGGCACCTCCATAGAAATGGAGTATGCAGTTGTGTCATTGTATGTGTATGGGTCCAATGTGAAAAAAAATAGAAGGAAAAAACCCTCTGAGCATATCACAGTGATAGCCTGGTCTCTCACAGGCCTGATACCAATGCATGGGTGCCTCCAATCCATGGTTCTGTGACAGGACTACTGGTTAAGGAACGTCCCAGAGAAGCTGGGTGATTGGGCCAGGGAAACAGTCCATATGGGGGCCCATCAGAGTGCTGAAGTGGATAAACAGCTTTGTGGAAAAATGGTAAAAAACGGAAATAAGAGAAATTAAGTTATTAAAAAGTGCGGGGGAAAAAGTATGAGTGGAGAGCGCTTAACTATTCTAATAGTCCAAGACTGTAAAACGGGGAGGCATTGGATAGTTTTTTTATGCAAGCTGGAGAGAGGGGAAGGGTGGGTTCACTGTTTCGAATGAATGATTTGTTTCACTAGCACTATTGCAATTAAGGTTAAAGGATATGGGGAAATAAATAATATTCTTAGAAGGCAAAGGGTAAAAGATGAATGCACATGATCAGTATTAAGTGGTGTACTACTAGAGTTGTCTACATTGGTTACTGGGAGGATGGAATCACATATTATCCCTAAATACTATGCTATTAAGATGATACTGACTTATAATATAATAACATAGTATGTCAATGGAATCAATTGAATTAACTCCCCTGTGAAGAGTTGTCGTATTTTGAATTACTATACCTCAAAAAAAAAGCAGACAGATCTTATTTACTTGCAGGAATCCTTTCTGCATGTTGGCAAGGCCTTAACGTGAAAAAGAGATTGGGCTGGCCATGTTCTTTTCACACTAGGTACCAAAAAACGTAGCCTGGTATAGATTTTGATTAATAGAAGGCTTAGTTTAATTAATTTCTTTCTAGCACAAAAAAATCCTTTAGGCAAGGGCTTGTTTTAAAGGGTCTAGAGTCAAGCATAAATCATGCATTGCATACATTATTTGTGAATACATAATGCAAAAAAAATTAAAAAATACAGGAAGCAAGACAACTCTGTATAAGAAATGCATTGTCGGGAATTCATCAGATGCTAGAAGTAGTTACGGTTATTTAGAAGTAAGTACTGTACATCCATCAATTGATTTTTGAAGAAGGAGATTAAGTCACACCCCTTAGAAGTCTGCTGAGGCATTCCAGGATTTGGAAAATCTAAAGGAGAAGGAGTAATGACCTACCGCGCATTTCCTGAGTGGTAATAGCTAAGAGTTATGTGCCATGCCCCTGGTAGAGTATTTAATACCATTCAACTTGAAGATGGACTGCAGCCCTGGAGAAAATAGCCAAAGGAGTGCTTTCTTACTCTAGACCATGGTATGGAATTGTTCCTGAAGGTTAAAGTTTATTCCTGTTTCTTATGAAAGTTTAATATTTTACAAGATGTGGAGGGAAGAATCTTACTGTCCAAACTAAAAAATTATGGAGAAGTGTATATAATTAGTTCTATTTCTGCTCCTGTTCACGGATTTCATGGATTTCTAGTAAACTGCAACAAAATGCTCATTATGTATCAGCGATCATGCAATTCTTGTAGTGCATGTTAACCGTAGGAATACCAAACTTTTTTTTGAGGTAATCTTTTTTTCTCCCACCGCAGCTGGGCAGCCCCCTTCCATGACAGCCACTCCAGTCCCATCACACTGACTTTCCTCCAGGTCTTATCCTCAGAGGCAGTGAGGCCTGGGTGCTTGTCAGATGTGGGGTCTGCGGGTGACTGGGAGTTGGCTGGTCCCCATACCCTTTTTCAATTTTCCTTGCTCTGGGAGGAATGGCATGCAAACACCACCCAAGATGGCCTCATGTACAATGAAACAACTGAAGTAGAATGTGAACCCTGTGAAAAATAAATTTCAGAATTGGGATGTGTCTCAAGTAGGTGAGCAGTGGATTAGAATTTTAAAAATGGTATCTAAGAGGAGAGATTCCTTTCCATTTTGTGGCTAAAAGAATAAGACAGGAAGAATTACATTTTTAAATTACAGCAGTATATGATGCTGAGGGGAATATAGTAATACAAAAGGAAAAAAACTGAGTTGTATTTAATCTTTTATGATGTTCTTGTACCATGTCTTCATCAACAGTTCAAACTAATCCAACTGGCAGGCCAGGTTCCCATGCCAGTTGCAGAAACATGCAGTATACTGTGTCTCTTTGATCCCTACTGTGATATGGACAGCCAGTTCTGAGTGCTGTATGATCATTTTTTGTAATAAATAAAAATGGGTTATGGACTGTTTCTCATGAGAAATGCTAAAACAGCATGTGAGATCACACTCACACAGGTTTTAGATACAAAGTTACCTGGAAGGCCTGAGTCTAATTACAGAGTGAAATAGACCTTGATCAAGGATCTCCTGTTTTATCTAAAGTTAATTACAGGCTGGAAGAGGCTTGAGTTGAGCATATCCATTTTATGATGTTTCAAGAGGAGGAAACCAGATTTCGTAAACTGGTGTGAAATCATAAATGCTTTTAACTCTGTGTGAGAAAAGGATGCAGCTAAAGATCAGAGAGTCATTTGCAGAACATGAGTTATGTCGAGGTTGCAGAATTTAATACTTTGAAAAGACATCCTGTTTTTGTATAGATATATTTTTTTAGATATTCTGACAGAGGAGGAGCTAGGTGACCTCACAAAGGGGTTGGCAAATACAGTTTTCTTTAATGAATATTCTGTTTTCCTTCAGAGGCACTTCTATCTAGAGTCTGACAAAGAAACATTTTTGGAGCACTTTAAGCAGGTATTTAGAGAGAGAGAGAGACAAATCTAAGTACTGAAGTAAGAATTGCACTGTTTAAAATCTTGGTCTTTTAAAAAGATTTGTATGTCTTGTGATATAATAGTTCTGTATTTTGTGTTTTACACATTTTTATCTATTTTAGAAAAACTCTTTTTAGAGCATACTTGGTCTGTCTTTGAATTTCTTTCATTTGCATGAAAAGTATATACGGTTATAGCTGACACTAGGCATAACATTGACTGGTGTTACCAAACTGGAAAAAGGTAAGAATAATCTGAGGACCTTCCTCCTTCTTCTCGTGATACCCCCTCCCTATGCAACCCAACATTCCACTGGCTCTACCCAATGCCTTGTCACACTGCTTCTCCACCTTGAGGTCATCAGATATGATTACGCCTAGGTCACTTTCCTGTTTCGTGACCATCAGTACCTCTTCTCCCATTTTGCATTCCACCTCTGGGCTTCTGAACCCCAAGTGCATGATTTTACACTTTTTTTTAATTGAAACCCATCTGTCATGCCCTTGACCACTCAAGTTTTCTAAGGTGTCTGCTCATTCTTTCCAACCCTCTGGAGTGTCCACCATATTGCAGATTTTGGTGTAATCTGCAAAGAGGCAGGCCTTCCCTTCCAGCTGATCTGCAATGTCACTCATAAAGACATTAAAGAGGACTGGTCTCAATACTGAGTCCTGTGGCACACAACTGGCCAGCCTCCCTTCCCTAGAGTGAACTCTGTTTACCACCACCATCTGTTGTCTATCCCTAACCAGTTTGATACCCAGTTTATCACCTTTCTGACCCACCCCTAAGCTATCCAGTTTTCTTATGAGCTTCCTATGTGGAATGGTGTTGAAAGCCTCATGGAAATCTTAGTATGCCACATCTACAGCTCCACCCTGATCTATTTCCCTGGTTACCCACTCAAAGGAGTCTATCAGATTTGTCTGCATAACCTCCTCTCTATAAATCCATGTTGCCTCAGGTTTTGTACCCACTAGCTTCATGATACTCCACAATCCTTTCTTTTAACAGTGACTCCATTAGCTTCCCTACCATCGATGTCAGGCCAACTGGTCTATAGTTGCCAGCCTCCTCCCTGCTACTGCTTTTGTGAAGCAGAACTACATCTGCTTTCCTTCAGCCCTCTGGAACCACTTCTGTTTCCAGTGAGTTGTTAAAAAGAACTGTTAGAGGTGCAGCCAGTACCTCCCTCAGCTTCCTTAGTACCCTTGGGTGTACCCTGTCTGACCCCATAGCTTTGTTCACTTTCAGATGTGTGAGTCTCTTGAGGATTCTCACCTCTGTAAAGGAACTTGGGTCTAGCTCACCCTCCATTGTCCCTATTGCTTGTATGTAACCTATCTCATTCCCCTTCCTTTGTGAAGGCTGTACAAAAGTGTTTGGTCAGGATATCTGCTCTTTCCTGAGCCTCCTCTTCACAGTTCTCACCTGCCCTTTTAAACTTCATAATCCCTCCCCTAGTCTTCCTCATTTCACTTATGTACCTAAAAATGTGTTGTCCTCTTTAGTTTCCCATCTGGCTATTCTTTACTCAGTTTGCACCTTCGCACTCCTCACCGCTTTCTCTACCTTCCTCTGCTTCTCTTGATACGCCTCCTTGTCTACTTCTCTCTGTGTCTCTTTATACCTCCTGAATGCTACCCTTTTAGTCTTAACCTTTTCAGCCACTTCCTTTAAAAGCCATAGCAGTCTCTTCTTCCTCTTATTTTTGCCTTCACTCTGCCTTCCTTAGCTTAGTCCACTGTTCTTCCACCCCACCCAGGTCACCCCCCCCCCGGTCATCTCTGTGGTATTCAGCCATTTTTTTAATCTGCCCTCCTGAAGTCCAGGACCCTTATCTTTGTGTAGTTTGCTTCCACTACCATCCTTGCAGAAGCATACTGTACAGTCATCACTGGTCACCAGGAGGCCTCCCACCTTAATATATAGAATTTTGTCCCTATTAGTGAGCACCAAGTCTGCTGATGTCCAATCATTACTGAGCTCCCTGACTAGTTGCCTGAGAAACATCCCCTGCAGGAAGTCCAGGTTGTCCTTGCTTCTAGATAAAGATGCAACTAGGAGGCTCCAATCTACAGTATGTCTGGCAGATTGAAGTCCCCCATGAGGAACACCTCCCCTTTTCTTGCCATTGTGCCAATGGCTTCCACTGGTACCTTATCTATATTTTCCACTGTGTAGGAGATCTGTGGGTCACACCAGTGTGAATAATGAATCTGTTTGCCATCTCTAGTGTGACCCACAGTACCTCCACTCCCCTCATTCCCCTCTGGATTTGCTGTGTCTTTGTCATTTTGATACCCTCCCTACATACAGCACCACCTCTCTTCCTGTTCTCCCCACACTATCCTTCTTGAACAATGTGTAGACTGGGATGGCCATGTCCAGTTGTTGTTTCATATGCACCATGACTCAGTAATGGCCATAATATCCAGGTCAGCATCCATCATAATGGCCTCTATGTCCAGGATTTTATTTACATAGAAACATAGACATTTGTCAGCAGAAAAAGGTCCCATAGTCCATCTAGTCTGCCTGAGTTCCCCCCTCCCCCCAGGAAGACCTCCACCCTCCATTTTTTGTCTGCCCCCTTTTGGTTAGGCCCATATATGTATCCCAGGCTTTCTTAAATGTGTCCACTGAATCAATCCCACCACCCATTCTGGCAGTCTGTTCCATGACCCCACCACCTTCTCAGTAAAGAATTTCCCCTGATGTCACCTTTAAATCTTCCCAACTCCAGTTTTAATGCATGCCTCCTAGTGGATTTGTTCTCACTCAGTCTGAAGATGTTGTCAACCCTCACCCTATTTATGCCTTTCAAATACTTGAATGTTTCAACCATATCCCACCTCCCTCCTCTCCTCCAGTGCATACAGACCCAGTCTTTCTTCATATGACTTCTCCTGCAGATTATTTCCTAGACTTCTTGCAGTTAGAGACTGAGATATAAACTTGTTTCACATTGAGACGCTTTCCCTCAGTCACTTATGGTCTGCTCCTGAGAAAGTCATTTAAAGAAATAATAAGATAATTAATAATACTGGAAAGTTCATGATCAGTTATCATCAAAGGATCAAATGTAAAACAGAATATAACCTTAGGGACATAATTTGGCATCACCCTAGACACAGGACAAACAATAAAACCTTCATGTTCAAAATATGGAAAGAAAAAGGAGTGACTCCATGTTTGGACTCATTGATGGTAATAGATTTCTACCTTGGCAATTGTGTAAAAATAATTATAGATTAGCAGATATAGATTTTCATCAATATTTCCAACTGAAGAATATATATAAAAACAGTTGAAGTTGGATTTATTCCTCAGATAATATACACAGATTTTATAAACAATGTGAGTTAAAAATCCAGAAGGGTTGTTGCATGGCTACTCACAAATTTAGATTTGCTAGGGCAGAACCTATATTCTTATATGATAAAGTAATGGGAAAATATATTAAAGTAGAAATGAATGATACATTATGGCAGAACTTACTGACGTCTACTAACATTCACAAAAGAACAAAAAAATTAACTCTAAAATAAAGAATAGGGCCTATTACGCAGCCCAAAAAATTTCAAAATGGGGTTGTCAAGTAATCAAACCACTGGTGTTGCTCTTGTGTAGAAGCTTGCAGTTTATTCCTTTTGTTCTCATGAATTCATTCCGGAATGTGGAAAGAAACTAGTTTTCATATCAATAAAATGTTAAACAAGGGAATCACTTTAGATTTCAATCTATGCTTTTTAATGGACTTTCACTCTCCTCATAAAATCTTTTTTTAGTAGCACTTATGACTACCAAGAGACTTTGAAATATTGGAAATATCCATCTTCTGGCAAGCTTTTCAGAAAAATTAAGTAGAAATATCTATTTCTAGACAATTTATTTTACAAAGGTTTCTTTAAAGATAACATCCAATATTATTAATGGCTCAAAACACTAATCAATCAATGGAATAGGCAGCTTGTTCTTTGCACAAGACTGAAGGATGGAACTGTACATCTATCTGCATCTAAGAACAATTCATTCATATAGTCAAAAGGTATACTCTCCTAGTCTAAGATAGATCACTCCTGGTTCCTTTTATTCTTCCTGTTTAATGCATGTGCTATAATGTGGCCTATTAAGTAAGCCATAAATGCTTTGCATACCATATTGTTGGCTATTTATGGTGTGCAGTTGCTCTTACAATACTCGATAGCTTCTTCCTGTGACCATATCTTTAAATGCGGGCCCTAGAGCAACAAAGGGATACACCTACATTGAGGGGAGCTCACCCCCCCACCCCCCACATTACTGAAGAAAAAAGATACAGGAAAATGGACCGAAATGGTGATAGTATGGTGGGGTTAGTGGCCACTGGGGCTACTACAGCATCAGCCAAGAACATGTATATCCAACTATGTGAGTCATGTACTGGCAAAAAAGAAAGTATAACCTCTCCTAGTGGGGTTATTCATTCATGACATACCCATTATAGCACATTCAGTCATGAGTTTTTGAGGGCCAGCTGTGCCCAAGGATTACTGTCAGTGCTGGTTTTTGATCGAACTAGGAATGCACCCAGGACAGAATTAAAGTCCTCTGCGACCACTAACAGCATGTGAGTTGTACCACTGAACTGTTGTGTGTGAGACAGCAGGAGAAAAGTTAAGCTCTTCCATGTTTGGTGTATAGATGTTGTATGGTATTACTGAGCCAAATGGTGTAGTCATGTGGTGAAGTGCCACAGACCTGGCAGTCTGAATGTGTCTTACCTTCTGTCCAAAGGAGAGACCAGTGTATCAGGATATACCACCCTTTTGATTTTCGTCATTCTGAGCTGTGTAGTACTTTGCACATCCAAACTATTTTTAGCCATTGTACAGATTGACTAGTGATGTATGTCTCTTGATGGAATTCCTCTTCAGCCTGAAACGATTTCACATGCTGAAGGACATTGTGTCACTTTACTGAATGATTAAGGGCTTTATAATTCCTAGAGATGAACTTTGTGTTGCTGCCTTGTGGTGTATTAGCTATAAGCTAATCTTGGAACAGAACTAGCCTGAAGGGAGATGTCAATATATGGTATACAAATACTATTCTTTGAATCACAGCATTAAACCTACAACTAACAGTGCAACAATTCAATCAAAAATCATAGAAATGTTCATCTTTTTCCTTTTTAATTGCAGGTGTTCATATACATCTTATAGGAAACACAGGTAGCAAAATAACAAATATACAGTAAAATTAACATCAGATTTAGTGCAGTAGAGTGCAATAAAACGTGATAACATTTCATGAATTTTTGACATCTTCAACCTTTCCAGACTCAGGTAACAATGGCAACATCTTAACTAAATACTGTATAGTCAGGCCTACAAAATGTTTCTTCTTCAAGTACAAAATCTGCACTGTAGTTCCACTAGTAGAGCTCCTAGTAACCCAATCAGCACAACACCTATCTCTAATAATTCTCAGAATTATTTCACTCACTGATAACCTTGATACACCAGTTGCTATGATACATGCTCCTTACACTGAGAAAGTAAATGTCCACAGTGATAAGAATAAGCCTTCTCAACTGAGCCTTAAAGTAGTTATCTTTGCTTTTTGCATTGGCTCCTGAGGTCTAACCTGTAGTAGCTGGATGTCACAGTTTAGCCCACACTAAAAAATCAATAGATACAAGCATCATATTCTTTATCACTTTACACTGAGTACAGAACTGCTGATAGGAGAGTGACCTTTATAAGTCTTAGACAACCTGCGAGAAAGAATTATGCCATTAAAATTATGACAGTACTGCTGATAAGGATTTAAAAGAAGATAGCACTAAGCATTTTTGCTATCTGTTCTATTTACACATTAACTGAGTAAATATTGTAACTACTTGCTTCCTCAATAAAATTTTACAGATAGTAGTTGCTTTAAATCATTCTGTACAAACAGTGTTTATTTTAGCTTAATTATTTTCACTACTTGGTGCTTTAACTGGGGTTCTTCATACGGTTTTGTAACCACTTTATATATTAAAAAAGAGAAGACAAGAACTGCAGCTGTTGAACTAGATGTGTTTTATCTAAAAAGTGAACAAACCCCATTTACACATAAAGTGTTGCCATTTAAAAAAAATTATTATACGGCATAGGCTCCATATATACTAAGAAGAATATGTACAGTAAATTCATATATAGCAAAAAGCCAAGATTTGCCACAATATGTCATGTCAGGATAGAGCATGTGAAATCCATATGTTACAATTGCTAAAAGAATACATTATTAGTAAAACAATAAACAGACTATATCTTCATAGAGCACTTTAAACTCTTTCCGCTATCCTTCCCTTTTCTGACAACCAAGATGGGGGTGAAATAACATCCGTACAGTATCTACAGCACTTTATATACATATCAACAAAATTAAATATTAACTATTGCTTAGATTCCCAAACTGTAAGCTGAGCAGTGTCAATTATAATTTATTTTGTACTTTAAGTGTAAATACTTGTAGATCCCCCAAACAAGCGGTGCCTATTAATCTGGACAATGACGGAGCCATAATTATATCCCTATTGTTAATGGAAATTGTAGTAACTTACCAGTAACAGTAGATCTTCAAGATAATGAGGGATGGCAGTATAGCCTACAGGTTAGAGTAATGAGATGTGAATGAGCTTGGTATATCCAACAGACCTGGGTTTGAAACCCACAACCTCCACTTGCATACTGTGTGACTCTGAACAAGTCACTTAACCACCCCAGTGCTGCCAGGCAGCCTTGAAAACTGGCACCTGTGCCTAATTGGTCCTTACCTGGTTACCAAAAGATTAAAATAAAAAAAAAACATAATCTCCTCCATAGAGCAACACATATCGGACTGTAAATACCAAAAAGATGATGCAAACATAGCTTCCTCTGTTCAAAATGTTATTAAATGCAGCAATCAATTTAAAATTAGCAAACATAGGGCCAGATATTCAAACCTTTGTGCCTGGCATAAATCCGTAGTGCTGGAATAGCGCTGGTTTTGTGCGAGGCTGCAATATTGAAAAGCCCTATTAGCGCCAACGCTGTGTGATAGCACCGATGCTAATAAGTAATGGTATGCAGGGGCGTGGACAGGAGAGCCCCCATGAATGCCAGCAGCACGGCATATTCAAATGTATAGCGCTGCGCTACAGTCATTAGCGCAACCTGTAGTGCAGCACTAGATACCACCAGGAAAAATCTGGCGGTAATGCAGCAGTGCCCCCCCATGATTCCCGACCCTCCTTCCATGTAAAAGAGTAGCATAGCCCTGGTAGTCTAGTGGTCCCCCAACCCCCCTGCATGATTGCCGACCCATTTACACTAATATTATTAGGTGATTTCCCTGGTAGTCTAGTGGTCCCCTACCCCCTGCACAATTGCAGACCCATTTACATTAATATTATTAGTAATTTCCCTGGTAGTCTAGTGGTCCCCCACCCCTGCATGAATGCCAACCCATTTACTTTAATATTATTAGTAATTTCCCTGGTGAGTCTAGTGGTCCCCCACCCCATCCCCTTGCACTAATGCTGATCCGTTTTCTTTAATATTATCATTAATTTCCCTGGTAGTCTAGTGGTCCCTCCACCCCCCTGCACTAATGCCAGCCCATTTTCTTTAATATTATCAGTAATTTCCCTGGTAGTCTAGTGGTCCCCCCACTAAGCTGTGCACCTCCCGGTACCCTGAACAAAGCATCTCTCTGGAGCGGTGACTGGCTCAGCCTTCCTAGCTCCACCAGCCAGCCACCGACTGTGGTATTCAGGGTGCTCCTGAATACCACAGTTGAGTGCGACGTGGTGGAATGAGGAGGGCTGAGCCAGTCGCCGACTCCAGAGAATGATTTGTTCTGGGTTCAGGAGGTGCACAGCTGGGGGGGACAACTAGACACCAGGAAATTACTGACAATAGTAAAGGGTCTGCATTAGTCTTGGAGTGAACCCTGAACTCAGAAACCTATAATATTAAGAACAGATCGGCATTCATGCAGGGTGGTGGAGGGACCACTGAACTTCAGAGAAATACTCTACTCATTCTATTGTTTATGGGTCAGAGCATACCTCTCAACTGTCCCTGATATTCAGGGAGGTCCCTAAATCTGCCTCAATATAGTACTCTGTCCCTCCTCACAGTTGTGTTTCCATGGCTAAACCGTGGCAATTGTAAGCACAGAATATTGTTAAGCATTACAGTTATAGACTTGCTTCTTTAGCAAATGCATTTTGCACTAAGCCCCATATTCTACCAGCTGTCTGGGTGGATATCTTTACTTTTGAAGATGTGTCCCTGATTTTGGTCCTTTGTCCCTGATATGTTCATTAAGCCTTGTCCCTGATTCAGGAGGCAAGGAGTTGTGAGGTATGTATGCACTGCTTGTACCTGCCAGCACACATTTCCTGCTGCTTCTGGCCTGCACTTCTATTCCGACCAACAGGGGATGCTGTGGGTATGCCTTGGCCTTCAGCGTCCAGCTTGTACTTCCATTCCAACCAAAAGGGGGAGCTTTGTGCTCCATGCAGTAGCACCAGGCAAACTGCATGGTAATGTATGCTAAGCAGCACTTAAGGAGATGCAAATGTACCTGTTTGCCTGCGGATTACCTAAGTAGGCTTATTTGCATGGGAGCTTTGAATATAGCTCCTGTTGTCTGGCTAACCAGTTTGCACCAGGCTATGTAAGAAGACCAGCAATCAGGTTAGCCCCGGGCAAACCTCACTTCCGCATAGCACAGTTCTGCAGTGTGTGGCTTACATTGTTGTTTGCAGTCATACCTCTCAACTGTCCCTGATTTTCAGGCGTCCCTGATTTTACCTCAGTGTTTTACTCTGTAACACCTAAAACTTGTGTTTCCATGACCTAACAGCAGGAGTTGTAAGCATAAAATAATGTCAAACATTAATGTTACAGTCATGTTCTTCCTTAGAAAATGCATTTTACACTACACCACATCCTACCAGCTTCCTGAGTTGATATCACCAATTTCTAAGATGTGTCCCTAATTTTAAACCTTTGCCCCTGATTGTTTTAAGCCTTGTCCCTGATTTATGAGGAAGGGAGTTGAGAGGTGTATTTGCAGACAGATGTGAGACAGCTCTGTGCAATCACACACAATGTTCTCCCCCTGCAACACTGGCTTGCTACAGAGTCTAATGAGCTGCAGTTGCAGTTTGCACTTCCCTGTTGCTATATTCAGTGCTGTTTTATTCCTGGGCTATTTTATCCCTGCACTCACAGACCAGTTTGCCAGCCTTCCTTAGACTTCTATATTCAGCAGGATTAGCACCGGGCTATTTCCTTTTGAATATAGCTTGCTTTGTGCTTCGGGCTAAGTTTGCCTGCCAGGCAGTGTTAATTTAGCCCTGGGGAAAAGTTTTGAATATCTGGCCCATAATGTGCTATTCAAGTTTATTGCAACAGCATAAAGTGCTCAACCAAGCTCAATGAGCTCACAGACAAAACATCAGAGAAAACTGCTCAATTATAGAATATCCCACAGTGCACACAAGTGACAGAGTGAAAAATAGGCTTATAGCTTGCACTAATACCTTAAATGGCCTTATTGTATGTGAACTGAACCCACCAAAAGTCCAGCACCAACTCCCCTACAAAGTAAAGGCTTTGCCTTTGTCAGGGGATGGAGACATATTAAACTATAAGCTGTCAGCATCAGGACCACTAGGAAACCTTTTGCCTAGCTGAGCCATCCACGTTGGTGTGCCTCTGTGTACATCTACAGTGCCTGTATAATGTGGGTGGCCTTCTCAGTTTTTTCCACTCAGACTTGTAGAATTCCAATGTTAATGAGATACCAAAATCCTGACCAGGTTGTCAGGAGAAGCAGGGACAATGAGTCCCCCAATGAGAGATACAGAAATGTGAAGACTAAACATGCAGTAAACATAGACTTTGATGGCAGATATGGACCACTTTTCCCACCTAGTCTGTCCATTTCCCTACCTACTGGATAAGCTGCAGATCCTAGTTACCCAATAGTATATTTTCTCTTACCCCCTCTAGAATTGCCTTATGTCTGTCTAGTGCATTCTTGAATTCCTTCACTGCTTTTGACTTCATGGCCCCCTCAGAAAGGCTGTTCTATGAGTTCACTACCCTCCCCATGGAAAAATGCTTCCTCATGCTGCCCCTGAGCTGTCCCTCTTCTATCTTCAAATTGTGTACCTTGTTCTTGCATATCTCTTTTCTGAAAGATGCTACCCTCTTGAACTTTGTTGATTCCCGTGAGGTACTTGAACGTTTCTATAATGTCCCCCCTCTCCCTCCTTTCCTTGAGGGCATACATATTAAGCTCCTTTAGTCTCTCTTCATATGGCTTCTGGTGCAGACCCTACACCATTTTAGTTGCTCTCCTCTGGACTGCATCCATCATGTCTATGTCCTTGCGGAGATAGGATCTCCAGAACTGCATGCAGTACTTCAGATGGGGTCTCACTAACAGTCTGTACAGAGGGATAACAACTTCTTGTTTTCTACTGGTGATGCCTCTCCCTCTGCATCCCAGTATCCCCCCAGCCCTTCTTACTGCCTTCTCACATTGCTTGCCTACTTTTAGGTCATCTGCTATGACTACCCCAGGTCCTTTTCTATTTTTGTTGTTGTTAGCACCTCCCCCCATTGTGTACTCTTCCCCTGGGTTTTTGTTTCCCAGGTGCATTACTTTGCACTTCCTTGCATTGAATCTAAGATGCCATACTTTTGACCATTCCTCTAACCCTTGCCAAGTCCCTTCTCATCCTTTCAACTCCCCCTTTGTGTATCAACCTTTTTGCAGATCTTTGCGTAATCTGCAAAGAGGCATAGTTTTCCTTCCAGTCCCTCTGCAATGTCACTTATAAAGACATTAAAGAGGACCAGTCCCAGTACTGAACCCTTCAGTACCCCACTAGTAACCAGCAGGTTTTCAACAGTATTCCATGTTAAAATACAGAAAAGGGTATGTGTATGTGTATGGGAGAGATAGGGCTCTATGGAGGAGATTTTCTTGAAGAACAGCTGTTCATGGGAAGTAACTAAACATCCATGTGGACATCTCCCTGCATACAGCCTCACATATATTGAATTATTCCCAAGTAGTTTAGCACTGCATATTGAGAAGAAGGTTACATAGGGAAAATGCTAGAGTCCCTAAGACAGGGACCCCTGAAGAATGGCAAGTTAGAAGCCATCCCATCTATAGGCTACCAGATCCAAACTGTAATGTTTAGTGAAAATATGGATATTACACCATGATGTGGAGTAGCATAAGGCAAGCCATTGAAGTGTCCATACCTCAACTAGCATGTCCATGGACAGGACCAGGAAGCACTTGTCCAAGCTTCTGGCAACAGAAGTAAATTCAGGATGGCATCCACTTACAAAAACAGTGGTGAGAAACAGGTGCACCCACCATCCTAGGGATGAACAAAACAAAAATAAAGAAAACTGAAAGAACCCCCTAGAGCTAGCTACAGGATCCAAACTGAAATATAATACTCTATGGACATCCAGAGAATGCAGGTTATCCTCACCAACATTTGAGGGAGAGAGTGTTCAAACACACAGGAAGGTGGCTAGCCTGAGTCAGAATACAGTAAATCCAGATAATGAGACTACAACACCTCAGACAGGAATTGAGGATGGGTATGAAGTAAGACTTGATCTTGGTGAAAAACAAGATACAGAGGCTCCATAGTGAACACATGTAGCCCTTTTGGTTAAGCTGAGAGCCACCGGAAAATAAGTATATTCCTTTCACCACAAAAAAAACAATGAAGTACACTGGTAGCAGCATGTTTGAAAGGAACCTGAGTAATGGAATCCAGAACCAAATCAAGGTCCCATACGGTAAAGGACAATGAACCAGAGGTGGAGATGCAGGAGACTTTTTAGGAAGTAGCATGGTAATATCCTCAACAATGCCACAGTTATGGCTGCTAAAAGGGAATGAAATCCATGCCATAGGCAGGAGGAGCAAACAGGGACAGGATGGCCAAAAAACCCATTGTGCAGCATTGATGATAATGACAAAAGACCAAGCCATCACACAATGGATGATGGAAAGTGTGGCATGGGATTCCAGAGTCTATATTAAGAATGGAGGGCCACAAAATGCAGCAAGTGCAGAGACAATGCCAACAAGTGAAGGCTGTAGAGCATGACATTGATGAGACAAGGCTCAATGACAATGGGCCTGACAGAGGATGATTGGCCTGTGATAGTACTTGAGCAAACCAGCAACTAACCAATGAGTCATAAGCAACAGCCAGAGGGAGAAAAAGCAATAATGAGTCTAAATACAAGGTAAAGAGACAAATGGTCCAAGAAGCCCAGACAGTGCCAACAACATCAACAGTGGAGTTCCAACTGATGTTGAAGTCAACAAAAGCAAGGCAGGCAGCAGGCTCTGTAGCAACAAAGATAGCCAGGTCATGAGGTGCAGTAGCAGCAATAATGCCAGTGTTTTCCCAGGAATCTTAGTGAGAGATAGGGAAGGGATGGATAGGGCTTTGAAAACAGTCATGTGTATCTAAACCATGGGCGGAATGGGCACAGAGGCTGATGTGGCTGAAAGCCATGAAGCCCAGGCTCCACTGATGATAGTAACTACAGTGACTGAGACAATAAAATACCGTCGATAGTTATGAGAATTGCAGGAGGTGCTGCATGATGCTCAGAACCCAGCCATGACAAGTGGAGCAGCATCAACAAGACACAGCTGTTAATTTTGCAATGAAAAGCATCAGGTTAGTAATAGGATCCAAGCAAAAACCAGCACCTGAGTTTGTTATCAGAATCTGCGCTGTGGTGCCAGATGAAAAAAAAAATCAGTTGTAAATATGATAAGAGTCCCTGGTGGTCTGAAACATCAGAACAAATGATGATGAGGCAGAGCACAGTGATGACCTGTGAGCATAAAAATTTGAGCCTGTGTGAAGACAGAAGTAGAGACAATGATGAGAATGGCAGAAGCAAAGGAAAGCAACACTCACTGGAATAAAAACAGAGAACTTCAGCAAAATTGCAAAAGGAGCATCAATTAACTGAAATCATATGATGACCAGTGAGCAGGAAGCATCTTGGCCTGCATGAGGACCTGAGCCAGCACCCACAGCTGACTGGGGTATCATATACTGTAGCTGGTCAGAGCAGCCTGAGTAGAGTTGATGATGAGAACATCAATGACAAAAGATGGTAACAATCCATGGAGTTAAAGAATAGAGTCCAAACCACAGCAGGAGCAACAATGAGGCAAATCCTCATGATGACCTGTAAGCAGAAAGTCTCAACCTGAGGACCTGAGCCAGAGCCAGCAACTGACCTAGGCATCACGAAGACCAGTTGGCACAGCAGGACTGTAGAGCCAAAGAGAGAATAATAAAGCAAAGACTGACAAAGTGGACTTGCATCTGGTAATATAGGGGCATCTTAAAACATTTTAAATGTAATGCTGACTTATTTATAAATGGCATTTGAGCATTTTGAAAACATAAAACTTAACCTCCCTTGCATATTTTGTTGTATGTTGGCAACAAGGAGGATGTTTATAGTTGTAATTTACTTTCAGCCCTCTAAGAAATTTGTTTTGGCATTAGACATATATTATATGGATAGGGCAAGCACATTTTGGAGGGTATTTTAAATAAAATATCACTTGAAGCAAGGAGGTATGATAGATAGATAGCCAGACAGATAGCTAGATAGATAGATAGATAGACAGACAGACAGACAGATAGGAAAAGAGTGACAGAAGACAGTGTGAGAGAGAGAGAGAAAGAGAGCGAGAGAGAGAGAGATCAATCACTGTCTCAATAGCAGTGCTGCTCATGAGATTGCAATATCCTTTACACAAACATGTGTTAAGGTCAATGCAAATAAGTAAAAGCTGAAGTGGCAAATTATGGCACAAGGAATTATATTCAAATTTAGAGAATGCAATCTTTAATATATAGGTACGAATGTATATTAAGAAGTTTGGCATGGTATTGTGGCTATCTGGTAAGGTGTGAGGCTGAGATTACTGTTTGTTGCTTACTATTTCTTACAATATAAAGAACTTTTTTTTATTCATAATACTTACAGATACATTACATAATTCGGGTGGTGTGCAGACCTTTTACACTGGAATATTATTTTCATGGGTAGGTATGAGCAGCATATTAATGTAAAGTTAACAGATGTCATAGAATTCACACAAGAGAAGAAGTAACTAGCGATATCATAAGTCGATGTCATACCGCACTATACTGTATATCTTTGTACCCTTACAGAAAAAATGTGTGTGGTCTGTACATGCAGAATGCATGCCACGTGCTTAATTGTGGAATGTTTGCATGCAATTCACATACACAAAGTGAACCTAAGCGAATCAGGTCTAAAAAGCAAATCATGTTCACATGCTGCAAGCTTGACATCTGCGCAGTAGGTAAGCTGGTTTGAACATCTTCTAAAAATCACATCAAGTTCACGTGTTGCACGGTTGACATGAGTGCAGTAGTTAAACTGGTGTGAGCATCATTTTAAAATCACATTAGGTTCATATGCTGCACACGTGCCATGTGTGCAGCAACTAAGCTGGTACAAATCTTATCTAAAAAAACACATCAGTTTCTATTTCTCATACTACTGCTGGCAGTTAAAGCCATTAAAATACATTTTCATTGATTTCTCATTAAATTAAACACACTCTTTAATTTTGATTCTTTTGCAAGTTGTTTAATGGCTTTTGATTATTGTAATTGAATTTCCATTAATTTGTAAAGTATTGTTTGCTTAATGCATTAAATGCCTAGAATATAGTCAGCCAACATCCCCCATTCCAGATGTGCAAAGAGAGGCCTCTGTGTTGTGAAGCCTGACCTTTTCGTTTTGGGCCATGCAAATCACCTTATGCATATTTAGTGCTACAAATGTGTTTCTTCATGACTATATCAGCTCACTTACTTTCCCTTTGTCATTCTGTATGGAGTATATACACTATGGCCATGCTAAACACTCTTTGTGCTTAGTAGGGTTTTGGAAGCATGCACCATACCTCACATTTTGTCACTGAAATGAGGGACGTGGACACTCAAAATGAGGTACAATGAGGGACACTAACCCTCACGATGATCAGGACACATCCTGAAACATGGAGACACAGTACCTAAGAAGACAGTGGAAAGTGCTATATTTACTTATACAGATACCTAAGAATTAATTTCTACCATAAAGCAGGGGTGCCATTTAAGAAGGGCGGGAGGAGCGGAGCCCCCCCTCCACATTTGTGGCTAGGTTGTTCTTATGTGTGGCAATAATGGCATTAAATTTGGATTTAATCTTTTGCACAATAAGTGCTTCCCTGCCCTGTGTACGCTCACGCTGCAGGTGCACTCCTAACTTGACTATGTCTGTATTGTGTTGTCCACTCTCTCCACCTATTACCGGCAGCACCATCACACATGACGCGGAGGAGCTCCAGCCAAGCAAGAGCACGAGTCACATGAGTGAGACACTGTCTTTCCTGCCACAGAGTAGACAGGCTGCACACTACAGCTTGGAGGAGTCAGTGAGCACTTAACATTCAATAGCAGTGTTGTGGCAGCATATTTTTGTTGGTCTGCTCTTAGTGAGTTCCCATCTCACCTGGTGGCTGAAGGGACAGGAGGTCAGCTGGAAGCTAACTCGAGACTAGGCTACCTACATATTCTACTAGGCTTACCTCACCAAAAAAATAAATAAATAAATAAAACGGCACTGGCCCCATCGGCAGCAAGTTAGGCCTAACAGCAGCAGTGACAGCAATGTGGGTCACCTTCATAGGCTTTGATCAGTGCAGCAGCAGCCAAGCAAGAAGCAAGCATTGCAGGTTGAGTGTGTTTGGTTAGCGAGGTGACTTGGTTGCAAAACATGTTGGGAACCTTGGATGGGCAGTTCTAGCATCCAGCTTCTGTCAGAAGGACTTAGGAGGAGCAGACTGAAAACTGGGTTATTGGCACACTGGGTCAGGCTGCAGGTTTTGGCCAGATGGCCAGGTATGTAAAAGTATTTTTTTTGAACGGGAATTGGGGAAGGAGGAAGGACTGAAATATTGATGTGTTTTTCACTTTTCTGCATCTTTGAGTGGCTTCATGACCCAAATGGGATGGGTATTGAAAGGAATGGAGTCAGGGAGAGAAATCAGGAAAAAGTTGTTTGTTTGTTTTTTTGGGGGGGTCAGAACATCAGCCAGGAAAAAAATTGGTTAATAACTAGGTTGGTTTAAGACCAAATCTGATGCACTGCTCTGGGGTATAGACAGATGAATCTTACACATTTGATTTTTTCCTGATTTGCATATCACTTTTCAGTAACAACAAATGAGTTTTACCTTTTAGAGATGTTCCAGACATTCTAGAGCTTGCCACCTAGAGGCTAACTAGCACCTGGCCACCACTGGTTGTTGGCTCCCAAATGCTTAAACCTAAAATGGTGCCCATGCCATAAAACCTAAATTTACAGGACATGCTCTATGTGAGCAGCATGTTTACCATGAGGGATCGATGAGGAGCAGAGCAGTTTTCAGTGATAGAAAGAGAGCTGTCCCTTGCATTCAGGGACAGTTGAGCAGTATGGTATGCACAGACTTTTGGAAATCCACTATGGTCAAGCCTATCTCCCCAGTGAAGCTGACCTCCACATCACCACACTCAGGCACATTATGACATAGGGCAAGGGAGACTGCATGGGCTTGCACCATTGAAATGAATGGGGGTATTTTTTATTACTATTTTATGCATTATTGATGAAGAGTTGGAGATTAATGAAGGCCACTGCTTGACTAACAAGGGCCTTGTTATTCATTATTCTGCAGCTCATACACATAATGTATAAAAAAGTAATAAAAAACAAATCCATTCATTTTAAAGGGGTACAATGATGTCCCAGCACTCTGACCCATGAACATCATCATTCAAAGACTCCTGCCTATGGCTCTCTAGTACTCAGGTAAGAGACTCTCAACTTATATCTATACTTGGTGGGTTGTCTGTAGCAGCATGGTCACACCTGTTGCAGTGTGTGTGCAAGGGGACTGGCCATGTGGGTGGGTGTTGAGTTATTAATACTTTTGTGTTTGCCCCTTAAAGTCTATTTGCATGGAAGCATTCAAAACTATGGAGAGACAATAGTAGGAGTTCAGGCCAGAGGGAACTAATTATGTAGTTTTTTTGGGAAGTGTGTGTATTGGGGGTAAGAAGAATCACATGTGTTTCCATATGTGTGCTACAGTTCAGTTGTGCAGCTGAGGGAGGACAAGAAAACTGAAAAGTATAACGGTTGCTACAAGCATGCTGCATGAGTGCAGATGCACAGTATGCAGATTTGTACTAAAGTACAAGTGAGCCATATGTGTGCAGGCAGTATAGCTTAGCAGTTAAAGGCACTGAACTGCAAACCAGGAGACTTGGAGACCTGAAGACCTGGGTTTGAATCTCATCAGCCTCCACTTGTACAGTATATGGTGTGATCCTGAGCAAGTCACTTAACTTTTATGGTGCACTCATCAGTGACTGCTTGCTTTTTGCACACATGCCACATGTGTGCATTCTGTTCCAATTTAACATAAAAACATGCTTTCCATACTTGCTTGCAGCGCATATATCACATGAGTAGTTTTATGTGTGCAGCATGAAAACATTTCATATAATTATTTCTGCAAGGACATGGCACTGTCATTTTTAGATCAAAATCAGATTCCCCCTGACTCCTTCAGAATACATCAAACTATTAAATGACAGCCATATTTTATTATAGGTACTTAAATTATTATTGCTTGAGTAATACATTTTCTCTAGTTTCAGAGTCATTATCATATTATTTCACCATGTTATATGAGTGGGAGCTTGATCTTTCCTTTTCATCTGTATGATTTTATAGGCTGTTAAACCCCCAATATTATAATTCATTGATGAGTAGGAGTAAATGACTGGATTGGTTCCCCATTGCATAAAATCATCCAGGATGGTACTTTTCTTAACTGTTTATCTGTTACTTTTGACAATGTGTCCAATATTTTATGCCACCAGTTATCTAATAATGGGCAAGATATAAGCATATGTTCGAGTTCACAGCTGATTAAGGCATCTTGGACATGCATTAGAGCAATCTGGATTTATTGCATTCAATCTTTGCTGGTGTAATACACCATATGGAGAATATTAAGATATATTTGCAGTAGTTTTGTAGATTTAATGCCTAATACATTAATATCTATATATTTAGTCCATAGAGAATCAGAAATTTTTATTTTTAACTTTAACTCCTATTTTGATCTGGGGGAGCTGAATTTCTAAGTTCTGATTGGTAAATTTGTATATATTTGACATCAGCTCATTGGTGTTTCGGGTAGTAAGCAGATTTTTTAATTTGTGGTATATTGATTTGGTTGTATGGTTTAAATTTTTATATATATAATTTTTTTACATGCAGACAGCCATAAAACTGCTGATTATATAATACAAATTGCTGTTTTAAGTTTGGAAATCCCAAATATTATTTTGCTCTATAAAATAATTAATGTTCCTCAATCCTTTTTCGTACCACTTTTTGAATAATTTATCCATTTTAGATGGGAGGAAATTAACATTTAGATTAAAAAACTGAGCATTTAGCTTCAATTTTAAGTTCTTTTAGGAATCAGTACCATATTTGGCACATCATCTTAGTACAGTACGCTACTGAATTAATTTGTGTTACTTTTATACCACCTAATAGCAAATGTTTAATTTCTGCATGTGGTACAGGTATCCACTGAGTTTCCATCCAGACAGAAATATCTTCTTCTTTTAGTCGGAACCAGGATTCAGCATTTGGCACATTTGAAGCATAATACTACCATTTGAGATTTGGTAAGGGTAAGCCACCTTGTTCTCTAGAGAGTTATAGCTTATCTAGTTTCAGTTGTGGGAGCTTACCCGTACATAAGAAGTTTTTTTAATACAATTATTTCATTGTTTAAAAACTATATCTGGGATCACCATTGGGAGATTTTTTAAAAAAGAATAAAAATTTTGGGAGAATATTCATTTTAAGGATATTAACTCTTGCCATTAAGGTTAACAGTAAAGTTTCTCATTGCTTCAGATCCTTCTTATTTTCCTCCATTACTGAGGAGATGTTAAGTTAATAAAGAGATGATATGTTTTGATCCAGCCTAATACCCAGGTATTTCAATTGAGAAACTTTTTTAATTTGACAGCCTAGAGGTGGACAGAATGGATCTGAGTGGTTTATTGATTCCATAAGTTCAGTATCATTCTAATTTACTCGACTACCTGAAATATTACCAAATTCAATAATGATATTTATTAATGCTGGAAAATTATGCTTTAAATTTACTGAATAGGGTAAAGAATTGTCTGCCTACAATTTATCCTGTGATCTGTTGTGCCAATTTTGATACCGTCCAGTTGTGTATTGTTTCATACTGCTATGGCTAAAGGCTCTATCGCTAAAGCAAATATTAATGGGGATAAAGATATCACTGTCTGGTACCTCTCTGTAAGTGTATAATGTCTGAAATTTCATTATTCATTTTAATCCTTGCCAATAGGTCATAGTAAAGTATGTTAATCCATTTAGTAAAATTGGGTCCAAATCCGTATTTTATTATTACATTTTTAATATAATCCCATTCTACTCTATCAAATGCTTTCTCAGCATCTAATGAAAGTGGGGAAACACAACGTGTTTGAAATGTATCTATAATGTTCAAACTTCTTACAATACTTGATTTAAGTTGGTTTCCCTTTATAAATCCATTTTGGCATTCATGGATAATATGTGGGAGAACTTTCTCTAACCTGGTGGCAAGGTTTTTGCCAATATTTTTGCATCTGAATTAATAAGGGAGATTGGTTAATGTGCACTGGGATTCAATGCATCCTTTTTTTTTTAAATAATAGGATACTTGCTTTCATGAAGGAAGTTGGTAATTGGGTCAATGTGAAAATATCATCAAAAGCTTGTTTTAAATAAACAGTCAGTTGTGTACCAAACATTTTGTAAAAATCAATGGGGAGGCCATCTGGGCCTGGGGCTTTCCCAGGAACTAGTCTTTTAACAGACTCAAGATCTCATGGGGTGACATTTCTAGTTCTAGTTCTAGTTGTGTTTTTTGTTCTTCTGAAACCTCAGTAATTTCTATTTTACCTAAGAAGCTTGTGCAGTTTGTCTGAGAGTTTAGATGTTATGATTATTATTAATTTTCGTATTATTCCTGAAAGATTTTGTTTATGCCATATGGGGTATTGATGATTAATGCTCCTTCTGAATTTTGAATTTTATTATTATTATTTTCTTCTTGACTTTTTTTAGTTGCCATCAAGCCATAATTTTGTCTGGCTTGTCCCCATAAGCATAGTATCAGCTTTTTGCATGCAGTAATTGTCTCTTTGCTTCTTCTGTAGCCTGTAGCCAGCTGGTGAAATTCATTTCTATAATTTAAGATATTTTGCAGGATGATAGGGTCATTTGCGCAGGAGTGTCTTGATTCTAACTGGGATATCATAGACCAACTCCATGCCAGGAACCAGGCTTGGAAAACTTATAAGGCAACTGGCACCCAGGCAGCACATCAACGCTACCACTCACTCTGTAACTCCTGCACTAAGCTTCTCCATCAGGCCAAAGCAAACTACTTCAAGGCCTCCTTCCATACTAATCTGAACCACCCAGTGAAATTCTGGAAAACAATGAACTCACTCTTCTTCCCCCTTGCCCGCCCCCTGACCTCAGCACTTAACGAAGCAGGCTCCATCATTTCTGAACCAGGTGCAGTAGCCTCAGTTTATAACTCCATTTTTACTAGCTGCATGTTCTGTCTTCTATTCTCTTTCTCTCTCTCTCTCTCTCTCCCCCTCACCACCCCTCAATCCCTCCCCCCTCACATTTCACCCACCTCCCAAGCCTCCTGCTTCTCCTTTTGCCTGGTTACCCCAACTGAAGTGCTAAGAGCCCTGTGGGCACTCAATCCCTCCAAAGGTAAATGCCCCTTGGGTCTGGACTCCAAAATGCTCCACCTATCTGCCCCTGCAATTGCCACCCCACTGGCTGCTCTCTTCATTCTCTCTTTCTCACTTGCTGCAATCTCATCTGACTGGAAATGTACCACAGTCATACAGGTGGTGACCCCTCCTCACTGGGCAACTACTGCCCTATCTCCCTATTCCCCATCCTAGCCAAACTACAGGAGCACCTTGTTCTGTCACAACTCTCCTCATTTATCGACTCCTCCTCCTTCTTCTTTACACCCTACCAGTCTGGATTTAGGAAGTCACACTCCACCATCACCTCCCTTCTAAGGCTCACCGACACCATCCTCACAGGAATGGATCACGGGCACACCACCTCAGCTATCTTTGTCTACCTTGCCAAGGCTTTCGACACTGTCTCCCATGTCCTTCTACTATCCAAACTCTCCCATGCCAGGACTGTCAGGAGCAGCCACCAGCCACCAGTTGGTTCCACTCCTAGCTGGCAGGCAGGTTGCAATCTGTATGAATTGGCTCTCACACTTCTGTCCCCCTCCCTGTAACTACAGGGGTCCCACAAGGCTTGGTCCTCGGCCCAAAACTGTTCTCAATTTTCCTGATTGACCTGCCCTCAGTGTGTCCACACAAATCCATTCACATGTACACTGATGACACTGTACTGTATGCATCTGGTCCCTCCTCCTCAGAAGCAGCCGTTAGACTCCAGGAGGACTTCAGTGCTGTTCAGCTCTGGTTTCACTCAAACCAGCTCTTTCTTAATCCCAAGAAAACTGTCTTCCTAACCTTTTGCTTGAGGCAGAGGATCTCCCTACTCCTCTCTACCCCCACTTTCTATACCATTGATTGGACTCCCTTGGAGGCTTGCACTTCTTTCAGATACCTCTGGGTCTGGCTCAACCAACACCTCAACTTTTCAGTTCATATCAACACAATCCACAAGAAACTTAATTCCAAACTTGGCACCATATATTGCAACAGGGGTTGCGTCCCTCTGGCAACCCGCAAAACAATTGTGCAGAAAATGATCCTCCCTATACTTGACTATGGGGACATAGTATACTGTGCTGCCCCTAAGTCCACCTTAGCCAGACTAGATCCCCTCTTCAACTCCTTCTGCCATTTTGCACTGAACTGCCCTCCCATGATGCATCACTGTGACCTCTACAAGTCTTTAGAGCTACCATTGCTCCAGGATCAAAGACAGGCTCACTGTGTCAGGACTACAGTGAATTCTGGGCTCAGTTCCTTCCCCCCTACCTCGAGTCTGCCTGCTCAGTTCAACCCCCCCCGCATACCCACCCAGAAACACAGACTCCTGGCTTCTCCATATCCCATGTATGTCCACATCTAAAGGGCAAGCTGCCTTCAATTATCGCATGCGTAAACTAAGGAACTCCTTGCTGGCAGACATTCAACATGCAGACTACACTCAGCTTCTTAATCACCTCCTCAAGTAGCATTTCTCCTCCTCCTGCACTTTCATCCAGCTCCTCTGAGGAGACAAGTGTCCCACGTTTACTATTTTTACTAGTTAATTCTATTACTGATTTTGTGTAGGGGCTCATCACTAATCACTCACATACCTTGGCCACAGCCAGTACCTGGTTATAACTGTCCTACACAGCTGATCATAACTATATGCAACTATTGCACTCTCAGTATTGAACCTCTAATGGGCATACTAAGTACATGTTTATGTACAGCATAATGAAAATACCTCTGTACTGTACATGATGTTAGTGAAAATTCTCCTCTGCTTGTTACCCACATTTCCTGTATTGCAAGCTCGGCACTGAAGCTTATTAGTTTAGTTTATTGTATTGTATATTTATTGTACTTTCCATGTCTATTATACTGTACTCATCCCATTCCCCGCTTCCCCAGCACACATCTGGAATCGAGCAGTACTCTGCTCACTATGTCCTTCTGGTAAAACGTTTAAATAAATAAATACAGTATTTTCTAAATCTCTTATTTTCTGTACCTTTTGTTTCTTTATGTTTGGAGTTATATGCTAAAATCATACATCTTTTGTAAGCTTTAAAAGCTTCTCATTTAATACTATACAGTATACTAGACATTAGACTTATTATTTTTTTAAAAAAAGTTGAATTTCATTCTAATATGGCTGCAAAATTTCAAATTTTTTAATAGTACCAAATCTAATTGGAATGTGCATGTTGATTGTGTTATTGCTAATTGCAGAGCCACTGGTGCATGATCAGAAATTATAATACTTCTGTATTGTATTTTTTCAACCTGATAAGAGAATGGTTTGGGAGATTAGAAACATGTCATTCCTTGAATAATTTTGGTATACAGGTGTAAAGAAAGAATACTGTTTTAGGAGTAGATTTTGTTCTCATCATGGATCCAGCAAATTAGACTCTTTAGCAAATTGTTTGACTTTAAGGGCAGCGGATATAAATTCTCTACCCTGTAGGTGGAGTTATCCATTGCTGGATCCAGAACCAAGTTAAAGTCTCCAGCTATTATGTAAGGTGAGGCGTATGTTGACAGTTCCAAAAATACTACTGTGAAAAAAGAGGGTGAGTTTTCATTTGGTCCATATATATTCATAATGATGTATTTCTTTTTATGAAATATGATTTCTGCTATTATGTATCAACCTTGTGCATCGATGGTATTTCTCCCGATAGTGATCACAGAACCCCTTTCACACATATAGATACACCTTCTGCGTTGTTCCTATATGGTGCATTTAACCTTTGTCCCCATCTAGTCCTATAAAAATTAAATTGTTCTTGATTTAGATGAGTTTCTTGGAAAATAAGCAGTTAGTGTTATTCCTATCAATATAGTTAAATATTTTTCAACCTTTTGTGTGATCTCTCATTCCTTTTACATTCCAAGATATTATTTTAATTCGATTAGTCATTTAAGGTATTGAAGAAATTGTTTCTAAATGCTGCTCCTTTAATTATTGTCTGAATGGTTCTATGAGGTTTCAACACCAAAATAATATTATGCCTATTAATATAGTTAAATGGTGCATCCCATTCTTCTTGTACTTTCTCTATAAGCCAATGAGGAAGAGCCATCCCCCCACCTAAGCACCCATCCTCCCAAGCTGCCCCTACCCCCCTATAATTACCATAGTAATATATATCCATATCATAAGCAATTTCCTGCAGTAATAACAAATAAGAGGCTCAAACATTGAAATACAAACCCATCCCACTTCCCTATTCTCCATGCCCTTTCCCCTGAGTTGGTAGGAAGGCTTTTTTTTCCAACTATAGTACTATAGTACTGTAGACCTGTTTATCTTAATACCTCAAGGCCGCCCCCTCCCTCTCCATATACCTTCCATGATGACAGGCAAAAGGTAATGACTGTAAGAGACCCTACGCTGAGCCTCACTACCCCTTATTTTCATACAGTATATTAGTGAAACTGCTCTGTGCAGTTAGGAAAAACAACAAAAGACAAACCAAAACCAAAAAAAAGGGAAAACAAAAACATGCTCATTCCCCTTTTAGTTCATGAAACATATTATGTGTCAGAATATTATAATATTAAACTGAACATTTTAAAATAAAATGAACAAAACACATAAACAGGAAAAGAAAAAAGGGGTTTCAGTTCATTTATTAATATTCATTCACATTTTAGTTTATTCTGCATCATTTTTCCTCTGTTTCATCCTTCTCTTTAGGTAGGAATATCTTCTGATGATGTCAATAAGGCTTCTGCTTTAGAGGGATCTGTAAATACTCATTGTCTGCCTCAAAAAAAGAAGCAAAGTCTTGCGGGTGGTAAAAGATCATATTGTATGGCTTTCTCATTCAAAAGTTTTCTGACTCAATCAAATGCTTTACAAGATTGAACTGTGGTGGTACTAAAATTTGGATATGCAGAGAACTTTGTTCCCTCTACTAAGATGCCCCTTTGAATTTGTGCTGTTTGCAAAATTCGTTCTTTATCTTGAAAATAATGTGGTTTTAAATACACCGGTCCAGGGAATTTGCGTGTGGGATCTTGACTGATTTTTATGCTTTCTTCCTCCCCCTTGGTGTTCCTGGTCCAGTATTATTTTATTATCTGGGTATTTTCTCTTCAAACCTAATGCAATAAATTTTTCAAAAAAAGGAAATGGGTTCAAGCTGCCCTCCAGACCTTCTAGTACACCAATCAGTTAATTTTTGCAACAGTGAAAAGTGTTTAATAGTAATGCATTGCAATGGTGTAACTTGATCTTCAGTGTAGCTTATTCTTTTTTCTATAGCTTCAGTACAAATATTTAGGGCTTTGAATTTGTTACTTAGTTCAGTTTATGAGGAAGTTAGAGATGACAAGGCTGTAGTAATGGTAGAGAAGTCCTCTGGTATAACTCATCTAATTTCCTCTTTTACTAAAGTCAGCACATTAGGGGTGACCTGACTAATATCAGTTTCACAGGCTTTATCAGCTTTTAACAGTTCTCTGTTTTCAACTCTAGTCATGATATCCTCATTACTTTGTTCTTTATCATTTACATCAGCATTTGTGGTCACATTAGTTATGCAGTGTTTAGACTGTGAAACTGGTAGTAACTTACAAATGCCTGTAGATTGCATGCTGTGCTTTTTGGTTTCCAAAGTGGTGAAAGAAATGACTGAACTGCAGATGCTAGCAGATGTCTTGTCTGAGCAACAAGTTTTAAGCTGTTCCTCTGTGTTATCTTCTTTATCTGCTGTGATGTAGTGTTGCTTTTCTGCTTCTATCTCAGGTTTTACCAGGTGTTCAGGAATCTTCTAAAAGTCTTGTGTTCCTTGTAGTTCAGGAATGGGGGATAGGGTGTTTTTTTTTTTTAATTAAAGCCTGTATTTCCTCCAAACAATAATTTTTCCTGTTGCAACCTGGTTCTTACATGGTTATTCCTCATTGACAGTCCTGTAGCCTCTAACTGACTAGTGGCTTTTTTGCCCATTGCTCGTTTGGGCCGTTTCAAATCTTGCAGATTTTCAGAAAGGTCACTGATTCATCAGGGAAACTTGAACATTCTGAATTTTTAGCGGCTAAATCATTTAGATGGTATCTTTTGAAGGTTTGTTTCATTCATGATTTTAGAGCTGGCTGCTGTGTTCTTGAAAAATATGAAGAAAAAGCGCTTTCCAAATTCAAAAGCCCAACCTCAGGCGTGCAGCATGTCAGCGTGTAGCTACCTTCAGACTCCTATGCTCCCATTTTGGATCTCTGCTTGCGGCTCCACCCCTTCGAGCATTTTCCCCTTCTCCAAGTTTTAAAAACTTTTATTCAGAATTGTATATCGGCAGACAGGAAAGTCAATCATGCTCCCAATTCCAGGGTGGTTACTTGAAACTGCACCCTATGACTGTTCCTCCTATCCTCTTTACTGTTGTTCACTCCTAAGGCTCCCATTTAAGAATGAAGTTAAAACAAAACAAAGTAACTTATGAATTGTGACTCTCATTTTCAGTGACTCACTTGCTACCAATACATAGCTTCTTTGTCTCTCATCCAGTGCAATTCAGCATCTGATTTGGTCCCTTCAATCAAAATAAAAAAAAAGTTGCATCCCTTTGCCATAAACAGAAATAAAGAAATATTTATCAGGGAAGGATGATGGAGGGCTGACTGAGCGGGGAGGAGGCTGAATAAAAAAACAGATATACAGACAGAAAGACAGACAGATAGATACAACAGAGAAAGAAAGAGCATAAGCAATCTCCAGCTCACTGTTCCCACTCAATCCAACAGTATGTTTCAAGCTGCAACTACACAAACCAAGAAATTCCTGCTGTTCTCAGAGAGCATAGGTGAATGGCTCCTTTTGTTAAGCTAAGCACCCAGGATTTTCAGGTGCCCAGAAATGTTTTTCCTGGGCAATTTTCAAAACACAAACAACAAAATCTAGCTAAATGCATACTGTTTACCTAGGTTCAGATGTTTGTTTTTGAAAATACACAATTTGTATGTATTTTCAATGGTTTTTACCCCCCCAAAAGAAAGATAACGGTCATCATGATCTTTATTTCTTCCTCACAATAAGTAAATCCTTTTTTTGCAACAAGAAAATCATAGAAACATAGAAAAATAGACAATGATGGCAGAAGTGCCATATTTAGCACTGTGGACTACTGTTCCTTCAGGATCCTAGCCCTCTCTGTCCCACCTCCTTTCTCCTACTCAATTCTGATGCTCTTAGCAACCACTATGCCCTTCATTCTGTCCCAGCCATGCTTAAAACTCCTAATGGTTTTTGCACCAACCTCCTTGGCTGGTAGCCTGTTCTACGGCTCCACCACCATTTCTGTAAAATAGTGTTTTCTCATGTCCCTCCTGAACTTCCCTCCTGTTAGCGTCCACTTATGACCACGAGCTGCTATTCAAGTTAAATAGTTTTCTGCAGTTCACACTGTTAATTCCTTAAGGGAATGTGAAGATCTCTATCATATCTCCCCTCTCCTGTCTGGCCTTCAACAAGTGCATGTTCAGTGCCTGGAGGTGCTCCTCATAGGACACATTTAACTGGCCCTGAATTCTTTTTGTTACCCAATGCTGCACCATCTCGAGTATATCCTTATCTTTGCTGAAGTGAAGACCCCAGAACTGTGTGCAGCACTGTAGGTGTGGCCTCACCAAGGATCTATGCAGGGAAAGTATTACTCCCTTTTTCTGCTATCAGTACCCCTTCTGATATATCCAGTCATCCTGTTTGCTTTGCTATAAGCCTTGTTGCACTGACTCGATTGTTTAAGGGAGTCACTGACGATAACTCCAAAGTCTCGTTCCTTAGCCATGGTGCTGAATCTCACCCCTCCCATCCAGTACTCTGCTCAGGGTTTCTTATTCCCTAGGTGCATTATCTTGCACTTCTCAGTGTTAAATTTCAACTTCCAAGTCTTTAACCACTCCTTCAGTTTTTTTGCAAATCTTTCTGATTTCCTTTATTCCCTCTTAACTATCTACCATCCCACAGATCAAAGTGTAATTTGTGAAGATACACAGCCTGCTGTAGTTCCCATCACCAATGTCACTGATTAACATGTTGAAGAATATTGAACTCAGGAGACATTCCTCTGGAACCCTGCTCATGATGGTTCTATGTCATAATGGTGATTGCCAAAAGGTGACAGTCATTATGGTGAGGGTACATCACCAAAAATCAGTTTCAGCGATGTACATCCCCAACGCACAGGAAAACAGTGCTGGGGACTTAGATTTTTAATGTTAATGCAGGGGCTGCACCTCCTGCATCCACCTACTAAAGGATGTTTAACTCCAGGGGGGTGCACGTTGGGAGGTGGTGCAAATTCTAGGGCAAAAAGAAATCTTGGGCCAGGCGCACTAAAATGTAAGTGTGCCTAGACCCAAACCCGGAACTTTCTCAGATTTAGGCTGCCACCCACCCACCATGCTATGGGGCCAGCTTGACAGCCCCATGCCAACCATGCTAGACTGATCTTCCCTCCCTTCCATCATGCTTGCTCCCCCTCGTGTGTATACATACAGCAATGTCCTGTCACTATATGAGCGAGCCTCCCCCATCCTGTTGCCTTCCCCACACCCTCACCTTACCTTTCTGCACCACAAGTGGGTCACCATTTTGGTAGGCACCCACTTGCAGATAACCTATCTCACAGGATACTGCTCCTGACCTCCTTCTGTTCTTATTTAACCCCACTGACCACTACCCTCGGTTGCCTCCCATTTAGTCAATTACTGTCCCAGTTTACTATGACCTTAACAACACACAGATCCTCCATCTTTTTCAGCAAGCATCTGTGGGGTATTGAGTCAAAAGCCTTGCTGAATTCAAAGTAGTGTAAATCAACAGCATGGTCCCTATCCAGATTCCCTCATTACCCAGTCAAAGAAAACTATCAGGTTAGTGTGACTAGACCTCCCTTCCATGAATCCATGCTGCTTATTGTCCTGAAGACTGTTGCTCCCCAAGTAGTCTACGAGATCCTCTTTGACCATTGACTCCATTAGTTTTTCTACAATATAGGTAAGACTGACAGGTCTGTAGTTCCCTGTTTGTTCCTTGTCCACCCCCAACCCCATATAGAGCAGAACTATGTCCGTCACCCTTTCATCCCTCAGAACCACCCCTGTTCTTTGAGAGCTGTCGAAAAGACCTACCAGGGGATCAGCCAGTTCCACTGCCAATTACCTAAGGATTCTCAGATGCAACCCATCTGATCCTGGCCCTTATCAATATTTAGGGGTGTCAATCCTTTCAGAATCCTTTCACTAGAAAATGCTGGCTGCCTCATCTCTGGGACCCCCTTAATAACAACTTTGAGGCCACTGCCTGGCAAGGGCCTGCCATCCTTCCTAGTGAAAACTGGACAAAAGTTATCATTAAGGACAGCAGCCTTTTGCCTGTCTGCCTTAATCCCCCTAGCCCCCGTTGTTATCTTCACAATCCCCTTCCTTTCTTCTTTTTCCCTAATTTATCAAAAGAACTGTTTTTCTCTTTTCATGACCCCTCTCTGCAATATGCTTCCCTATCCACTTTGTTTACATCCCTATTTTTCAATGAATATTCTCCCCATTCTTTCTTCCTCCCTCCCCTCCCTCTACTTTTCTTTATACTTGTTGAATGCTTTTTCTTGGCCCTCACCACTTCCCTGACCCTTGCTGAGAACCATAATGGTCTCTGGAACCTGTTGTTTTTGGTCACAGTTCTCATGCATACCTTAGATGCCCCTAGAATGACCTCCTTAATTGCCCTATCTCTCTTCCATCCCATCTATGTTGTCCACCACTACTAACTCATCCTTTACCAGCTCTTTCAGCCTATTGAAGTTTCCCTTCTAAGATCAGGGACTTCAGCTTTCATTTGTGGTTTACCAGACCCAAGGGCCAGTTCCAACCAGAGTTATGATCACTGGTCCATAGTTGCTCTCCTGCTCCCACAGCTCCTACCACCTCCAATTTTGTGAGCACTCCATTGAGAATTGTGGTCTGCCTGGTGGGCTCCTTAGCTAACTGTACCAGCAGACAGTCCTGGAATGCATCCAGCAAGACCTGGCTTCTGGTGCTCCTGGCCACTGGAACATCCCAATTGATGTCTGGCAGGTTCAGATCACCCACCACCACTACTTACAGCTTAGCTATCTCTCTTTACAGTTCTTCCCTGAGCTCTCTGTCCCTCTCCTCCCCTTGCCCTGGTGGTCTATAGATCACCAGCAAGCACAATTTCTTTTGAGTGGGACACATATAGGTATCCTGGAGGCAGGGGGCTCCAGAGTTCAGTTTGGGCATCAGGCCTCATAACAGAGAGATTGTGAGGGTAGACTGGGTGGGCCAAGAGGTACTTATCTGCTGACAACTTCTATGTATCTATGTAAGCTGCCATGAGTTTCACCCAAAGTGACTCATTCTCCCCATTATTGCTTCTGATGCAACCATCTTCCATCATCACTATGCTCTCCATGACATAAAGGGCTACTCCTCCACCTCTACCTGTAGCTGTGTCCTACTGAAAATAAAGTATCTAGGGACTGTCAGTTCCCAGTCAATATTTTTTACAATTTAATAAACGTTATTGGAAAATTTACTACAAAAACATAGCCATAACAGGTCACAATGAGATTGTCACCATGAAAAATAATATTAACCCTGCCCTTCTCCCCATTTGTATGACTTTCTAAAATATCTCTCAGAATGACCAGTTTACCCTCCCCAGTTACTCCCCATCCAGCCAAGTGACCCTCCCCTCCCTATCCCACCCCTCTAATACTTATAGGGCCTCTTATTATCAATACTTGTGAAACTTCATTCAGGACATATATTGATGAAAATCATAGCTCTAGCATCAGATATGGTCTACAGTATATCTAGTAGGCAGCATTTGAGAGAAAGACCATTTATATCACTGCTAAAAAAAAGGGATCCTTTCCCTTATCAGACATGAACTGTAAGAATGGCTCCCATCTGTCTTGAAATGTTGACAAAGTGTGGTATTGTATCGCAATGGCTCTTTCTACATTGAGAGCTATGTGCATTTCTTGGCACCATTCTCTCATCTTCAGAAGAGAGTCTGAAAGCCAATGTCTCATGATGACAGGCAAAGAGACAGCTGAAACTATTGCCATGTATCTTTTATAAGTTGTAGATTTAATGGCTGTAAATTTCCAACCACACAGATTTCCAAGGTAAACTAGTTATTATCTCCAAGAATGGGGCTTAGAAATTGCTTAATTTGTTGCCAGAATAGCCGCACCTTAGGACTTGTCCAGACCATATGAATCAGTGAACCATCCTCCAGTTGGCATCTATGGTATTTAGGATCTTGTCGTTTACCCATATGATAGAGCCTGAGTGGGATATAATACAGAGTGTGAAGAACATTAGACTGTATAAGCCTCAGTCTATCTTGTTTTATATATTTATAAGTATCTGATCATATTGAGCGCCATGTATTTGGGTCATATGGGAGGTCAGCTGCATATTTCCAATAAAAGGCAGTCGGGGATTGGTCCAGTCCAACTCTTGCAACCAACATCTGATATAAGTGTGAAATTAGTCTGGGCAGAGTGACACGGATTGCTAAGTCCAAAAAAAAAAATGGTATGCTTCCGAAGACCGGGGGAAACTCCAAGGACTGAGGACATGCAGTGTTTAATCTGTATGTATTTGAAAGCCGGAAAGGCTGGGAGGTGAGAGGATTGCTTAAAATCAACTAAGGTTAATATCTTACCCTCCTTAACCAGATATGACAAGGCTGAAATATTAAGACTTTTCCAAGATTCCGGGGATATCACCTTGTTATCGATTGACACACTTAGGTTATTGAAGAAAGGTTGCCCCAGGTCATGCTTTACACTACTGTTAAAGAAATAACATAATTGAATATGGGCCTTCACTGCCTAGCCGATTGGGGAATATCTAAGCAGGGCTGGCAGCCTATTAAAGGAGGTATACAGTAAAGAGGGTAAAGAGAGATTCAAACTGCCTTCCAAGCGCCGCACAATAATTAACCATGGTGCAACAGAAGATTCTTTTTCCTGGACACCCAGCCGGTGCCAATATTTGCATCCCTGGAAGTCAAAATAATACAGAAGCAAATAAGGGACATTAAGACCTCCTATCCCTCTTTTTCTGAGGAATTTAACTAAAGCCCTCCTAGGATGTTTCCCTAACCATAAAAATGAAGACCAGATAGAATTTATTTTCTTAAACCAGAGTTTCGGAAGGGCAAAATTCAACATTGACAATGGGTACATCAATCTTGGGAAAATTAACATTTTCAAGATATTTACTCTCCCCCAAAGTGAGAGAGGCAGACATTGGCACCTCTTTAGGTCCTGCTGCATTTGAGAAATCACTGAGTCCAAATTAAGCACTTTTATCTTTTTTACATCGTGTGACATTTCCATCCCTAGGGGAGTGATTGTATGCAGAGCCCACTTAAGGCCCAGATCTTCTATATCTGTCCTACAGCAGGTGGGGGTTAAAGATAGGACAGTCATTTTGTGTTGGTTCACTTTATAACCAGCCAGCACACTAAATTCACTTATGTGCCCAGATATTCAAAAGGGTTACGCCATGCGCAATAGGGTCGCACACCAGTGCAAGTCCGAAAATGTGCCATTCTGCGATATTCAGCAGGAGGCAGCTGTGCCCCCCAAATCACACTGAGCAACAGTGCAATGATAATGAATGTATGTGCAACTGAATAGGGAGGAACCATGCATGAATGGCGCAGTTCGATATTCAACAACATGCGCCATGCGCAATAGGGAAGCAAGCGGAAGTTGCGCCATAGCGAAAATGAGCCAAAATAAAAAGGAACAAGGGAGAGGCACAAGAACACTACAGGGAAGCCACAATTGCTGAACTATAACCAGCCACACAGGCAACACACACACACACACACACACACACACACACACACAGGGCAGGACAGTGAAAGGGCACCTGGAACCCACAGGCTCAGGGGAAGGTGTGGGGAGCCACAGTGCAGAAGGGGGAAGTGCCACACAGCAGTGAGGCCAGCACAGCCAGGTATTCCCAGTGCAGGGGAAGTAGCAGCCAGGACAGCAGGGGGATCACAGAAACAGTTGCCGGGGGGGTGAACACAAGCCAGGGACATGGCCAGTGCCACCATCCAGATGGAGGCAGTAATGAAGGGGGTGAGAAGGCGGGCAGCAGGGGGGCGCGGCCATGGAAGGACCCATCGGTGGTATGCCTCCAACAGGCAGTACCAAGACCACACCAGCTTCGAACTGTATAGTGATACTGAGATCGTGGGCCGGTACCACCTGAATCGAGCAATTCTGAGGTGGCTGTGTGAGCTGTGCAGTGATGTGATGCAGGCACCCACACGATGGAACCATGCTCTGTCAGTGGAGACTAAAGTGACAGCTTGCATGTGCTTGCTCACCACAGGTACCTTCCAGAGACCAACAGGGGACACCACATGCATAATCCAGGCCACGTCACGCCACCTCACCCAATTCCTCAGTGCACTGCTGCCACATGCTGCGGAGTACATCCATTTCGCCAGCACACTGGCGGAGCGCACAGCAAACATACAAGAGTTCCACAGGGTAGCACGTATGCCTGGCATGCTAGGGGCAATAGACTGCACCCATGTGGTCATCTGCACACCACCTGACCCCGAGGGGGTTCTATACATGAATTGCAAGGGCTATGCTAGCATCAACTGCCAGGTGGTGTGCGATGCCAGGGGGTGCATAATCAATGTCTGTGCCACGCACCCTGGGGGAGCACACAATGCCTTCATCTGGCACCAGTCAGCACTGTGCCACAGATTCAAGAGTGGGGACATCCCCACTGGCCACCTAGTGGGTGAGTATGCAAACCACATGGACAAAAATAGGGCCTGGGAGGGGCATGGTCAGAGGTGACATGGATAGAAGCCTACATGGCCCGGGGCAGGGCGATGCTGATCACCAAACTAACCTCCACTCTCTACACACAGGTGACAGTGGATACCCACTCCATCCCTGGCTGCTCACACCATACCAGCGGCCTGCGACCCCATCGCAGCAATGCTACAATGAGGCACACGCCACCACATGTAATGTCATCGAGCGGGTGTTCGGGATGCTGAAGGCATGTTTCCATTGCCTCAACACCTCCGGCAGTGCCCTACAGTACAGCCCCTCAAAGGCCTGCGGGCTATTCCTGGCCTGTTGCATCCTGCACAACATGGCCAATGAATGTGGGATAGCCATACAGGTTGAAAAGGGGGACAGCGGTGGGGACAATGAGGATGCCGGTGACAATGGTGATGGGCAGCCCCCCCCTTGGGTGACGGGACCACCGACTGCTCCGGCTGGCACAGCTGCACCAGGACACCATCACGGAGAAACACTTCAGCCAACCCAGGTAAGTCATGGGGCCATGTGCAACCACCAGTGGCTGAGGCAAAACCCACAAACATGCATGAACACACACTAGGGGTGCATGCCATCAAGGGAAGTGGCCGGGCATGGAACCACACACACCACCAGGGATGGGTGAGGTCTAACATGGCACACGGACAGACAGACACACACACACACACACACACACAATGCACTAGACATGCACAAAAAGTAGGAGGCACACCGACCCAGAATACCACCCCTAGCCACACACATGTCCACAGACCGCCATGCCCACTGCCTGTCATTGTGCGTGTGTCAGATGCTGGGAACCATTGCACATTGGTGTACAGTGCAATGCAGGCATCATGATGTACACACAACTGCAGACAGCAGCCGGGAGGGTGTGCAGATGGACTGTGTGTCTGCGTGCAGGGCCGGGTACCCACCCGTGCATTGCCCACTGAATGACACAATGCACATAGGGCAGCATCAGACAGTAGCCACATTGGGAGACAGGTCAGTCACGCGGACAGCGCCCCACCTGCCATGGATGCATGGGCAGCCCCACTGAGACTCACCAGCAGTGACAGGCTGACCACTGGCCTCATGGGGTGGCACCAATGGTCTCCAAGGGGTTCCACTGCATGAACACGACCGTGCTCACACAGGGGTCTGCAGCACACTGAACATGCCTGCACCAGGCGTGCTCGGGATGCCCACAGCTGAACCCGGTGTCGACAAGGAGAGTGTCACATGATGCTGGGAATGGGGGGTGGACATTGCACTATGCGGTGTCTGTGCCGCATGGGCAAATAACTGTATGCCCCATGTGGCCACGGCAGCTGTGATTGTATGTGTCAGACTGTCAATGGCAGCGGTCACATCCTCCCGCATCTGGTCCATCCCTGCCAGGAGCAGAGCGGTTTCTCTGCTGCGACGGTCCTCTGCCCACTCCAGAGCCACACTCAGTGCATCCACTGCCGTCACAAGCCATATCTGCTGATTGACTGATGCTTGCAGTATGTGGGTGTGCTCATCCAAGAGGTCATCTGCCTGATCGGCATTCTGTCCCTCAGGATGTGCACGGCCCTGATGCTCAGCACCCCTTGAAGGTGGGAGTTGCACACCAGGACCAGGGCTGGGCATGTCCACAGGTGGTGCACTGATGCTGCCCTTGACACTGTACCCCAAGCCCATTGGCTGACTGCTGATGCTGCCCCTCTGGCTGCTGCTCCCCAGGGTTCACTGGTGCCACCACAGTGGCTGCAACAGTCTCACTGTCCTGCACACACACCAGTGCTGCCCCACCAGTGCTGACAGGCACAAGCTGGGACTGTGATGGCACGCAAGCCTCCACGGCAGCACCACCCACAGCCATGGCCGCGATGTTACCTGCTGTGTGGCCATCCTGTGGCACACACGTGTCACTACCCATGACATTAGCGACATCATCATCAGTGATGGACCTGGCACCAGCCTGAGTCACAGCATGCTGGCATCCGTGGATGCTGGCACGCTGGGAGATGGGCAGGGCCTCCTCCGCACCTACTCCAACAACATCAGTCTTGACATCCAGGCAGGCCCACTGTCGCACTGAGCCACCTATTCCTGTGGAGTTGGATGGGCCCTCCTCCATCTTCATCTGACTGGCCTCAGTGGAGAGGCTCACCACCGCTGACCCGTGCAGACACTCAGGAACTGTAAGGGAAAACAAAGTCACGTTACTGCATGTGACCTACCCTACTCCCCCCAATAGACAGACAATGACCTACCATGCAGTGAAGGGCTACCACCCATCTGGAATCCACCTCCCAGAACACCCTCAATGGTGCAACGCTGCATGCCGCCAGCAACCCTCTCCTTCTGTGGGGTCAGCGTAGTACCTCTGGCTGTCCCCCACCTGTTGCAGATCGTGCTGCCCTGATGGCAGCCACCTTCTCCTTAATCCACCTCCTGTCTGTGCCCATCTTCTTCTTGCACTCCTGCACAGAGCGCTGGTGGCTGCCATGCAGGTTCACAGCACGCGCCACCTTTTCCCATGCAGCAGCACAGGCCTGTGGTGTTCCCTGGCATCCGCTGAGAAGCGGCTCCTGGTTCAGGTAGGCCTCAAACAGGGCATCCGTCTCGGCCTTTGTGAAATTTGCCCTGCTCCTCCTGCCACAATTCTGTTCCTCTTCCTCCACAACTTCCTCGGTCATGATTCAGCCTGTGAGAATGACAGGTGTTACCTGTGACTGTGCAGTCCCATGCATGTCCCAAAATCCACAGTCCACACTCCCAAACAGCATGCAACTCACCAATAGACTGCAGTAACCGACTATGGTCGGCGCAGCCCAATGTTGCACTTTTATTGCACAACCCATGGAAATGAGGCAAGGCACATCTTTAAGCGGATACAAATGCAGTGACTGCTCCATTGAATGGCTGATTAGCTGATTTGCATATGACAGCTGAATATCGTGCTTTTGCGCTTTGCGCAACTGTGTTGAATGTGCTGAGCCAAGGGCACAGTTCTGTGACATGCACAGTACACACCTAATTGCGCATGCCCGGGTTGATGACACAGGTGCCTGCCGCGCTGCTGACATGCTGTGCACGAGAGGCAATGCAAGACACGGCCAGCATTGTGCCAGTGGTGCTACAGCACTGTTCACCTATATGACGCTGTGGCACTGGGGCGTCATAGGCGCACTGGGGCAACAGTGCAGTAGGCCGCTGCAGGAGGTGGCACATAAGCAACCAATCATGCTATACGCATTTGGTTCCAATCGCGCTGTGACTGTCTGTGCGCCAGAGACCCTTGACCCTGTGCCCAACCTTTGCCCCCTAGACACCATGCGTCAGGCATGGGTGCACCACTATCATGCTGTTCGGTGACAGCGTGATAGGGAATGGCAGCGCTGTACCATGCAGCATCTGCACATGGCGGAACCGCGCTGCAAAGTGCCATTTTGACTCTACTGAGCAATAGAGATGGTGCGGAGGAGAGCTGCTTAGTAGAGCCAGGAAGAAATGGCAAACTTTGTTGCCATTGTGGAGCCACTTGTTGGCCCACTGTTTGGTGAGGCACCCCAGGACAGGTCCAGGAGTCAGGTGTGGCAGGAGGTGGCCGATGCCCTGGAGGAGGCCGCAGGAATGGGCCAGACAGCGGAGCAGTGCTGCCACAGATATGGGGACCTGAGGCAAAGGGACCCAGACCTGCTTGCCCACCTGTGGGCACATGCCAGGAGGGGCACAGTGCCATGGCCAGGTAGGTACAATATCCATACACTTTTATCTTCCATATGGGTATCACGGTTGCATGTGTCCGGAACATGGGGGGACCGTCCGGTGTTGGCTGTGGTGGTGTTATCAGGGTGTGGAGTGGGTGGGTCTGGCTGTGTGAGATTGCACACACATGGGGGCATGAGGACTTTGCTACAGGATTGTACTGATGTTCCTCTCTCCATGTTTGCACCTTAGGCCCAGACGAGCGACGGCTGGTGAGGGAGATGAGGTACCAGCAGGAGGACAGTCACTCCAGGAGGGGTGAAGGTCCACAGAGGCAGAGGGACCAGCCTGATGATGGTGAGCGCCATACATCCATGATTACTATTGCATGCTGTGTAACAGGGTGGGCAGCGGGGCATGGCCACCATCCATTGACACCACTGCCATGCACTCAACTTGTTGCAGTCAGCACTGTCCAGTGGCACTGCATGTCTGGGAGTGCATCAATGGTGGTCCATGCATGCACCAGGTACCTGGCTGTGCCACTGCCTTCACACCACATGGCCATGTCACTGAACAGCCACAGTGGTGCTGTGCAGGGCTTGGCCGGTGGGTGTGTGCAGTGGTCCACATGGCTGTGTGCACCTGGGTGGGCAGGTCTCGGGACGCGATCACTGTGGGTGGTTAAACACCATCACAGAGGCATGTCCCAAAGCCGTGTGCCATGCACAGTGGGTGGGCTGCATGGGGCTATGCATTCACACCTATTGATTCTGCTCCTTTGTCCTAGGTGGACAGCAGCTACAGAAGATCAGGGTGGCACTGAGGGAGATTCTCCAGGTAGCCAGGCTCGGTGTCCAAAGACGTCATGGCGGGAGGAGAAGCCAGAGCAGGGAGCAGGGCTTCCACTGAGCTTTGAACTGCCCCTGATTTCCCCTACCTCCCCTGGAAACACCCTCACACTCATCCTTCCCTCTACCATTTGTTCACCCCTGCCCCTTACCCACCCTCACCTTGTTTGTGTCCCAACCCACAAACTTTTGTAAATACTTGGACATAGTTTTGTTTGCTGTTTTTAAATACATTTCTCTTGATATGCCTACTGTGGTGGTCTCTGATTTGCAGCGGGCTACAGGTGCTCAGCTGCAGTGGTGTGCATGGCATCAGGGGTGGTGCAGTCATGTGTGTGTGTGTGTGTGTCAGTGGGGATGTGATTATGGTGTGGGAGGGGCTATCAGTCACTGTCTGTGGCATGTGTGCTGTTCCCTGTGCACTGGATGACTGTGTGCAGTGGTCCATGGTGCATGCTCTGTGTCCATGGCACACCTGTCAGACCATCCATGGCCTGTGCAACTGACACCCATGCATGTCTGTGACATGCACGGTCCACTGGAATGTCAGTGGTGGCTGTCCATGCAGGACAGCCACTGTACCCGGCACAATGCTGGGTTGCCTCCTGTCACTGGTATGGTGCATGTCTGCCTCGGGTGACACTGTGGCCTCCACTGTTGTTGTCCCATCTCCATGCTGTGGCTTATGTGTGTTGCAGGGGATGTGCACCACTGTCTGTCACTTGTGTTCTGGGCAAATGCTAGTGGCATACAGCTCCACAGTGCCTGTGCAGGGTGACTGGCACTCCTGTGCCATGGAGGAGTGCTGGCCATGTGTACATGGTTTCCATGGCCACACGCTGGGGGTTTGGTTGCCCCACTACTGTGTCCCTGTGTTGGTGTGCCCTTGGGTATGGGTGGGTGTTTGTTCATGCACTGTGTTGCATCCTGTGTGGTGCATTCTTCCATGCACCACTGTGGGTGTCTGTGCTGGCTGTTGTGTCCAGTTCTGGGTCAGGGTGTGTCCTTGGGAGGGTGTGCAGGGTGTTGTACCACTGATGGTGGGGTCCAGGGCATGCCCTGTCACGTGTGGGGTACCTCATGTGCCGATGCATGGTCAGTCTCTCAGCTGTACCTCAGAGGGGATGTGCGTGGTGGCACTGTGTATGCAGTCATTGCATCACTGTGTGCTGCCACCTGCTGATGGGTGCTCGTGGTGGGGCTGCCTTGCATGGTTCTGTGGTGCACAGAGTTGCATTGTCACAGTGGGGGTGGTGGCATGCATGGGGTATCCTGCACTGGTGGAAGCTGCTCCTGGAAAGGGTGTCTGGGGGTCATAGTGCAGGGTGTGCTCTGCATTGGGGGAATGGTGTGGCATGGGGTAGTAGGCCCTCCTTGTGTGCCAGTCACAGCTTGCCAGGGGGTGTGATGGGGCACCATGACCCAGCTGTGGGTTGGTTGCTGGGCTCCATGGGCCAGTGGTTATTCCAGCCCTCCCCCAGTTGTGCAGTGCATGGGGTGTGGGGGGACGACGTCTGTTCTGCTGTGTGTTCCTCTGCCCATCTGTGGCATGGGTGGTGGGCCCCTGCATCCCTGGTTGTCCTGTTGCATTGCTGTCCTGCTGCTGAGGGGGCATCCCTGGTTGCACTATGGCACATCTGGACTGCTCAGCTGAACATCCCTTGTTGCTCTATGGTGCATCAGATATGCTCAGCTTCACCTCCCTAGTTGCGCTATGGCACAGGTGGTGCGATATTCAGTTGTCAGCTGTGGGCGCATCTTGGCCAGTGCAGTTTTTGAATATCGTGTGCTTGCTCCTGCTGTTGCGCACTTTTTGGGCGCAGTTTGAATATCTGGGCCATTATCTTTAAAGTTGCCTTTAGAGAGTGTTTCCAATGAGAGAGATGTTGCAGGATATCATCTGAAAAACATTGATAGCTTATATTCCTGTGGTCCTATCCCAATCCCTCTTACCTCTACTGTGTTGTTAATTTACCTGGCCAATTGTTCAATGTAAAGGTTAAATAACATAGGTGATAAGGGGCAGCCCTGACATAACATTTATAAAAGGAAGAAGGGAAGCCGTCAGGTCCCGGGGCTTTGTCAGCAGGGAGTCGGTCTATCACCTCTGATACTTCCTGAGCAGTAATTTCACCAATTAGTTTCTCTTGCTGTATTGCTGTTAGCTGAGGAAGCTCTACGCACTGCAGAAACACCTTCCACCTGACAGAATTCTCTTTATTTGGTGGTGGGGTCAGTGTATAGTGACTGATAGAAAGTTTTAAAAATATTTACAATAGCTGAAGGATCCGAGATTACTGCATCAGAAACTGGATCAGTTAAAGCCGTGACCCATCTAGCTTCTTTATGTTGTCTTAACCTATTGGCCAATAGCTTTCCAGTCTTCTCACCCTGGCCAATGTATGTAGCTTTCCACTTGGATGCAGAATGAAGAGAGAGGTCTTAGAAGTGTGCCGAATATTTTGCCCTCAAGGAATGCAATTCTGACCATAGATATTCTTCTGAAGATTTGGACAGTTGTGATTCCAATAGTCTAATATGGGCCAACCATGCTTCAGTTTGCTTTGCCAATTTACGTTTTTGTATAGTGGCTAAACTGATGCGCTCCCCCTGCCAGGTTGCTTAAAGGGAACCCCATGTAACATATAAAGCTTCAATAGACTGGTAGTTTACCCCTCAAGTCTTCCTAATAAGTTTTCTCATATGTTCTACAATATACTCCCCATTAATAACTGTGTATTAAGAGGCCATGAGCCAGATCCTCAAGGGTGGGGCGATATTCTCATTTGAATCCATATGGGAGAATGATCCGAGAGTACCCTGGGGTGGATACCAGTAGCATCGACCCCATTCAGGGAGGATGAGCTAAGAAGAAAGTAATTGATCCTTGAGTAGACCACATAGGGTGGGGAATAAAATGTATATTCTCTCTCATTGGGGTTTAGAGTTCTCCAAGAGTCTGTTAGGCCTAGATCAGACATGAACTCCCTTAAAGCCCGCCGTGCTGGGATAGTCCCACCTGTCTATGGAATGATCTGTCCAAGTTGTTCAAATATACTAAGTTCCAGTCCCCACCTTGGAGACATGGAACCCTGTTAAATGAAGCAATTAGAGTTGCTAGAGGGGGAATTACATAAGGGTGTCAACATTAGGGCCATAAACCTAGCTGAGGACTACTTCGACCCTGGCTATTAGGCTGTGCAACACCACATAATGACCTTTCGGATCATTCCATATTTTGATTTCCTTAAAAGGAACAGACTTGTTAAGTAGTATTGCCACACACCCTCGTCTAATGCTTAACCCGGCTCCAGAGACCTGTTCTACCAAAAGTTCCTGTAGCTTATCTAATTGGACTAAATGAATTTGTGTCTCCTGAAGCATCACAATATGTGGATGACAGAAATTCAAGTGTCTTAAAATTGTGTATTTTTTGATTTGTTTTTCACTTCTTTTGATAATCCAGGAAATTATATTCCAGCTCCCCATATTATAATGATTTAACAGCTGTCTTATAAATTGAGCCCTGTTTATTAACCCATTGATTGTAGAGTAACCGATTTATTACCTTACCTGTCTTCCTTCCCCCCTCTCAAATCATTGAATTTCCCTTCCCTACCCTCTCCCTCACACCAACCCTCTGATACAACTCCCCTTCCTTACTAACCACACAGGCCCTAAGCCTACTCCTAAATGCTAAGGCCATGATGCCCGAGGAGGAGCAGCCTCCACCTTGCTTAATGAAGACCCAAAGGGCCCACTACCCTCTATACCCACCCTCTTATTTGAATACTATGATGCCCAAGTTCTATATGTAGTCTTAGATGATAAAGAAATAATGTTGTAACTCTGTAAAGGAGGAAATACTGCCTGTACAAATTGCCATATATTGCTTAGCCTACATATCACTGTAGGCTTGATGGTTGATAATAGTATCAGAACTGTCTTTTGTACTCATGTAACATCATTTGGTCTACCCCAATGAACTCAGTCTTCTTAAAACCAAAAGCTACTGTATGCTCATTACATTCTGAGCTTGTCCAAAAAAAGGAGAGATCTGGGGGTTTGCTTGGACTTGGACTATAAAGCCTATGTTATGTCTATAATAATAGTAGCTGTCAAATTTGGAAATTAGAACAAAAAAGAAAAATAGGGCACAATTCTCTCTTTACTTTACTTCCCCACCAGCATTAGTAGAGGAGCATCTCCCATGAAGAGTATAGCTAGAACAACTATGAAATACCCTAACCTTTTTCATCACAAAAAAATATATTCTTGATATATTTTTTATCTGGTAGGTCAGCAGAATCATTGAAAATAAACCCTAAGTATTTAAGTATTCACCCTCCATCCAGAGACCTATAAGAAACTGAGGAGGATTCAAAAGAAAATATTCAAATACATAGGAAGTGTCCCTCGCACACTGAAAGTTGTATAGTGAACCTCCTTTAAGTAAACTGAAAGATTATTCTCGACCTTAAAATACCAGCTGATCTGAAATAAGGTCTCAAAATGTCCCCACAAACTCAAGTCCACTGTAGTGCAGGTTGAGGAAAACAGGTCTCTTGAAAAAGAAATCCTTCGAGTGGCAGCGGTTTGATTAGTCCACTAGACGGAACTTCCGCCACACTTTTCACAGCAAAGAATAATAAAAAGGGAAAAGAATAAAACTAAAATGGTCTCTTAAACTATTTATAAACTTAAAGTAATGTAGTCCCACACCAAAAGAAGTAATTTGTTGCACCCTGCTGAGACAAGATAAAGAAAAGTTGAGGATTAAGCCAAAATGCAGCCCTTTCCAAGGTAACTTGGATTCTCTCAGGGATATATGCCTCTAATCTTCAGCAGAGTTTTGCCTCCTAAACCTTTTATTACCACTAAAGCTTCTCTTGAAGTGTCAGACTAACCAACCTAGATCCATAGATGGGTCAATGCAGTCTTTCATTAGATTCAGTTGCCCTTTCCAAAAAGGTCCGAGAGTTTCTTTGCAGGGTCAGTAGCTGCCTGTGCAGCAGAGTCATATCGTTGAGTTCTGGATGATAAGAAGACTTCCAAATGGGAGGGACAGACACTCTGTGCTTAGTCTTTGTGGCCCAGAGCTTGGATTGGATTGGCCTATAAGTACCTCTTTTCTGGCAAACCTTTAAAGTGAGGTACTGGACCATGCTCAGCTTTTTCCCCTCCCATTCGATTTTCTCTTTATTACTTATGGCTTTTAGTATGCAGTCCCTGTCTTGATAGTTTTACCTTGAATATAATAGGGTGAGGGGGTAGATCTGATGCAGGTTTAGGTCGGACAGCTTGGTGGACCCTCTTGATTATATACTCAGGCCCATTAGGCGATGGGCCAGCTATGCGCACACAAAGTTTCTGTAAAAACATAATGGTATTTGCTCCTTCCTCACCCTTGGGAAGACCCAGGAGAACAAGGTTGTTTCTCCTGGATCAACCCTCCAAATCATCCGCCTTTTCTTTCAACTTTTTTATTGCCAGCTTTATGGTTATATTATCTGGCTCCAACTTGTTTAGTCAGTCTTCTACTGAAGAGATTCGCACCTTGGAGTCTGTGACCCAAATCACCAGGCCTAACAAGGTCGCTTTCCAGTCTGTAAACTCTGAAATTAAGGAGAAGAGCACTGTCTTAATCATTTGAATGTCCTCATGCATTTGCTGCTGAGTGGAGCCTGAAGACTGTAGTTGCACTAATTCCATTGGTGATGTGCTTCTGTGGGGCCTTTTAGCTTCGAGCCCTACTGTGACATCTTGTTCTCCTTCGGAGTCTTCGAGTTGCAGGAAGCCCAATTCCTCAGGGTTATCTTGAGTGCCTGATTCCATTATTCTGGTCCACGGGTGAGACACGTTTGTACTGAGGAACTGAATGCTGTTTTTAATCCAAGATGGGTCAAAATTTGCAATTTATTTCCCAATTTTGGCAGAGCTGCTCCCATGTGCTGCTCACTCCTCCAGAGGCATCGCATGACTCTGCTCAGTTCCCAGTCAATATTTTCCAAAACCCGTGTTTCTGTTATGGCCACAATGTCTACCTCAGTGTCTGCCATCACCACCTGGAGATCACTGATTTTATTATCACTGATTTTATTACCTAAGCTCCTGGCATTAAGGCATACCCCCTTCTTTCTGACCCCTGTTTCTTCATTGCTTCTATCCGTGCCCTTTGCATGTCATCTCATCCCCTTGTTTTTCTTAGTGTTTGCAAACTTTATTTTCCCCCTTTCCAATATCCCATCACCTAATCTAGTGTGGGACAAAGCTTTCTTTGTACCTGCTATTTTGCTATAAGCCCCCAGATGTGGGGGAAGTACTAGCTAAGTTCCCCTTCCTCTCCCCTGCCATTGAGATCCCCTTAGACACAGTCTCCCCTACAGCCAGTTTAAATGCCAAATATAGACATCAAACATCTGCCCCAGAGTGCAGGCCTCCTTTTTCATCAGGGGAAGATCATCACCCTTGAAGAGTCTCCTGATCCAGAAATCCCTCCAGTCCCCCACAAAGTGGTACCCCTTATCCTTATGTCATCCCTTAAGTCATCTTAAGTAATGCACCTGGGAAACAAAAATCCAGGGGAAGAGTACACAATGGGGGGTTGGGGGACTAACAACAACAAAAATGGAAAGGGACCTGAGGGTAGTCATATCAGATGATCTAAAGTTAGACAAGCAATGTGAGAAGGCAGTAAGGAGGGCTGGGGGAATACTGGGATGCAGAGGGAGAGGCATCACCAGTCGAAAACTGGAAGTTGTTATCCCTCTGTACAGAGAGTTGGTGAGACACCATCTAGAGTACTGCGTGCAGTTCTGGAGACCACATCTCCACAAGGACATAGACAGGATGGAGGCAGTCCAGAGAAGGGGAACTAAAATGGTTCAGAGTCTGCACCAGAAGCCATACAAAGAGAGACTAAAAGAGCTTAATATGTAAACCCTTGAGGAAAGAAGGGAGAGGGGGAATATGATAGAAACTTTCAAGTACCTCAAGGGAATCAACAAAGTCCAAGAGGGTAGCATCTTTCAGTAAAAGAGATGTGCAAGAACAAGGGGGGACAATTTGAAGAAAGAGGGGGAAGGCTCAGGGACAATGTGAGGAAGTATTTTTTCACAGAAATGGTGGTGGACATATGGAGCAGCCCTCCTGAGGAGGTTGTGGGGTCAAAAATAGAGAAGGAATTCATGAATGCATAGGACAGACAAAAGGCAATTCTGGTGGGGGGGTAGGAGGAAGTAGGCTATTGGTTAACTAGGATCTGCAGCTTATCCAATAGGTACAGTAGTTAAATGTGCAGACTGGGTGGGCCAAACACTCCTTATCTGCGATTGAAGTCTATGTTTCCATGTTTCTATCTATTCAACTCCTCTGTTACCTCCCTCCTTATCCTATCCTGCTTTCCCTTCATGCCCCTCACAGGGAGGACTTCAGAAACGACCAGGGAGGCTGAGTGTGCTACCAGTCTGTCCCCCATTCTATGAAAGTTCTGCTTCACCATTTCCACTGACTGGTTTGCCAGATCATTGGTACCCAGGTGTACAAGTACCCCCAGCTCTCTCTGATCCCTCTCCACCATCCTCCCTATCCTGTCTAAATCCTGGAAGGCAGATACCCCAGGAAGGCACTGGACCATCCCCTTCCTGTCCATCTCCCCCAGTACTCTCTACCACTCCAATCAGTGAGTCCCTCACTACTAAGACTCTTCTGGCTAACTTGCTCTCATTGGATGCCAAAAGGTTGCCTTGCCCTTTACCATCAAATGTCTTAAATATGCCTCCAGCACAGTCAGGTGCTTGAACCTCCTCTAGGGGTGCAAAGCTATTCCCCATCTTGGTAGTGAGAGGCTGGACAACATCCTTGTGGCGGACCCTGCTTCCTCTCCCCATCCTCTCACTACCACTATTGACCACTCTGGGGCCAGTGGGTCTCTGGGGGAGTGGGGTTGTGGGGGATGCGCTCCTGCTGATCTGATAATGCAGCTGATATATTTCTACCCTTTCTGCCAACAGCTGAGCATGGAGCTCTGCCAAGTTCCTGCAGATGGTGCTGTGCCTTTTCCTCCACAGCATATCATTGGATAACAGTGTCCCACAGCAGGCAAAACTGACTGTCTCAACTTTAAACCCCATCCCCCAAAAGACCAATACTAAGACCTATACTGAATGATGATCAATAAGCCCTCATGATAGGTGTTTTTTTACTGTTCATATCAAAGGGTTTTCCAAGAAACAGACTTTAAATCCTTAAAACTGCAACTATTTTTATGTTGGCTTGCATGTGTGCAAGCAACATCTTGTGGTAGCAGCACATTTCAGAAGTGTGTCAGTGCTGTGGCCAATGTAAGGGATGCATCAGTGGGTGTGTCACTCAGCCACCAATCAGTGAGCATGCTGGTGACGACAGCAGTTTCAAAGAGAGCCATGGAGTTGAAAGAAATCTGCCTCTCCAATGAGGTGCAGTTTCCTCATTGCAACAGCAGATGACAAGACTCCAGCCATGGGCATTACAGTGCACAGTAATGCACATGGCCAGAGTTACCAGTGGAGTTTCAGTGTGGCTTTCCTGGTGAAACATTTCAATAAGTAAAATAGCTGCGGCGTGGCTTTCCATGATGACTACTGTACTCCTGCCACCCGACACACACACACCCTGGAAAGCCAACATTGGGGTGCCAAATCCCCATGTTGGCATGTCCCCCCATTATGTGGCACACAGGGAGCCCACCCCAGTGTGCCAAAACATGGTGGCTCCTGCCACCAGCCACACAGAATCGCAAAGCCAACATCGGGGGTGCCCAGTCCCCTTGTCAGCATTTATCCCCCCCATTAACGTGGCACACTGGGAACCCACTCCAGTGTGCCAAAATAATTGTTTCCAACACTGGAATGCCCACTCCCAGTGTCGGATGCACCTCCCCCCTCCAAACCATTTATGTTCTTTGCCAACAACAGGGTGCCCAATCCCTGTGTCAGCAATGACATGTGCCCTCCCTATTGTGGCACACTGGGAGCCCACCCCAGTGTGCCTAAATGTTTTTGTTGTTTCCCCCTGTAAAATAGAAGAACCATCCTCCATAGTCTTTTTATTTTATTTAACTTGTAAAACAGAAAACGGTTCCTCGTGGTCTCCCCGTCCCTCTCCCCCAACCCACACCCTTCCTCTGTGCACCCACCTCCCTGCACCCCCCCTCACCCCATACTTACCTCTGGAGGTCAGGAGCAGTGTTCTTCTGTGGTGCAGGACACATCTGAACTCTTCAAAGTCCAACCGTAAACTGAAGAAATGAAGATAAGCTTTATAATGGGTCAATGGGGGGTTATAACTTAAGTTGATATCTGAGGCCATTTTTTGGAATTTTGGCCCCACATTTTCAACATGGGGTTCTTGGGACCCCACCTCATGAACATGTCACTGTTATTTCATTACTCAGTCCTGAAAGGTGATTTTTCGGTCTCTGCATGGAATCACCTTTCAGGACCGATTAACAACATAACAGTGCCACTGTTCATGAGGGGAGGTCCCCAAAAGCCCATGTTGCAAATTTGATGAAACAATTCCAAACAATGACTGCATTATGAGCATGCATTGTCCAGTTTCTACGCATGCTTGTAACTTCTCCAATTTTTTATATTTCCACTCCAGATTTTCAACATTGCTATTTTTCGTACCTCCTTATGAATGAACAGTATACCTGTCATTTTTCACATCCTGCCAGAAATGTGTTTTTGCACTTGTGGCACCAAATGGTGCAGTCACTGTGCAAAATCACCTTTTGGGTAATGAACTGATAGTGCCACTGTTCATGAGGTGAGGCACAAAAGGCCCATGTTGAAAATCTGGAGTGAAAATACCAACAAACGCCCCAGGCATTAAGGTTTCCAACCATAACAGCCCACCCTGTAGAGACTGACAGGTATTGGGGGGTGTCTTGGGATCATCGTCTGTAATGCTCATGCCATTTCACCCCCACCCCACCCTGCAGCCAGTGACAGGCATTAAGGTGTGCCTGGGAGTCTTCAGCACCAAAGTTCACCCCATTTTCCTATACTGCACCCATCTCACATATTTCCTTATGGAATTGGGTGAGCATGAGGCCCGAAGACCCTAAGGCACACCATAATACCTGTTGGTGTCTGCAGGGTAGGGTGAGGTGATATGGCATGAGCGTTATGGCCAATGACCCCAAGACACATGCCCCATTTCTGTCAGTCTCTGTAGGGTGGGGTTGGCGTCAGTTCAGTACTTCACTGCCATTCCCATTATGCATCTCTATAACTCCTGCACTACCAATGCCAATGCCAGCAATCCAACATCTGGCATTGACAAATGCTTGTTATATTCTGGCACAGGCTGCTTCTACCCTGAAAGTTTTGTAAAACAATTTCATGCCATTTAGGCTGTGCACCAGAACAAAAAAAAGAAACCCTTGTTTTATATATAGAAAATAAAATAAAAACCTTTTTAAAGATTTTTTTTGCATTCTGTACCTCAAAAACCACCCAAGATGCTGTCACAAACCTTTTCACATCTTGAATCTTTGCCAGCCAGACCATGCAAGCCAAATTGTGGGCTACTCCATTGAATGCTGCCAAAGTTATTAGGGTGCAAAAATTGGGTTAACATTAAACACCCTACTCAACCCTCACTGTACTGGCACTACCGCACCAGTATATTATAGATATATATATTATAGTGTCACGGTCGTGCCACTATAGTTAGGGTTGCACGGCCAGTTACATACTAAAGTCAAACGTTTGGACGTTAATAACTTTGGACCCATTTAATTGATTTGCCTGAAATTTTATACACATGTCGGGGCACACTAGATCTCTTGATTTGCCAAATTACGTTTGTGTCGGAATGCTGGTCTTCGTGTACAAAAGTGCTGAAAAATGCAAAATTATCCATTTTTGGAGGCACCTTTTGGCATTCTTAATGTGGTCCTGCATGGCCATCATGTAGTGTGCCACTCTACAAGATGGCTTGCTTGAAAGAGCTTTGGTGGCTGAACATGCCACTTTTTGCTTGGTGAAAAAATATTAAGGCATTTAAAAGTTATGGCACTTTTAAGTTCCCATTATAAGTCAATGGGAAAATTTATATGTATATCTTGCGATCAAAGAATGGGGGTTCTGGCCATCTGGTCCCACCTGGCAATAAAAGAATCTGCAACCTCACAGTTCAAGAATCTTTGTTCCTGAGGAATTTTCAAAATTCTTTGACCATGAGGTCTGCCATCTTGTTTTCAGTTTTCCAATCACACAAACACAAATATCTTGGCTGAGGGGTCACTTCTGAAGTAAAACTTCAATGGGTTTTACTCAGGGGACCCTGATCTATCGAGCCATGGCTTTGATTTCATCCAAATCAGTCAAAAAATAGAGCTATAAGCTTTTAAAATCTTAATTCGTGGCTCACTAACGATCTTTGATCACGAGCCTTCAAATTCTTTGATCTTGAGATTCTTTGATTGTGATCTTGCATCGTGACCTAAAACTTTAATATCTCTGCTCAGGGGTGGGCTAGGGACACTAATGAGGGCTTGTTTTGCTCTGGAGGGTCCAGTCTGTTGAACCATGTCATTGGTTTGGTTGAAATCAGTGAATAAATTGAGTTTCACCATTTTTAATTTTTTTATCTACTTGGATTATGGGTCACAATTGTGGAACCCTTTTGAGAAGATGGAAATAAAAAGAATTGAAGGAGTACAAAGAAGATATACAAAGATGATTGCAAATTTGGGGAGATATGGGAATAAGGAGAAATTAAGACGAACGGGTCTGTGGAGTTTAGAGAAAAGGAGAGAAAGAGGAGATTTAATGATGTTATTTAAGATAATAAATGATGAAGAACTGAAAAGTGAGTTGAATTTAGAGTTACAAGAGAAAAACTAGATGGATTAAGAAGATGTATAAATCAGATTAAGTTGAGAATGGTAAAAAAATAGTGTATACTATTCTTTTATAAATAGAATTGGAAGATTATGGAATAAATTGTCAGTTTATATAGTAAAAAATCAAACATTGGCACAGTTTAAAAGAAAAATTGATGAGTATATAATAGAAAGTAGAGTAAAGTACTCCCACTGTTGTGGGGAACAGTTTATATGCACTTTGAGTCTTCTACTGTTCCAAATACCTAGTATGAGAACCTAGTATGATCATGAACCTACAAATTCTTTGATCATGAGGCTGCAAATTCTTTGATCATGAGGCTGCAAATTCTTTGATCGTGATCTTGCATCATGAGTGAGGGACGAGATGGCCAAATTTAAAAATCATTTTTTTCAGCCCATGGGTGCCTTAGGAAGTCAAATGAGGGTGGGTTTTACTCAGGGGGCTTCATTCTGTGAACTATGTTGGTGCTTTACTGCAATTCCTTCAATTGTTTGATTTATTACATTTTTTTGTTTTTTGTTCATGAGCCTGCAAATTCTTTGCTCGTGAGGCTGCAAGTTCTTTGATCGTGAGATTCTTTGATCATGATCTTACATCATGAGCGAGGGACAAGATGGCCCAATTTAAAATTCAATTTTCTCAGCTCAGGGGTGTCCTAGGAAGTCAAATGAGGGTGGGTTTTACTCAGGGGGCTTCGTTCTGTTGAACCGGGGTGGTGGTTTACTGAAATTGGTTCTATTTTTTGATTTATTAAATTTTTTATTCTTTCTTCATGAGCCTGCAAATTCTTTGATCGTGAGATTCTTTGATCTTGATCTTTGATCGCAAAATAGGGGCAAGATGGCCAGAATTTTTATAATGGAATAGATAAGGAATTTTGCCAATTTTTGACATTGAATATCTCAGAAATGGTTTGGTCTTTTTACTTGAAATTTGGAGGGAAGAAAGGCAACATCCCACAGATGTGCCTTTTAGTGAATTGGTCAAAAAATATTACAGGGTTTAAAAGTTATGGCACTACGAATTTGGCACTTTTTCCCATAGGATAATATTAAGGCGCCCGTCATATTATAGGAATTCTTCGCCGCTCTGCTGGAAAATAATGGTTTGGTCTTTTGGGCTAAAATTTGGAGGGAAGAAAGCCAACATCCTACAAATATGCCTTTTGGTGGTTTGGAGAAATAATATTACAGGGTGGCAAAGTGACAGCACTCTGAAGTTGTTGGTTTTTCCCCATTGGATAACATTATGGTGTCCATCGTGTCTTTCAGGGCCTGTATCTCAGAAACAGTGTGAGATACAGACTTTTTGTCAAAAAATGCTTAGCCCCCATGGGGGGGCTAAGCATAAAACTAGCCAGGAAAGTAATAATTCATACCAAGTTTTATTTTTTTTCCTATGTCGTACGGTTCCTGAGATATAAGCAATTTAGTATTCCAAGTCGTACCTTCCGGCTCTGAAGTCAATTATAATGCATACATTATTTGTTTTCAATTTGTTTTTTCAATGCAGTTTTTGTGGAAAATAAGGGTGTGCCCATTTGTTACTGTGACAGCAATTCCAGTTATGCTTCTGTTACCATTCGAATCACTGTTACCGTCTATGCCACCGTGTAGCGGTTTACGTTTTCGTATGCGCTTGCATTTCTGTTTCTGTTGGCTTTACTGTTGCTGTTACTGTTACCATTTACGTTTACTATTGCAGTACCATGACTTTACGTGTAACAGTTTGTGTTTTTGTATGCGCTTGCATTTCTGTTTTTATTAGCTTTATTGTTGCTGTTACTGTAACCATTTGCATTTACAATTGCGGTTCCGTGAGTGTGTGTGTTACGGTTTGCATTTTTGTACAGCTTGCATTTCTGTTTACTTTGGTGTTATTGCTGGTGTTACTATTATCATTTGTGTTTACAATTGTGGTACCATGAATATGTGCGTGTTACCAGTTGCGTTCTGTATGCACTTCTGTTTGATGTCTCCATTTACGTAACTGTTTGCTTTGGCGTCACTTTGTGTTTGTGTTTCTGTTAACGTCTGCTTTACCATTTACGTTTGCTTTGCCATGTGCATTACCATTGCCGCTTGTGTTTGCTTTGCAGTTCCTGTTACTGTGTAACAAGACACCACGTGGCGGGAGCGTGGGGCCTGAAGGGCCCAATGCTGCCACAACTGCATTCCTTTCATTATTTATCATCCTTATTCTCAAAAGTAAGGGAAATTAGAGGCAAAAAATCCATTTAATGCATCAGTTAGGATTGTTCCACAGTGGAAAAAAGCTAGGAAATTCAGGGTTAGGGTTGAAAACCCCTTGAATTTCCCCAAGCCCCACCCCCAGCCGCATTGGGGTGCACGCTGGGGTCATCAGTCCTAACTCTCACCCATCCTTCTATACCTCAGCTTCTTTACACATGTGATGGGGTGAGAGTTAGGACCAACAACCCCAATGGGCACCCTGATGCCTGTTGGAGGGTGGGCTGCTGGGGTCCAAGAGGGGCTTTCAACCCTAACCCCAAATTTCCTAGCTTTTTTCACTGTGAAACAACCTTAACTGATGCAATAAATGGAGTTTTGCCTCTATATATATATATATATATATATATATATATATATATATATATATACCCTTTTAATAAATAGTCATCCTTTAAATCATTGCTAGATAGTAATTATTGACATAATTAGCAAATCTAAAAAATAAATGAAAAATTAGCTATATGACTATGGTACGGCCTAATAATCTTGTAGAGCCATAGGCTACATATAAGAAATATTACATTTCATAACACATTGACACATTCACAGCTGATGGCTTGTTATAACTTGTTAATATGTTCACTCCAGAGCTACCCATTACATTCCTTAGCATTATTTTTAACAAAAATATATGCAGGGAACTTCAGGAGTAGATAGCAGTGATCTTGCCTAGTCCCTGGGAATTCAAATAGAAGCTAATAAGTGCATGGTACCCTATACCACTCTTGCCTTTTATGAGTCCATAGTGTCTTTTCTCCACATATTTGACACTTTAGGGAAAAAAAGGTATCACTTGTCATTTCTTCTTGAATATATTTGGCTGGGTAACCAAATCAGCTAGAAATGAAGCTAGAAAATAATTTTCTTTGTTTTGAGGGGAGTTCGGATCTCCAAAAGTATCCTTTTTAGTTGCTTAGAATCTGGATTTCTTTGAGGCTGAGGTGATGGTTTTCAATACCTAGGTGATTGGAAAGTTCTGCCACTTAGAATCTCCAAGTCCATATCATCTATATATTTATAGACTTCTTCCAGTTTTGAACAATAGTGCATCTTTCCTTTATAGAAAAATCTCAGTTTGGAAGAGGGAGCAGTGAATACATAATGCCCCTCTTTCTTTGTTCAGATTTAGGTGAATCAGTTTTTTGTATTTGTTTCTGCACTAATATCTGGTTAGATGCGAAATTTTGCTTCCATTACTGAGAAGCCTCCTTCCATCCGGGCTCTTTGTAGTATGTTCTCCCTATCCTGATATCAAAAGGGCTTGATATAAACAAACCAGGGGTACTTTTGGTGGTCGGTGGTTTGACGAACTCCCACACATGTGTTGTGTCCAGTCATATTGCATCTTTCTAGTACCATAGGCCCAGTGCTTCAGAGATAAACCTCAGTGCCTTCTGGTATACTAGCTAGTTTTAGATTACATCTCCTGGAATGGTCTTCCTGTTCGGCAACTTTCTGCACTAGGTAATTTAGCTGTTTAGTGTGTTCAGCAATAGTATCAGACAAAGGATTTAAATGATCTTCCACAGCACTTCCCCCCCTCTTCTAGTTCCCCAGTGAGTAACCAGTGATGTCATTTTCTGATTCAGGCAATAGATAGCTGATTTAATATCACTCATGGATTGTTTTATGTCTACAAATCACAATTTTATGTCTTGCTGCAGGGGCTTTAAGGTCTGGGTCAGAAGTACACTACCATTGCCCATTGTAACTGGGGTAGCTGCCGTCTGATCTTTATGAAAGGGAGAGGATTGAGGCTTGGGCTGCAACTGTTCTTTTATACAGTATGTTGCAGATTCTGCGAGTCAGTAGCTGGTGCAGAGTAAACTGAAGGAACATCCTGCAGTGAGTCCATTTGATTTTCAGATTTCTCCTAAATGTTGAAAGTCAGATCGAGAACTGAAGCAGTCAGGTTAGAAACTGAGCTGAACGGGATTGTTCTTGTGTGTTGACCATGAATTAGCCCTTAAGAGTCAGGGAAAGGGGAAAGAGAGGGCAGAGAAGCTGTTGCTTTCAGAATATGAGTTCACTGAAAGTTCCTGTTCCACTCTGTATCGGGGGGTTTAATACAGTCAAATCATATTTTCCTTCTGTAACATTATTATAACTCATTTAGGGTAGGAATTTGTGTTCTGTAAGACTGCAGTACTTTTAGTAAGTTAGTGAGACAAAAAAGGTAATAGTAAATGCACCCTGACGATAGAAAATAAAGTTATAATTAATGTTTCGACAATAGGTCTTCATCTGGAATTATCTAAAAAGGAAAAAAGCAAAGTTAGTGAGAGGTCGGGGTAGAGATGTTGCAAAGTTCTAATCCACCAGTGAAGTTAAGGTGAAGTCACCAAATTCACCTTCATGGATACATTTACAGTTTTTGTTTCTCTTTTTAATAGGAAATTCACCTTTTGTAGCTTTACCCCTGGGGTACACCAAGGCATAGGTTGATCAATATGTGGCTACTGGTAAATAACTGTCCCAAGGTGTGCAGCCACCCCCCGCCCCGAGCAGCCTGAAGCCCCTTTGGCCCTCCACGGTACTACCACTACAGGCTGTATCTGCTTATCAGGAGCAATTCTAAAATCTTCTGACCCATGTGTGATCTAATTACAATCTCCATTGCCAGCATGGCATGCTGGTGAATACCTGGAATGTCATTACCTCGCAATTGGGCTTAGTACAATTTTTCCCACAGCCAGAACCAAGCACTACCCCAGGTACCTGTGCCACTGTTCAGTAATGCACAGACAGGAGCCACCAGCTATTTGGCCATTGAGCTAAACTGCCATATTGGGATGCACTGTATGTATGGGGATGCTGAATGCAGCAGGGTATGGATTACTGTGCATGACACAGTCCCATAACATTTCAGGAATGGCATGGAGAGAGAGATATACATTCATGAGGGAACCTGCCATTTGGGAAAGGCATGCACCATCAACCTTCTAAATCTCCTGCTTTCCACAAAAGAGAATGGCAGTAGATCAATTGCCTATGCATAACCACCCACTGGCCCGGTAACCTATGCCTTTCCATCTGCCTTCCCATGCTGGCCAAGCAACCTGTGCCCTCCCTTCTGACATCTCAACTATTCTCTCAATGACGACATCCTTTGGGTTTATGTTTAGCTTCTCCCTCACCTTTAGTCCCTGTCTGTTATCTTCTGTCTCACATCCTTGTTAGTGTCTAAGATTTACATATGTGACTCAGGCTATTGTACTTAACCTATGAGTGTGACTTTTTTAATAGTTATAACCTTTCTTGTTCAATTATGTTGCTACATGCTCTTACCAATCTGTACAATGTCTCAATGTATGATATCCTCTGATGTGGAACCTATGAAATTAGCTTGTCCTCAAAGGTGTTCATCCAAGACTTCAATAAATTACAAAATAAAAAAACAGGACCTACATCAAGGCAGCGGGATTCCTCCCTGATGCGCTAAGTGATCACTCACCCAAGTTCTGTATCTGGAAGAACAACTTCCCCCACCCTCCCCCAAAAATTATCAAGTCCAGAGACCTAACAAACTTTAACACTGCAGCATTCCTCCAAAGTCTCATTTCTGCTGATTGGACCCCTATTACCTCTCTTCCTGACATAAATCAGGCACTAGAATACCTAATCAACACCCTCACCTCCATCCTTGACCAGCATGCCCCCTTCAAATTAAGAAGAGCCAAGAGAATCCACTCCCACTGGCTTTCCCAGAAACTAAGGCTCCTTATGCGCTCCAGAGACAAAGCATGGCAATCCTTCAAAAGGTCTGGGCTCCAATCGGACTGGCAATCCTATTGGCAGATGTGGAATGCCTGTAAAGCTAAAGCTAACAAATCAAAGTGGGACTATCTACAATCGCTGCAAGTAACGCACCTTGCTGACCCCAAATGCTTTTGGACTCAAATAAATGCTCTACTTAAGGGCAACAAGCAGATTATCCCCCAAAATATAATCTCGAAAGGCTCTGTACTATCCTTGTATTCCATGATCACCACAGGAATAAACCTCTTCTTCACTGACCTTGATGTATATAAGGTAGGTCTACCTGCTACCCACTCCACAATGCAAGTCTCTCACCCTGAAGCCCCATGCTCCCTCTCCCATATAAAACTCACCTCATGCAAAGAAATTCTTAAACTCTTAAAGGATGTCAACCCCGATAGCTTTTCTAGATTTGACACCCTGCTGCCAAAGTTCCTTAGGACTGGCTCACCCGATCACCCAGCTGATTAACAGATCCTTCATCACACAATCCATCCCAGACAAATGGAAAATGGCAACTGTTGTCCACATACACAAAAATTGCCCAACTAACCTCATTGAGAACTACAGACCTATATCCATCCTGTGTCCTATTGCAAAAATTCAGAAAAGAATCTTACACAATCAGCTATACTCTTTCCTTGAAAAATCAATGCCCTTACCATGCATCAACATGGTTTCTGAAAATTGCACAGGACTTAATCTGCTCTTCTGAAAGTCCCCCTCAGACATCCTTCAGGCCATGGATCAGGGTTGTGCCATGGGAGCTGTCTTCATAGACCTCACTAAGGCCTTTGACCTTGTTAACCATCCACTCCTCATCTCCAAGCTCCACTGCCTTGGCCTTGATTCCAACTCTCATGCTTGAATCTCTAACTATTTATCAACTCGATTTTAGTGTGTCAAATGGGCCCGGGCCTACTCCTCCTGAGCCCCCATTATGGATGGGGTCCCCAAAGATCACTTCTCAGGCCTTTACTATTCTTTGTCTTTATCAAATGAATTGCTGCTAAACTGTGGGGTGGGGGGGGGGCATCGATTCATCTCTGTGCAGACAATGCCATACTATACCGATCTGGCAGAAACATCTTCTCTATTAAATCTGACCAAGAAAAAGACTTCCAGTAATTGGAAATCTGGTTCAAGAAGTACCTGTTGGCGTTGAACACAAAGAAAACTAAAATCATGTTGTTCCATCATACCTCCTTCGACTTAACCTCCCAGCTTCCTCTTGTTGTCAATACATCATTTGGTGTGCCTCTAGCAGGGGTGGGTTTCCTCAAATACCTGGGCATGACACTTCACAAGCATCTATCATTTGACATGAATGCAAACAATGTTATTAGGACTACCGATCAGAAACTTGGCCTCCTATACCGTACTGCCCCTCCCACCTTACTGCACAAGCCAGGAAGACTATCACCTCAGTTACCTTTCTCCCAGGCCTATTTTATGGTGTGCCTATAATTCACTCTGTCAAGACATCTATTCTGGCCAAACTTAAACAGGCTTATCATAAAGTTGCTCAGTTTGCTGCCATGGCACCAGCTTGACCCCACCACTGTGACATACCCAAGTCCCTAGACTGGCTGTCCTTTGCATCCAAAATGGACTTCCCGGTATTATGCACCATCTTCAAACTCATCCACCTTCCTTCCCCACCAATCCTCTCTGACCTGCTCACACTGAAATCCTTCCCCAGGACCCTCGGATACTCCCACCTGCCTTTACTAAGCTTACCCAAAGATCAGCTAGCCATAGGCAAGTGGCCCTTCACATCCGCAGCACCTCAAAAATGGAATACCCTCCCACACAGTTTACTTTCATGTACATCTCTTCCCCTTTTCAAGAGTCATATCAAGGAAATCTTCTTTCCCCCATCCAGTTTGTAGTGGTAACTGCACCGAATCCCCTCCTGTCCTCCTGTGTCACCTCTCCCTTCTTCCCTCACCCATCATTTCTGGTTATACGATCTTCTCCATACCCCCCCCCCGACTGCACCTTTCTCCGCTTTTATATCTGTATATAATATATTGTATTATGTGAGTGTATATTCTGTAATTGTTACATGGCTAAGTACACCGTGCTCCTGTACCTTATGCATGACCCAATGAAGGATCACCAGTGATGGACTTCTATGGATCTGAAGGAATCAAAGATCTGCTACCAAATCCTTTGATTTATTATCTTTATTGTCTTTATTATACCTTTGTACTTATATATTTGTCTCATGCTTTCAGTTGTGTATATATATATATATATATATATATATAGTATATACATACATATATCTTATATCAATCAATCAATCAAAATCTTTATTTAACCAGGCAAACATCACTGAGCAAGTTCATTTATCTATTTCAAAATCATTTATTTATTAGATCTGGCTTACATTACCAAAACCTGGTTGGATGAGAATGCAGCCCCAGTTTTAGAAGCCGCTGTTCCTTCCGGGTTTTCGGTTATACACCGTCCAAGATTGGACCGTGGGGGGGGTAGCAGTCTGTTTCAAGACCGAATTGGGTCTAACTGAAGTTCCAGTAGAGGAGGCCAGATCATTTGAGTGCACGGTGGTAGCTGGGGTGGGGTGCAGGATTGCTCTCATCTACCATCCACCCGGGAATGAGAAGCTTTTCCTGCAGGAAATAGCAGATTTCGCCACCGACATGGCCTTGGAATTGCCCAGTTTGATGGTGCTGGGCGATTTCAATGCTTGGGTCGACGACGAATCTTCGCTTTTTAGTCAACATTTCCTCCAGGTGATGTCATCTCTTGGCTTCACCCAGGTTGTTTCCACAGTTACTCACAAGGGAGGTCACTCTCTTGACCTGGTCTTCCTCCTGGGGATTAAGGCATCAGACTTGGTGGTGGAACTGGTCAGTTGGTCTGACCATTACTCAGTTGGATTCAATTTTGTGGCCTCCCTGGGTAGGTGGGCTCCTGTGGAGTTGGTCAAATACCGCCCATTGTGGGATGTTGTCCCTGAAGACCTGATGGCGGTTATTGACCTCTCGTAGTGTGACGAATTATGCTCTGACCCTGAGCGGCTGGTGGTGGCCTATAATGGGGCCATCTCAGCTGTTCTTGACCAGCTTGCTCCATGCTGTGTTCGCCCCCTTCCATGCTGTCCTGCCGCCCCTTGGTTTGATGGGGTGTTGAGAGGGTTACGGAGGTTGGGGCGTAGGTTGGAGCGTCGCTGGAGGAAGACAGCCTCAGATGCCGACCATCTCATTTTGCTAGAGCATTACAAGCTCTATCAATCAGAAATTTCCCGTAAGAAGGCAGAATTCCTGTCCAGGGAAATCTCTGTTGCTCGGAATCGACCAGCTCAGCTCTTCAGAACTGTCAACAGACTGTGCAACCCAGCCTGTCAGCAGGTCCGTTGAGTTTTTACGCAGATTGACTGTGAGGAGATCGCTCGTTTCTTTGCGAATAAGGTGGAAGACATTAGGAGGCAGTGTCCCCAACCTCACTCCAAGGTTGTTGCAGTTGATCAGTGTGCTGTCCCTGAGCCCGGAGTTTCCTGGAGTTCCTTTGATCTTTCTGACCTCGTGGAGACTATGAGGATTGTCTCTGAGATGTGTCCAACCTGTTGTAGTTTGGATCCGGGTCCCACTTCCTTGATTATAGGATGTAGTGAACTTATTGGCCCGGTCCTTGCTCGGATTATTCGGTGTTCTTTGGAGATGGGAGTTTTCCCTAGCTCTCTGAAAGAAGGGGTGGTGACTCCCCTTTTGAAGAAAGCTTCCTTAGACCTGAATGACCTTGCTAACTACCGTCCGATCTCTATCCTCCCTTTTGTGGGGAAGGTTATTGAAAAGGTTATGGCGGCTCAACTTGATAACCATTTGACCAGCCATAGTCTATATGAGCCTCTCCAGTCAGGTTTTTGTAAGAGGCATAGCACTGAGACTGCTCTGGTTCGGGTGCTCAATGATCTCCTGATGGTGAGAGATCGGAGACACTGCTCTATTCTGGTTCTCCTTGATCTATCATCAGCTTTTGATACTGTGGATCATGGGGTTTTGCTCAAACATCTGAGGTCCATCTGTGGGCTTTCTGGTGTTGTCCTCAGATGGTTTTCATCTTACCTCCTGGGGAGAACACAGAGTGATCTCCGGTTTATATTCATCCAGGGCTTTCTCTCTCCCCTGTGGGGTACCTCAGGGTTCAGTGCTTTCCCCCATGTTATTCGCAGTATATATGCTAACCCTCAGAGACATTGTAAGATGGTATGAGCTGAGGTTTCATTGCTATGCCGATGATACCCAGCTCTACCTGTCTTTCGCACCTGACCAGGTTAGCGCTATCTCAGTGCTGAATAACTGCCTCGCTGATATCCAAGACTGGATGAATATCAGTGGTTTAAAGTTGAACCCGGGAAAGACTGAGGTTATGGTAGTGGACCCCGGCCACAGGGTTGAGGGTTTAGGGATAGGGTCTCCCTCTGGATTAGTTCTTGGGGTAGATCAGATCCCTACCTCTGATTGGGTGCGTAATCTGGGTGTGAAGCTTGACACTGGTTTGACCCTTCATCATCAGGTGTCTGCAGTAGTCAAGACTTCATTTTTTCATCTTAGAAACATCTCCAGGATTAAGCACCTGGTTCCACCAGACGATTTGCCGGTTTTGGTCCACGCCTTTGTGACATCTCGACTTGATTATTGCAACTCCCTTTACCTAGGGCTTGCTGGGGTTGATATCTGCCACTTGCAGCTTGTGCAGAATGCTGCAGCACGTTTGTTGACTGGGGTGTCTAGGAGATCCCATATTACCCCTGTGCTGTGCACTCTGCACTGGCTGCCTATACAGTGGCGGATCACCTTCAAAGTGGGTCTTTTGACCTACAAAGCCCTACATGGGTTGGGTCCCAACTACTTGAAAGAGCTTCTGGTACCTTACATCCCTCTGAGACAGCTTCGCTCAGCTGACGAGGGGTTGCTAGAGATTCCAAGGGTGAATTTGAAGTCTTCTGGAGCCCGTGCTTTTAGCTTTGTGGTGCCCACCCTTTGGAATTCTCTGTCCCATTAGCTCCGAGAAAGTACAACAGTGAATAGTTTTAAGAAGGCTTTAAAGTCATTTTTATGGAATCAGGCATTCCCTGCAGTATTTTAAATTGTTTTAATATTTTACTGGTTTTGTTGTTGTGTATGTACTGTTACATGGAATGTCATGATGATGTGTACAGCACCTTGAAATATTTGAAAGGTGCTTAATCAAATAAATTTTATTATTATTATTATTTACAAGATGGACCTGGTTAGCTCTGGGTCAAATGGTACATTGCATACGGAGATATTTACAATACAGCCAAATAACACAAGTAAAAAAACAATGAATGCAATTAATGCAAGTAAGTACTCAATGTTACATCAGTCATATCAGTTCAGAGTGCTTCTGTAATATTTAAGGAGGACATAAGATGAGGCTTAGTATGAACTTCAGTAGGCAGAAGTGATCAGCTGCTTGTGTAGGGAGCTGACACAAGCACAGAATTTCAAAAGTAGTGTAATCACACAGTATCTTTAGATGTAACACTCTAAACAGAAGAATAAGGGTCTTAACAGTCAAGGAGGAAAATAATTACAGCTCTTTTTTGGCAAATTTTAGCATGGAAATCAGATTTATGCTTGGTTTAGAATGTACACAGAAGCAGACTGCAGGAACCAATCGGAAGCCAATGCCAAAGACCACTTGCATTCTGATTGGATGGCTGTTAATGCCATGCTTTGCTAATGGAGAGTCCAAGCTTAGGTTCTCAGTTGGCAGTAGAGGCAGCACCGACCGCCCAGTGCCTGGGTTTCCTTCGCATATGGGTAGGAGCACGTGGAGAGCATATTCCTTGGCAGGGGATGGACGAAGGGGTCAGTATTAAGTATTGGGCCATGGACAATGGGATGTCTGAACCAGTGGGAGGACCAAAACAGCATGATAACAGAGTTGGGTATTCCTTGATGCCTAAAGACTGGCCCAACCACAGAAATTCAGAAAAGAGTGTAATCAGAGTCCCAACTCTTGACACTCTAAACATGAAAAAATAAAAGTCATAACTGTTAGGCAATAAGTAAGTACAGCTCTTTTTTGTGCAAGTTTTAGACAGAAAATCAGACTTTAGCTTAGTGTTTAGGGAGACACAGGAGCAGACTGCAGGAGCCAATCAGACGCCAGAGCAGAAAAGTGCTCACGTTCCAATTGGGTATCAGCAGTGCCGCACCTTGCTAGTAAGGAGTCTGGTCTGGGTATCTCAGGCGGCAACTATGGAAGTGACAACCACCTGGTATCCACATTTCTCCCACCTGAGGGGCAAGGAGCCCCTGAAGGCCTAGTCTATGGCAGGGAAGAGAGTTAGAGGACAAAGGAAAGAGATAGTAAGAGTGGAATACAGTGGAAAGGGAATACGAAGATGAAATAGGGAAGTTAAATGGTACAGGGTAGGAGAATAAGAGCCACAGTTTAAGCAATATGTAAAAGATAGCAGGGTGAGTAAGGTGTAGCGGCCGTGAAAGCCATGAAGAGATAATAACCCTACAGGGATTTCTAGAGGGAAAAACATTTAAGACATAAGACACTCACAGAGTTAAGGTCACCAAAGGTAACAAGTGATCATAAATTCAACTACACACAGAGGGCAGCAGCTTGATGCTTCAGACTAAAATTAGGGGCTGGGGTAGCAATTGCATGGCTCACACACATACCGAGCATATAGAGATTTAAAGGCATTCATACTGCAGAGGCAGCTTAATTTCAATAATTTTTGTACTTTGATCCACAATGTTGGCAACAGGAAATGACTGGCCACTCTGCCATAGCGAGAGGAAGCCTAGGGGATGCATAATGTGATGTAGGATGCACTTCTTAGGGCATACATCCCTGGCTCACTTAGTGGGAGACAGTCTATTATATATTGTGGAAGCCGCTTCAAGAAGACTCTATAAGTCCAAAAGACTGCGTTTCTATTATGCCTAAACATAAGAGAGGACCACCCTATGGCTTTGTACAAGGAACAATGATGGGTAGAGATGGGGAGACCAGTAATAAACCAGATGGCCCAGTGGTAAAGCGTATCCAACTTTGCAAGCAAGGCTTAGGGACACTGACTATAAAGGAAATCTGCATAATTGATCAGCGAAAGAAAAGTAGTTTGGACAAGGCACACTTTTGCATCTTTAGTAAGAAACTGGTTAATTCTAAAGAATAGCCCCGGCCTCTGCTTTAACTTCTTTACAAGGTCCTTGGCATGCTCAGTGAATGATGGATTATGGTCTAACCACACACCTAGGTATTTAAACTTTGAGACAAACTCCAGTTTCTCTCCAAGAATTGTGGTAATCTGAGGTAGTGCTCCAGAGCTGGCTGGATTCATCACATGGCTATAGGGCAAGAACAACATTGCTTTTGTTTTTTAGCATGTAGAAAAGGTTTTTTTATGGAGGAGCTGGTTCTAGAGCTGGTTAAATTCCTCCTGGCAGTCAGGACAAGTGGCTTCAGGTGTCGGACGACTTATATAAACAACCGTATCATCAGCAAACAGGTGTATGCTGGCCTTGTTAATACTCTCAGCATTGTTATTAACATAGATAGTAAATAGTAAGGGACCAAGTATGGATCCTTGCGGTACTCCCCTCAGTAGAGGTTTGAGTGGGGATAGCTCACCCTCAGCCTTAATTTGTTGATGCCGTCCTACAAGGTACTCAGTAAACCAAGGCAAAGAAACTGAGTCCAGGCCTATACTCCAAAGAGAAGAGAGAAACAGGCTACAATCTACTGTATCAAAAGCCTTACTAAGGTCTAGAAATACAGCACAGATAAAGTATCTGCTGTCCATTTCTCGGTACCAATCATTTGTTACTTTGGCAAGGGCCAAAATAGTGCTGTGTTTAGTTCTAAAGCCAGATTGCATAGGGTTTAGTAGGTTATTGGATTTGAGGTAGTCCCTTAGTTGATTGCTGACAATCTTTCCAGAAGTTTCGACAAAGTTGGGAGGAGGGAAATTGGTCTATAATTGTTAAGGTCACAGGGATCCCCTGATTTAAACAAGGGGATGACACGAGCAATTTTCCAGATCTGGGGAATAAGCCCTTGGGACAATGATATATATCTGTCTCTTGCTACCAATTGTACAGGGCATCAAGTCTTTTTTTCAAGGAATGTCTCTATTCCCCGTGTCACCCCTGAAAAAGGGACATGACTGTCTCAGAGGGTCCACCCGGTCATCAAAATTAAAATAAATAAGTAAATGGGCGCTAGTACTCAAACCATCACTGCTACTATGACCACAAGCTCCCAGGAAAAGAAGCCGTGACTGTGGTGCAGGGTAGGTGTTGTACACACACGGGGCAGCCAGTCCTGATAAATGAGCAAACAAATTAAAAAAGCATGCAGCACTCAGGAAAGATAAACTGAACCAGTCTTTTGACAAAACAATGCTTCGTGGTTTATTCCATCCAGCTGTGTTCAGTACAAACAAACAGTAACTTTGTGGCTATCCAAAATAAAGCAATGAGAGCAAATGAAGCAAATTAAGCAGGAGCTACAATTGGCTGCTTGTTCCCGCCCTTCGGCTATCCCAACCTTCCTCGGGGGGTGTCTGGAAAGGCTCACATGCTCCTCTTATGTAGACAGTAGTCCGTTATGCCATAATTCATTATACCACTTTGTAAATGCAAATACAGACAAATAATAATTGAAAAAATCTAATCAAAAAATCAAATACAAATCTCTTCTGAGTTAATTCTGGCTAAAGGGTCTTCCTAAAAGCAAAAATCTGTTGTTTGTGTATTAAGCTTAAGTTAAATTTAGGAGACCGCAGTGCAACTGAGATTGAATAGCAAATTCAATTTTACTCAAACTTATTTACTCAGACCTTATTTATCCTTTCCAAGTTGCTTAATATATCCTAATGGATTTTACTCAACATTTCCTATAAAACAGAAATGAAGGGGAGAAAATAAGAAGCTAGAGACTGTGAGGGTCATGTGATCTCCCACATGCTGCTGTGCATGTATAGGGGATCCACATATTCACAACTCCAGTTGTCAGATCTGAACAGAAGAGGAGCCAAAGACCCATGGCAGAGAGAAAAAGAGAACAAAACACAGATCATATTGATATTTTACAACAAATTCAGCTTTAAATCCCACTGTTTATTCAAGCCTAGTGATTTCACACTCTAAATAAAAAATCCAAAAACTTTCCCTTATTAAGAGCATGTTTTTCCTATCACCCCCAAACGCTGGTGCTTCAACATGGTCTAATCCCATGAATTTGAGTCACTCAGCTCTTGACTCATGATGATGGAAGAAGTATGCTCCAATCGGAGTATCCATTTTTTTTTTGGTTTTCTGTGTTTCTGACTGTAGAAGGTATGGGAATAGATGGAGGCAGACACCAGAATAAAGAACTTAAATCAGCTTTTATTCAGCCAAACAAAAATAAAATAAAACAGCGAACTGTATCACGACCAAAAAATAAAGAGGGTTAAACAAATTAATGAAATAAAGTCCAGTTGTAATTCCAACATTTGACCACTAGAAGGAACTAGGGTCCAAGGTAGTCAGCCCCACGGCTGAGCCTTAAGAGTTGCTCACAGCTGGCTCTAGTGCTCTACTGAGCCCTCATCTATTTTTCTCTTCTAAGGCCCTCTTTAAATAGCGTTACAATCAGGAGGTGTCACTAAGCTCTGCCTATTTTTATGAAAATATACCACTTTTCAATAAATATATATTAACATTTATTAACAAACATCAAATATACACAGTTATATTATAATATTTCTCATACTGACAGTGAAATCAAGTTTCAATCATTTTACACCAAATTATTATTGTTGAGGGTGGTTCTCTGCTGTTCTATCTCCTCCCCCATGTCATCAGTCCAATATAGCTAGAAGCAAAGAGGCTGGCTGGCTCTATAGGAGGCTGAGGCATGAGAGGGTCAAAAAGCAACAAGACCCCTCCCTGAACCTTCCTCAACCCAAGATATATCTGTGTACGCAGAAAAAATAAAACAGGCATTTTATTTTAAAAATGTTCCTGTACTCTTAGACAATTGTTACCCTATTACATGTCTACAATTATTATTCCTTAAATCTGCCTTTGTGCAGACTTACTGTTTTCCCAACCTGCTAGAAGAAGCTGCAACTCTAGCTGCCTTTTTAGTATTGTAACCAGCTCTAAACAGGTTCTCCACCTTTAATCTTCTTTTGTTGTTTGTTTATATTGAAAACCGTCTAACTTCCCTAGTCATGCTACAAACAGAGCAGTCTGAAGGTGTGTTTTAAGCAGCAGTGAGTGACCTACTGTTTTCAGCAAACCTGCCTAACCTGCGTCACTAAAACAACTGAAAACACAATTAGGCTGTTAGTACAGCCTAAATACCCTGTTTTATTCTGTTTCTTTTGTCATTTTAGTGAGCGCTACTCACTCGCTCTAATCCGCATATTTGCAATGGAATGTGCGCACAATCACACGATCAGGCAGCTGGTTGTTGCACGTTCATGAGGGATCATGATTCACTACGGGGAAGTGGAAAAATGGAGGATTTCTGGAAAGACCCTGAAGGGAAAATAAAAGAAGTTTAACAAAAAGCCATCTTACAGGTGGCCTGCCTTTAAGATGGGGGGAAAATAAAGAGGACAGGAAAGAAACAGCAAGAAAATAAGTGCTATTGCAACAGACTTTTAGACATAAGAAACATGAGTGCTCCAGGAATATAACACCCTTTTACACTGATATGCTCCTGTACCCTAGTTTTCAAGTGTCATACTGTTTTGCCCACATAGAACATGCCACACGGGTACCAAAGGCAATAAACTACAAACTGTGTGTCACATGTTATAAATTCTCTGATTTCAATTTCATTATGAGACCCAGAATGGATAAACACTTTTCCTGGAACACAGAGTTTGCAAAAATTGCATTTGTGACATTTAAAATTACCATTGTTTTTTTTTTTGGTGGACAAATCCAATTTTCTTGTGGCCTAGTCTTGAGTCTGCTATGGACTAACTTGTCCTTTAAATTTGGAGCTCTGCTGAAGCTTATCTGTGGTTTCTCCCCCACACTCCAACCCACTGCATCATCCTCCAATAAAATAAACCAATTCTGAAAAATGATATTTCCAATTTTACCTGCCCAATCATTGAACTCTGTGATAAACATGATAGGTTGTGGACCTGATGTCTTTTCATCTTGTTTACCAAGGAGCTGATTCTTATTCATTTCTAATGCTCTGTTTTTGGTTTCTTTAAGAAGATCTTGGTCATAACCATGGTACTGGTGCGGTCTTGGCCCGGTTCATGGACCAGGTCGGTGGGGCTATGGATGTGGAACAACTCACTGTTTCATTGTTTGTGGACTTTTCCAAGGCCTTTGATTTGGTTAACCATTGCCTGCAGCTCAGGGAACTGGGAAGCATTGGACTGGCAGATGTCTCATGCAATTGGTTTAGTAGTTATTTGTCAGGCTGACCACTGAGGGTGTGCTATGGGGGAGTTCTTTCTGGCACAAGGATTATGGAACAGGGAGTGCCCCAGGGATTAGTCCTGGAGCCTCTGTTGTTCTCCTTGTTTATTGATATTTTGCCATTATTACTGATCAATACCAAAACTCAACTTTATGCTGACGATATAAATCTTTATGCAATAGGCATGGACATAAATCCTATGTGATAAATCTGAGCTACTCTGGGATAAATTCAAAATTTTACATTTATACACATAGTAGACGCATCATCACAGATTTATATATAAAGTAGATATGTTGCAATCACTCCGGAACTAATTTAGAATGTTCAGCCTCAGTACCAGTACTAACTATATTCAAATGCAAATAACTTTAAACCAAAAAAAAGATAGCATAGTGCTGTGAGTATGAAAGTTGTACAGCACAAAATTATCTACAAAATGAGTGGTATTTCATTTATGGATACCTTATAGATTTTTTTATAATTAGCAAAAAAGAGCAGAAAATGCAATTGTTTTTCACTTTTTTGACCAGCATATGCAAAAAAAGATAAACAATCAAAAGCAAATGTTCCTGCACTGACAGAAGGCATCCCTATTGCATAAATTAAATATACAATGGTGAGCTGTCAGATAAATAATTTATCTACATTCGTGCTGTTTGACCTCGGACATCTCATTCGTGGCTTACGCCACTCGTGAGGTTACTCTAGGTCAAACAGCACTTGTGTAGATAAATCATTTATCTGACAGCTCACCATTGTATACCCCTTATTTATTCTACCTCTCCTTCAGTGGAGGTACTGAGCCAGACACTGAACACTGATTTTATCTTGTTGAATGACTGACTTATCAACCATTGATTGCTGTTAACCCCTCCTCCCAAAAAAAAATCAAATGTATGTTATTTGGTTCTATACCTAGATTGACTAAATGTTCCCCTTTATAATAACTGATAAAACTGGTTCTCAGTTGGAACAAGTTGTTCAATTTACATACCTTGGTATGTTATTAGGTTTATCTTTAACTTTTTCTTCACATATTAAAACAATTTTAGGAAAACCAATCAGAAATTAGGGGTATTGTTTAAGTTCCAGAATTGTTTAACATCTAAGACAAGATTCTCTGTTGCTAATAGTGTACTGCTATCCACCTTGAACGACTACTCCTTTAATTTTTCCAACCTTGCCAAAACGGAACTATCGTTACTGAATATCACTTTCCATGGTATATGTAGATTTGTATTAAAATTGCCCTACAGTACTCATCACTGTACCCTCAATGAACAATCTGGTTGGCTACCTCCCAAACTCAGCAGTTTATATACTGTAGTTTAAATTGTGTCACTGATAATATTTTAAAGTAGAAATTTGACTCCCCTATGTACTCATTGTTTACATTTAAAAATGAAGATAGGTTACCAACCTGGTGGCACTGAGGGCTGAGGCACTGGACACCTTACCTCACACCATGCCGGCGACCCATGTTCGGGAATGAGCATGGGCTGCCGGGGGTCGGCAGGGAAGGAGAAGGATTGACCTTCCATGGGACTGCTCTCCTTTTACAGGGAGGGAGGACATCCACATTCGGTGCATGCCTGGCCCCTAGCAGAGGCTGGGAATGGCGCACCGATGCAACAATGAGGCAGAGTCAAGACAAACACCTGGAGGAGTGCTTGTGGATGTGTGCGTGGTCCCTCCTTGTGGCATCATTGCACGGCTTGGCTCTGTAACACAGAAAGGAGGAAAATCAGTCTGGAGCATGCCTAATGACTGCTGAGCCTCACAGGCACCACCCCCATGAGGGGCAGTAACCCCTTCCAGCTCCAGGTTCATGTGTGAGGTGGGTTGAGGGATCCCCGCCACCCCACCATGGGGGGCAAGCCATGGGGTCGCTGGAGTGAGGTAAGCTGTGAGTGGGGAATTGGGCTGGGGGCTTCGGACAAGATGAAAACCCGTCAGATCAGAGGAGCAAAAATAGAGTATAAAAAAAATTGAAGATAGGTTAAGTCAACTAGCACTACTAGATTAGTAATTCTGAGTATGAAAACGAACATGAGGGAACATGCCTTTACATTTTATGCAGACAAAAACTGGAACAACCTCCCTGGGTCCCTACAGTCTGCTCCCAGTCATGATGTTTTTAAATCAATGTTAAAGAAATGTTTACTTTTTCAAATGCAATATACTTGTTTTGTACAGAATGTTAATGTTTACTTTTTACTTATGACTCAGCAGGCCTGAAATTGTAAATTTGTTATTCTAACATCTTGGCTGTCTGTGCTGGTGGCCCTGGGTTGTACAAAAAAAAACGCCTTGGCTCATTGTATTTACCTGGTAAACAAAAGTTAAAAAAATAAATAACCTCTTCTAAGGAACCTGCTTTTCAGTTTGTCAGCCTGTGCTCTAAACACCTCCATGTCACTACAGTTTCTGTGCAAGCTCAAGAACTGGCTAAAAGGGACTGAATTCTTTAGGGCAGCTGGATGGACACTGGTTGCATGCAAAACTGAATTAGTTGCAGTGGCCTTCCTGTAACATTTTATTTCTGTTTTCTTGGGTTTGAGTTCTGAACTGTATATTGTTGCATCCAAAAAGTTCAATTTTTCTTTACTAGCATCATGTGTGAATTTTAAATTCAGGCGATTGTTGATAAGCCATTTCATGAACCCTCTAATCCCTGACATGTTACATGTTTGTTTACTATGACCACAACTAGGCAATCCCACATACTCCTCTTCATCTCTGTAGTAGTCCTCCTCTGTCAACCTTGCCTCCACCACAGCTGTTTCCCTACCACTTTTAGAAGCCTTAGCAAATTAAGCTGACAGGGGAGAGGGCCCGTTGCACCAGCTTCGTTTTGGTCATGAGTCCAGAATAACATTTATCTGGACTTGATGTATGTGTTGGCCACCAGTGCCAAGGTGGCACCCCTTTTTGCCAAGACTAACTCATGTTTGAAACAGCTGGTAGATAGCAACTGTTTCATCAGCTTTGTCCGGTATGTAAAAATCCTGAACTAAGGATTTTGTACCCCTTAATTTTATATGGTAGTGGGACTGTGACAGGGGAGGTGGGCAATGGGTGTTTTTTGTGATAATTTCTGCACTGTGTCGGTGGGTGACTGCCGTGGTGTAATGGGCTCAGCAATGGTGAAAGGAACAACAGTTGTAATATTGGTGGGCTTTGGTAATTCTGTGACTTAGCTGTGGTGTACAAAGCACCACAGGGTCAGCAGCATCACTCTTACTTTTCTCTTTTCAGGTTCTTATAGGGGGTTTCTATAGTGGTCCAAATCCCCATCCCCACAGAGGCTCATAACCACCTCCTTCTGAGCGCAGTCCTCCTAATCTTCACTTTCACTACACTCTCTTTCTTTCTCATCAATCAACCTTATTGAGAGAATCATTTTTAAACTTCTCTGACTGTGCAAAAGTCAGATTTCTCTCTTCAGACTCTGACTCGTGGTCAAGCTCAACTCTTTAATTTGCAAATGGGAACCAATCAGCCAGAACAGGCTTAGCGCCGCCACCACCAGGAGTCAAAGGGACACCAGCAACCTCAGCCTTGACCACCATTCGTGAGACAGAGATTTTGCTGCCTCTTGGAATGATCCTCTTGTTACTGCTTCCCCCAGCACCCACCAGAATAGATGCCACGTATGTGGCAGAGAATAATTTGGGAACACTAAGGCCACCATCACTTCCACCAGCTGCGCCTTTGCTACTACTACTACAGGCCCTGGAGCCCATGGGTGAAGCTGCAGAAGAGGTAGTTGTTTTAGGTGCATCAACCGTTTGCCCAACAGTACCTATGCACTTCTCAGTAGATTCACCAGCACCTCTCCCTTTACTTAAGCATCTCTTTCCAGTCATTTTATATATTTTGAGTTTTAATATTGCAAGGAAAAAATCTAATAAACACTGCAGTAAAACTAAATACCAGCAGACAACACATCACCGGAGGAATTAGCAGGGTGATTTGAATCAGAACAAAATAGTTAACTGAGCTAACAATAGACACAGTAAAATTACAAAAAAAGTTGTGTTTCTTTTATCTCATTGGGGATTAACAAGACCCACATGTCAGGGATACCTCAAAACAAGTTACTGTAAGTGACACCGGCACTTCAAGAACTAAACAAAATAACTACAATCAACATAGAAACAGACTGACAAAAATAATTCACTTAAACACACAAAACTGTGCTACAGAAATAAAATGACAAATCACTGACCACAGACAAAAACAATTAAGGATGTTGGTATCCACGGTTGTGCGCTATTCCCACTCTGCTCTTCATGCCCTTTGCCCCTTTTTCACTCCTCCTCCTCTTGAGTTTGTAGTTTACCAGCGATGTAGAGCACTTGGTATTGTATGTAGGAGATGGAGGGGGGCAGGGGGTTTCGAACAGTGGAGAGGGAATGAGGGGGGTCATCGTATCAGGGTAATGAAATCCAGGAGATGCCCTGGGGCAAAATGGAACTCAGAATGTGGTTCTACATGTCTGGCTTCCTTACCCAAGGGCACCACCGATTATGGGGGGCTTGTGGCCCGGGCAGCTCGGGAGGTTCGTCTGACCCAGGTGGTGTTATGCAATGCCAGGTCTATTGAAAACAAGACTGCAATTATTGCAGATCTTGTTGAGACAGTGGACCTGGCATGCATCACCGAGACCTGGCTGGATGAGAACTCTGGCCCCATTGTGGAGGCCTTTACACCAGCTGGGTACTCGGTGATACACCGCCCAAGACTGGTCGTGGGGGTGTTGCTGTCTGTTTCAGGGCAGAACTTAACCTCACGGGTGTACTAGTTGAGGAGGCTAAGTCATTCGAGTGTGTCATAGTTGCAGGTGTAGGTTGCTGGATTGCTCTCATCTATTGTCCACCCGATGATAAGAAGCAATTCCTTCAGTAAGTGGCGGACTTCATCATTGATATGGCATCTGAGTCACCCAGACTGATGGTTCTGGGCAACTTCAATGCCTGGGTCAACGACAAACTCTCACAATTTGATCAGCACTTCCTCCAGCTGATGACTTCAGTGGGCCTAACACAGGTAGTTACCATACCTACTCACAAACATGGACACTCCCTTGACTTGGTCTTTCTCCTAGGGATTGAGACCTCCAACTTGGGGGTGGAATCAGTTGGGTGGTCCAATCATTACACCGTGGAGTTTAGTTTTAATTCCCCTCTTCATAGGCCTACCCCTGTGGAGATGGTCAAGTACCGTCCTTTATGAGATGTTAACTCTCATAGCCTACTGACGGTGCTTGACCTCTCGTCCCTTCTGTTAGCAAGCAGTGACCCAGAGACCCTCGTGATGGCCTATAATTCGGCCATCTCAATGGCTCTGGATTTTATTGCTCCTGACCGAGTTCATCCTCTCTCACTTTGCCCTCAATCCCCTTGGTTTGATGGGACTTTGAGGGAGATGCGGAGACTAGGACGAAGGTTAGAGCATTGTTGGCGCAAGTCTGCTCTGGATTCCGACCACCTTAGATTGATAGAGCGTTATCAAGCCTATCAATCTGCAGTCTCCCATAAGAAAGCAGAGTTCCTGTCCAAGGAGATTGCAACTGCTCAAAATCGACCGGCTCAGCTTTTCCGCACTGTTGACAGACTGTGCAACCCAGCCTGTCTGCAGGTGCGGAAAGCTTTTTCGCAATTAGAGTGCGATGAGCTCACTCAATTCTTTACTAATAAGGTGGCTGACATCAGAGCAGTACTTCAACCAGCACACTCTAAGGGCATTGCTTTGGATCAGTCTGAGGTCACTATGCCTCGGTTTTTTTGGAGTACCTTCAGCCAACTTGAGTTCATGAACATCATGCGGATTATCCAGACTGTGCACCCTACATACTGTAGTTTGGATCCCGGACCAACGTCCCTAATTTTGGGCACAGCTGGAGGACCATTTGACCATTCATGATGTCTGTGAACCACTCCGGTCTGGTTTCCATAAGAGACATAGTACCGAGACAGCACTAGTTCGGGTTTTCAATGATCTCCAAAGGGCAAGAGATTGGAAGAGTCATTCTATCTTAGTCCTTCTGGAGCTCTCATCAGCATTTGACACAGTGGATCATGAGGTATTGCTAGAGCACCTGAAGTACATCTGTGGACTGTCAGGGACGGTCCTCAGGTAGTTTACATTGTTCATCATGGGTAGAACACAGAGAGTGGTGTCAGGAATTTATTCTTCAGACCCCACTTCTCTGTTGTGAGGAGTTCCTCAGGGCTCGGTGCTTTCCCTCATGTTGTTTGCGGTGTACATGCTTCCCATCAGAGACATAAGAAGGTACGGGCTGAGGTTTCAGTGCTATGCCGATGATACCCAGCTCTACCTGTCTTTAACATCTGACCAGGTTGGAGCTGTCTCAGTTTTTAACAACTGACTGAAGGAAATCCAGGAGTGGATGAATGCCAGCTGACTGAAGTTGAACTCAGGAAAGACTGAGGTGTTGGTAGTGGATCCGGGTCTCCAGATGGGGGGGTCGGGCGTTGGTCTACCCTCAGGAATTTTTCTTGATGGTATCTCACTCCTGGCTTCTGAACGGGTGAGTAATCTGGGAGTAATTTCTGATGAGGGGCTGATCCTGCATTCTCAGGGGTCAGCTGTTGTCAAATCTTCCTTTTACCATTTTAGGAATATCACCAGAATTAAACACCTGGTTCCATCTGGGGATCTTCCCACTCTGATCCATGCCATTGTGTCCTCGTGCTTGGATTATTGCAACTCCCTTTACCTAGAGTTGCCTGGGGTTGCAATCCACCGCTTGCAGCTAGTGCAGAACGCAGCAGCCCAGCTATTGATGGGGTCTCCTCGACCCTGTCATATTTTGCCTATTCTGCGAGAACTGCACTGGCTGTCTATTCAGTGGCAGATCACCTTTAAAGTTGGTTTACTGACTTTCAAAGCCCTACACGGACAGGGCCCTGACTACCTGAGAGAGCTCCTGGTTCTTTACTACCCCAGATGATCTCTCCGCTTGGCTGATGAGGAGTTGCTAGAGATTCCAAGGGTATATCTAAAAACATCTGGGGCAAGAGCTTTTGAGTATGCTGCCCCTATCCTTTGGAATTCTCTACCGCACCGGCTTCAGGAGTGCACAAACTGTGGAGGGATTTAAGCAATCTTTAAAAACCTATTTGTGGCTGCAGGCGTTTGGAAATTGAATTAGTTAGTTTTATTAACTGATGAGATCTTTTAATCATTATTTTATTATTGTGTGTTTGCATTTTAAAGTGTGTGTATTAATGAATTGTACAGCGCCTTGGTTTTTGATAAGGGGCCTAATAAATACATTTTTATTATTTTTTTTATTAAGAAGAAAGACTGAGGAAAACAAATCAGACTAGTGTTCAGAGGGCTGCCTTGCTTGCTAGCTGAATCACCTACCCTCCCTCACACAACACTGCTTCACTATACAAAACCAAACCACTACTGTCCACTAAATAAATGTGCAAAACTATAAACAAACAGTGATAATCTAGCAGTCCAGGGCACTCTCTGTGTGTATAGATAGATAGATAGATAGATAGATAGATAGATAGATAGATAGATCTATCTACCTATCTATCTATCTATATATATATATATATATATATATATATATATATATATATATATATATATCTATCTATCTATCTATCTATCTATCTATCTATCTATATATATATATATATATATATATATATATATACATGATGGACAGGAGTGTGATATGGAAAATATTCTCACTCTGCAGAGTGAGCTTTGGATACTTACGAGTGCCAGAGGCACGGTTGAGAGTATCCAGAGCTCACTCAGCAGGAGTGAGAATATTTTCCATAGCAAACGATCTGCACATCATGTGTGCTACTTACACAATGGGGGTAGGAGTTTCAGAGGTATTGTTATGTTTTCCTGTTTTTGTGTGCTATCTGCTCTTTCTGTGTGTGGTCTGAGTGTGTGTGAGTTTTTCTGAATGGGCTGGGAGTCTCAGAAACACTATGGGAAACAGCTGAGTGTCCTTTGCAATGCTAATTGAGTTAGTTGCAGGTGGCAATGAGAAACAAACTGTTATGTGAAGCAGTGTCATTTAGAATGCAGGCTGTAGTGAAGCTATCAGCATAGTAATGGGCTGGGAGTCTCAGAAACACTATAGGTGCTTTTACACACATGATCCTCTGCCGAAATGAGTGTTACCCATGTAGCGCCATTACAGTCTGCTCTGCTTTGCCTTCTGTTTACACACATGTAATCTTTCATCACACAATTGTCCAGCCATCCCTACCAATGCAGTCCTCCTCTTGTGTTTGCGAGATTTCCTGGAAGGGGGCTGAGCAGTGCGACTTGCATGCTGACGTGGCATGTTGTTGTTGTTGTTGTGATGACGCTCTTCTGGTTTGGTGGCACACTGTTTAAAGCTCCTTTTAATTACTTTTGCTCGCTGAGCCGTGAGTGAATCTGTACCACCTGAACTCCCTGTAGTGCCCCTGTTACCATCAGGTCGTCCCCAAAATAAATTCAGTTATTCATTGCACACACCTTGTCATTCATCAGCAGTGTTTCTGTTATCACAGATTTTGTATATGACATCTGCGTGCTGAAATAAGAGGATATTAGTCATGATGCAGATAACATTCAGTCACCGACCTGCTCTTGCTGCTGCCTTACTGATCTAATCACCCAGTATAGACGTATGTGCCAATATCAGCCCAATCTCCTTATCTGTATGTAACCATCCTGCAAATGCTGCTCAAGCACTGTCCTGGGTACTGGGTACATTGGACAGTTAATTACCTGGTGTGGGGGAGATGTGGAGGAGGGGGGTTGGGTGGAGGGGTGTACCATGTGTAAAAAATCACGGACAGTTGGCTAGCAGTACCTGTGATGAGATCAATACATGCATTGCAAGTTGTATCCTTGGTATGTGCAGATTTGATCTTTGGCATGGATTAATACTGCTCAGGCACTGTGCTGGGTACTGAGTGCATTGTGCTGGGTATTACCTGGTGTCTGGGAGGTAGGGGTGGTGGTGGGGTCTCATTAGTGCTCCACTACCAATGCTACTCAGGCACTGTGCTGGATACCAACTACATTATGTGACTTATTACCCAGTGTGGGGGAGGTAGTGGGTGGGGGTTGGTGTAACTCACACATAGCTGGCTAGCAGTGCCTGTGGCTCGACATATACGTGCATTGCAAGTTGGAGGTCTAGTAGGGACTGTTTCAAGTTCATCACTAAAACAACCTTCCCAATTTGAGCACCATAGCCTATTCTTGTCCCAGGCCCTTGCAATGCCTTGCAGCAGTCCACCAACTACCATCCTCTGCGACCCACAGTAGTGTTGCTCAGGCACTGTGTGAGCTACCTTTTCTGGTGAGGCATGCCAGCCATAGGTGGCATTTTTGATATGTCTTGCATGCGGATATACAAGCTGTGCTACCGATTTCTCCCCCAGCCCCGTGACTACCAGCTCTGCAAGCTTGGGTAGCAGGACCCGTGTCTAATCACAAATGTATGACTGTGGTATCAAGGGGAGTCAGGGTGTGCAGGTGCCATCTCAAGTGCCATCTCATTCATTTCACGGACCGCATGAAGACTATACCACTCTGTAAAGTGATCTGTCACCCCCTGTAGCCAAGCCCGAGATCCCACCACCACCCACCCACTGTACAGTAAGTGGGCACCATATGTGTCAGTGGCCCCCCATCCCCATCCCCTGTCCTTGTCCCTTTAAAGATCTTCCTGGTATATGGTGCCCCTGCCCCATCTCGGAGCCTGTGCAGGTCCCAATGACAACACCCAGTGCTGTGTACATGCAAAGAGTGCATAGCATGTCAGGTGCAGGGCAATAACCAAAACAATTTATTGTTTTGTGTCCCATGCTCGCAAACACCACTCCTCACAAACCGCTAAGCCCCATTGTGCCTATTGTGACACTTGTATAATCATTGGTATGGAGCACCCCCCCCACTGCAGCAATGAGTGGGTGCAGTGTGGACTGTACTACTGTGTGCTCCCTTTTTAAATTGTGACAGCGCCACCTTTTATAGCCCTCACTCAGAACATCTTTGTTCCCATTGGTGTTCACATGGGTGTATGCTTGGGGATTGTTCCCCACACCATAACATGTTTGCTCAATGTTTTAACTGTAACGGTGCCACCACTTGTTATATCCCCCCACCGCATCACTGAGTGTCCACCAAGCCACCCATCTTCCCTTTCCTCAAGTTGTATGCCCATTGCCAGTAACCACTCACTCACAATAAGTGTGTTTTTGGTCATGAGTGACCAAGAGTGACCAAGATGGTATGCTTGTGGAGTGTGCCACATACACACAACATCTGCATTCCCAGGAGTGTATGCTGGTGGAGTGTGCCACAGATGCAAAACATCTTGGTTCCCATGTGTGTATGCTTGTGGTCTGTGCTACAAACCATAACATGTTTGCTGGATGATTTCATTGTAATGGCACACCACTGCACCGCTGAGCAGCCACAAAGGCTTCCCATGTTCATTTCCTTCGCTGCATGCTCACAGTAGTGACCACACAGAAATCATTGTCTTTTCACCAAGAGTGACCAAGACTGTATGCTTGTGGACTGTGCCACATACTCAGAACATTTTCTTTCCCATTGGTGTTCCCGTAGGTGTATGCTTGTGTACTGCGCTCTACACCTTAACATGTTCAATCTATGTTTTCATTGTAACAGTTCCATCATTTACAGCCCCGCACTGCAGCACTGAGCCCCCACCCAGCCACCACCCTCCCCTTTCCCAACAGTGTATGCTCGTGGTAGTAACCATACACCTGAAATCATTGTTTTTTTTACCAAGCGTGCCCAACAGTGTATGCTTGTAGACTATGTCACACTCTAAGAACATCTTCATTTCCATAGGTGTTCCCATTTCTGTATGCTTGTAGACTGTGCCACACACCTTGAAATGTCAGCTCAATTTTTAGATTGTAAAAGTGCTATATTTAATAGCATAAGTAGGTCCAGCCCATGAAGCCGGCACTACTCATTTTCCACTCGTGCCTTCCAATGACCCTGTGCCATGGTGACAAACCAGCTTCGCACAAGCCCTAAGGTGTTAATTACTGCACATGATGGCGAAAAAAAGGAGTGATCAACCCACGACAGAGCAAGGCTATGCTGAGCATTACTCCATGCAGGGTGGGGGAGAGGGGCTGTTCTGGTTGTGCTGCATCATCCGGAAGGCTTACTTCCTTGAACCGCCAAGGCATGGCTTGAAGATTAGTAAACACATGCCCCATATTGGTTGAACCCACTTATAGCTTGGTCAACATCATATTATGGGTATTTCTAAAGCAATATTCAAGTATAACACAACATTTCTTTGTACCTATGTTATAACTGTTGTGATACACCATGACTTAGTACATCTCTTGAAAGTAATGTATGCTCTCTTATCCTATTTTCTCTAGCCATGAAAAATGAAGAGAGGACCTGCAATTGGAGCAACGTTGAGACACGGGCTCTGATAGCGATATGAGGAATGACCAGATTCTGCCGGCATTAAATGGCCAAAGAAAGAACAGCCATATCTGCAAAGTCATTGCAGCACAACTTTGGGATCTTGGATTTCATTGTAGTGAAAGTCAGTGTAGGTCTCACGTGAAAGGACTGAAACACAGATACATCCATTGCAGGGATAGCAACAACCACAGTGGTCATGGACAGGCTGAGCACAGATTTTATCAAGAAATTGATACCATCCTTGGCACTTGTTCTACAACGGACCCAGCAGTGTTCACAGACACGGCAGTGCCAAGTGTGCCAAGTGTGCTCAGAGGAAATGACTCAGAAAATGAGATAAAGGATGAAGGGGCAGTGTTCGATAAACTGACCAACAGCACTCCTTCAAGCAGCGATGCACCACTGTCACAGCTCACCGAACCAGAGGTAACCATAGAAATTACTGCCTCACAACCACTGTCCTCCACTGCACAAAGCTCCAGGACCTGGCACAAATACAGAGGTATCTATAGCCTAGCAGTTTATGAAAATATGGAATGCGTGGATGAGAGGTTCCTGCAAGCTGATCAGCACTGTGAGGATTTTGCAGCAGAGGCACAGCAATGACATGAATAGGCTGATGTGTCAGTAGAGCAGTGATGTGAACATGCTGATGTGGAGGCAGAGTGGTGCATACTGGATGTCAAGAAGCAGTGCATTGAACTGATAGAGTGGAGTTGCGATGCATGGAGCATGAGCACAAAATATTCCAGTTGTTCTTAGAGCATGACCATCCTTGCACTGTAGCATTACAATCCCCAACAACACCAGGCATACAGTGAGCATCCTAACCACAGCACATGCACATGGATGAACCATCATAATATGCAGAACCCGAACGTCCAGTCACTGCTCCACTCCAGAAATTCCAACAGCCAAAGACATCTCCTGTTCAACGATCTTTACGCCCAGAGCACGTTCTGATGACTGCACCACAGCAGTATGCAGAACAAGAACATCCAGTATCGGCTTGACTAAACATGCTTCAACAGCTGACGGCACTGCTAGTTCCACATGCATTCCAACCACTGCTCCAACCCACTGCTGAAGAAGGGCCTTATGCAGACCATGAACATCCCAGCACATCTCCACTACACACATTTCAACAGCCTATGACACCACTTGTTCAATGAGCATTCTGGCCAGTGCACATGTCCAGTGCTAAAGAACAGCTGTATGCTGATCTGAACCACCTAGTCAATTCTTCACTCGACACGTTTCAACAACTTACGACATCTTATGTGCAATGAGCATTCTAACAAGTGCACATGTCCAGTGCTGAAGAACAGCCTTATGGTGTGGATGACCATCCTGTCACCACGCAACTCCCCATGTTTTACTTGCCTATGCCACCATGTGGACAAACATGTTTCAGACCACAAACAGTGATCGTCGATGAAGAACTGCAGTATTCAGATAACGAACTTGACATTGATTACGCACAGACATTTGCACATATTTGATGTTCTGCAATGAACGTGCCACTACAATATTATTAAGTGACAGTCTTTTACAGTACTAGCATCAACGCACTGGTTCATGCTTATGTGGAATGCCTACGACCATGACAGGTTACAAGTGCTTTCAGCAAAGAAAATCCAAGGTAGTGCAATTGTGTAATTTCTTTGGTTTTGGAAAGTGGGATTGTGCACTATTGTACGATAAGGTTTACATTCGTTTCTCGATATAGTATTAGTGTTATTCATGTATTGCACATTAGTGAGATGTGATGACCAAAAATGAGTTAGCCATGCAATAATAACTGCTGTGTAAACAAAACAGTGCAATAATAGTGGTGTGTACATTGGGATAGGTGGGTTAATAGTAGTAGATAGATTAAGCAAGGTATTCTTTATTTCCTGGATTTTTATTAATGTTTTTAAAAGCAAAAACATAGAACTGTACCTTTTTAGATATTTATTATTGTTTTTAAAGGCCAAAATACAGAACTGTACCTTTTTAGGACTGTGAACCAATCTGCTGTGAGCCATATACAATAATCAACTCAAAGAACAGTATTTTGTGCAATAAAATCATTGTCCACTCTGTCTTTTGTTTTCCGTGTATTTACTGTTTATTACTACAGCAACATTATTATGTCATGTACAAAAAACAACATGTACGCATTTCCAAGGCCAAATAACATATCAGGGCATAAATAGGTCAAATCAAAACTGTGAAAAACAACAGTGGCACTAGGGAGACAGTCACAGAGTGGAACAATCTCAATGCAAATGAATTGTACGCTGGCACATTTCAGTGCCCTAAAGCACTCTCCTCCTCTGGGGGGAGGGGATGGGGGGCAATGGTGGCCATGACCTAATGATCCATGCGGGACAATGGGAGGGAGGCAAGGGCCTTGGAAGAGGTCTGGAAAGCTGTAGGGGAAAGGGGGAAGACAAACCAACATAAAGGGTTCCACGCACCTGTTAGTAACTGTCACTGTGTGTGATTTACCTGCCTCAGTGTTTTAAAAAATGGCTAAAAGGCAGGACACAGAGGGTGGTGGTACATGAGATCCAATTGGAAAGAAAGAGAGGGGAGACTGGGAAAACCTTGAAAGATAGTCCATGGTGTGGGACATGACATTCAATTCCAAGATATGAAAAATCCTGGACCAGGGATGATGCAAACATGGGGCAAGCTACAATATGGGTAGCCATATGAAGGTCAAGGAAGGCAGGTGCCAGGAAGGAATCAGGAGGTTGGAGATAGTAATGGCTTTGTATAAAATGATGGTGAGACGTCACTCACATTACTGTGTGTAGCTCTGGAGGGCGCACCATTGAAAGTCCACTGTGTTTTGGCAGATGTACTGTCAGGGTTGGGGGGGTTGTTATGCTGGGTTGTCAGCAAATGGCACACCAAAGACACAACAATAGACAAACTAAAGTGAAGTCATGCAAATAACCATGCCAAGTAGCCCATTGGGTAAGTGCTGTGCCATTGGCACTGGCACAAAGACCATCCTGGGCTATATTGAATGTCTACTGCTATGTACACACGTCGTTCCCTTGTACATGCCATTTTTTCAGTGGCTGCCCTTTCCTTGGTGTCTGTGGGAGTACCATCAGTGTGTAACGCACCACTTAAAACATCTTGTTGCTGGCATGTCCATCAAGGAGTCACAGTCAGATAGTGAGTTGCACTGTGTGATTGTGAATCTCATCACCCCACCCCTTGACTGACTATGTACTGTGCACACACTGCCCTTTACAGCGCTTACCGGGATTGCTATTTTATGAGTTTATGTACTCCACCAGAGTATTGCTGATAATGTGAGCATGCTCTACCCCAGGGCCTCTGCCTGCCCTATCTCGTGCATTTGCAACAGGCTGTGCCAAAACAAGGACATCATCTGCGAACACCCAATCTGAATCAAACATCTCACCCTGACATTCACATAGGTTATGCAAGAGGAAACATGTGTACAATGATGGGTACAAAGTTGGTGTCTATATCTATTCTCTTCAAGTGGCATCTCCATCGACCCTTAAGGAGGCCAAAGACATTCGCCACCACAATCCATGAGCGTTACAGTCTGTGGTTAAAATTTTTTTGCTCTGCTGTCAGTTGACCAGTGTCTGAAAATGGTTTCATTAACCATGGCATTAAAGGGTATGCTGGATCACCCAAAAGAAAAATCGGCACACTAACTGTTCCAATGTCACGAGTTACATCCAGTAATAAAGACCCACTGATACCTTTAGCATAGAGTGTGCTTTTGAATAGAATGCATGCATCGTGTACTTTGCCTGGCCATCCAATATTCAGATCCCAAAATTGGTACTCATGGTCAACAACAGCCTGCATTACAATGGAGTGCCATCCTTTTCTGTTGTAGAAGTCTGCAGGATCCACTGCAGGTGCAAGAATGGGAATCTGTGTGCCATCTATTTCTCCTGCAGTTTGTGGAAATCCAAACTTTTGTTGAAACCCAGAGATGATGTCCTCTAACCAAGTACTGGTGTGAATTTGTATTAGATGCTTAAAACATGAGCAAATGGCAGAGCATACATCACGTAGTGCCTCGCACACCACTGACATGGAGACTCCAAATAGGTGTCCAATGGAATGGTACTCGCTGTTGGTTGCTAATCGCTATGGGGTGACTCCCAGTCATACATCTGGAGACACTGCTGGTCTCATGCTAGTGTCCTGCCATTGAATTAGTGGCTTAATTCTGTCAAGAATGCAGTAGAACATTGCTCTGCGCATGATAACAACAATCGTCCAAAAGAATGGAGTACGTACCCGAGACCAAACAGTCTGAATTCATGGTCGGAAGGCTTCAGACATCAAACAAAGAAATATAAATACCATGGCTGTTTGGCATTGTAAGTATTGATGCAGATGTTGATGGGACGAAACTGCTGGTGTTGCTGAACGATTTGCATCACCTCGGTCCTCAGGTTGAAGTGCGGCAGTCCATAAGTCAAGATCCATAAGTAAATCTGTGAAGAGATGTTAGCAGTTCAGGTTATTTAGTTAACTTGTGTATTTGCTGTGGCAGAGCTTGATGCCCATGTGTGCAGTGCATACAAACATACTAAAACTGACCACAGAAAATGCCTACTGGTTTATCAAGTCTGCTTGATTTTGCAGCTAGCGGCCCTATTCTGCAGCTGCCCCTCAATCCTCCCTCCCACATGCTTGATCCATGCCATTTTACTATAGCTGCCTCTGTTAACTACTTACACTTCTCTTCCTCCTCTACACCTTACTTTTCCTATAAATGACCACTTTCAATAGCACTGTTGTAAATTAATTGTTTACTGTTATTTCACTGTTGCTTCCTTGTTGTTTGTTATTTCTGAAGTGGAACCTTTGTAAAAGGGCCTTGGCTCAAAGGTACTTGTAATCCTAGAATAAATAAATAAAACAAATAAAAAAAAATGCCCTTGCCCTGTACCACAACCTTGTGAAGCAGTCCAGTGCTGTTCATTCTTCCACCTCAGTAGCTATCACGTTCCACTCTGCCACCACACTGTCGGTCGAAAGGTTTGTTCACAACTCCTTCCTGAATCTTCATTGCTCCACCAAGCAAGTATCATAAGAACATAAGAACAAAAGCAATAGATGGCCAAAGGAGACCTCTAGTCCTATCTTGTCTGCCAGATTTGTGTCATGATCCTGTATTTTATCCCGTCGCCAATGTTAGTGATTTCTCTTGGAGTGCCCTTCCCCTTAGTATGAATAGCCCTTCTGTATCACTCTTGTTCATTCCTCTCATGTACTTGAAGGTCTCAGTGATATACCACCTGTCTTTCCTCTCCTACAGTGAGTAATGGCTCAACTCTCAGTTATCCTACTTTATTCGTGCATGTCACCCGGTCTCTGTATCATCTTTGTTGTGCTGCTCAGCACCCCCTTGGGCAATTAAATGCCCCTTCTCAGGTACTCACACCAGTACTGAATGCAGGAACAAAAGATATGGGGTAACCAGAAATAGATGTAACAGCAGAATCACCACTACCATCCTTGAGGTCAGATCCACAGGTACCTATACTATCCCCCTTAGTACCCTCTGGTCAATGGCCTCTGGACCTTGTGCCTTAGGCACAGCCCCTAGCCCTGTGTTCCTACCTTTTCTCCCACCTCGGGTATTCCACCCCCTCTCCTTACTAAATACTCAGCCCAAGTAGTCAGTAAGCACTTCTCGCCTTCCATCCCCCACACCCTTATCCACCCATAACTATTAATGCTGACTATCTTGTCCTTCCACCTACATTTCACCAAGAAGTACCTGAAGAAGTCATTCTCATCATCTTTAATGCCCATGGTAAACCTGTGCTCCATGGTCATGTTGTCTGCTCTTACTGTTGTAGTTTTTCCCCTCCCCTCCATGCCTTTTTGTATCTCCTAAAGGTGTTTCTTTGCCTCCTTACACTTTCCACGACCTGCGTGCTTACACAGCTAGGTTTTTGATCTCACCCTTATGCTTAGTCAGCAACAGCATGTCAAACAGAATAGTGTGCATGGTTAATCTAACAGAAACATGCACACAATGCCCACCCATACTGACACAAACTCTGTCTGACGTACCACCAGTACTATGTTGCTAAACTGTGTCACCCTAACATGGTATGCGAATGTAGTTGCAGTGAGCAGCAAAGCTGACTGCAGGTACATTCCTAGAACACTATGCAACACACGTGGGGCAAGATTCACAAAGATCTTGCACTCGGCGCATGTTGAGTGCCCTGGTGCAAATGAGATGCACCGAGCACCAACTGTGGTATTCACAGAAGATGCACCAGGGAATCATCCTGGCACATTCCCTTTGTGAATACCACAGTTGCGCCAAAGCTCAGGATGCACCGGCGCAACCCCCAGGTCCAGCTGGGAAACTAATGGGGCAGCACATTTCACTATGCACTGCACCCACATGTGCCATTCAGAACCAACAACATGCAAAGGGGGGGAGACTGAATCACACTATGGCTGTGGGCTCTATTGCTGCCATTACGGGGATGCTGGTGGGGGGACTGGATAGCCAGGGTGGGTGGGCTGCCATGCCACTGCCTGCAGTGTGTCTGCCTGCCTGTGGGTGGCAAACAACTTCAGCCTACTTGTTGTAGAATTGTCTTTAGGGGGGCGCATCTCTGGACTTGCCCCACCTCCTGATCGGGCTGTGAATGGGGCTGTGCACCATATGCATGGGCACTCCCCCTTCACAGCCCCTCCAGATGTGCCGCATATCATTATCATCATGGATGTGCAGGCGCATCAGCTCCCTTCAAGAATCGCCCCATAGCGCAAGTCGGGGATGTGCTGGCACATCTCGGTGCATCCCTTTTGAGAATCCTGCCCATTGTGTGCAGCAGTACTAAAAAAACAAGAAACAGTGAATGTGAAGAATGGGAGTTATTGGTCTCCAGCACATGGCATGCACTGGGTTAAGCCCAGCAACCTCGGCAAGGTTAACTCCTACAGCCGGGTACCGCAATGCTGAGAAACTGGCATCACGGCCAAAATAAAGGTTTACAGCCACATGTGGACCAAATACAGTAAGCCACACTGAAGAATGTGTATCAGTGTGTTGGGAGGTGGGGGGTTAAGTCAAGTTGCTGCAGCACACACAATTGGCAATGTACACTGTCTGCACACACAGCACACCCTCATGTCATGGCACAGTAAAAGACTCAGCAATGTACACATGTGATATATAAACACCATGGGATGTGACAAGTGTACATTGATGTTACATTTTAGTGCCAACAAAACCTGATGTGGTCATGTGTCTGTTGTGGTGTGTGTGGTTAAGTACAGGGCCACAAAGGGACAATGTTACACAGGTGCATCAGGATAGAGACACAGTAAGGGCATAGAGGGTAGAAGATGAAGAAATACTTCAGGTAAAAATTCAGTATTCTGGGGGGGAGGTGGAGTTGCTGGCTGGGACAACAGCAGATAATACGAGATCACAAAGTGGAAATAGGGGAAAACAATGGTGACTGATGGCAGAGTGCCAAGTGAATGAAAGGGAGCTGAGCATAGCGTTAGCAGCAGATGGTGCAGGCACTGCAACCAACCTACTCAATGCAGCAGTGGTTCAGGATTACTGGAATAGAACAACTACAGTAGTACTAGGGAGATGGCAAGGAAGTATAGGCTGGTCAGGTAGTGAGTATGATCCTGGAGGCACCGATCAGGACATTGTTTAATTGTACCAAGCCCTTGGACTTCATCACAGAGAAAATACTGGTGCCACACACGGGTGGCCAGGCAAGAAGAACAGGGCAGTCAATTGTGTTCAGAACTGGGCAATACTTGGCGTATGAATAGGGGGAAACAAACCATACAGTTATGAGCAGTGTGTAACATCAGGTAACAACAATGGTTTGCTGACATGTTTTACACTTCTATATCTGCATTAAATGTTATTGCCCATGCAGGCCCACTGAGTTGACGAGCCCCTGTCCCTGTGCCGACCCAAGGAAAGACAGATGAAAGCAAGATGAACTTCAAGCAGATACACTGTGGGTGGTAATTTAAGTAAATGTGGAGAAATTTGGCATGGACAACAGGGAAATGATATTACTCTTTAGAGTAGTGAGTAGTGAGTGTACACTTTCAGTCATCCAGCAACTACATGCAGCTGGCAAAGCACTTACATCTTTTGGTGTCTGCCATGCCCCCCACCCCCCACTGTCACACAAGCACCCATAGAATGGCCACCACCACTCTACACACTAGCAAGGGATGGTTAATTAGTCCACCAGAAAAACCACCAAGGGAGGTGGGTGAGAGCTCACTTTAAATGTCCCATGCAAAGACAGCACCTCAGGAATGCAGAATTGACCCATTGTGCAGAACACTGTCAGTCTTCCAACTACCACAAGCAGCTGGCTAAGCACTTACATATTTTGGTGTCTGCCATTGCCCCCCCCCCCCCATCACACAAGCACCCCTAGAAAGTGCCAGAACAACTTGAAGTAAAACATAGGGGACATTGTGGTCACATGAACAGGTCTCCTGACAACAATGCCAGCCACATTTAAACCCAAGACACAAAACAGCCATAACCATTGCGGTTTGAACTTGCACTGCCCACCACCACCCTAGACACAAAGCCCGTACTAGGCACCACAAAACAACAGTGGCCTCACAATCTGTTTGCATGCTGCACATTACACCAGACCTTCGTCTGCCATACAGAACACAGTCAGGCAGGCAGAGCAAGATCTTTTTTTGCACACTTGCACAAGAAAAGCAGCCTTGGAGGATTGCATACCTGCTGTCACTTGTACGGCCCTTGCTATGAACTCCTACAACAAACTCAAGCAGATTGCTAATAGGCACACAGCATAAATATAATTGTGTAGCAAATGAAACAAAGATGGTGAACTGCAGCACCGTGCCATGCAAGGGAGATCAATTCCATATTCAAAAGCACTTCCTACATGCTGGGTAGAATGTCAACAAAGGTTGCAGTCATGCAAGAGCTACTTGCATGGCACACCAAACTGCTGGAATGGATGTTTTACACTGCAGTGCACAATGGAACATTTTAGGACAAACCACTCAAACCATGGAGTGCAGTTCGGGTGACTCTTCACTTTTACAATGGCAGAAATTCATTTTACACAGCATAGGCTAGAACGATAAGGTCTTTCCATCACCCTCGTTCCGTTACTGAACTACCAGTATAAAAGCACCTTTTGGGACACAGGTGAGTGTCTTTTGCAATGCTAATTGAGTTAGCTGCAGGTAGCAGTAAGAAACAAACTGTTTTGTGAAGCAGTCTCATTTAGAATGCAGGCTGTAGTGAAGCTGAGATCAGCATAGTAATGGGCTGGGAGTCTCAGAAACACTATGGGATACAGGTGAGTGTCTTTTGTAATGCTAATTGAGTTAGTTGCAGGTAGCAGTGAGAAACAGAAACTGTTTTGTGAAGCAGTTCCATTTAGAATGCAGGCTGTAGTGAATGAGTGGTGACATCAGGAGAGTATGTATATCTGTCACATATTTTAACTTTGGTGATGTCATCAGCATTTATCACACTGCAATGGAAATAACTGAGGTTATCACATTGATATTGCTCTCACCCCCATTGTATAAATATATTTATACAATAGGGGTGAAGGAATAACACTCTGAATAAATGTTGTTATTTTCATCACTATTGAATATCAGGGAGCTGACATAGACACTGTGGAATATCTTAACGCATATTCCACAGTGTCTACGCCAGCTGCTGATATTCAGCAGTGACTACATCAGTGCCTGATATTTCAACACTGGTTATGTCAGCCAAGCACCACATACAAAAAACAACCTCACTTAATTTCTCTCAAATAAGTACAGACCTCAGTAATTTATCGCACCTAAAAAAGCAGCAGTACATATCCTGAGAAGCCCTTCCAATTTCTTCTACCTCAGACACTGCTAGCTGCATGCCTGGAAGAGACAATCCTGCACAGATCATAAAATGCAAAGCTTAAACAAAACAATGTATTCCTGTGGTCTCCCCACAAAAGGATGAGTTCGGTCACCAGAAAAGCCCAATATCACAAAAAGCAACTAACATCAAAAAAAATAAAGTAAAAGAAACCCCCAGTATATGAAAAAATAGTCACTAAACACTTGAAAGCTAAACAAAACGCTGACTCTCAACTCCAATCAGAACCCTACCTTCAAACAGTTCTAAACCAATAACGCCTGATGCAACACCCACAAACAATACCAACCAATAGCATACTCTCACACACAGCCATTCAACCAAATGAACCAATCAAAAGCTACACACACTTCCCATTCAAGACACAGCACCACGCTACTTAGAAAGCATACCGCAACATAACAAAGACCCACAATGCCAGATAAAGAACTAAACATAACTCAAAACCCAGATCCTATTGTATAAATTGCACACATGATGTGCGACTTGTAAAATATGGAATATATTAGCACTCGTGCAGAGTGAACTGCGATAATAACACTTGTGGCTTCACCACTCATGATATTATCACAGTTCACTCTGCACTAGTGCTAATATTTTCCATATTCCACAGTCACCCTTCATGTATCCCATATATATATATATATATATATACATATATATATTCATGGCAAAAAAACTCTGTTTAATACATCAGTTAGGGTTGTTCCACAGTGACAAACATCAGTTAGGGTTGTTCCACAGTGACAAAAGTGAGGAAATTCAGTGTTAGGGTTGAAAACCCTAACTGCGCATCCCCACTACCACCACCACATACACACACATACATACAAGTAGGGGAAGGACCAAGGCAACACAACCAATCACACACAACCAGCAGGAGGTGTATACCTGTGATACCATAAAAAAATTAACTTCATGTATCATACAGTATTTCCAAACTTGTTTCATGAGGTTAGTTCACCTAAAGGTGAAACAAGGTGGCAGTAGCGAAAACTGTGTACCTTGCTACATTTTCGACATATAGGTGGCGAAAGGCGTCATGGGTGCCGCAATGTTAGTCTGTGGGAAATTGCTCAATTTTGGAACAGTGTAACTTTGTCATGCTTAAGTATTTTAGCAGCAAAGCAGGAAAAGACACATCTGTGGGACCAGGGCTTGCCACCCTGCAAATTTCAGCCCAAAGGTCCCAACTGTTTGCTTGCAGGATGATGGCAAAGATGTGTGGTCTTCAGGAGCATACTTTCACAAAATACTGTCACAAACACAAAAGTGGTGCAAACAGAACACATGACAGTGTCGTATTTGTGAAAGCATGCAAAATAGTGTTGCAAAATACTGTCACAAACATGAACATGTCACAAATGCATAGCACGACACTGTCACATTTGTGAAAGTGATTTTTGAAAGTATTTCAGGGAATGTGAAAAATCCTGTTTTGGGTCTTGTACACCCCAAAATACCATATGTGTAGTCTGTGTTATTTGTTGGTGGCAGCGTGCGGCCCAAGATGGCCAGTTATCCATAGTGATATGAGTTTTGCGGTGCGTGGAACATCTGGGATCAGAGTTAGTAGTGACGACCCCATGCCACAGCTCGATGGGAGCATGGGTGTGTGGTTTCATGGTTTAGATAGTTGTATGTTATTTCTGTTACCTGCTGCTGGTTGTATGTGATTGGTTGTGTTGCCTTGGTCCTTCCTCTACTTGCATGTATGTGTGTGTGTGTGTGTGTGGGGGGGGGGGAGGGATGCACAGTTAGCGTTTTCAACCCTAACACCAAATTTCCTCACTTTTGTTGCTGTGGAACAACAGTAACGTAAACGCAAGTGCAAACTGAAACGCAAATGGTAACGTTAATGCTAATGGTAACGCAAGTGCAAACAGTAACAGTAATGTAAATGCAAGCTGTGAAGGTAATGGAAATGGAAGTGCAAACGCAATTGCAAACACAAACGGTAATGGTAATGTAAATGCAAACGCCTAATGGTAATGGTAACAGTAACGATGACACAAACGCAAATGTAAATGCAAACAGTAAAGCAAACACAATCATAAATGCAGATGCAAATGGTAACAGTAATGCTAACGGTAAGGGTAACGCAAACATAAATGGTAACGGAAGTGCAAATGGTAACGGACAGGAAAACGGTAACAGTAATCGTGAACCAAACATACATGGAAACACAAATGGTAATGCAAATGCAAACAGTAACGCTAACAGTGACACAAACAGAAGCGCTAATGCAAATGGTAATAGAAATGCAAGTGCAAATGTAAATGCAAATGCAAATGATAACAGAAACGCAAGAGCAAACATGAATGCAAACACTAACGGTAATGATAATGCACACGCTTTGTGTTCGAAAGAGGTGCATTCAGAAGCACAGTGAATACAAAGAATGTGGGCATAATAGTGGCCATTGGACAGGAAAATGAGCACTTGGAATACTAAATTGCTTATATCTCAAGAACCGTACGACGTACAAAAAAAAATTTGAATCTCATATTATTTATGATTTTCTAGGCTAGTTTTGCACTTAGCCCCCTGGTGGGGGACTAAGAATTTTTGCAACGAAAAGTCCGCATCTCTAACCGTTTTCGAGATACGGGACCCAAAAGGTGCGGCAGATGCCGTAATGTTATCCTATGGGAAAAATCGTGAACTTCGGAGTGCCATAACTTTGCAGCCCTGTTATATTTTTGCACCAAACCACCAAAGGCACACTGTGTGATGTTGGCTTTCTTCCCTGCAAATTTCAGCCCAAAAGACCAAACTGTTGTTTTGCAGTAGGGTGGCAAAGATTTCCTATTGTTTTGGGCATAGTGTCGCAGATTTCTTTCGCAAATCACAACATTTTTGCAAAAAAAAATCACAAAAGTGTTGCATTTGCAGAAGTAATTTGTGATACTACTTTTTACAAAAATTTAAAAAACATATTTCTGGGGTGTTTTACCCCCAAAAAAAGATATGGCTAGCATCCTCGGGGCTCGACTAAGTGAACACAACAAGAATTGTGTCCCTAGAGGGTCCCAAATTTAAATGCCAAGCATTTTTCTGACCACCAACTGAAAAAAAAATGGCTGAAACATGAAAGTAAAAGGGTAATTTGCAATACTAAAAACTGCATTTGCAACACTATTGCGTAGTTTGTTAACTTTTCTCATAGACTGTAATGGGATTCAGTGTTTTTCGAATAACTTTTGAACCGTTTAATATTTTTTCATGAAACTTTTGAAAGGCACATTGGGGATCCTGACTGCAACTTCCCTGAAGTTTTCAGACCAACCACACAACCATGCAGGCTGTAGGCGCGAGCAATGAAACGTGCAAAACCTTGTAATTTATGCATATTTTGGCGCTCTGTAGCACTGCAACTGTATATCCGACCATAATGAGACTTGGCAGGTCCAGGGACCTGTGGTACCAGACCATGCATTCCAAATTTCAGGCAAATCTGTCACACGGTGCCAAAGTTATTAAGGTGCAAAATTTCAAATTTAACTTTAAATGGGGTACTCAACCCTAACTATAGTGGCACTACTGTGCCACTATAATACATACACACACACACACACACACGTGTATATATATATATATATATATATGTACACAGTGAACAATTTGTTTCAAAGTACTCTGTTTTTGGAGTAATTTTAATGGTGTTTTGCTGAGATGAGCAGGGACAGACTTCTCTCCAACTCCCTCTTCATAAGGCTGGACTGAACACAGCCACTGCATGGCATAAAGCTCATTTCAGTACAATGTGGCTTCCAATCCCATGGTACATTGTAAACTTTTCCTGTGGGCCTCTCTTTGCCTATAAAGTTACCAAATTCACCATTCATGAAAAAGTTTGCCTGTGGGCCTCAGGTTGCTAGCAAAGTTACCAAATTCACATTTCACAAAGTTAACCCTATACTGTGAGTTGAAACTTCACAGGACAAACTGACTTTGCAAACTGTGGTGATTTAGCAAAATTAATCCACAAAGTGAAGTTAGCCAACCTCGAATACCTCTATTAAGGGAAAACAAAGGGAAAAATATATATATATATATATGTAAAGAAAGAGAATGGGGGATCTAGGAGAAAAAGTGATAATAAGCAATGAAAGAACAGAAGCTGGAAAACAAAAATGTAATGATGGTACTATAGAGGCATAGCAGGAGTGAATGAGCTCAGGAGTCCTCAAGTGGGGACTAATAAACAGGGCATAGAAAGATGGTTGAAAGGTGACAATTGTGGAGTAAGGAGATGGACATCTGGAGAAAATGAAAATGGTTATGCACACATAGCTGGAATGCCACATGACTATGCCTCCCCCACACGCACTGGATGAAAGTGTGTGCAGGCATACCCACAAGTGCAAACATACTATGCACATATGAAAGCAAAGCTATGATGGGGGGAGGGTTAAAAAAGGACAGACTACAGTGGTAAACCATAAGGTGGCTGAAACTTGTTAGTAGAAAATAAACAGTATGCAAAGCATTGCTGCAGATTAACTATTGTCTATAGCCCATCCTCTGTAACATGGCCTAGGTAGGCAGGTAAGGTTCTACCATCAGGGGTGGGGATGTGCCCTGGCCCTACCCCCAAGGAAGGAACCACTGGGGCCGCCTACAGGGAAGGGCATCTGGCTGGGGAGGAAAATGAGGGGTAAATGAGTTGTGGCCTGTAGCTCTCTCTCACTCTTCCCTCCCGGCTGATGTTTTAGCAGGGGAAAGGCAGGTTCCAGAGGTTTCCAGTAGCTCCCAAGGCAGAAGGCTCCCAGATGGTAAAGCTGTTTGGTACCTCACATCTATAATCTGCTAGCCTTAACCTTGTTTGATTTTCTCTGTATCCATAGTTGCTTTGAGGAAGACTTTTGTTGTCACTTGGCAGGGCTCTTGTCGCTGTCAGCTTAGGGAACCTAGAGAGATGCAAAGGGTCAAACAGCATATAAAAATAATAATAATAATAATAATAAATAAATAAATTACAATTTGTTCTACTCGTGGATATGACCATGTTTAGTGCATGACAAAAGAATACTTGTGTAGGTTCTACCTGAGCTGACTGTGAGTCTGAGAACATTTTCCGCTGCTTTGGCTTGGTAATTCTGATCAGGGCATGCTGCCAGTGACAAATGGGTGATACCAATGGACCCAGATGGGATTTTCATTTTGAGACCACACTGACCAACACATGGGCTGGGCCAAGAGTGGTGTCCACTGGGGGGACCTGGACACCCTGGCAGTAGTAGTGGCAGTCACTTAATTGAGCAAAGCAAACTGGTTATTAGCCCAATACATATTCTGCTGCATACACCAAAAAATTCAAATAATAAGCTCTCTTAAACGTTCAAAGGCCATTCCAACCTAGCATTTATTATGTTTGGAAATGACATGCTTGTGTAACTTAATGAATAAACCTTGCATTTTGTTCTTGCTTCATGAGGGCATTGCATCATAAGTGCTTCCACTAATCCTACCAAAGTACTATCAATCACCTGCTTGCCTCCTCTGCCCCACTACTGGCTCAACCCCCCTCCCTTCTCCTCTCCTCACCTCTCCCCACTCCCCACACCAAGCTACACTTTCACCTCGCAAAATGTGCAACTACCCATTCTTTCGCCCTTCTCAAATTACCTCCCCCAACTACCATTGCCCTCCTCCTCTTGAAATTTCCTCTGGAATTCCCCCCCCTTTCCTCTCCTAAATCCCCCCTTTTGCCCTTAGTACCCAACTATGCACTTCCCCCTCTATCAGCTACATAGGAACTATTCCTCCTGTTTCCCCAACCCCGATCTCCTCCTCACATCTTTCTTAATAATCTACACCCTCTTTCACCACCCCTTTCTCTCCCACTTTACCACCCCATCTCTCTTAAGCTCCCCTTGCCCTGTGATATTCCATGTACTCCTCCCAATCCTTTTTGTTCATTTATAAGCTCTTGCTTTTCCACTTCTCTCACCCTTATCTGAGGTCTGATGCATTGTACCTACTCAGTGCATTGTATCTTCTCCCATACCTGTTATATTATTTTTTTCTTTTTATTGTACTCTTTTCTTCTACTAAATTATTGCTGTATCCTTTCCTGCACCAAAATATGATACTGTATATCAACTTCTAGTATAGTTTCATGTCTGATGCCTTGTATTACTCGTGACGTGCTGTACCTTCACCTCCCAATATACAGTATTATATCATGTATCATATCATGTATGTGCTTTTGTTTTTCATTCCCTGTGTCTGTGCTAGAGCACCCAGGTCATGACTGAAAAAGGCACTCATGCCAGTGCACTTACCAAGTCAACAAAGTCAAATAAATAAATAAATTAATAAACAAACAAACTTAAATAAATAAGTCTGTTAACTTTAGGAATGACAGGTTGAATGCAAGTTCTTCAAAAGCCAAGGATGCCATACTCTAGTTCCCAAATTACCTTTAGCATCCCTCCCCCAAGCCTCACTTAGTGGCAGAAATAAGCAGTACAGGGCAGCTGAGAGACTGGTAAAAGCCACGAACTAGGGCAATTAAAAAAAAAAAACAGACATGATGCTGAGTGCAAGTGCTCAGAATTGAGATCACTGGCATACCTTTTGATTTTCTCTTGTTGTTTAGGCTGTAGTAGTTGTTTGAAAATGGCTTACCTTGGGCTCTGCTGAGGGTGTCAATTGCACTTGGAGTGTGTGGTCTCTGCTGCTAAGGGCAACCTAAAGACCCCCTGCACCAGTGCTTGAGCAGGTGCCAAGGTGGAAGCACACCAGTAAGACCATGTGGCCACCAAGGCAGCCATCTCTTTTCTTTCCAAGGGTTTTTTGTTTATTTATATGAAAATTGAAACTTAGAAACATAGAATTTGATGGCAGATAAAGACCGCTTGGCTCTCTTAGCATGCCCATTTTCCCTACCTACTGTAACACTGCAGACCCTACTTGATCTCAGGCTTTACCCCCCATTTCTTTACCACTAAGCTTCCCTCATACCTAACTCATACATTCTTAAATCCATTTACAATTCTTGCCCCACCTCCTCTGCTGGGAGGCTGTTCCAGGCATCCATCACTCTTTCTGTGAAGAAGTACTTCCTCACATCTCCACTGAGTCTACCCCCTCCTGTTTCACAGCATGACCCCTTGTTCTTAAGCATCTTTTTCTGAAAAATGCTTAACTCTTCAAACATTATTTATAACCTTGAGGTAAGTCTCTATCATATCCCCTATCTCCCTTCTTTTCTCCAGGGTGTACATATTGATATCCTTTAGTCTCTCCTCAAAGAAATTTTGATCCAGACCCTGCATCATTTTAGTTGCCCTTCTCAGGACCACCTCTACTCTGTTCATGTATTTCTGCAGATATGGTCTCTAGAACTGCACACAGTACTCTAGGTGACATCCCACCAGTGATACTGTATATACAGCGGTAACAACAACCTCTCCTTTCTGCTGGTGATACCCCTCCCTATTCACCCTAGCATCCCACTAGCTCTCCCCACTGCTTTGTTACACTGTCTGGCCACTTTTAGGTCATCAGATATGATTACCCACAGGTCTCTTTCCTGTTTGGTGGTCGTCAATATGACTCCCCCATTTTGCAGTCCACCCCGGGTTGATGTGCCCCAAGTGCATGATTTTGCACTTCTTCACACTAAAATTTAGTTGCCATACTCTTGACCACTCCTCTAGCATTCTTAGATCTTTATTCATTTTTTCCATCCTCCCTTGGTGACTGGGAAATGCTCAATGAGCCAAGGCTCATTTCTAGGTCTGACCTAGGGAAGGGGAACAAAGAATAAAAATAGTATGCAGCTTAGACAAATACAGTCTTGCAAAGTCATGGTTGACAGAGACTGTAGAAAGTGCATAATGAGAAAATAACTAAAACTGGCAGTTAAGCATAACGACAGATGTAAATTGACTGTTAAGGAGAGGGGAAATAGGAGCAAGGAGGGAATGGAAGGAGTCTCAGTTGGTATCTGAGTGAGGCAGGGGAGGCAGCGGAATGGAGAGAAGAGGGAAGTTGGTTTCAAACAGAAGGGAGAGGACAGGCAAAAGCTGATTGGCCAGCTGAGGTCCAGGGACATGGCAAAGGTGCAATGGTCCATGGAGCAAAGGGATCATGAAGCAGTGGGAACAATGGAGAGTAGTGATGAAAGGTAGGAGGAAAGGGGCAAAACCAGTAGTTAGATACTGTATAAAGGAGACACAGTGCATCTGGCAATGGGATGGAAAGGAAAGAATGGATAATGGTGAGTAGAGTGAGCAGTGATGAGTACAAGAAAATGACTTGGTTGCAAAGCAACAGAAAGAATTACAGAGGGTATCCAATCTGGCCAGAGAGCTGGAGGGGGCAGACCCATAGATGACATCTTCATAATCAAAGAAAGGGAGCACCATTTCGGTGACAAGCTCTCGGTGAACCTCTAGGGAAAGACAATCTTCATTTCAGTACAAGGTACCAAGTTTAGGTTGGAGCTTGGCATGGATGACGTTGATGTGGACTGAGAAGTAGAACATGCTGTCAAGTCGCACAACAAGGTACTTGAAGGAAGGAACTACTTCAAGCAGGGAGCCATTCAGGGTGGAGAAAGTGGGAACTGATGTGAGTTGGCTAGTTTTTGACTGGTGCCAAAGGTCATAGACACTATTTTTTAACATTGACCCAGAGCTAATTTTTCTGCAACCATCTGAAGACACTGTGGATGTCTTGCTGAAGCAGACCTTCTGCATCAGTGGTGGCATGGTCAGAAGTGTATATCATTGCGTCATCTGCATACATGTGAATATGTAAGTTGGCACAGGCTGAAGGGAGGTCATTGAGGAAGGTGAAAAAGAGTATGGGGCCCAGGATAAGGCCCTGTGGGATCCCTCCCTGGATGGGAAGGTGGGGTGACTGGACACAGTACCATGTAATAACAATGTCAGCATAATAGCACAGAACTAATGAGTGAATGCATATTGTCGATGGCAATAACAGCGATCGACACCATGACACCTAACAATGTTAGCGACCGAAATTACATTTCTGTTACACAAATGATTAAAACTATCATTTTATGTGGGGGGCTAAGCCTCCATTCCCCTCTTGTGGGGGGCTTTGCCACCTGCACCCTCATTAATAATGTAATCAACTCTGGGGGGTGTGACACTTGGGCAGAGAGGAAATCAAGGGGGGGCTACATGTCAGCAGTGAGAGAATGTTGGGAGGCAACATGCGGAGGGGGGGAACGAACTCAAGGGGAATGGGACTTCCATAAAAATTTAAAAAACAATTGAACCACCAAACAATAAAAACAACATAAAAAACATGTCAACACCATGCCAGCTTCAAACCTGGGTCCACCAGCTTCACATACCATCACCTAAACCACTAGGCTAGATGGCCAGCTAGAAGCAATCCCCCAAACACAACCCTATAATCATCTCTCTCTTGCTCTGCCTCATTATAAGCTACCTCGAACTCTTTTACACTCACCGTAATTCCCCCTCACTATTTATTCCTACTTGCTATATCCACAGCAGCTCAAACTGAGTCGCTCTTATTGAGTAACTCAACTTGAGTCACCCATATTACAGGTTACCACTGGACACTATCTAACTGTACTGACAGAAGATGACCCATGAAATAAGAATGGAACCAATTGACAGCAGGATCTGAGAGGCCAGCAGAACCCAGTTTTTCCGGAAGGAAAGGGTGAGGCACTGAATCAAAGGCCTTAGCCAGATTTATGCAGATGGCTGCCGTGATGTGGCACTGATCCATCCCTAAGAGGATATGATCAATTACATGCAGCAAATAGGAGATGATAGGAGTGATTTTTTTCTTGAAACTAGACTGGAGTGAGGGGAGGAACTCAGAGGAGGAGAAGAAATCAGAGTGTCTATGGTAGACAAGCTTCTCTTGCAATTTGACAAGAGAAGGGAGGAGGAAAATAGGCTGATACCACAGGTGGAAGGATACCCCACTTTGTGCAGTGGTATAACATTGTCCAGTTTCCAGGACTGAGGGATCACACTAACGGAAAAGGATAGGTTGGAAAAGAGAGTCAAAGGAGATGCAATAGCAGGGGCAGAGATACTGTATACAGAAGCCTAGGATCAATTTATTCTGGGCTAGACTTATTCAAATTCAAGGAGTAAAGGGCAGTCGGGGTCTCCTGGGTAGTAACAACAGTGACGTGGAAGCCCTGGGAGGGAAGGGAATAATGAATGTGGCAAGAAACAGTCGTGGGAGAGGAAGAGAGAGCACAGATGGTGAAGAATACATTGAAGTATGAAGCAACAGAGGAAGAATCAGACACAGGTGAACCATTAATTAAAAGTACTGAGGGGCTAGACTAGGTAGGAGTGGGGTCAAAAAGTGAGTGGCTAACCTTCCAGGACTTTGAGGTGTTGTTAATGTTATTCTGGAGGTTGGCCTTTAAATATTGTGCTTTCGCTGTCCTGACAACCATTATAGAGGAATGCCTGATACACCTGTGCCTACCTGAGAAAGTCAGGAAGAGACAATAAGATTGATAGTGTGACCAGACAATGTCACAAGACTTACACTAACCAATTATTTCCAGGGTAATCAAGGGATAATTCTGGGATTTTACCCTGGATTTTTTGTGTGGCATGCTTGTCCCAAACTGTGTAGAATTTAGAGAAAAGCAAGGAAAAGGCAACATCAGTGTCAGATGAGGTATAGAAAGCTGTCCAATCTGATGCAGTAATGTCGCTCAAGAGGGCATGGGCATTGAGAGACTTGACTCACACCTGCTCCAGATTTATTCTGGAGTGGAGGGAAAGCATCTGATCTTCCTGATGCAGAATGTTATGCAGTTGTCACTAAGAGAGTCATGAAAAATATCAGCTGCAGTAATATGATGAGGATGGGCAGATGCAAGTGGACTGCAGATTGTTACACAAGGGTACAGACTGTCTAGGAACACTAGCTATTTACTCTAGGAAATTAATAAAAAAGAAAGGAAGTGGAACAAGCTGTTAGGCCATTAAATCATCAAGTGTCCATTTGCCTTTTTCTGCAAGAACACAAACTCTATTTTAGTAATGGCATGGATTCAGAGCTTGAGGCAGATGCCTTTTAACTAACCCTTTCTTCCACACTTAGACTGAAACAAAATTTACTGGCTGCACTCAAAAAATACACAGGCTGGGATGTTCAGAAATATGCCAGATGCCAGCACAAGTCCGGAGCAGTGCAAGTCCAATGTGCCATGGCACAATGAGCATGATATACAAAGGTTGCACATGGCGACGTTGTGCCAGCACAACACGTCTGAATATTGCATGGATGCGCCAGAGCACAGTCAGAAGTGTGCCAGGAAGAAATGCAACATGCACAATAGCACAACCATGGATGCACAGGGGGCCAAAGAAGATGCGCTAGGAGACATATGGACCAGCCACAGGCACAGCAAGGAGCAAAGCACCAGGGAGGAGGGGGCGGCTGCTGGGGAGGTGGTGGAGCCAGGCAAGAGGCACAGCTGGTCCACGATGGAACACCGCCCCAGGAGCACAGGCAGGAAGCTGGCCCTTGACCACATGCACCACAGCAATGGATGTAGGAAGGGTGGCGCCAATGGCCAAGGGTGGGCTGCCACTGGCCATTCCTCTGCTGGATGACATGCACCATACCACCTGGGCCACAGCCGGCCACACCCTGGCAAATGGCACCCAACACATACACCAAACATCCCAAACAGCCAGTCCATGGCCACCCCAGGGCACAGCCACTGACCGATGGGTGAACACCACCATACACAGCCCACAGAACAACACAGACACACCACACAGCCACCCAGCACACCGCTGCAGCATGGCCCCACTCACCAGCCAGAAAGCAGACCTGAACACAGATGGGTAACCATAAGAAATCTGTATTAAAAGCAATTAGAACAATGCAACAGGGAACAAGTTAGGGGTAACTATATACAGAGCAGGAACAAGGCAGTGAAGAGAGGGATGGGGACAGGGGACAGGGCTATACAAAGGGACAGGGGAAGGCATGGGAAGGGCGGACAGGTGCAGGAACAGCTGGTTCAGCCCCAACAGATCTTATGGGCAGGCACGTCCCACTGCTGCCTGGTGTTGGCCCCGCAGCAGGAGCCATCTTGTCAGTCGGGCGACCTCCAGTGTGGCGGTGGTGATTGTGATGAGCCTCCGCAGGAGGCAGTCATAGTTTGCCTGTTGTGGACCCCACTGGACACCTATGGCAAAGGAGGGAAGACGTGATCAGTGCATGTCCAGGGCACCCCAGCCCACCCACCATGCACAGCAGATTGTGGTGACACACACCCCTGGGGTGGCACCCAGGCCACCCGCAGTGGGTGGGCCCACACCTGCTGCCGATCCGGCATGTCCCAGCCATGAAAAGCGCTGGACACCAACACCCATGGGCCAACTGCCAGCATAGAGGTAGGCAGGTGGCATGGGGCTGCAGCAGACTGCAGTTGCACAGGTGGCAGCTGGATGCACCCACAGCCCTCCAGCAGCTGCCACACACAGGTGCATTGGCTGCACCCCATGCCGCGCACACTGTGGGCAGACCATAGCTGCCACGGCTCAGTGCACAGGGGGGCCATCCCGCACTCCTTCCCCTGATGATCACCCAGCACAATAATGTAGTAAAGCACAGTGCCTACCTGCACACTGTTGCGCTGCTCGTGCTGGTCTGATGGCTCCACCCGTCTGTCCTGCAGCTCCAGCCGTAGGTCCCATGCAGCCTGCCGTGGCCCGCCAGGCAAGCCTTCCACCCTGGCTCTCCTCCGGTACTCAGGGCCTAGGACGGGAACATAAACAGGCACACATTATTGCACAGCAATAACAAGTGCCCACCGCCCTCACCCCCCCCACACAGAGTGTACCCCAGCCTGGCACAGCCACAGTGCCGTGTTGCAGCGCACCCGCATGCAGCCCCAGGCCACAGAGTGCACAGTGACAGGTTCCCCCCCAGCATAGCATGCAGTCCTGCCAGCCCCATGGAACACTAGACATGGACAGATGCAGGTGGAGCACACTTACCTGCCTGTGGCACAGCCCTCTGTTGGACGGGCACCTGCAGTGCCCTGAGCCCCCCCCGGGTCCCTCCTCTGCAGGTCACCATATCAGTGGTGACACTGCTCCATTCTGCACTGCACACTGGTGGTCTGCTCAAGGCCATCTGCTACCTTCTGCCAAACCTCCATCCTAGGCCTGGCAAGGGGCTGCTGCCCAACCAGGCAGGCAGCATGGGGCTCCACCTGGGCCACCAGGTTCACTAATTCAACTTGGCTCCAGTTCAGTGCCCATGGTCCTGTGTGCCGCGACATGTCTACTCCGCAGTGTAGCAATCCAAAATGGTACCCTGTAGCACACAGGCTCCATGTGCTCGGGATGTGCGGCTCGCTCAGAGATGCACAACCCTCGTCAATCATGCATCCCGGGGACGCGTGGTACAGGTGTGGCCACACTGGCATGTGGGGCAGAGGTCCCTGGAGGGCATAGGGTAGGGTAGGGATCAGGGGTCAGCATGCGCACTGTGCCTGAGTGCACTATTGGGACCACAACGCATGGTGCTCAGCTGGGGCCTGAGGGCACCACACCATACACATCCTATGGTGCCTGGGTGCTATGGGGCCTATGGTGCCCAAGTGCTATGGGGCCTATAGCACCCAAGCGCCATTGGCCCTATAGTGCCCCAGTGCCATAGGCATTACAGCACCCCAGCACCATAGGCGCCATAGCGGCTGAGCACCGTAAAGTCTATGGTGCACCTAGCGTACACTGCACAATTGGTGTAGGTACAGGCCATGGCACATACATACAGACAGCTGCACTGCACACATCACAGCATTGTGCCATGACTTGTGCCAGTGCAAGTCCATTGCGCAAGGCACAAACAATGCGATATTCAGCCGGCATATGCAGATTAGCTCATCAACCTATCCACAGTGCATCAGGAGAATTAGCATATCATTACTGCACAGGACATGGACCGGTATTGCAACCATCAGAGGCAAGTTTCGCCCACTGAGGGGACAGACAGCACAGCAGGAAGGGCGGCTGGTGTGGGCTGCTGCAGCAACTGATCATATGTCATTGCCCACAGGTAGCAGCATGTCCAAATGAGAGGAGAGTGAGGAGCGTGGGCCTGCATGCAAGCGCAGGCCCAACTTTATGAAGGTGGAGGCGGATGCCATGTTCGAGGTGTACCTCAACAGAGAGCCTCTGCTAAGTGGCGCAACTCGCACACCCCAGGCCAGGGCTGCAGCTTGGGAGGAGGTGGCGGAGGCCATGAACCAGCAGGGCAGCCACCAGCAGTCAGTGCAGGAGTGCAAGAAAAAGGTTGGCACCGAAGGCACAGGATCAAGGAGAAGGTGGCGGCCATCCAGGTCGCAAGGGAGGCCATGGGTGGGGGTCAGGACGACATGCCACAGCTCACACCACAGGAGGAGCCGGTGGCAGCCACCATGCGGTGCAGTGCTGTCGAGGGGGTGCCAGGCAGTGGCTTCCAGACTGGTGGGAGCCCATCACTGCATGCTAGGCATAGTGGCATCTAGGGTGGGGTGGTGGTGACTGGGGGAGCCGGGGGGCCTGTGCATCGGTGGCACTAATGCTACTGTTTTCCCTTTCTGCACCAGAACACCAGCATGCAGTAGCAGGGGTGGTGGAGTCTGCCATGGGGGCATGCCCAACCCTGGAAGACCAGCCATCCACCACCACTGGTGTCCAGGGGCTCGATCGGCTGCAGCACACCACTGCTATATAGCCGGATGTCCTGGGCATGGTGACAGATGAGGCCCTGGCTGTGTTCCAGTGGGACGCCAGCCTTGGTGTGCAGTGTGCAGAGACACAGATCAGGGCGGGGTCCGACACCGATGAAGATGCGACCATTGCCCTAGTCAGTGGCAGTGTTGTCGAGGGGGAGACACCCATACCATACACCATCCCTGGCAGCACCGCCAGTGCCCTGTTGGTGGTGGGTCAGCTGCCCGCCACCACCCCCAGTGCTGCTGTGTGCGACAGTGGTGCTGGCGGATGGTGGTGATGGTGGTACAGCCGCACAGGTGCTGTCCAGTGCACAGGGGCCAGAGGGGTGGCAGCAGCAGATGGCTGGGGATGTTGAGAGGCCAGGTGCTACGTCCACTGCCGGTGTGCCGGTCAGTGAGCAGCCCCAAGGGGACCATGCTGTGCAGCACCCACCTGAGCGGGGGACTGGGCAGTGCAGTTGCATGCCACCAGTGGGTCAGCGCAATGCCCATGCGCCCCCAGGTGCCGACCCCTTGCCTGGGCACACCTAATTGCTGTGGGCCTCTGTCGAGCAACAGGTGCTTCTCGTGGCTGGGGTGTGCGCACTCCACGCAGAGGTATGCCAGTCAGCAGAGCAGCATGAAAGGGGCTTCATGCAGGTCCAGGAGGCCATCAATCGACTATGGAAGGACACGCCTGCAGGCCTGGATCACCTTGCCACTGCGGTCATGATCGGCCTAGCCCCACTGGCCACCATAGGGCATGGCCAGCTGCTGCAGACCCCACAGAGTACATTGTTCACCCCGCGGTCACAGCGTCATGCGACCCCCCTCGGTGTCTACACTAGGATCCGCTGTTGGCATTCCAGGCATGCCTGGGGCTGGCCTGTTTGGGAGCCTGTAAACCTCGGTGAGGACACGGTTGCATTCCCACAGTACCACCTCTGGGGGACTGTTGCATACACCCCCTGTGGCCGTTGCACAGCCTAGGTCTGCTGGGAGGCCATCCTTGTGTCTGCAGCAGCTGTGTGACCACGCGGTGGACCTGATGTTCCTGCCTCCCTGTCCACAGTCTGCTGCCGCCACCCCGTGTGCACATGGGTGGTGTGTGTGTGTGTGTGTGCATGCCATGGATATGGCATCCATGGACTGTGCCAGACACTGGCTGTGTGTGCACCTGCCCGGCCGCTGGCCTGTGTGATGTGTGAGTGATGATGCCACCACAGCATTAGATGCACCTGTGCACTGGTACTCTGCGTCTGATCCATGCCTGGTGCTAGTGCCCGGGTGCATGCCTACAGGCGTCAGTGTGTGTGTGTGTGTGTGTGTGGGGGGGGGTGCTGTTCTGTGTGTTGATGCGTGTGGCCGTGTGGACCGGCCCCACGCTCACCCATGCCCCCTGCCTGGCTGTTCAGGATGCAGGGCACACTCACACATGCCTGTGTGCTGTGCTACTGTGGCCATCCCATACATAGGTGATTGTCCACCTACCTGCATGTGCTGTAGTGCTCCTCTGCAATAGTGTCCCTGTGCTGGTGCACCATCCGGGTCAGCCGGGGATCCATCCACCGGGGGGGGGTTGCCCACCACCGCATGGTCCATTGGCCGCATCGTCCCCACTGATGTTCCCCTCTTCGAACTTGACAGTTATCCCATGGTCAGTGACCATGTTGTATAGAATACAGCAGGCCAGGAATAGACCACAGGCCTTTGAGGGGCTGTACTGGAGGGCATCGCCAGACCTGTCCAGGCAACGGAATCATGCCTTCAGCAGACCAAAACACATTCAATGATGTTCCACATGCTGGCATGTGCCTCACTGTACTGCTCCTCCACAGGGGATGACAGGCACTGGTAGGGGGTAAGCAGCTGGGGCCAGAGTGGTAGCCACTGTCACCTGTGTGGATGGAGATATGGTTAGCCTGGTATCCTATGTTGCTGCATCCCTTGTCTCCTTCCCAGCTGCACCCTGTGGCACCCCTACCCTGGTGGCACCCCATGCCTTGTTGTACCCAGCTGCCCATGGTCTTGGCATACCACTAGGATGCCAGTGGGGCTGTCCCCACACTTGAACCTGTGGCACAATGCTGAGCTGTACCAGATGAAGGTGTCATATGCTCCCCCATGGTGTGTGGCACAGACATTGATTATGCGCCACCTGGCATCGCATACCACCTGGCAGTTGATACTGGGGTAGCCCTTTCTGTTGATGTAGGCTACCCCCTCTGGGTCAGGTGGCATGCAGATGCCAACATGGGTGCAGTTGATGGCCCCTAGCATGCCAGGCATACATGCTATTTCGTGGAACTCCAGCATGTTCGCTGTATGCTCTGCCTGTTTACCAGGGAAGTGGATGTGTTCCACAGCATGTGACAGCAGGGCATTGAGGAATTGTGTGAGGAGATGTGATGTAGCCAATTGGGTTATGCCTGTGGTGTCCCCTGTTGGTCTCTGGAAGGTGCCTGTGTTGAGCAGGCACATGACAGCTGTTACCTTTGTCTCCACTGTCAGGATGTAGCTCTGTCTAGTGGGTGCCTGCATCTCTTCACTGCACAGCTCACAGAGCTGCCTCAGAATCACCCGGTTCAGGTGATACCAGCACACAATCTCCGTATCGGAATAGTTCTCGAAGGTGGTGCGGGTACAGTACAACCTGTTCTGGGTGTACTACCGACGGGCCCTTCCATGGCCACACCGCCCTGCCTCCTGCCTTCCCACACTTCACTGCGATCTGTGAAAACTGTTAAAAAATTTCTTAAGGGGCTAAAGATGTATCAGGTTTTTTTATGTACATGTGCTTGATATTGTTGTTGTCTTATAATTTTGTTATTGTGTGTTGTGTGTGTGTTCTTATTTAAAGTATGTATTTGACTGTTTGTCTATAACTGGTGTGACTATGTGAAACTTGGAAATTTTGCACAGGACTGTCTTGAAAACTGGATTGTATTATCCAAACGACATGTACTTTTCCTGTATAAAAATAAAGTTTTTTACTACTACTACTGCTTCTACTACACCCCACATTATGGCCTCCATCTGAAATATAGCACTGGTCATGGCCCCTGTTGTCCTGTCCCCCCGGGTGTCTGATTCCACAGGCCCTACTGGCTGTGTGCTGCTGTGCACCCTGCCCCCAGCTGGCTGCCTGTTGCCTGTAGCATCTCACTGCCACCCCTGTGGGTTCCTGTGTTGCTCCTCTCAGGCCTGGTGCCACTGTGTCATGCCCAGGCACACACACACCCACCGTCGCCTCCCTGCCTGTCACACTCACACTCACTTGCTCTCTCTCACACACTCTGTCACTCCCTCTCTGTCTCTATCTGTTTCTCTCTCCTTGTCCCCTACTGTGTAGTTTGCTAGCCTGTCTGTCTCTCTCTGTCCTGCTCCCCTCTGGTGCAAGTGCCCTTCTCCTACTTGCTCCCTGTATTTATAGGCTTAAGTCTGCTCTGCGCAACTGCCATTTGCTCCATGCTTGCGCCATGTGTCAGGTGTTGAATATTGCACTGTGCCACATTTTCAAGGCTATGCCCCCTGCCCTTACGCATGCATACATTACCATTGCACATTGGCACATTGGCACTTGCATTGCGCAGTTGCTGCCACTGAATATTGCTCTCTGGCACATTTCTGCAGTTGTGCATGTGCAACCTAGTTGCACGATGTGCAACTGCTTTGAATATCCCACCCACAGAATTTAGCTGCACAAAAAAGTCTTATTTTAGCATGAAACTCATGGACAGACGTGCACATAAAATGCCCCAGTGCTTTGGTTACTATTACATTTCAGATTACATAATCACATTTCCTCCCTTGCCCATGTTTTTAATCAATATATGGTGATTATTGTTTTAACACATACAATGCCTGTTTTTCAAAGGAGGAAATGTTGTGATGAACCATCCCGGTGTCTTCTTCCAGTATTTTTTCCCACCACCAGATCCTTGACTATCTTTATTGCTTGGCTTTGTACATTAGGACAAAAAGTTGACTTTTCTTTAAAATGCAATTTTCTTTCCATCTGTAATACCCTTTTGTCTATTCTATCCTAACTTCCAAATGTACCCTAAGCCCTGATTAAAATTTCAGAACCATATCTAAGTCAGTCTCACCCAAAATACACTCAGGAAATCTGTTAAGCTCATTCAAAGATAAATCAACTTCCATATTGTCTAAGTCCATACTTTTAGTTTCATCATTCAATAAACCATCAATCCCATCCATTAAATGCTGAATACCCACATTATGAGTATGTTGTTCAGAAAAATAAGAGTTAAGCTGCAAATTTCTTTATTAATTTAAATAGGTCTACAAAAACCATTAATCTGTCCACATAAGGAGTTTGGACAAATCAGAGTCCATGACCCAAAATGTTTTCCTTTGCATCTGTTAGAATTTCATTAGCTAACTTAATTACCTTTATTTGATTGCCTCATTCACTCTCATGTAGGGTGTTTTTGTTCTTGTCTTCTGCTATCTCCTTGACTGCTGTTGGGTAAAAAATATATTTTCCTCTGTGTGCACTTTCTGTAGTTTGTATGGTAACTGCTTTTACTTCATTCTGTTTTTGATTCCTTCCTCTGGTCTTACTGCTAGAAGGAAAATGAGATCTACTCTGACTTCTGTTCCTTCCTCTTCTAACTTCTTTCCATGTATAAACCTGCTGTTTCTTATAATCCTCTTTGTCACAGTCCAATTTTGATTGTTTTTTGGGCTTAAATTCTTCTTCATATTTCTCTATTTTACTGTTCAGTTTAGCTGAAAAACTCTGATATTCATCATGCTTGCTGAACTTTTTTTTAACTCATTCTCAATACAATCTCTTTTGGAATCTTGCGATACTTGTTTTCATCTGCTTTAATAATCAATTCTCTATAAGAAGAGGGCAGTATCTGGACAAAATTGTATCCACATACCACCCTCTTCTTATAGGGGACCCCAGGCACACTGCCACCAATTCAATCATTATTTAATTTATCCATATGATCTCTCTGTATTTAATTACCAAGGGACCCACATTACCTAATGGGTGCAATACATTACATGCCCTCAACATCCATTATTATTTGAGGAATCAATTAAAGTTCCAGTGTGTCATTTAATTAAATTTCTCTTTCAAAGGAGGATGTTCTCTGAAACTTAAAGCACCAAGTTAATTTACAATTCAATAAACACCGCCATCTCCCAAATCCATAAGTGCTTTACAAACTAATGAAAGAAGCTAAATATCACTGACCACAATTACTACTCACATTAAGGAAAAATTTAGCAGTTTCTCATCTTTTTTGATACCTCATTTTCATGAGCAGTATACGAACCCTAACTCATTCTAAAAAAAAAAAAAAAAACATAGCAAAAGTCTTATCACAAAATGAATACCTGACAATTTACAAACAGCTGATTTTACATAGATCTTAACAATTCATAAACTCTATCGAATCATTCATAATTTCTAAGAAATATTAACAGAAAAGAGCAAAACCATAACATATCCCTGCATCATAAGAAAGATTTCAAGTCCATAATTTACTAACATACTAAAATGCAAGCAGAATAGGCCTAACGGTCTTTTACGTCTGCTCGTTTGGTCAGCCCCCATCCTGGGAGATGACCTTGCTGCACCCCTCGCCTTCTCTGGCTTCTCCCTTCCCAGTTCCAGATATTCTCGCTGCATTGGATTTTGCTTCCAGAACCCTTCCCCTGTACCTGTCCCACCCCCTCTTGAACCCCTCCACCTTCTCTGCCTCCACCAGCCCCCTGGGCAGCGCATTCCATGGCTCCACCACCCTCTCAGTGAAGTAGCACCTCCTCCTTTCTCCCCTGAATCTTCCCCCTCCAGCTTCCACCTATGCCGTCTAGTTGCCCCCTCCTCCTTCCTTTGAAGCACCCTGACTGCTCCTCCCCTATTTACCCCCTTCATGTACCTGAAGACCTCTATCATGTCCCCCAGTCCCTTCTCTCTTCAAATGTGTACATATTTAGCTCTTCAAGCCTCTCCCCACAGGTCCTGTCCCCCAAGCCCCAAGTCATTTTGGTTGCCCTCCTCTGGACCCTCTCCAGGAGTTTAATGTCCTTCTTTAAGTGTGGCCTCCAAAACTGCATGCAGTACTCGAGATGCGGCCTCACCAAGCAGTTTTACAGAGGGAGTATAACTTCCCTCCTTCTGGAGGTGATCCCCCTAGCGATGCATCCCAGCATCCTGTTGGCCTTGGCTGCTGCCCTCCTACAAGTCTCTGAGTTGTTCATCTTGACATCCACCACCACCACCTCCAAGTCCCTCTCAGCCATTGAGACTTGTAGCATTCCCCAGGGTGTACACTTGGCCTGGGTTTCTGGCCCCCAGGTGCAGTACCTTGCATTTCCCTGCATTGAACCTCAGCTTCCACTTTCTAGACCATCTTTCCAGAGCCTCCAGGTCCCCCTGTAGGTCACCCTCCCTTCCTCCCCATCCACCACCGCCCCCAGTTTTGAGTCATCCACAAAGAGACTCATCTCACTTCTGATACCTGTCCTTATGTCAGAGATGTAGGTGTTGAACAGGAGGGGCCCAAGGACTGATCCCTGTGGGACCCCACTAATGATCCTCCTTGGGAATGAGACTATCCCGCCAACTATGACCCTCTGGGTCCGGTCCTGGAGCCAATTGCCTATCCATCTGATCATCTGATTCCCCACCCCCATTTCTCCCAGCTTATCCAACAGGCACTCATGAGGAAGAGAGTCAAATGCCTTGCTGAAGTCTAGAAAGAGGATGTCCATTGGTCTACCCAGGTCCAAGGCACTCGTCACCCAGTCATAGAACTCCACAAGGTTTGTCTGACATGATTTCCCCGGGATGAATCCATGCTGCCTATTGTCCAGGAACCCTGACTTTTCCAGGTCCCCCCCAGCCTCTCCCTGACAATGCCCCACATCACCTTGCCCACCACCGATGTCAGGCTGACAGGCCTGTAGTTCCCTGCCACCTCCCTTGATCCCCCCCCTGGGGATAGGCACTATGTGCGCCACCTTCCAGTCCTGGGGCACCCACCCTGTCCTCAGACAGATGGTGAAAAGCTCTGCCAGGGGTTTCGCCAGGACATCCGCAAGTTCCTTCAGCACTCTGGGATGTAATTTATCTGGCCCTGGTGCTTTCTCTGTCTTAAGGGACCTGAGGGTTCCCTCACTCTCTCTGCTGTGATTTCCACTTCTGCTACCTCTTCTCCCTACTTAGCCTTCCCCCCTCCTGCCAGTGATGCCTCCCCCTATCCCCAGACCTGCTGATTGGTAAGGGTCCCCCCCCAGTGTCACTGTCTCCTCCCATGTATGATGCAGCACCCCCATTTTCCTTGGTGAAAATTGAGGTAAAGTACTCATTTAGTACCTCAGCCTGCTCCCCCAGGTCTTGTGCCCATCCCTCCCCTGTTTTAATCCTGCTAATTTGCCCCTTCACCCTTCATTCATTTAGTCCTTTTGGGACCATACAGCCTATGTCAAAAATCCATCTTGTTTCAGATTTCAGCAAATTATTTGCTTGATCCTCACCACGATGCAATGGTGCCACACAGTCCATACCCAACACTTGCAAACATTTGGGGTCTGAGTTATGATCATTCATAAAGGCAGTCCAAAAATGTTTTCACCCTGCTTATGCACAATTGATTGAACATGATCTTGTATTGGTTCTTTCAATTTTCCTATTGTCATATCAACATAAAAAAGAGAACATGTGAACCAGTGAATATAGACTACATATTTTGCAGAAGCATTCACAAATTATAAAGTACCTTAATTTTTTCTGAAATAGTTGGATGCATAAACCTTTTTCCTGGGCATGCATGTGTGCACCTAAGACATATTTGCAGTCACAAAATCCCTGAGGTTTTTTATTAAACCATTGTGGAATTTCAGGTCTAGGCTTAATGTAGTGACTATGGTGGTTTGGTGATCATATTGCACAGGTCAGCTGTCTTGCATAGAGAGTGCTGCTGTAGTAATTGTGAGGAGAAGGCATGGCATCGTTAAGTGTCCGGTTGTTGTATGCACCTGTAAAAGGCCCCCTTTTTCTCCTTGCCCTGAACACTCTGCAGGAGTTGTCAAGCCCACAGCAGGACAGCTCAGTTTCCTTTCGACTAAGAGCATTGTATCATGAGGCATCCCTTAATGCGACAGTCTCTGAATTAGCATTACCATTGATATTTGAGGAAAAGAATGCATTGCCATGCCATGTGGTCACTCATGCATGGGGTGCCGTGATGGTGGGCTGACATGCTAAGTACTACCAAACTGCATGGCAGGCATGATTCACAGCATGCCTTATTCAGCTGGATTTCCCTGCTTTCAGCAGAGCTCCCCCACACCCTCACATTCCTTGCTGCCAATAATGTTGGGGAACAAAACAGCTGGACTTAAATATATACATAGATCTATAGATAGATAAACAAATGGATAGATACTGTATATAGTAATATATATATATATATATATATATATATATATATATATATATACTGTATATATATATATATATATATATATATATATATATATTAGAGGCAAAATTCATTTAACGTATTAGGAGTTGCCATCAATAAGTGAGGCCTGATGTTGCTGAAGCCCCTTGTTTCGCTCACACTCAACCGGCATCGGGTGCCATTAGGGGTTGCCGCCACAACCCCACCCCACCACATGCAAAGAAGCCAGAGGTGTAGGTGAATGGGGTGAGAGTTAGGACCCACAACCCTAATGTGCACCTCGATGCCGGTTGGGAGTGTGTGGTGAGGGGTCCAAGGGGGGTTTCAACCCTAACACCAAATTTCTCACTTTTGTCAGTGTGGAACAACCCTAACTAATGCATTAAATAGAGTTGTTTGCCTTTAATTTCTTTCTTTTAAGAATGATAAGAAATAGTGAATGTAAGGTATGCATGGAGGGCTCAACGTGATGTCTTGTCACATAGGAACATTGTGCTTGCAAACGCAAAATGGTAATGCTCATGGTGACGCAAAGCAAAACAGAAAGAGAAACAGTAGTGTAGACAGAAATGTTAAAAACTATGCAAAAGCAAGCGCAAATGAAAATGCAAAGGGTAATGCACATGGTGGCGTAGACGTGAACATTAAGTGAAACGGGAATGGAACCACAAGCGGAAATGGTAACGGTAACAGTAATGTAAGCACACAGGCTGGTTTTCCCTAAAAGCTGCATAGAGAAAGACAGTGAGTACAAAGAATGTATGCGTAATAATGGTTCTCGGAGCAGAAAATGAGGAGTTGGAATACTAAATTGCTTATATTTCATGCAGCATACAACATAGAAAAAAATTTAGAAGTCATATGATTTATCTGGTCTGAAATCTTCAGGCAACGTGTGGTCGGGGTCCCTGATGTGCCTTTTGAAGATTTCATGAAAAAATATTAAACGGTTCAAAAGTTATTCAAAAAACAAGTTCCCATTGTAAGTCAATGGGAAAAGTTGACAAAAAGTTCGACAATGTCACAAATGCAGTTTTTACTTTCGCAAATGGCCCTTTTACTGTCACAAATCTGCCATTTTGTTTTCAGTTGGCCATCAGAAAAATGCTTGGCATTTAAATTTTGGACCTTCTAGCAACCTAATTATTTTTGTATTCACCTAGTCGGATCCTGAGGATGCTAGGCATGTCTTTATTTTGGGGTAAAACACCCCAGAAATATGTTTTTCAGATTTCTGTAAAAAGTACTTTCACGAAGTACTTTTGCACTTGCAACAGTGTTGAATTAATTTGCGAAAGCTTTCGCAAAGTTCGACAGTACTTTTCCAGGCTGTGTGAAAATGACAGCAATTCTTTGCCACCCTGCTGCAAAAGAACGGTTTGGTCTTTCGGGCTGAAATTTGAAGGGAGCCCAGCCAACATCTTACAGATGTGCCTTTCAGTGTCTCAGAGATGGTGCTGATGGCCAAAGGTGGGGCCCCTGTAGGTCTGCAGGATGAAGACATGGTAGTGATACTAGATAACATGTTTACTAGGCTCTGCAAGAGCAAGACCTACCCAGCAGGTGTGGGATGCTGGTGCACCCTGCCAGCTCCTGGAGGGGTTGGAGTGAGACATGAGGGACATGGTGTGGAATACATGGTCCTCTGCTCACATGCTGGGTCAACTTTCCTACAACATGCCAATCCTGATGAAGAGGGCTTTGATCCCTCAAACTGCTTGGGTACTTTTATGTTTGTTTGGAAACACTCAATTAAGTAAAGTTAGATTTTTTGAAGACTTGTGTGACACTGCTTTTCTTTGTGTGTCTGGACTGTTTAGCCTTGACTGCAGCAGCTCTGATTACTTCTTTACGCACTGGTATTTGTGTTCTCTCTCCAACATGCCAATGCCACTCCAGTCATTACACATTTTAGGATTGGCCATGAAACAGGTAGGACTCAACTGCAAATATGTTAATATCCACTCTTTTCGGACAGGGGCAGCCACAACTGCCAGGGCAAAAGTGTTTACCAATGGGCAGATTCAGGCACTTGGTTGGTGGAGGTCCCAAGTGTTTTTTCATTATGTGAGGCCACATATGCTTTAACATGCTTTCACATTGTCTTGCTGTTTTCCCGGTCCCCCAATGGTTTCAAGTAGGTTTGGATCTGTTGACACTTCTTTTATACACTGGACAGCAGAGGGAACAGTGCAATGGCCTGGGGGAGGAATCTGTCATTTCCACTACAGAAAGCAGAGATTCATCGACTGGGACAGAGGGGCAAGTGCTGAAGGGAACTACCCCATAGGCTGGCAGTGGAGGACTGATGAGGAACTTCCCCAGATATGCTGCTGATTCACCTGAGTGGGAAAGATCAGGGACTTCAGAAAGACATCGATTTGCATCTCTGAATGAAGGAGGACCTGAGAGCCATTCACGAGATGTGGTTTGGTCCAATATCATTCAGAGGCATCACTGGCATCATGCAGAGAATTCTTATGTTATGAGCAAACTGTGCATATGCATTAACAGGGAGACGCAGACTTGCAAGTAATTCATTAGGGGATCTGTAGTGCGGCACAGTGACAGCAACACATATAGTCAAGGACATTATGCTAAAGATGGTGTTCATTTGTTAGACTATGGTTGGGACTTGCTTTAGATTTTCTCTTAACAGGTCTTGGAGGAGTACATGGACTGAACTTTGTGGGTGTCGGACTTTGTCTGTCCTGTGGCAGCTTGGGAGTCTCTCAGGGCAATGGTACAAGGGGAAAATGGGAAGAGGCCAAATTCTTCTGAAGGATTCTGCTTCTCCGATTACCACAAGGCAGGGAGCTGCAAAATCTGGTTCCCATTTTGGGGGCTCACAAACAACCTCATTGGGCTTGCAGACCATATGAACCCCCTACTTACTGAGGTTTGGGTTCCAAGTGAGAAAGGTACATTATTCCGTCTGTCTGCACATGAGTTCGGCCTTTCACAGGAAGGGGCGCAGAGGTACTGATGTTGACTTGGTGAGAGTCATTGAACTCCACGTGTCACTCTGATAATGTAATATATTGATTAATAAACATATGGTTGCAGACATTTTCTCCGAGACTGGTGTGGTGTGTGTTTGTCCAGGGGAAAGGGTATGGGGACTAACAAGACAGTAAACAATCTACTAAGTTTTACTGCAGACTAAACATTGTGCTTGGCCCTACCCCTATAACCTGGCCTAGGTAGGCAGGTAGTGTTTCATCCACGGGGGTTGGAGTGATGCCCTGACAACAACCCCAGTGGAGGAACCACTGGATCACCCACAGGACGTGAGAATCTAGCTGGGGAAGGAGAATACGGGATTAAAAAAAACTGTGGCCATAGATCCTTCTCACTCTTGTCTCATAGCTGAAGATTTCCCACCCATCCTCATAAAAGCAGAGTTTTATACTAGCCAGATTGGACTAGGAATTCATCTGATCCCTATGGGTGATTGCATTCTCCATCAGTTTGCTGGTCTCTGTTCAAAGCCAGCCTTCTGCAGGGCCATTTACTTCTCAGAGATGAAGTCAATTAGCCCTTTGAAGGAAACAAAAAAAATTCAGGAAAACCTACTGAAGAAGATACTGGAAAAACTCCCCCCGACCCCTCCAAAAGGCTAATCAAGACTAGGGGTAGCTGTGATCATCGCAGTCATTGCAACTGTGAGTAGCTTCGGAGAATCTCACAGCAATGGTACAAGGGGAAAAGGAGAAGCAGCTGAATTCTTCTGAAAGACTTTTCTTCCCTGGTCATCATGAGGTGGGTGCAGCAGGACCTGGTACCCACTTGCAGATGGGTCATAGCCAATCTCATTGGGCTTACCTGTGCATATAGTACCACCAGACAGAATTCAACACTTGCCACCCAGCCATATGAACCCGCCCTACTTACTGAGGTTTGGGTCACAGCTCAGACAGGTACATCATTCCCTCATTCTGAACATGGGAATAGCCCTTCATGGGAAGGGGTGTGGAAGTTCTGAGGCTGACTTGATAAGTCTCCCCTAGCTGTGCGCATCACTCAGAAATGTAATATGTTGGTTTATAAACATATGGCTGCAGTCATTTTCTCCAAGGCTGGTGTAGTGTGCGTCCAGGGGAAACAGCATAGGGCCTAACAAGACAATAGATCTGTCAATAAGTCAATAAGTAAGGATACAAGGTTCATATCCAAGCCAATATATGTTCCATGTTTAAATTAGGAGCTTATAAATAGATGAATACATCAGAGTATTATTCTGTCTGTCTTGATTCAGCAGTTTTGAATAATGATGAATCCACACCACCACAGGCTATATATTATCTATTCGTGAGTTCTAACTTTCGTAAATCAGAAATGCAAAAGCATTTATAACTCAGAGTTGTAAATCAGTGAGAAAATGTTTAGACTTGCAAATTACTGTTAGATGCTTTGTGAAGCTGTGTATTATAACCTTTGTTTTACAATTTATTTACCCAGGATAGCACAGCTGAGATACATCTCATTTGCAGGGGTCGTTTATTTTTACTCACTTCTGCAGGTGTACAAATTACAGCACTGGAAAGTGGAGTGACTTGTCCAAGGTCACACAGCGAGTATTTGGCTCTGGTGGTCAGTGTTCTAACCATTAGACCACATATAAATAAAAATTCCAACATCTTTATTAATTATATTTTCTCATCAGAAATGCAATTTTCTTGATTCTTGGTCCCATTATTTGACCAAGGTATTGTATAATGGTCAGGGCATTCAAACTGGTGAGATATTCAGTAAGTGACAGTGGGTTGCCCTGATTGAAGAGCTGTTCATTGAAGATTAGAAGTAGCTTAAAGCTGATTTTAATGTAAAGATCCTCACTACAATTGCACTGGGCAAATTATTTAGCTAGTCATACTATATCCCTGTCATGCAAGGCATCATTAGCAATGATGGCAAGTACACTATAAAGGAATTTTAGATTTAGATAGAATTACATATTGCTTATTTGTGAAGATTAATCACTGTTTTAGCCCTTTTAGTCAGACACTCCAAGTTTTGTCAGCTTTTGTGTCATGCTCATTATGTGAGAAATGTCCGCAGGGGTATCCCGTGACTTTGGCGATCGTGATTGGGGCCTACTGAAAGGGCAATTCAATTACTGCACCTATCATCGGGGCAACTGGGGAAGGTGGGCGACCAGATGGGGGTTTGTGAAATTGCGACATCCTGTCGCTACATGCCTGAGTGTGGGGGGGCAAGACACCAAGTGTGGGGTGGGAGGGGATGGAGGGTTGTGAGGGGTGGTGCTGTGGCGAGCTGCTTCTGTGGCGTGGTGTGGGTTCAGGCCTGGCAGAGGTACTTTTGTTGTGCCCGCCAGAATTTTTATTTTTCTGCATTTCTACCCCTAGACATGCATCCCCTGAGTTGAGAATCCTTAAGTACAGGGGTGCAGGGAGCACCCCCCTCATAAAGTGGAAAATCCCAACTCCCCAGAGCCATTTTGCTGTGCATTTGGGAGTACATTGCTGAAATATGTTTTCGGCAATGTGCCTTCACCGTTATCACATAGATGCATCTGCAGGTGCAGAGTTACACAGGCAGGGCACACACAAATCACATGTACTGTACCCAGCCTATCAATAGTACATAGCCCCCATTATGCAAGAAATTTTGATCCATCCTATTTGCACTGCTGAACTGCTACTAACTATTTTTAAACTAAGTTATACTACATAACACAGTACTACTAAATGAAGGAGTTACCATGATTTTGCACCATAAAAGATTTGTGAGTGCAGTTCCTTTTTGCAGTTTGGTGGGAGCTTGTCTTTCTGGACTTGGGAGCCCCATATTCAGAGCCATCCAGAAGCACGCGCATAATGGTGCATCACAAAAATAAATTGCACTGCCTGGCTCTGTTATGATATTCAAACAGAATGCATGATGAGAACAGACTGCACATTCTGTTTGAATATCGGACCCTGGATGCATGGTGCACAGCACACGGCCGCCATGTATGGCACAGCATATCCAGGGTGCAGGGCTGAAGACCACCATAGGGGAATGCGTGGTGCATACCTGTATGAGCTGCAGCCCCATGAGTGATATTCAGCCAAAATATGAAAATTAGCCCATTGGGCAAGCATGGCACAAGGGGGTCTCACACATGCCCATTATGGGATCATTTTCATGGCTGCACTGGGCTGAATGTGCTGGTGCAGCCCCAAGCACTGATCTCGAGCTGTAGAGAATCAAAAATCCTTGGTGGTCCAGTGGACCATGTCAGCCCCGAACACCCATACATAGTAGTGTAAACCAGAACCCTTTTGCCTTAGTGTAGTGGTCCCCCTCCCTGAAGGATAATGTCAGCCCCTTCCCCAGTCCTGATCCCATCAAAAGAAAAGTCATCTCCCCTCCCTAGTCCTGATCCCATGAAACATAATGTCATCCACCCCTTCCCAGTCCTGATTCCATGAACAATAAATGCAGCCCCCTCTCCCTAGCCCCAATCATCTGCTTGTTGTCACAAACAGTGAGTGCATACTCTTTAATATCTGTGCTCTGGTACTGATCAGTTGGCAGCTGGCCATGGTAGGAAGAGAAGGGCTGTGCCAGTTGCTGATGGAGGTCAGTATGAGTGAGGTTCATGGTGGTAGGCTACCGGAAACTGGGAGGGGAATGGGGGGACCACTAGCCACCAGGGATCAGGGTTCGGGGACCTTTCTGATTACCTAGGGATCAGAGCTAGGGTGGGGGGACCACTGCAATACGGAAATGGGGTTATGTTTCAGTATTATACGAATGTGTGGGTGCTCAGGGCTAGGGAGGGCGGCTGCATTTATTGTTCATGGGATCAGGGCTGGGGAAGGGTAATGACATTATGTTTCACAGGATCGGGGCTCTGTATGGAGGTGCAGTTGGGGCTGCACAGTGTCTTGGGGGCTTCTGAATATTGCCACACCCCGACAGCCTGCGCAAGTCCGGAGATACGCAGTGCATCCAAGGATGTGCCACTCATCTCCTTTGAATATGTGGGCCTTGGTGTATTCAGATTATCCAGGATGCTAACAGCACCATCTATGCTAAGGAAGAAAACAATTTTAAATAATTTATCAATATTGTATTGATTGGCACAGTCATAGACAACTGCTGAACTTACCTTTTTTTTGCCATAAAGACTTTTATTGAAGGTGTTTAACATTACAATGTGAACATGCCACAAACACAGTTCTATTTATCCCCCAGACAATAGGGGGACAGAGGAAGAGCAGAAGTATAATACATACTAATTACAGAGGCAGTAATGGAACTACTGTATCTGGATAAAGAACTTCACCTACCAACATTCAGCAAGTATATACAGCAATTTAAGAGACACTTCTGTTATGCTGAAAAGAGCTAAAACATCTGGCATGGGTCAAAAAGGGCTTAAACATCAGGGACTATTACTACCATCCGGAAGTAATAAAAAGGCTTAGTTTCACATATATACAGTACTCCTTTTCCAAGAGGAGACCATTCCCTTTTTGAAATAAGTTTAGGAAAAATTAAAATACTGGACTAGCAGTATGTACAGATAGGATGAAGACAAGATGTGTCAGTGTCTAATTATACTATGCCACTTCATAGGAGGTGGTGGGGGCACACTATTCTAGGAAGTAAATCAGGGTCTATGAGAGGGGTGATAGTAATCATTGAGGACAATGAAATCCAATATGAACCCTGAACAATTTCAGGGGTCTAGATAGAGGGAGGGGAGTTGCAGATGGGTCCCACTTAGTTTGAAGGGCCCCCACACTTGCTGGAATAGGGAGTCTTTCCCCACTGCAGAGTATGCTATCTTTTAATATCTGCCCACTTTATGGTCTAGAGTAGTGCACTGCATTACTATTTGATGGGAGAATGTCTCCAGTGTTGAATGATTATCCTAGTGGCTGCAGTCAAGGTAGCAGCTTACCAGAGTTTTGGGGAAGGGTGTACAATAGAAGGCAACAGTATATATGCCAAAAAATCCAATTTTGAGGACCAGAACAGGTAGTTGTAGGCTCAAAGCCAGACATGCTGCCCTGGCAGAGTCCCAGTAGGAGGCCAAGTGTGGTCAGGTCCACAGCAAATAGGTCGGTGAGGTCTGTGGGGAGGAAAATTTCCAACAATCTCTATGGGGATGAGACCCATTTTATACAGAGCTAGGGGGTATGGTACATTCTGTGGAGGACCTTACATTGCAGTGTTCAAGACTGCAGCTCTCAAGTAGCATGGCAAGCCATTGACAAACCTGTTCCCATTCTTCTGGGTAATATCAGTTTCCAATTACTGACTCTATCTCTCCCTGAGGCTAGTGGATAAAGAGGGAAGAGGCTTCTGTTTTAGCTTGTAGATGGTTCCAGCTATGCTTTTGGTAGTGGTCCTGCTGTTTATCCACTGATGGAATGTTCCACTCTATAGTACTGAATATTCCCTGGGAAGCCATTCCTTAATAGCACTATGGAACTGACAATATTGGCATTGGGAGTGTACAGGTAGAGAGAATTCTACGACTAAGTAGGAAAACTATTTCAAGGTGCCAAGAGATTCACCAAGAACATCTTCTAGCATACTAATACTCACTTTCTTCCAAATAAGCAAATGTTCTGAATTCCCATCAAGAAGTATTTTTTAATTTCTCCATAGGGTCTGGCCCTGGAAAATCTAGGGGACCAGCCAAGGAGAGTAGCCTCCCTCAGCCAAAGAATCCTCTTTGCACATGTGCACAGGGATGAGTGTGAGAGGAGTTTCCAATCTGGGTGTAGAAGTGCACAGACTTCTGTCAGAGAGACCTGAGTGCACTCCAAGGATGCCCATGATGGGACTACACTGTCAAGCATGGCTATAGCAAGGTAGGGCTTGGCAAAGACTGTGTACTACATGATATTTCTTCATGTCCAGAAGCCCAAATCCTCCTAAATGCCAGGGCTGCTTGAGTTTGAAGAGAGACATTGCAGTTTGCTTTTTGGGACCAAATAAATTGGGAACAGACAATGTCCACTCATTTAAAAAAGGCCATGGGAATCTGTAGTGAGAGATTTGCCAAGTGATAGTGTAGTTTAGGAAGGGTGAGTTTTAAGCTATTAACCATACTACCCAAAGAGAGTCACATGCAGCCCCAGTTTTGAACATCGACCTTAAGCTTATCAACAGCCCCAAGTAAGTTAGCTTTCACAGTGTCCTGCATTGTACACCTAGTGGGCACTCCCAGACAGGAAATGCCTTCCTAGCACCATTGATAGGGATGCCCTAGAAACATCTGTTGGGTACAGATGTCTGTTCTGCAATTAATCTTTTACTTTGTAACATTAAGTTTATATCCTGACATAGTGTCATAGGCTTGTATAATATCTGATAGTCAATTTAAGGAGTTAGGAATGTCTGTCAAAAATAAAGAAATGATATCAGCAAAAATAAGTATTTGGTGACATATATCCTTTACCACCAGTCCTGGGAATTCTGAGGCAACTCAGACCTTTTGGGCCAATATGGCTTGATGGTGTCCTGACTAAAGGAGAAATTGGGGGATACCACAGAATTAGTAAGGATTACTGCAGTGGGGTTCTGGTAGAGCAGCCTAATGTGTGAGATAAGGGTGGGAAGAAAACCAAAGCAATATAGGATCTCAAAAGGAAATGCCACTCTACCCTGTCAAAGACCTTTCCTACATCCAGTGACAGTGGGGCAGCTGGCACGCCTGCCCCTGGTGTGCCTCCCACACAAATCCAACATCCTTTGAGTATTGTCAGGCCTTCCCAAAACAAACCCCACCCGGTCTCAATGGCTATGCCCCAAAATAACCCCTCCCATTCTACCCGCTATGACTTTTGCAAACAGACTGGTGTTCATGTTGCTGAAAGAAATTGGATTAATATGTGAACACTGAACACTATCCAGATCTTTTTTGAGGATCAAGGTGATCAGTGTCTGCATAAAAGTAGGAGGGAGAGCACCAGTCTGCCATGCCTCATTAAACACTTGAGTCAGATGAGGTGCCAAAATAAAGGAAACTGAGGAATAAATTTCACAGGTGTATCCATCCAGACAAGGGGATCTGTCACAAGACATAGAGGTAATCACATCCTGAACCTCTTTAAATGTGAGTGGTTAAACCAGGATCTGGTTGACTAATTCAGGAACCTGGGGCAGGACATGATTAGAAAAGAGAGCATCATATTGAGCCATAGTGGGGACAGGGACAGCCTGATATAACTCCTTACAGAAAGCCAGAAACTGCATTAATGGCTGTCGGAAAGGTGATGACCTATCCACCTGAAAAGTACAGAAAATGTATATATTTTTCTGTTTCTCTAGCCTGCAGATGGTGGGACAGTAATTTAGCAAGCTGTTCATCTGCCTCCCAGTACTTTTGTTGGAGACAAGAAAAAGGGCATGGGTGACTTGATAGTGTAGTGCAGTCTCAATGTAAGCCCTAAGGTCCATTATCTGTCCCCTGATGGTATCTTCCCTGTCTCGTGAGCTATGAACGTTCTGTTCCAGATGGCAAAGATGTTGCTTCTTGTCCCTGGTTTCTTTAGTATTTAACCTTTTGACCATAAAAGTATATGCTATCAAGTAACCCTACATGACTGCCTTCACAGCTTCCCACAAATTAGCCTCTGAGACCCCAGAGTTTTGATTATTAAACAAAAAGGATTCCAGCTTCCATCATAGCCAAGTACAGGATGCTGGGGAGGTGTGAAAAGATGTTTTCCTTCTCCATTTATTCCAATGTATCGGTTTGGGGCCCCATGTAACATTTAACGAAAAAAGAGCATGGTCAGAAATGAGCAGACTGCCCAACTCTGCCTTGCCAATTTTATCAATCAACTTGTGGGAGATAAAAATAATATTGTTTCTGCTCATGAGTAGAGGAGTAGAAGGTGAAATCTTGGTGACCAAGATGGATAGCCCACCAGGCATCAACCAGCCCTAGGCTCCAAAAGGAGGTCAGGACATGTGTCGCTATTTGCCTCTCTAAGTTTGTACCTGGCCTAATGTGGTCAAGGGTCCCATCTAGCACCACATTTAGGTCCCTTCCTAGGATAACATGTATCAGTTCTCCCTGAAATTGAGAGAGCTGGCCATAAAAAAAAGACAAATCAGGTTCTGAATGAGCATATATACTGCCCAGGGTTATAGTGTTCACCTGAAAAGTGCCCTCCACATAAACTATGCATCCTTCTGGATCTTTGTGGGTGTGGTGTATACCCATTTGGTTACCTTTGGCTCATAAGATTGCCACCCCACAGGAGATGGTAGGAAAAAGCACCATGGTATACTGCCCCTACCCAGATAGATCTGAGACATTCTGCTTCACTGGCAGACAGGTAGGTCTCCTGAAGGAGGCCTACCTCACATCACATATCTTTAAGTCTGGTGAAAACATTTCTCCTTTTAGTGGGCAGTGGAGCCCGCTAGCATTCCAACTAATCACTATCAGGGCATTCATAGGTAGACAAGTAAAGGGTTCTAAAAGGGAGAAAGGTATTACTGCTTCCATTGAAACAATTACCCCTTCATCCCAATTCCCATCCAACAAGCAGAACAGAAATATAAATAGAGACCCACACACACCACACACCCATGTAGTCAGTGCAATAACTTGGAGAAAAAAACAAACTCTAGTAAGAGCCTAGACAGCTGCAGCTATGTATGATGGTTGTACATGCACATTGTGGCCTCTATGCTAGCACATGCATACTGAGATCACAGCGGCAATCTTGTGCATGGCAATCTCCATCACACATGCACATTGTGGCCACAATACTCGCTCATGCACAGGTGGTGCTGAGACAGAACAAAATAGAGCAGTACAACACTGCTATAATGAACACAGCAGAGTGCTGCCACTAATGGAGGGATTATGCTGCAATTCCAAATTTTGTGTTCATCAGTTGGAGTCTCTGAGGTGCTTTTTTGATAGCAAGATGGCTGTAGGGCTCCTCCCACTGCAGCTGTAATATGGGACCAGTATAAAAAGAGTATAAACAATAAAATGTTTAAACAGATAAGGAGTGTACCCTCTATGAGCTGGAGGAGGCCTCGAGTTGTTAACCTTGTAGGAGAGAAACAAAAACTAAGTAATATTCCACTCTACACAGAACCAAGATTTAGAGAACACACCAAGTTACAGCTCACCTTTCCATCCCCTCACAGTAAAGTGAAAATGACAATATATGTGCATGAGTAGCTTCTTAGACTGGCTATAGCTCTGTATATAGAAAACAACAATCCCTGCCCCCAAAACCAGGGAAGGGGAACACCCAGTACTTTTACTAAGCATACTGTACCTGTTAGCTGTAATGCAAAACACACACAAAGGGGAGAAAGGGAATAACTGGGGAAGCAGAAAGGGGAGTTGCATTGGACACAGGGGAAATTAGGCAGTGTAATTGCAAGTGAAAGCAAACAGGTGGCAGCATTAAATTTAGGGAAACAAAATGTTAAATGTGAAATGTCTCTGAGAATACCAACTGTCAGCGAGTAGTCTTTTTCCTTGTGCAAAGCTACACTGATTCTGTGTTCCACATCAGTGTGTTGCAGTCAGAGCCCAGGGCAATCCACCTGACTAGTTGACACAAAAGTTACATCAAATTCCCAGCAGTACAAAGACCCTCATTTTCTGTTACTGGAGGAGTATAGGTAGAACTAAGATGGACTACACAGTAAATGAAACAAACCGCGTGAGTCCATAACAGTAAATGGCTTAAATAGCAACTGAGCTGCTGGTGTGTTTGAGTAGCAGGATGGACTGAAAGAGCAGACAGAAGCAGTCAGGAGACTTGCTCTCCAGAGTAGGAGATTGCTGGTCAATGTGTTCTGTCAGGATAAGGACTCCTATTCAACATCGCAGTACTTCCAAACCCTTTGGGGAAGGCGAAACAGTCAACTGGATCAGTGCCTCCATTACTGTTGAATCCTCTGCTGGAGCATCTTGACCCAGTCTATGACTTGCTTCTGAGGCCATCTGTCATCTGTGAAACCCAATATCAGGTCCAAAGGCCATCTGGAAGAAGGTATTGGTGTCCTCAGGTGTGGAAAATGACTCCGACTTCCCTTGGTACTGCACAACTAGGGTTGTCAGGTACAGCAGGGAATTTTGTAGCCCCCAGTATTGGAGCCCATCCTTCTCTCAGCCATAGTCCTGTTTGCATTCTAAGATGGAGCAGGAGTAGTCTGGATGAAAAGAGATTTTGTTTACCAATTACTAGGACATCTTTAAGGTCCCCTGCAGCCCCAAGTATTATTTTTTTGTCCACAAATCTCAGTAATTTAAAGATTAAGGGGATTTGGTTTGGCAAATTTACCCTGCTGCTTCCCCACTTTGATACAATGCTCCCACTCTATCTCCGTGCCATACTCAGAAGACAGATTGAGCCATACTGGAAGTTGTTGCTGAAGATAGTTCACAGGGTCTTTACCTTCTAGTCCCTCTGTCATCCCAATTATATGTAGGTTTTCACATCATCCTCTCCCATCTAAATCCTCAACATTGTCCGTGAGCCATTGGCTATGCTCCTTGGCATCCTGCAGTCTCTGGTCCAGGTGTACAACTACCAGCTTGGCAGTCTCTAATTGCACTCCCACTTGACCCACTCTGCCCCTTAGAACAGCAATGGCAGACTGGGTGTGAGTGACAGTCTCGCGGATGCTTTCTGGGGGAAGGGCTGGGAGAGTCCCTGCAATTGGCCATCTTGATCTGTACTGCTGTTGGAGAAGAAGGAGTGTTGGCAAATGTTTTTTCTCCCCCCTCTTCCTGTCCATCTTCGTGGGGTCAAAGGATCCGTTATGCTGGTAGGAGGTTCTGATATTGTTTCTGACTAGAAAGAGTTTATCTTCTCACTCAGGTACCAGGATGTGCAGGTGAACCAAGGAAAGAATGAGATGGAGATGGTTTGGTAAAGCAGCCATCAGTCTCCCTGGTACCATGTGACCCCAGCTGCCCCTGTACAGTATTACTAAAAAAGGGAGAGTTGTGTAGGACACTGGCGATATCCCCTACTGTTTTGTTCTAATAGCCATGGTATCATGAATTCCAACTTGAATGAGCACAGAGATGAACAGAAGGGACCCCAGTTTAATGACTTCTCTAGAAAAAGGCACCAACAGACCCATAATACAATGATAGTTATATACAGTGTGTATGTATGTAGTTGTGTATGAATGTATGCACTGTATGTTTGTGAGTTAATCTGGACATGAAGATAGTCTGTATTACTGTAACAAACTGATCTGTAATTTGCTACTGCTGCTGCTACTGTTAGTGCTACCACTCTGAATCATCATGATCAGGCATAGCTTAAAAATAAGCTGCCTGGGCTTAGTGTTTACTCTTGGTAAAATACATTTCAAGAAACAAATTTGTAACACTAACCTGCAGTGTAACCATGGCACTTAGTTTCAGACTCCAGTCTGGTTACATTTCATAATGCCTCTAATTAATCACTAACTCCTGTCTTGTAAGATGTGATCCCATACGCATTACATGATAATTTCTCCATAAAGCAGCTGTTGTTATGGGTTATGCCTTGTGTAATACTGTATGTTTCCATAATGCCTACAATTCTTTGCCACTGTTTGTAGCATTATTTCTCTCCGCTTTTGTTTTAAAAAAGTCTTCAATGCTTCACTACTTCTCAGCAAGTCTTTGGGTTGGGAAGTTGGGATTCGGTCATTGAATAGAGCCATTAATGTAGAGCAAGTACTGTATACCACATTGTATTAAAATGGTTTTAAAGAGGAAGCTCTGGACACTAGCAAAAGTCACACTTGGGATCAGCAGAACACAAATCACAATGTAGAGCAAAACAATTTGAATTTCATGTCATTTTGCTCATTATTACTTAGATTCACTGGTCCAGTGGACAACTAAGTGTATAGGATGCTTGTGCAATTTGGTAGTGCTTGTGCTATTATGGAAGAGGTTATGACCAGATATTTGTTTGTGGCCTTTCATGCTCTCTGTTCCAGAGGAATTGCCACCTTTTCAGGGCACAATGGCATGGAATCCCTTTGAGGAGGGTTCAACCCCTATAGGTGCTGCAGGAGCAAGGTCCCGGCTATAGGTACCATAGGGAATAAGCCAGATGGAGAGATATGAGCCACCAGAGAAGAAAGGGGTGGATGGTGGGAGCAAAGAAATCTAGCATCTGGATAATGACTGAAAGGCCCGCTTCTTATAGCGCCCAATAGATGGGAATGGCAATGTCACCCACTGTCCCTCCAAACCTCAGGAAAGCCTCTCATTTCACATCCAGTGAACCACTAAGTGTGTAGGATGCTTGGCAACTTGGCAATGCTTGTGCTACTATGAAAGACATTATGGTTGGATATGTGTCTGCAGCCTTTCATGCTAACTGTTCCAGAGGAACTACCAGCCCTTCATGGTACTATGGCATGGAACCCTCTTGAGGAAAGTTCCGCCCCTAGAAGTGCTGTAGGAGCAAGGTCCTCTGGCTGAAGGTACCGTAGGGAAGAAGAAGACCAAAAGCTCAAAGCTAAAGGCATAGAAAACTGTTAGGACATCATTCTACTATGGAGCAAGAAAGGCCACTGCTGTACCAAGGGAAGAGATCCACCATCTGGATCCCATCTTGACCAGTGGAAGAACTATGAATGCAAACTACCTATCTACTAATTATGACCATGAGTGCAGGGAAGAGGTAAAGCCCTTGTGGAGGAAACCTCTGTGAATCCAGTGCTTTAGCCTGCAATCCCTCCAGACTATGCCATTGTCTTTTAAGTCTAGGCACAACAGGAAACACTGAAAACCAACTGTGAAGAAGTCAAGGAAAACTAGAAAACTTGAATGGCTTGAGCTTCTGTGTACTCAAGGAAGGAACAGGTGATTGGCATACTTTGGATAAAGTAGGAATTCACTCCATCTGTCTAATGGGATGATCATTCTCAAAGGTATCGCAGAGCTGGTATTGTATGACTAAAGGGGCCCAAAGAGAAGGATGCACCTTTGGAGGAAGGAGGGTCAGCTCCCATAATGAGGAAGACTAGTCTCCTGTGAGAAGCTGAACACCTGCTATGGAAGACTGCCCAACCTGCAAACCCATAGAAAGCCTAAACCTACCTGAGTCTCATAGAGTTGCAATCATATGACTAAATGAGCCTTAACTGCCAGGGCTTCACCCCTATGTTAGGGAACAAGGTGCCTGGGAGCAAGGTCCTGCTAAAGGAAAGGGTACTGGTAGAGGCTGAAGATTTACATAGAAGGTACAGTGAATGAATTTGTGCCAAGCAAACAAGTTTCCCAAACGTCTTCTGCATTTGATAGACCAATGGTTTCACAGAGCTGCAGTTGTATGACCAAAGACATCCTTAGGGAGAGTTCCACTTCTGCGCTATGCTCAGACTACAGAGCGGTTAAACTGTCCTTAGACTACAGAACAACAAAAGCTAGACCTAGAATCTACAGCACAGAAGAAATCTAGCTACCACTTGGCCCTGGCAAGCAGGGCCCTCAAGCTGCCTTTGTCGAACTAGCCCCTAAGTTGATCCCAGGAGTAGTGACAGCAGTACGAGGAGGAAAGAGAACAAACAGATAAGAGATCAGGCGTGGGTCAGTAGGCACAGAATGAAGCTGTGTAGAAAAGCATAGTAAGCCCTGGAGGAGTTTCAGTTATTTGCAGTATGATGCCAGGAGGGGTGATGCATACCGAATCCTCAGGTTATCATTGGGGTGAAGCCCAAGAGTCATGAGGGGCTTCAGCCCAGTAGTTGTGAGGGGATAGTCCAGTAGTCAAAGGGGGTGAGAATCTGGTGGTAGTGTGCTGAGAGCACAGTAGTCATGGATGGGAACCCAGGAGTCATGGAGTAGAGCCCCGTAGAGGTGTAGAAAAAAGGCCCAAGGCAGGCAAGTAGGTAGGTAGGAAGGATCAAGGCCCAAACAAAAAATGAGAAGCAGAGCATGGCCACACCATGGCTAGAAGGGACTGAATGCAGGCAGAACAGCTGGTGGCTGGGGCAGCAGGGAGGGAGGGAGGGAGGCAAAACCTACAGGGCAAATAGGGAGAGAAGCCAGTTCAGCCATCACCCCCAGAAGATGCAGGAGCAGGTGGGGGGTCGCAAGGGAAAATACCAGCCTCAGCACACCACTCGCAGTAAACAACAGCCAGCAGGAAAGGCTTAATGCAGACGGTTCAGGAACAGACAACCAGGCAGTAGGAGCAGCAGTATGCAGGATGGCATACCCCCCAAGCACACCATGAAGGGAGAGCAGCAGAACATGAAGGGGGCCAGCAACACCCCTTCAAACACAGCAGGAGTGGATGGGGCAGTATATAGGACCAGAGAGCAGCCAGCAGGAGCAACAGAGGGCAGAAGCTCTGTGCGAAGTATGCAGCAAAGAAGAACAGAAAAGAAAAGTGCAGGGAAAGGAGCAGCAGAGCACCATGCTAGACCAAACTGTCCCTCCATGCTATTTTTGTGAATAGCCCCATCCCTGACAGACAGATGGGAAGCGTCAGTAGCTGGTCCAGAGTAAGCTGCCAAACTGCTGGAGCTGCAGAGACCCAATGGAGCATGAAGAACAGGGCAATCCAGGCAAAGTCTGCATGGTGAATAAGTAGGGTGTTGAGCTGGCAGAAAGCCAGCTGCCACTGACAAGAAAGAGCATTAGGAGGACACTTAAAAGGTACACTTCTTATAGCACTTGGTGGGGGCTAATGTCACCTGCTGACCCCCCCCCACACCACCATCACCAAATCTCAGGCAAGCCTTTTAACTATCTGTATAACAACAAGATCTTTGTCACTTTGAGTTCATCCGCTCCTTATCTATGCACTTAAAGGGACACTGTCAGCTTTACTACTTGTTTTTTGATAAGTTTCTTTGATTGGGTTTGTGTGCACATAATTGTTCCATGGTTACTGTAGAATGCCTCTCAGTAAAGCACAAATGAAACCGCTTACCAGTTTTTGTGAAATATGTTTTATTTGTAGTCCTGCCATTCCGACTTAAAGTCTCCGTACGACCAGAAACCAAGTTGCATCAAGAACACGCATCTGCCTGTAGTGCTGTCCCATTGTGCATATTTTTACATGGCCATGGCAGAAAATATAAAGTCTCTTAGCCCTAGTTATTCTAAACCCATCCTGGTATCTGAGAACAAAAACTGAGGACTCCTTCTGGTGCAAAATACTTTTAAAAACTGGTGCCCAAATCCTGCGCATGCACAGCAGTGACCAGGTTAAAGATCCCTCGCATGTGCAAGAATGTGCCACTGCTGAGCATGCACGGGGATTTGGGCACCAGTTTTCAAAAGTATTTTGCACAAGAACAAGCCCTCGGTTTTCAAGCTCAGATACCAGGACGGGTTTAGAATAACTAGCGCTAAGAGAGTTTGTTTTTTACCATGGCCATGCTAAAATATGCACGACGGGACAGTGCTACAGGTAGATGCATGTTCTCGGCGCGTCCTCAACACGACTCAGTTTCCGGTCACACTCAGACTGTAAGTCGGGACAACAGGACTACAAATAATACATATTTTGCAAAAACTGGTAAGCAGTTTCATTTCTGCTTTACTGAGAGACATTCTACAGTAACTGTGAAACAATTTTCTGCATACAAACCTAATAATAGAAAATTATCAAAAACATGAGTAGTAAAGCTGATAGTGCCCCTTTAAGTTCATAGCCATCAGCTGTAGATGAATGCAAAGGAGTTTCCATGCAGATGCCCTTAATAATAAATAGAGCTCTGCAGAGTGATGAATTTCACAGGCAAATTCTGGCAAAATGGCAGTTCTGTTTCCGAAATGCTTTTTATAATGTCTTGATATATTCCACAGAAATCTAAAAATGTTTTAATTTAAACCAGGAATTAGTTCTCCAGGGTTTTCGAAAACAGTGGTTTCATTTCTGCAGTTTGTGAGAAAGTAATATGTGGTTCATGTATATCACAGGACACTATTCCATGACATAGTTAAACCACAAATTACTTATCCCAGGGTTAAATAAAAGGCTTTATAGAATGGTAAGAAAAAATCTAGACATTTCATTGGCTGACAGATGTCACCTAACCGTGCATTAAATCTCTATAAATGCACGGTCACTTGCTGAAGCTATTTTTTCTTCCCAAATAAACTACTTAAAGCCATTTTATAAGTGTAATAAACCCCTCCAGAGTGTACATCATAGGATTTTAATGCACTTCCCAGGTGTGTAAGGACAATCAGACTTTGGTTTTGTTTCTTATTGCACCCCTGGGACATGTATTAAATAGAGAATAAAGTATGGGTCGGGATGTGTAAAGAGAAGTTTACACACTCCCAAGGGGTTAGATGCTACATAAACCCTAAGAGTGAAGCTCGAGGGGTTTATTAAAAGCATCTAACCCGGAGAGTGTGTGTAAACTTGGAGTTTACACACACCGACCCATGTTTTATTTTATATTATTGCTGGGTTTGCCTTTTTCACCTCAGCAATTATATAAAATAAATGCAGGGGAGTCACGTGATGCTAGCTTGCTGAGCAACAGCAGGGGCTTGGAGCTCCCTACTCCCACCAACTTCATCTACTTAAATCGGCGATTTCGTGGAAAAAAGCTCCAACAATTTACAGCCTATCTGAAAGCCTACACTCCACTTATCGGCCTCAAGGTGTTTTCTAATCATACCCCTTGATTCTATAAGGGGATGGAAGTGGAGAAGAAACAGGCCGCAATTAGGCACACGCCACCAGCCACTCCGGAAAAGCTGCCTAAGAAACCGAGGAAACAGCCGGGCTCGACCCCAGATAAAATGAGCGACAAAACTCCTACATCTAATCCTCTCACCGAGGAGAAATTCCTGCAGGAGCTGGCCCCATTGAAAGACGTGCTGCAAACTATCACATCAGACCTCAAGTCCATCCGAGGGGATCTTTCCTCTCTCACCACGAGGGTGTCTGACTCGGAGGCCAGAATCCATTCCCTAGAACAGCGGAACATCAAACCAGAGTTGGAGTGGGCCACACTAAATCAACAAGTCAAGAAGCTACTACTAAAAACAGAAGACCTGGAAGGTCGAAACCGGAGGAATAACTTACTTATCCTGGGTCTGCCAGAACTCGAGGAAGGAGCAGACCCCATTGCCTTTCTTCAAAAATTCCTGGCTAAGATTGTGGGCCCTTCACCTCTCAACCACCAATACCACCTGGAGAGAGCGCACAGATCTCTGAGGCCCAGATCTCCGCCGGGTTCTCCCCCACGACCAATCATCATGAAATTTCTTAGTTATATAGAAAGGCAACATGTCTTTACAAAATCCCATGAGTTACAAACCATCATGTGGGGACCAGCCAAACTTCGCATCGCTCAAGATCTCCCTAAAGAAACCAGGATGAAGAGATCTGCTTTCCACCCTGTCGTCCAGAAGTTAATTGTGGCGGACATTCCCTTTCATATGATTTATCCGCTACCCTCAAGGTCACCATTGGAGATAACTCCCAAAGCTATGACTCGGACTTGGCCTATAAAGACTCTCTGTTAAGCTTCCCAATCTCTTTAAAACAAATGGCTGAATTTTTCAATCCCAGTTCCAGCTTTAAGGCGAGGCCTTAAATTGTTTCAGCATAGATTTGGTGCCCTTGCTGTTTTTAATCCTTTCTGCACTTGCTTGTTTTACCTGGATGGTCGTTTCTAAGTAGCTATAGTGGGCAGAGGTCTCCGGTCCTAGTGAAGGCTGTGGTTGCTGCTCCTGTTTCTGTTTCCACCTGAACCAATCTGGAGTGGTGCAGATTTCAGCCCTGCTGTTTTCGTGTAGGCTCATTCTGGTCCTCCCAAAATAGCTCCCCGGGAAACAATCTGTTCAGTGAAGTTGTACCTCCACCTCGCCCACTTTACCAGTCTGCAGTCCTTCCCTATAGCCCGATTCAGGAGGTGAGCAAACCCTGTTCTTCGGCCTTTTCTTTTTTTTGAAAATAAAAGGGACTTTTCTGCGATATCGCGACATCCTATATTAAGACCACAACTGTGTTGATGGGGATCGCCCTGTGCCCTTGTAATTGCCGTGAAGTTGCACTCAAGTAGCTGGTAGAAGGGGGTTTGCAAACCCAATCCCAGATATTGATTTATTCTTATCCCATCCGGCTTGGATGAAAATCACCTTTTTTTTTGGATATTGGGGTCCTGGAGATCTTCTAATTTGAAGGGCTCTAATAACACAGGACTCTCTGGGTTTGCATTAGGGACCTGGTTCTCAGGCTTTGCTGTAGCTGTCTTTCTCTTATAAATATTCAGGCCTGGAACCAGGATGTATATAGTTGGCTTGATTTTTTCAAGGGACCTAAGGGGGGGGGGGCTGGGAAGGTTGACCTGTCTGCCTTTTTATATGTCTGTTGCTAAACCAGCTACGTTTTGTTTGGTCATCACACTGCTACTTTTAGCATTCTCTTCATGGCAGACCATAGTGAGTTGGGGTTTCGGGTTTCGAGTGTGCCTTTTCTTTTGGACTAGTGCTGGGGGTTCTAGTAACTGTTCTGTTCTCATCCTGTATTTGAAATGGCTATAAATACTGTCAAAATTGCATCATGGAACGTGTGTGGGCTCAGGGAGAAGGTCAAGAGGACTCAAGTATTTAACCACTGCGAGCTATTCCAAACTGACATTTTACTATTGCAAGAAACCCACTTAATTAACTCAGAGGCTAAATGGTTGTCCCGCTCTGGTTTCTCACAGGTTTTCGTAGCAAGTGGGTCCAGCTCTAGCAGAGGCGTTGTTATACTCATTAAAAAATACATTATGTTCTTGGTCAATACAACAATATCTGATCCGGAAGGCAGATTTATATTGATCAAGGGCTCCTTAATGGTGATGATGTCGTTCTAGGCTCAGTCTATGGTCCAACAGGGGGTAGCTCTGATTTCTTTATGTCCCTAGCAAATAAAATAAGTACCCTACTTCCCTCCCAACTTATACTCGGAGGTGACTGGAACATTTCACCATCTTACCTATTAGACAAAGACCCTCAATCAAACTGCCCATCTTCTTTGGTTCAAAGGTCCCTGTTAGATTTCCTGCACATTTTAGGGTTATGTGACCCTTGCCGTCTCTCCAACCCTTCCCTTCAGTCCTTCTCTTTTTTTTCTCAACCCCATGGATCCTGGTCTAGAATAGACTATATCTTGATTAGTAAATCTCTTCTCCTGGACTTCTCCAATCTGGATCGAGCGATTGTACTCTCTGATCATGCAATCGTCTGGACAAGACTTTCCCAGACCCGAAGTTTCAAAGGGACACAATCTGGAAGCTCAATACTCAACTCCTTAAGGACCCCCTCTTAGTGACCCATATTAAGACCCTCATTTCTAACTTCCTAGAGGACAATCTGGGTTCCACCTCAAGATTTGATATCGTCTGGTGCTCCCTAAAATGCTACCTAAGAGGCGAATTAATTAAATTAGCCTCGGCGAGGAAAAAAGCCAGACAATCTCGTGCCTCCCTACTAATGAACAAAATCAAGGAGCTTGAAAGCTCCCATTCCCCTTCCTCTCCTCTGTCCTCCCTCGAAACCCTCTTGACAGTCAAAAACGAATGTACTGATCTTCTCAAAGAAAAAGCTGAATATTGCCTTTTCAAGACTCAAACCAGATACATTGAGCATGCCAAGAAAGCTGGAAGGCTTTTGGCCTTAAGACTTCATACTTTAGAAAGTTCCAGACTAATCCCGGCCCTACAATCTCCTGCTGGTTCCACTAAAACCTCTCCCAGAGACATTGCGCAGATTTTTGAGAATTACTATAGGAATCTCTATAGTGTACCTCCCTCCTCTCTCTCTCTCTCTGACATATCTGCCTACCTAGCAGAGCTTGATATTCTCCATCTTTTGCCCTCTCAAAAAGAAATACTGACCGCCCCCATCTCACTTCCCGAAATAGAAAATGCCATTGCCTCTTTGGTCCCAGATAAGGCTCCAGGTCCGGATGGGTTCCCTTCAAATTTCTATCAAGTTTTTTCCAAAGAACTTGCCCCTTTACTTCTCAAATTATATTATTACCTCTTCTCTTCTACCACCATGGATCCTACGCTTCTCGAAGCTACCATCATTCTAATTCTTAAGCCGGACAAAACTCCCACTGACCCAGCGAGCTACCAACCCATATCTCTCCTAAACTGCGATATGAAAATTCTTTCTAAGGTCTTGGCCGAATGGATTAAGAAAATCTGGACCCATCTCCTTAGTCAAGAGCAGGTTGGTTTCGTACATTCTTGATCCCCATCAGACCACCTCAGAACCCTTTCTAGTATTTCCCATCTCACCCAATCATCCCATCTCCCAATGGCCCTGATTTCGTTAGACGCAGAGAAAGCGTTTGACAGAGTTGATTGGTCCTTTCTCTGGGCTACGATGGCCAAGATGGGCTTCCCAAATTCCTTTCTCGAGTGGATCCAGGTTTTATACAAATCCCTCTCGGCCAAGATCTATTGTAATGGTGTTTTTTCTCCACTGTTTCAGCTTCATACTGGTACCAGACAAGGCTGTCCTCTCTCACCTTTCTTGTTCAATTTATATCTCGAGCCTCTTCTCATCAAGCTCAAATCCTCCCCAGACATTCAAGGCTGCCGGGTGCACCAACATGAGTTAGTTCTCTCAGCCTATGCTGACGACATACTTCTACATGTTACTCACCCCCTCTTCCTAGAACATGCACTGCATCTAATCACTCAATAGGTAACCTCTCTCAATACAAACTGAATATTTCTAAATCTGAAATATTCCCTTTAACACTCACACATGTGCAAACACGAACTTATTAAATTTGGTATGAGGTGGTCCTCTGAGTCGATCAAATATCTCGGTATTCATTTTACCTCAGACCTTTCTCTACTCAGAAAACTCAATTTAGATAACCTTAAGGCCCATATCCAACAAGATTTGCAAAGATGGACCACTCTCCTATCTCCTCTGGGGAGGATTAATATTATCAAGATGAATGTTCTCCCTATCTTCTATCCTCTTAATCTGCTAGGGCTTTGGTTGCCGCTCTCTTACTTGCAACAGTTTCACGTAATTTTCTCAAAGTTTGTCTGGCAGGAAGGCAGCCTGCTGCTCATTTCTTAAGCTATCTTTCCCCAAGAATAAAGGGGGCCTTAGACTTCCAAATCTAGTATTTTACTATTGGGCTGCCCACCTCTCTAAGCTAGGTAGGTGGTTTTCGGCCCATCCTGAACCCTTTTCCCCGACTTGGCTTCAAATTGAGAAATTGATCATTTCGGAGTCTAAATTGGATCCCTATGCAATGTACTATGCTCCTCCTCGGTGCTTTCACACTGGATATCTGACCAAACAATTCTCACTTCCTTAAATCTCTTTCCCAATGTTTATACTTCCTAAAATTTCTCTAAACTGGACCTAGCACAGCCCACCACCCTTAACCCAATATCAAGCTGGGCAACTGATGTGATTACCCTGAGTGGCTCCACAAATTAAGGAAACTAGCTTAGAACACTATTATGACCAAGGTTCCCTCCTTTCATCACGGACATTTTGTCTAAATTTGGAATTCCAGTAATAAGATTTTTCAGGTATATCAATTAAGGCATTTTATCACATCGAAATTTGGCTCACAGTTTAGAGAACCCAAGGTTCAACCCTTTCTTTCTCACATCTTTACCCTCGCTTCTAAACCACATTCCATTTTGCACACATACTCTTTCCTGCTGGATTACAAATTCCCGAAACCGATTGAAGGATCTCGCATTTGGCTTTCCTTGCTCCCAGATTCCACCATCAACTGGGCCCATATTTGGAAAGATCTGCACAAATACCATACCCAAGACAAGCTTAGACTTACCCACTATTACATTTTGAACAATATGTATTATACCCCAAAGAAACTTTTCCGGTTTAAAAAACTAACTCTTTCCCTCTGCTCCAGGTGCTCACAGAGTGAGGGGAACTCCCTACACATTTTTTGGTAGTGCAATAAGGTTGCCCCTTTGTGGTCTGCTATTCAACACAATCTTGACCCACTACTTGGCCTTACCAATCTTTTCACTCCTGAAATCTGCATTCTAGGTGACTACTCCGACATAGACTGTCTAGAGCGCTGCTATCACATAACCCTGGTGTCTATTGTGGTTAAGAGACTCGTCCTTAAGCATTGGACTGATCAGCTGACCCTGACTTATTCTGAATGGTTGACTGACCTTTCAGCCCACCTTAATATGGAAAGGCTGATAGCCAGTTCACGTAATCGCATGGATTTGTTTCACAAAAAATGGGGTAAATTGTTTGCACTGTATTTGCACCAATGATCCTTTGGCCTCCTCCCTGTTGCCCATGATGGTTTTCTCTTTCCTCTCTCCCTTTCCCACTTGTTTTTTCAGATTTTGAAGGCAGGACTGAGTTGCAATGTATCCTGAACTCGCTAACTGATCTAGGTACATAGTTGTTTGGCACACTCTGGGGGTTGGGGGAGGGTTTCGGGGGGGTTGTTAAATGGTTTTTTTTTTGTTCTTTATATCATGTATGGATACCTGGCATAAGATATGTAATGCTCCTGTTTATGTTTGCTATGTTAAAATCAATAAACTTGAATTTCAAAAAAATAAAATAAATGCAGATTGCTGCATAGCCCACCCAGTTCTGAAGGGAAAAGCAGCAGTGGGGGCATGCGTAGAGTGAGGGGAACCATGTTTGCCTTTATAAATGCTCCTTTATAATGGCAAATGACACCACAGTTTCCCTAGGGGGAAAAAGGCTAAGCCAGTTATTATAATCCTATAATACAATGTATGTAGGTATAGGGCACTCACCACCTCATATCAAATAAGCACCAGTCTTCTTTGATTTTTTTAGGACAAATTCAGTCCATATTTATTTATAAAATAATAAACAGGCTGTGCTCACCTGACGTGTTTCGGATAACAACTATACTTTATCAAAGGATAGTGCTTATTTGATATGAGCGGGTGAGTGCCCTTTTCCTACGTACATTGTATCCTGATTTACTAGGAGCACCACCATCCCAGTGTGAACTATAATGTCTGCTTAATGTATAAAATCCCAACATGCACACTCTGTGGTGGCTTATTACTTATGCACAGCACTTTTATGGATTTTGGAACTCTGTTCTGACAGAATTCTGTGGAATTAGCTGAAATTTCAGAAATTCTGCAACATTCTTCCAGCAGTGGAATGTGACCATTCCACATGGCTGTAGCAATACAGAACATAGGACAGCATATTGGTGCAGTTGCAAACCCATCCAAAGGTGAGTTTTGAGTTCACAAGATAGTGAGAAGGATGTGGCAGAAGATACACTTATTCTAACAGTGGGTGACCAAAGTAGTAGACCAGGGAGGGGCTGTGGACATGGCCTACCTAGACTTCAGCAAGGCATTTGACACAGTCCCGCACAAAAGATTAATAAACAAATTAGCCAGCCTGGGAGTGGGTCCCAGGGTGGTAGCCTGGGTAAAACACTGGCTGGACAATAGGATACAGTGGGTAATAGCAAATGGAGTCCACAGTGAAGAAAGGGGGGTTACTATTGGTTACCGCAGGGTTCAGTACTGGGGCCGGCCCTTTTTAACGTCTTTATAAGTGACATTGCAGAGAGACTGGAAGGAAAAGTATGTCTCTTTGCAGATGACACAAAGATCAGCAACAGGGTTGATATGCAAGGTGGGGTGGAAAGGATGAAGAGGGACTTGGCAAGGTTGGAGGAATGGTCAAATGTATGGCAGCTTAGATCCAATGCAAAGAAGTGCAAAGTAATTCACCTGGGAAACAAAAACTCAGGGGAAGAGTACATAGTGGAGGGGTGAGATACTGACGACAACAACAGAAATGGAAAGGGACCTGGGGGTAGTCATATCAGACAACCTAAAGGTGGGCCAGCAATGTGAGATGGCAGTAAGGAGGGCTGGGGGATACTTGGATGCATAGGGAGAGGCATCACCAGTAGAAAACAAGAAGTTGTTGGCCCTCTGTACAGACAGTTGGTAAGACCACATCTGGAGTACTGTGTACAGTTCTGGAGACCCTACCTCTGCAAAGACATAGACAGGGTGGAGGCTGTCCAGAGGAGGGCAACCAAAATGGTGCAGGGTCGGCAACAGAAGACATATGAAGAAAGACTAAAGGAGCTTAAGATGTATAACCTTGAGGAAGGGGGGGGCATGATAGAAACTTTCAAGTACCTCAAGGGAATCAACAAAGTCCAAGAAGGTAGCATCTTTCAGAAAAAGAGATGTGCAAGAACAAGGGGGCACAATTTGAAGATAGAGGGGGACGGCTCAGAGGTAATGTGAGGAAGTATTTCTTCACAGAGAGGGTTGTAGATGCATGGAACAGCCTTCCTGAGGAGGTTGTACAGTCAAAAACAGTGGGGAAATTCAAGAATGCATGGGATAGACATAAGGCAATTCTAGTGAGGGGTAGGAGGAAGTAGGCTGTTGGTTACCTAGGATCTACAGCTTATCCGTTAGGTAGGGAAATGGGCAGACAAGGTGGGCCAAGCGGTCCTTATCTGCCATCATATTCTATGTTTCTAATGCAAAACATGTGAGAACAGAGACTGAATATACCATAAGACTGCTAGAAATCAGAACACAAGCACTAGTTGGCTTGCGAAACACTCCATGTAACCAAATGTAAACTGTTTGATCTAGTCGTGTTGTTAAATACTTTCTCTCATACAAACATCTTACTTTCAGTACCTGAGCATGCATTGATAATGTACTCTACCCTTTTAAATGGCACCAATAGTGCCGATAAGATTCTACTTTGTTTGTGCACTGTGCAGTTAAAGAGTGCTTGCAGCACACATCAGATTTTTTTATATTACAAATGAAAAAGACTGCAGTCTATCATGTCTGCTCTGTTCCTACCTAATATTAACTCTGTGAGCACTAACACTTCATGAGTTCACTGGGGCTTCCAATATGCCTTTGAGAGTAGTATGCATGACTGCCTCTAAATAGTATGTGTTTTTGGCCTGTATTTGCCATTATAAAATGGGTAAGAATATTGCCAGCTTCTGACTGTCTGATAAGCACTTCTACCAGTGTATTTATTAGCCCATAATTACATGGGTTGTAGTCCAAGCCACCAAGCAGGCCAATGTACGTGGTAATAACTGTATATGCCTCACTTTACAAATAAAATAGTACTCATTTTTTTAATAACCACCCAACCCTCAGTAGAATGTAAATTTCTTTTCTCTTATTTTTTTTATCAGATTTGCTGTTGTTCCTACCCTGAAACCTCCATGTGACACTCAAGTTCGTCCTGCCCACCAAGCTTTTAGTTCAAGTTTTTTTAAGCCTGCAGCTCATCGCTGAGTTCCTCCCACTGCCATTCAAATAAACCATATCAACAAAACTGTCAAGTTACCTTCAGGAAGCAAGGAGTAATGGAATGTGGAGGGCGGGCAAACAAAAACCCAAAACTGCTGAAAGTAAACCCTCAGGAAGTACGGGTGGAGTGGGAGGGAAGGCAGGCACCCAAACCCTGAAACTGCCAAAACAAAACATCAAAACTGCTGAGTCACACTTTCTTGACAGTGCTGATGTCAGAGTAAGATGAACATCATCACAAGTAAGCTAAAAATCAATGAACCGTAGAGGTGGCAAGTTATTATATTTACTGGTTGGTGCCATTTATCACCTGTGGACAGTAGCGGGCAAACTTTGTCATTCACATGTGTGAATAATGAACTGTGAATAATGGAGTTTGCCCAAGCAACTTCCAGACTCACTGTGCCAACCTATTAGATGCCACCTGGGCACCTCCATGAGTCCCTGTCCTCACACTGCCAACCGACTCACTCCGCACAGGAAAACCGCCAAACCATGGAGAACTTCCTCATCAGGCAGCACTCTTTAAACTACAGGAAATGGTCTTTAACAAAAGTAATTAAAATAAGCACAAAAATGGAAACCTGTTCTTGCTTTACACTGGGCACTGAATCCAACCTCCTCAAGTACATTGAAGAGTAGAAGAATAAAAATACAATGAAGAAAACTAAAAGTGACATGCAGCTCTTTTCAAAGTTCCTGACCGAGACCGGTGAGTCAGCAGAATACCTTAGCATGCCAATGAGGGAGCTAGACACCAAAATAGCTAATTTCATTTTCTCACTAAAAAGGGTAGATGGCTCCAACTGCGAGCCCTGCACCATGCGAGGTATCATTGTCAGAATGGACTGATACCGCACCAAAAACAAATACCCCCTCCTCAATTGTTCACAGGCTAGAAACAGAGTTTCTTGAAACAAGGAAAACATTGTTAGCTAGACAAAAATTCCTTAAATAACTCAGAATGGGCAACTGCCCATTAAAAGCAAAACCACTGTCAGAAGATGATATTGAAAAACTATACTCTTCAGGAACACTGCCACTGGCAACACCAGCAGGCTTGCTAAATTTCATGTTTTTCCACATCGGGATCCAGTTTGCCCCATGGAGACAAGAGCTGTATGATCGGTGGGGAGACATACAGTTAAAATAGATACACAAGGCCATAGATTTCTTGAATATAATGAGTGACAAATGAAGACTCGTTCAGGAGCGAACTCATGAGGCAACTGAACAGTCAGCCCCAGAATTTATGAAACAGCTGCATGCCCAGAAGAAAACCCTCTGGTAGCCTATGAACAATTCAAAGAAAACAGACCTAAATCCATGCTGCATCCCGAGTCTCCCTTTTACTTATCCCCCAAATATGACTATGTGCCAGGGCAGTCGGTGTGGTTTAGAAACACAAAAATCTGGCTAAATAAAATGAGAAACATGCTTAAACAAATGAAAATATCTGCTGGTCTCCTGGACTGTAAGAGAATAACAAACCACAGCACAGAGAAGACCACTATGCAGAGGCTGATAGACCATAATGTTCCAGCCACTGAAGTTCAACAGTGTTCTGGACGTAAGAACTTCTGGAGTATTAACAACTACTCTGTCTTATCAGAAAGCAAGCAGGACAACATTTCTGGCATTCTAACCTTTTCAAAATAACCAGATCCAGAAAATCAGCCCTCTACTTCCCACTAAGCCAGCACTGCCATTACCCTACAGCCGCCACAGCAGCAGAGTCTACCAACTGGGCTACACACCCTCTTCGGACCACGTTGCAACTTCCGTCATGAAGTATTGGTTAACATATACAACTACCCAGTGAATCAGCCTCTCAGGGACCATAGCAGAAGGCCATAGATCCTGTATGACTCAGACTCTTGAGTAGACAACAGGTAAGCCAATCACTAAACTCCACACCTACCAAAACCTCATTCTAAATCCTGCACTTTCTCTGCCTCCTTTAGATGGCAGCACAATACACAAGAGAAAACCAACAGAGACAGAGAGCGAAACGTTGATCTGATGAGTACCCAAAAAATAAAAATTACAGAAAAAACAGTTTAAAACAGTTTTACAAATGTTGTTTCTAAAAGGTTTTGAACAGTATTACAAATGGTGCTTCTTACAGCACATCTTCTTGCAGTGATGCCACTTTTAAATAGCACTGCCTAGCAGTCTATAAGTTGATACAGAAATCTTAAAAATTATACTAAGAATCATACTAAGAAACTGTAAGAGGCAGAAAGGCTGAACGCCCATATGGCCTCGGACCTACAAATAATATCTTGGCAGCTTGTTTGATTTCATGAATATGTCGTCTGTTCTTAAAAATGTTCTTATTATCACTAATAATTACATTTGTAGGCAACTTATTCCAGGGTTTAACTATCCGTTGTGAAAAATAATGAGCCCCTTTTTTAGTTTTACACCTATTTCCAGATAGTTGCAGTGGGTGGCCTCTGGTATTGACCCCGATTTGTTTAAGATCTAGACCACTTTCAACAAACAGATGTTCATCATTAAGGATGTCCCATGAGACCAAGTGATCGCCCCTTGCCCTTCTGTCTTCTAGGGACATCAAATCAAATTTCAGAAGCCTATCTGGGTATGGGAGCATTTTAGAAGATTACATATTTTGTTACCCTTTTCTGAACTCTTTCAATTCTTGCTATATCCTTTTTTTCGTATGGATTCCACAACTGTGAACCAAAATCTAAGTGAGGTCTCACTTAAGCTCTATATAAAGGCAACAGAATGTCTGGGTTTTTTGACATTATATTGTGTCGTATTGCCCATCATATCTTATTTGCTTTACTTATAGTATTTGAGATATGGGAGTCAGAAGACATACTTACATCAACTGTAATTCCCAGATCCTTTTCACTGTCCTTACTAACACACTGTCATAAAGAAAATATTGATGCTTGGGATTCTTTTTTCCAAAATGTAAGACACAACATTTAGAAGTATTAAAATAAAGATTCCATTTTATGGACCAGGTTTGTAATAGTTTTAGATTTTCCTGAATAACCTTATAATCAGTTTCACTACTGCAGATGTTACTGATTTGCTACAAAATGTTTAAAAAATCATATAACAGTTTCCTATGAGAAAAAATAATTCTCTTGTTTGTGTTGCAATAAACTTAGAAAACAATGAAACAGTACTGTGTCACTAATTATTTAATGTAACACTGAAAACTGCAATTCTTAAAGAATCAGTAAATATATATATATATATATATAGAGAGAGAGAGAGAGAGAGAGAGAGAGAGAAAGAGAGAGATGGACGATGGAAGTGGTTTATGATTTTATGCACACCTTGATATGTGATGCCCAGATAACCCCTTGGGGTTTATGGGGCATCACTCACCCCGGTGTGCATACAATCCTTATAAACCATACTTCCCCATGCATTATTCTATATATATATATATATATATATTAGATGTATTAGATTACCTTTACTCCACCCAGAAGAAAGGGTTACACACACTTTATTCCTTAGCAAACTCACACCCATCATTTTTTTTCTCAATAAAATGACTGTTCAGTGCTCAGAAGTTATTTTATTGTCAATAAAATGACAAAAGTGACATCATCCTCTTTCTTGCATTCTCATTGGTCTATACTCAGAGCTTCTCCTGCATGAGAAATTGTGATGATTGCATTTGTATTTGATTGGGTTCCTGCTGTATCCCGCAATATCTCACTTGCAGAAACTTTGATAAAGGCACTTCATCCTGGCAGGCAGCACTGTAAACATTTTATGAACAGCTCATTTGCTCTATCAACAAAATAAATGCAAGCTATTCAGACATTATCATTTCTGGAGTTATAGTTTTAGTTTCTGTCTGTCTGTGTGTGTGTATATATGCACTGTGTGAGAGGCCTTTCGGCACCATGCAATTCTGCTTAAAGTTGAACCAGCATAACATTCTGTGGTGATTTGCATATGCAGCCCATGATACTTTGCATTGTGTGGGCATGTGTGATTGTGTATTTTTTTGAAACATGGCTTCCCAGCCAAATGCCCTTTGGGGTAACCCTTGTCTCAGTGTTTGCACACAGAGGTTCTTTGTCTTATATATATATATATATATATATATATATATATATATATATATATATATATATATATATATATATAAAGAGAGAGAGAGTTTTATAGTTATGTATAACCGGAGGCTAGGAGAAGCAGGGCTGGGAGGATGTGGAGGTATAGATACATGAATGGGAAGTAGGAGAGTGGTAAACTGCAATAGCCTTGGGGCAGCAGTCTCTCTGGGGGTATTGTGGCGTAAAGGTGGATGTCCTGTGTGTAAGGGCCTGGAACAGCTAAGGGCTGAAATAAGGGTGCTCAGATGGGAGTTGGGGAGGATGATGTGGGAAGTCAGAGGAGCAGAGCAGTGGAGGAAAAGGCAGAAGGGTGATGCCCAGGGGAGTGAAGGCATCAGGCAAGGGATGGGAGTGGGGAGGAGCACCCAGTATACAGGAGTATCTCTTCATCAGAGGACTAGGGTGCCCAGGGTGGAGGAATGGCAAGTGTTAAGGGAAAGAGGTGGAAATGTAAGAGTGGCATCAGGGGTGTGAAATTCTAAAGGGGTGCCTTTATTGAATAGATTTGCACCACTGTCTGGAAGGAGGAAGGGGGCAGTGGGAGGTGAGGTAGGAGGTCAAGTTGAGCCAGGGCTGAGGGTAGGAGTACAGCAGTGGGAAGAATGAACTAATCAGAGTGGGCATGGAAGAGAAGGCAGGCAAAAGGGAGTGGAGGATGGAGGAGGGAGAGAAAAGGAAAGGAAGAGGAGAGGGAAAGCTGAAAGCAGATTTAGAAGTTAGAAGGGAGGGGCAGAGTGAGAGATGGAAAAACAGTTAAGGGGATAAATTGTGGATGTGAAGATAAATTCACCAGGGTGCAGAGGGAGCAGTTAGGTGAGGAAGCAACTAGTACTGAAGATAAGAAAGGAAGAACAGGGAGCACGGGTGCAGGGGATGGAAGGGTGGCAATCATAGGGGACTCCATAATTAGGGGTATTCACTGGGGTAGGAAAGGGGACTTAGATGCAAGCAGGAGGTTGATTTGTATGCCAGAAATGACAGCGGGGAAGGTGGGCACAAGAATAAGGGAAATAATAAGGGAGGCTGGAGGAAAACCTAATTTAGTTATACATTTGGGAACCAACAACCTAGCTGGGGAGGAGGTTGAGGTAGTGCAAAGTATGTTCAGGGAGTTTGGGAAGATCTGCAAGAAGGAAAGAAGTTTGCTGGCCTTCTCAAAGGTGATACCAGTACCAAGGATTAACACAGCCAGAAAAAGAAGAATAGAGGATTTTAATGACTGCCTGAAGAAATGGTGTAGGGAGGAGATGTTTATCTGTATTGGGGACTGGAAGGAGACCTGTTCAAACAAAGCAATCTTTTCACCAGACAGGCTACACCTCAGTAGGAAGGGTTTGAGGGTACTCAGGGACAAACTGAATTCCCCATTCATAACCACTACACTTAATTTAAACTACTGAGCAGGGCAGCGGGTGTGCAGGCCCACAGACTCCAAGAAGAGGAGGTCAGTGAACCCCCCTCCCACAGTGATGGAAGAGGTCTGAAGGGAGGAGGTGGGAGGGGCAAGAACACAGTTAGCATAGGGCAGAGGGGATGAGGAACACATAACAAGGGTACATGGAGGGGTGCACACAGAGGGAATAAATGTGAATAGAAGAATTGAGGGAAGAGAAGGAAGGTCAGATTCTAGGTAGAGGGTGGTGTCTCTGAATGCATGGAGTCTTGGAAACATGATGGATGAACTGCAGGCACTATTAGCAGACAGGAGGGTGGACATGATTGCAGTAACCGAGATTTGGGCAACATCACACCATGACTGGGACCTTGTGATCCCTGGAGATAAACTATACAGGAGGGACAGGGTAGTTGGGAAGGGGGGAGGGGTGGCAGCTTATATCAGAGAGAGAATAACTTGCATGAGGGAGGAGTCAGAGGAAGGGGAGGTGGCAGCATTATGGGTTCAGTTAAGGTCCAATAGAGGGAGAAAGGTGAGGTTGAGGGTGGTTTACAGACCACCCAATTAGGATAAGGAGATGGACAGGGAACCAAGCTCACAAATATTGGATGCTGTGGGGAAAGGAGAGGTGGTAATTGTGGAGGACTTCAACCTGCCCATAGTAGACCAGAGCATACCCTCCACAACATGTGCTAGGAGTCAGGTGATCCTGGAAGGACTGTAGAGTGGGTTCCTGACTCAGAGTGTCAATGGACCAACAAGAGCTGAGGAAATTCTTGATCTGGTGCTCACAAATGGGGAGCATGTACAGGAAATAATGGTCATGGAACCACTAGGTGGAAGTGACCATTGCACAGTGTGGTGTGATTTGGAGATGGGCAAGGAAAGCATCTCGCCAAAGAACAAAATCTTGGATTTCACGAGGGTGGACTTCAGAAAAATGGGTGAAGTGATAAGAAGCCATCTGGCAGGCATCAGAGCAGATATGGGTGTGGACTAAAGGTGGTCCATCATTAAGGAAGGAATGCTGGTTGCCACAGATGAGTGCATTAGGCTCAGGTGGAAGAACACAAGGGCCAAAGCACCTAGCTGGTTCAGTTCTGGGGTTGCCCAGGCAGTAAGGGGAAAGAGTTTGGCCTATAGAAAATTCAGGAAGATCAAGAGAGAGGTGGATAGGGAAATAAGGTTGGCTAGTGAGGCAAGTAATGAAGTCCAGTAACCAACGTCACAAAAGGAGCTGCAGAAAGCTGAAGGAATTAAGAAGGGGAGAAGGCTTTCTTTCACTATATAAGTGAGAAAAGGGTCAAGAAGGAAGGGATTATTAGGCTTAAGAAAGGAGTGAAGTGGGTGGAGGATAATGGGAGAAAAGCAGAGATACTAAATGAATACTTCTTTTCCGTCTTCACCAGGGAGAAGGACGGACCAGTGCCTTCAGGATGGAAAAGAGAAGCAGGGAGGAGAGGAACACAGATGTAGTGATAGAGAAGGATAGACCGAGGGAGGGGCTGCTGGCATTGAAGGTGGACAAATCACCAGGCCCAGACACAGTACATCCAAAGGTACTAAAGGAACTGGTTGAGGAGCTGGCAGGGCCACTGGCAGACCTTTTTAACAGTTCACTAATGTCTGGTGTGGTACCGCAGGACTGGAGAACAGCACATGTAGTGCCCCTCCACAAAATTGGTCCCAAGATGACCCAAGGAATTACAGACCCGTCAGTCTGACCTCCATTGTGGGCAAGCTCATGGAGACCATACTAAAGGAAAGGTTGGTGGAATATCTAGAGGAGCATGGTCTCCAGGATGCAAGGCAGCATGGGTTCATGGGGGAGAGATTGTATCAAACAAATCTGATTGACTTCTTTGACTGTGTCACTAAGACATTAGACAGGGACCAAGTGGTAGACATCCTCTATCTTGATTTTAATCAAATTAAATCAAATCAAATCATACTTTATTTATAAAAAGCACCTTTCCAAAACCAAGGCACTTGCACAATAAATAGTTAAAATACACAAAAATAAAACGGTATAATAAAATCAATCAGCATAACATAATTAAAAATCAGGGTAAGCTAGGCTAAATAAATAAGTTTTCAAGGTTGCTTTAAAACTTTGGATGGTCAAGCAATCTCGCACCCAATGAGGTGGAGAATTTCACAGGGTTGGGGCCATAAAACTAAATGATCTAGCCCCTGATGTCTTCAATCGGACCCTGGGAATCTCTAGCAATCCCTCATCGGTGGATCGGAGAGGGCGAGGGGACAGTAGGGATGAAGAAGATCTTGCAGGTAGCTAGGTCTCTGGTCATGTAGGGCCTTATAGGTCAGTAAACCGACCTTGAAGGTGATCCAACACTGTACTGGCAGCCAGTGCAGTCCGCGGAGGACAGGCGTTATATGACTGGTCCTAGAAGTACCAGTCCAAAGCCTGGCCGCGGCATTCTGCACTAGCTGCAAGTGGTGGATATCAACCCCTGGTAGCCCTAGGTAAAGGACATTGCAGTAGTCAAGGTGGGAGGTAACGAAGGCATGGACCAAGATTGGAAGATCGTCGGAAGGAACTAGGTGCTTCACCCGGGCGATATTCCTCAGATGGTAAAAAGAGGTTTTGACAACAGCCGACACCTGTGATTTAAGGGTCAGGCAATCATCAAGTATAATGCCCAGGTTCCGCACAGGGTCTGAGGTGGCTAACTGGGCACCCCCAAGCCAAAGACCCAAAGGTGATCCTGTCAGCAAGCCCGCCTCCTGACAACCTGGGTCCACAACCAACACCTCAGTTTTTTCAGGGTTTAATCGCAACCAACTCACACTCATCCAATCCTGGATCTCAGGGAGACAGTTGTTAAAGACTGAGACAGCATCACCCTGGCCAGGCTCAAAGGACATGTACAGCTGAGTATCATCTGCATAGCAGTGAAAACTCAAGCCATACCACCTAATAATCGCTCCCAATGGCAGCATATATACCGCAAACAACATGTGTGCCAAGATGGAGCCCTGTGGCACCCCACAGGATAGGAGTAGTGGTGCTGAGGAAAAAATCCTAGACACCACCCTCTGAGTCCTACCCTCAAGGAATGATTGAAACCAACTGAGGACTGAACCGGACAGTCCACAGATAAACCACAGGCACTCCAGCAGCACTCCATGGTCCACGGTAACTAATGCTGCAGAGAGATCTAGGACCAAGATGGAAAGGGTCTTTCGCTCTCTCGCTATTAGGAGGTCATTTAGTACCTGGACAAGGGCCGTCTCGGTGCTATGTCTCTTCCTAAATCTGGACTGGAGAGAATCATAGACATTGTGGCTGGTCAAATGATCATCCAGCTGCAACGCAACCACCTTCTCTATAACCTTACCCAGAAAGGGTAGGTTAGAGACAGGCCAGTAGTTAGCCAGACAGTCCGGGTCCATGGAAGGCTTCTTAAGAAGGGCCGAACCACGGCTTCCTTCAGGGGATCTGGAAAGATCCTCCACTCCAAAGACAACCAGACTATCTTGGCAAGGACTGGGCCAATTTTATCCACACATCCTACTAAAAGGCATGTGTGGCCCGGGTCCAAACTACAGTTGGTCGGTTGTAGCGACTGGACGACCATCACAATGTCATTGATTATGGGTAGGTCAAAGTCAAACCACACAAACTGGGTGTCCGACATCTCCTGCCGACCACCACAACTCCTATCTGAGAGAGTTAGGAGGAGATCGGACCTGATTGTGGCAACCTTATCTGCGAAGAATCGAGCAAACTCCTCACACCGTTCCTGTGAAAAAACATTTCCGGGATGAAGACAGATTGGATTGCACAATCTGTCCATGGTCCGGAAGAGCTGGGCTGGTCGACTCTGCACAGCAGCAATTTCTCTGGACAGAAATTCTGCCTTCTTAAGGGCAATTGCTGATTGATAGACCCAATAGTGGTCCATCAAGCTAAGCCTATCACACTCCAGGCCCGACTTCCGCCAAAACCTCTCAAGCCTTCGTCCCACTCTCCTCAACTCCCTCAAGGTCTCATCAAACCAAGGAGACCTGGGGCAAAGAGTGAGGGGACAAACACCAACAGGAACAATGGAATCCAGGGCCTCTACCACTGCCATGTTATAGGCAAGTACCAGGTCCCTGGGATCCATGCATTCACTCGGTAGACTCGATAGGTCTAGCACTGCCATCAGACCCTCCGGAGAAACACCTCTCAAAGGGCAGTACCAGACCATCTCCATAGGGGCCCGGCCTACTTGGGGGGGGCCAGGAAACTGAACCCAATGGTGTAATGGTCAGACCACCCGACTGGTTCCACCACCAAGTCAGCTATCTCCATCCCCAGGAGAAACACCAAGTCCAATGAATGACCATCTATATGGGTCGAGGAGGAAATAACCTGTGTGAAGCACAGAGAATTCATCAACTGGAGGAAGTCCTGACCAAACTGCAAGAATTTGTCATTGACCCAGGCATTGAAATCCCCCAGGATCAGCCATCTGGAGGATCCCAATGTCATGTCGACAAAGAAGTCCGCAACTTCCTACAGGAAAACATTCCCATTACCTGGTGGATGGTAAATGAGAAGAATCCTGCACCATTTTAGTAAGGCCTTTTGTGGATGACACCAAGCTCTGCAGGAGAGTGGGCACAGCTGAAGGGATACAGGACCTACAGGAAGATCTGGAAAAGCTGGGGAGGTGGTCCAAGATCTGGCAGCTTGGCTTCAATGCCAACAAATGCATAGTTATGCATATTGGAGCCAAGAACCCAGGACAGACTACTACCTGGGTGGAGTCCAAGTATCTGCATCAAAGCAGGAGAAGGACCTGGGAGTGATGATCACTAGTGACCTGAAGCACTCCACACAGTGTAAGAAAGCAGCCGCATAGGCAAACAAGATGCTGGGATGCATATCTAGGGGGATCAATAGTAGGAGAGAGGAGGTTATACTGCCCTTGTACAGGTCACTGGTAAGGCCACATCAAGAGTATGGCATTCAGTACTAGTACCCACACCTCAAAAAGGACATTAACCTACTGGAGATGGTCCAGAGGAGGGCTACAAAGATGATAGTGGATCAGCAGTGTAAGGCATATGAGAAGAGGCTGAGGGCACAGAAAATGCGGTTACCCCCCCGACAGTGACATTTCACCAGTGAGGTCCCCCACAGCGACTACAGTGCCATGCCACTGTGGGAAACCCGCTGGAATCCGGCGCTGTCTGTCGGGGGTCCTGCACCCCCCCCAATCAGCTCTGACTCGGGTTGATAATCTTTAAGTGGGGAGGTGCGGGGTGCAGCCCCCTGCAATGAAGTCGGGGAAAAGCCCCCTGAAGAAAACAAGGATGGACAGTGCAAACTGGCGGCCGACAGCAGAATGCTGCGACCTGCTGGTGTCGCTGACGGGCATCTCGACAAAAATGTTGTCGAGCTCCTGTCGTGGATCCCTGAACATATACCTCCTGTAAGACAGGAGAGAGAGAGAGGGGATATGATTGGGATCTTCAAGTACCTGAAAGGGATAAATAAGGTTGATAAGGAAAGTCTATTTAAGCTGAGTGGCAACCATAACACGAAGGGGCACAGTCTTAAGCTGGAGGGTGGGAAGTTTGGGAGGGAGGTCTGGAAGCACTTCTTCACAGAAAGGATGTTGGACACTTGGAATGCACTGCCAGAAGAGATCATCTTGTTGAAGACAGTGGGTAGCTTTTAAGAGAGGCTGGGATAGGCATAGGGGGAAGATAAGGATCATGGGTAGGGAGGATAGGAGGAGTGGGAAGGGAGGGCAGGGACATTAGCTCAAGCTGTGAACCCTGCAATACAAGCAGACTTGATAGACCAAATGGCCTTCTTCTGCTGGCTTCTTCATATGTTCTTATGTCTCTCTGTTGGGCTATATAAGTATGGCTATCAAGACCAGCTACTGAGATTGGTTTCAGACATTGTCTAGGATTATTGATATCATCTAGAAGACAGTGCCAGACTGCACCCCATTTCTGTATCCTATTGATCTATACACGTTAGGTGGACTTTCATGTCCTCTAGGTTGAAGTACTTCAATTTACTCTAAAAAGGCTTACCTTATAGTTCAGTCTGCTACTTATAGCTAGTTCAGACTGTGGCAGTGAGGTTTCAGACCTCTGTCTGGAAGTGTGATTCCATTACTCCATTGCTAGGTAGTAGGCATCCTGGGCTGACTGCCATTGAGGTGTCAGATTGACTATAACTTTTTTATGACCTTAACAATCTGTCCACCCTATCTTCACTCACTCTTGACCCTTTACACCACTGGAAGAGCAACTACTGTAGGTATATGTGCACGTCAGTGCCTCCTTCCCTCCCTTTGGCTTGAAATCAGTGGGGATGGGGAATCATACCTGTCTGCAGCTATCAGTCTTTTTTAAACTAGACTTACAATGTGTTTGTTGCAGCACATCTTCTCTGACACTGATTAAGACTTTATAGTAATTCAGAATCCATACTGTATTTCTATCATTTATTGATGCAGTTATATATTTCTTACAGATTTTACTGTTTTTTTTATATCTGTTCACGTCTGTTTGCTAACTAATATGTTATATTTTGAGTTCTTTGAGCTTATTTGAAGAGTGCTGTATGAAAGTAAACCTATTACTACTTCTGCTGTTACTAGTAGTAGTCCTCTAGGTCATCACTAGCACTGCAGTACCATTTGTGTGGTCTGTATCTGCGAACAATGTCTTACCTGCTTTGATCTGCAAGGATCTGAAGTCATGAAACATGGCAGTGCTGCCCATGTCCCCCCTCCCTGCCATTACCAGCGTCAACTATACTGGGGCTTTGGGATAGCCTTCATCATGACTGGGAGGGGCATCTACCTCACCAGTGAAGAGGAATCAATCCTCAGTGCACCAATTGGGTGGTGGCTATGTTTGGGGAGGTGGGTTCCAGAGGGTAGTTCCAAGATTTAAACAAAATATTATAGAGTTTATCATCTGGCATGAATGAAGCATTGTCAGCATTGATCTGCAAGCCTTTGGGATTGATAAGAGTAGGAGCAGGTCTAGACGCCCCTTCCCATCCCACCAGCATTGGGCATACCATTGTTTCTCACTGGTTCCCATTGCAACTGGGAGGATCACCAGTCAGCTACAACACCCACAAAGTTATTGTACTCTAGGGACTTACAAATACACCAGTAGCTGAAAAATAGACATGAATTGTTTACTTTATTGCAGGAGCCAGCCCAAATGCAGTGTCACACTTTGATCCAGGTCGAATACCATATGCAGTGAACAAGCAATTCAACTAGTAATCCAAAAGGTAAATTTCAGATAAACACAGTAATTTCAACAATGTTCACACTAAATCGTCTCAACACAGTGTAGAGCTAACTTCCGTTAGCGCGCCGTTTTGTCTCACTCTCAACAGAAACTTCTTCAGGGGGCACAGCTAAGGGAAATGGCTGCTTTAAGATACATCACTCAATGTGCTGCCACAGCAATGCTGAGAAGCCATTGGTGGACATTTAATTATTACTGCAGTGAAAACAAATGTGCGATGATAGAAAATCATGTATTAAAAAAAAATGCTCATAACGAAAACCCCATCAAATTTATTAGGCAGCTTTAAATCCTGATTGGAAATTTTTACATGTGGCTGGATATCACCAGTATGACTTTCACTTTGCACTGTTAGATGATGAAATGGTATATAAACAAGGCCCACCATAATCACTATTGCAGCAATAAATCTCAATTGGGGAATTTTTTCACATGACTGATTTCTACAAAAAAAACTTTACATAGTGAAATGCTTCTAAACAGAACAAACTGTCATAGTTACATTATGCACAACCAGGCACCAACTTTATATGTGATATACAGGAACAGAAGCATTTCATTTTAAGCTTCTGTTAGTTTCCAATTGGAAAAATAATAATGTACCTTACAGATAGAAAGTAACTTCACACTGATCACTAGTAGAGCGAATTGGAGAGAGCAGACAGAAAAACATATTGCCAGTACTGGTCACACAATCACCCTTATTTTCAAATGTTTCCATCATTTTGTAATATTCATCAAGGGGATCTACATGAAGCACAGGTTCCAGAAGAAAATGCAAAATATATTAAGAACCTAAAGCAAAGGAGACAGTAGAAACTTTGGCAAAATCAAACAGTACAAAAAACACAGGAGTTAGCAGTGTATACAAACATATTCATACTTGCATTTCAAAAGTATGTACCACAAAAAAGGTTTAGATCCCATTGATCATTTAACCCTTGTGGTTTTATACTTTTCAGTTTGTAAATTCAGCTGATCTCCTTTTACAATAGCAGCTTAGTTCTGTCACCATCCCTTTTCAGAGGTCCCACCCACTCAAGACCCATAAAATTCATTTCTCCAGGGTTAGACCCATGTACCTTGAAGAAGTTAGCACCTACTGGTTTGTTAAGTTTACCATTGGTAATAGATGGAATGTTCCTGCAGGCAGGTTTTTGTAAGTGCCTAACACTACGTCCAATATACAGTAACATACAGTGGTACCACAGCACATATACCATACACATGGCATTACACATGATAAATTCATGAATTTCAATATCCTGATTATTTAAGGGATGTGTGAATGATTTACCAGTCTGGGCAAACTTATAGACATTGCATCTGTGACATTTCAGAAGCCATTTGGTTTCTGCGGTAGCCGATTTATCATGTTGTTTAGGGCAGTGTCTGGGTCAAACAGGCTATGAACCAGCAAATCCCTAATGCTGGTGGCCTTGCTAAATGTGATCCTGGGCTTAGGCCCTACGGCTGTTGCCACCTCAGTGTCTCTTAACAGGATTGGCCAATTTCAATGTATTATGTTGCCAGTTGTGTCTGCCCATTGGTTATATTCAGTGACAAAAGTGATAGGACCTTGAACACTTTCAGCTAGGACAGCAGGTTCTCGCTAAGTGCATTTTCTCTATAAAGCACCCTAGCTTTTTCTCTTGCTTGAGACAGTAAATCACTACTATAGCCTCTGACTCAGAACCTTTTATTATAGTTCTAGTGCCCGAGTGTTAAATACTTCCAATGAGCAACAATTTCTTCTTACTCTCAAGATTGAGCTGTAGGGTATGGATTTTTTGAGGGCCATGGGGTAGGCACTGTCATAACTGATGCCTGGACTGGTGGTTGTTTCTTTCCTGTGGCACTGAATGTTGATAACTTCATTTTCAGAGTTTCAGGTAATGTCTAGGAAGATCAGTGATGATCTTTTGCTATCACTGTACGTAAATCTCAAGTTGAGATCATTGACATCTAACCTCTCCACATCTGCATCCCCATCCCACATACGCAGACTGTATCATCTATAAAATGATACCAGTACTTAATGTTATTTGCATATGGATTTGTTTTATCATTCATAATTTGTGGCTCCTCCCCATGCTCAGAAACAAATTTACATAAGTGGAGGCCATGTGAGCCCCCATGGCTGTGCCACAAGTTTGTAAAGAGAAGGCCTCCTCAAATTCAAAAAATGATGTTCTAAAATAAACTCCTGTAATTTCAAAATGATGTTTGTGGGAATTTGATCTTTATAGTTTACCAGTTAGAACTGCAAGGAGGAGTCAATGCCTTGTACACCAGTTGGGTGGGTAGCTTTGTTTGATGAGGTGGGTTCCAGAGAAAGGTGCCAAATTTAAAACAAAGACTTGCTGATTTTATCATCTGCTGTGATTGATGCCTTGCCTGCTTTGATCTGCAAGTATCTGAGGACCTGAAGTGTGAGAGGAGTGTCCAGGCTCCCTTTCCATTCCCTGCCAGAGTCTGCCATACCTGGGCCCTATGCTAGCCCCATATCCTGACTGGGAGGGTCGCAAGCCAGAACTGTGAGCAGGATGTGATGTGGTGTGTATCAATCAGGTGGTAGCTTTGTTCAAGGAGGTGGGTTTCACTGCTACCTAATCCCTTCTGCTTCTAAGGGTTCTTCATGCTGTGGGCCAGAGCACAAGGGCAGGGCAAGAGAATAATGGTGTCACACTCTGGGCATCAGCTGTGGAGTTTGCAATGGAGCAGACATGCTATCCCACCTGTGTGTGTCCTCTTCTGCTGGCCATTCATTCTTTAAGCATTGCCGTGTTCTGAAACTCAGTACTGAAAGAAATTCTCACCAAGGATGTTATACTGTTTATCCTGCTTAGGTATTTTCATATGGCTATCTTTGTCCTGTAGGGAATGGTGTTAGAGGGTATGACATGCTACTAAGCTGTTCATGACTTATGCATACCAATCTTACTGGGAAAACACTACTTAGTTGTTTTCTATGGATCTATGACAGTCGGTCTGACGTTACATCGAATGCTTTATGTAAACTGCATTTGCGGTCGGCATGAAGGAAGTCACTCCAGGCTGTATTTTTTTCAGGGGGCTTGGCACCCCAAACCTTCATGCAGAGGACTCTGTTCCCCACACCCCTGCTACTAAATTAATCAACTCAGAGTCAGAGTTGCTTCGGGGAGGGGCTGCAATAACCCCAGAAAGCAGTGCTGGGGTCCCGCACTGACACTGCAGTGACCTGGCACTGCTGTCACTGTAGTGTCGATCATGGTAAAGTTGCAAACTTGCTCACCCATGAGTTGTCAGATGTTTGCAGTGATGATACAAACATGTTGAAGAGTGTGGGTCCTAGAACAAATACCTGGGGCACACTGCCGGTCACCCTACCCCAGTTAGAGACCTAACCTCTTAAACACACCCTTAGGATTCTGTCTCTCAGCCATACTGCTATCCATGTAATAATATCAGGATTTACCTTTAATTTAATTAGCCTATTGATTAGTTCTTTATGCGGTATGAAATTTAAAAAGCTTTTGCAAAATCCAGGTAGTTAACATCCACAGGTAGCCCCTTGTCTAATACCCTGCTCACCGAGTCAAAGAACTGCATGAGGTTAGTTTGACATGACCTCCCTGGTGTAAAACCATGTTGAGTTATATCAGCATTATCCATCTCCTGTATATGCATATCTAAATATTCCTTAATGTATTCTTCCATTATTTTGACTATAATACAGGTTAGACTAATGGGCCTGTAATTCTTATGATCACTCCTTGCCCCTTTCTTATGTACTGGAGTCACGTTGGTCATTCTCCAATCATCGGGTACCTCTCCCTGTTTTAATGATACAGTAAATAGTAACATTATGGGGCCTGCCAGTTCAGCGGATAACTCAATCAATCAATCAATCAATCAATCAATCAATCAAAGTCTTTATTTAACTAGGTGATCACCATTGAGCAAGCTCATTTTCGAGGTGGACCTGGGTTTGTTAACAAGGAACAAGGGACAATATACATGGGATGCAACACACAAGAAAATAGTAATAATACAAATAAAGTGAGATACAATAATACAGTATATACAAAGTACCAGCAGGTAGCATTGACAGTAGTATATGTTTGGAACAGAAGATATAGCCAGTTTTGGGTAGGACACAATTTTTCATAAAAGTAAAGAAATATACATATCAGGTGCACCGAACACAAATGAAACCTAATATAAAAAGATATATAGTGATACGGTATGGAGAATTTAGAGCTGGAACCAGGATCAAAGGAATGTGGAAGGGACAGATATGGGGGTAGAAAAAGGGGAGAGGGAAGAGTCGATTATAGATGATCAGTCTTTTAACAGTAGGAATTAGAGTGTGCTTGGACTTATAGGAGTCACTATTTAGGGTAGACAGGCACAGGACTCCTTATTATGATGTAGATATAGAGATTTAAAACACCTGGGGATGAATGCCATATGGATCCAGTGATTTATTAATTTTTAGTTTATTTAACTTATTCATTGTATTCTGGGCCTCAAAGGCAATAGTTGCACTGGTATTTTCTATATTTATACCTACTAGATTTGTGATCTGCTCCTTTGGTTCATATAAGCTCAGAAAATGGTTATTAATGGTGTCAGCCATAACTTGTTCATCATACTGTAAGTTAATTGGTCATTTACTTGAAAGGATTCAATCTTATTCATAGTTTTCCTCTGACCATTTATGTAATTGAAGAATGCCTTTTTATTGTTTTTTGCCTTTGCTGCTATTCTTAATTCCTCGTTACTCTTTGCCTTCTTATTTGTTCTTTTGCATTCTTTAGCAATTTCTTTATGTACAGTATAGATCATCTTTCTGGTGTTGGATTTTTCTTGTATTTGACATATGCCCTTTTTTTTCCTTTTTATACATATTATTTTTTTTTATTAATCAGTTAGAAATGTTCCCATTTCTATTGTACTTTGCTTTTACTGGTATATACTTTTCTGTACACTGTTCAATCTTTAACTTGATTTTATTCCAGATTTCCTGAACATTTAAATCTTGTAATTCTTTTTTCCAATCCCATTTGTTCGCATAATTTTTCATTTCCTTATAGTTGGCTTTATCCAGGCACTTGATTTTGGTTGTTCCTTTACCATTTGAGCAGTTACATAATATACTGAATTCCACCATATTATGGTCGCTTATCCCCAGTGGTTCTCTTAACTATACAGTGAGTGATATCCCCTTCCATATTACTAGATACAAGGTCTAAAAGGATTTGTCCTCTTGTATTTTGGTTTACATATTGTTCTAAATTATTGGTTATTAGGAAGTCCATAAATCATTTTTCAAAGTCTGACATTCCAATTGGATTATCCCAATTTACTGTATATTTGGCAGGTTAAAATCCCCTAGTATGAAGGTTGTCTCACTTAGTTCTATTCCTTCAATGATATCTAGGAATTTCATATTTTCCTGCAATTAAAACCCTGGAGGTCTATAGCACACTCCAATAGTAATTTTCTCATTTTCTAGTTGGACTAGGTTTACTCAAACCTCTTTTCTCTTACTTTCCTTGCCTAATTTTAGATCAATTTCATGTGCATTGAGCGTATCTTTCACATTTAGTGTTACACCCCACCTCTTGTGTTTGTTCTATTCACACAAAAAAAGATTGTAACCCAGTATATTTAATCCCTAGAGAATACCCTGTGCTGTTTCAATCATTCTGGCAGACTAAGCTTTCTTTCTTCTGTAACTGGGTCATGTAACTGGGTCACCATACAACTTAAAGTTGTTACCCCTGCCTTGTGGGCTCAACGAGGTTATGGGGCCTGGTCACTGTTTCAGATGGAAAAGGGGATTATTTCCCAGATATAAGAACATAGGAACATAAGAACATAAGAATGTGATGGCAGATGGGGATCACATGATCCATCTAGTCTGCTCATGTCTTTTTCACTACCCCCTCACCTTAGTAAACTGCTTGTTTCTGGATCTCACAGTACCTATCCCAAGATAACTTGAACTCTCTGAAGTAAATAGTGTGGTGCCTCCACCCAGAGTAAATTACAGTGGTCTGGTTGGTAAATAGATACAATCTCCTTGGATGCTGTACCTCCCCACCTCCCCTCACAGGTGCTCCACACACAGATAACTAGCTTCAGCTGTACATTTTAAAACACATGCAAATAAAGGCTAGCACTAATAATATGCTCACAGACAGTGAGAAAAAAGGTTAACCAAAAATGTATTTACAAAGGGAATAGGAGTACGGCAGGGAAAACAAGATGTAGGAAAAGCAATAATGCAAACATTTGATAGGCAAACATTAACAGAAACTCCAAGCAAAGCAGTAGCAATACTGTACCCCCAAACAGAGATACCCCAACATAAATGGTCCACCTCCCAACTGGTATCAGTCTACCCCCAAAGTTCTAGCTGGGTATCCTTTTAATGGTTTTAAATCAACCTTAGTTCCCATAGTGTCAGGAGTACCCCAAGGCTCTAAAAAAAGCCAGTTTTATTTAATATATACGTGAACCCCCTCACTATGTCTGATGTCTATGTTAAACTTCATCTGTATGCCGATGATACAATATTATATAACACAAATTCAATTAGATTGCAAGAGGCATTTAATGAACTCCAAGATTTCTTCCTGTCTTCTAGATTGGCCCTAAGTGCAAAAAACAAAAACAAAACAGATAATGTAGGTCTAAGGGACAGGTCTCAACTACAAGTAAGCTACAAATTAAAACATTAAAAAACATTGTTTCATAGCAAATACAGAGTTATTGTTATCTGGGAGTCTGTCTAGAGGAGAAACTTGAATGGAATATCCATATGGATAAACAAATAATGAATCTGGGGAAATGTCTCAGGGCATTATATAGAATCAAATATTCTATGGATGAACAGGTCTGGAAGCAGGTAACAGAAACCATGGTTATAGAAACCATGGTAGTATCAATTTTTGATTGTGGCAAAATTCTTCTGCTTGCAGGAGCGTCTGGCTTGGAACTGGAAAAGTTGGACCTTATGTATGCTAAATTTGCCATTTTCACACTGAACTCCCCTCGTTGGACACATAAGTGTGAACTTTATAGGAGGTTGGGAAGGCAAAGATTAGAGGAGAGTAGGAACCTACACTGTCTAGTATACATACATAAGTGTTATGGGAATAAAGTTCCCAATTATGTAAGTGGGAACCTACACTTGAGAAGCATTAAAGGATCATTAAGATCATCAGGTGGGGTCAAGTATCTATTACCAAACAGGAATTTGGAGGTGGGTAGATCCTATTTTTTGTATGAAGGCTCTAAACTCTGGAATTCCATCCCAATCCATCATAGACCAGTAGTCAAGTTTGTTATTTTGCACAACATTAAAAAATGACATTTAGAACAGTCAAGAAAACCTTTGCCTTGTCGATTATTATCAGGCACAGGATGACTTAGTTAATAAGTCTAATTGATTAAAGTAAAATGTATTACCATTTCACTGCCTATGATAAAACTTTTTTTTAATTTAATATATTTTATTGAGTTTTCAAGATACAACACAAACATCATTACAACGAGACAATAGACAAAAAATACAACATTAATCCCCCCTCCACCCTCTCCCCCTATCTCAGAGGCACAACTAGTAGTGCGAAAAATCCACTTTAGTCATCCATGTAATCTAAGACCCAATTCATCAGGATCAGTCCCTTGATGGGGCCAATTTAGCCAAGAGTAAGGAAGGCCAGTCATACAATTCTATATTATCTCTTATGTCCCTTAAAGACTATAGACCTTCCAATATCTCTTTCCGGGGAGATAAATCTACAAATATAATGCATTCAGTTTATCCCACTTTCCATTATATACATGTGTTCAGTTATGCAAACTAGCAATCATTTTCTCAAGCCTTAAGTTATGTAACAACTTATTTAACCATTCTGAATATAAGATTGCCAGCTGGTCCTTCCAATGATGGGGCAACACCCTTTTTACCAACAAAGATATAATTGCTAAATGGAATCTCCTTTCCTTAACCAGGATTCTACAGTAATCTCCTATCAAGTAGATTTCGGGGGTAAAGTATTCCTCCAGCCCCAGAAGTGGATCTCATTTTTGTTTAATCATCTAACAAAGAGAGGTTATTCTGGGGCATTCCCACCTGACATGCAAGAGGGAACCATCCACCTGGCCACATCTTGAACATAAGGGTGAAAGTAACTTTCCCATTTTGGCCAAGTGGATAGGTGTGTAGTATATATTATGCAAGATACAAAAGTGAGTGAGTTGCAGTTTATCATTGAATATGTATTTGTATATGTCCGACCAAATTTGATCCCAATTAAAATTAGAGGTGGGGAATATAGAAGACCAATAACCAGAGTTGCCCCAGAGTGAGGCTGCCATGCCAGAGTCCAGACCAGCTGTAAAAAGTTCCCTTAATTGGTAGCCCAGCATGTCGTTCCAAACCTAGTGAGTAATATATGTCTTAGTTGATACACTTTAAATATGGAAGTTAACGGGCTATCACACCATGCCAACAAACTTTGGCTAGACAATAGCCTACCCTCAAAGAGAAGATCTAGTGCGTTCCTTCCTTGCAGTGCAGGTATGTCCCCAGATGTCCACATCCTATCTCCTACCCTGAAATTAGGGTTATAACACCGTGTTTAGGAAATGTCTCTAGTATTATCATACTGCAATCGTTTACATAACTGAGTATGTACTCTCAGGGAAGTGTGGATAACCGTATTTTGGAGCTGTTTAGGGAGCTGTTTGGGGATAATATAGTACAGGCTGTCGGGGGACATGCCAGCTTCCTTTATCTGAAGTCTTTCAATTTGAAGCCATAGAGGCGTGTACAGTGAGTTATCTTACTGGCCATTTAGCATATTTGGCAATGTGGCTTACCAAATAATAGATAAAAAAATTAGGTAGGCTAAGGCCCCCCAGGTCTTTTGGAGCCCCTAATTGATTATAAGCTTGATGGGGAGGTTTCCCCTTCCACAAAAAGTTAAAAATATGACATGGAGTTTCCTGAACCATTTTAAGGGAGGCCAAAAATGTTACATGTTGAAAGGATGAAACACTTGCAGGAGAATATTAATTTTAATAGTATTAATTCTACCCTGAAGAGAGAGAAGAAGAGAGGCCCATCTACTTAAATCTTGTTTAATGTTACCTACCAGTGTCTCTAAATTTAGTCTCTGCATTAAGGTGGTAGATTGGGAGAGAATAACACCTGAATATTTAATTTAGTGTCCCAAGTCAGCCCCAAGTAAGTTAAATCTGTACAGAAAACTTTAGCAATTAAAGGCATTACTATCGTCTTGTCAATATTAAGCTTATAATTGGAAAACTTAGCAAATTCCTTAATGATTTGCAGAACGGCGGGGAAACAGATAACTGGTCTGAGAGGTGCAATAATAAGTCATCAGCATATGCAGAGAGCCTGAGATTGAACGGTCCAATAGAAATCCTGAGACATGGGGGGAATATTTGAGAAGATGTAGTAAAGGTTCTAGATATAAATTGAATAAAAGGAGGGATGAGAGCATCCCTGCCGAGTACCTGAGTATAGTGCAAACCCCTTTGACAATATTCCATTACAATATAATTTTGCCCATGGTTGGAAGTACAGTACTTGAACACAATTTATAAAAGCAGGGGGAAAGCCAAATGTTTCCTTAACTGTGAAGAGATATATCCAGTTAACTCTGTCAAATGCTTTTTCCGCATCCAGGGAAACCAACACTATAGGTCGGTTGGCTTCCCTGGAGGTGGAAAAAATATGGGACAGCTTCCTCAAGTGATCTGCTGATGAGCGACCTTTCATGAAGCCCACCTGTTCTGGCCCAATCAATCCATTCCACATTTGGGTAATCCTGGCCACTAAAATTTTAGCAAAGATTTTACTGTTGCAATTCATGAGCGAGATAGGGTGATAATTAGTTACTTTGTCTGGGGGTCTATCGGGTTTAGGTAACACCATTATCAGAGCTTCCAAAATAGAAGGATCCATAATCCCTGTTTCACAGAAATATGAAAATAACTGTTGAAGAATTGGAGCAAGTTCTTTGGCTAATGCTTTATAGAAATTAGAGGGAAAACCATCCAGGCCAGGAAATTTATCCAAGGGAAGAGATTGAGTAGCAGTTAATATTTCTTCAGTGGTTATTGGGCTGATCAGGTAGGCTTGCTGATCCAATTCTAATCGGGGAAGCAGAATGTGGGAAAGATACTCTTTGATAGTTGCAGTAGAGGGGGAGTTAGCCAGAGAGCTATATAGTTGGCAATAATAAGACTCAAACTCTTGAACAATCTCTCTCAGGGAAACCTTGAGAGAATTATCTGTTTGAGAAGTAATTGCAAGTACTGAGAGGCCTCTTGTTTCCTTAAACGGACAACCAAGAGGTGTCCAGCTTTTTCTCCTTGATCAACGTATGTTGAGTGTGTTTTCAGAAGTGAGCACTTTGCTTGTTCCCTCAGACTCTCTGCATACTGTTTCCTTACAGAAACTAGCAGTTCCTGTTTCTCTTCAGATTTTAATAAAGTGAGGTAATTCTCCAGAACTTGGATGTGATTTATAAGAAGGCGAAGAGCCACCTCCTTCCCTCTCTTCCTCGTAGAAGCCATCCTAATAAATTCTTCTTGGAGAACACATTTGAGGGCACACCAAATTTTGTCCCTGTCAGGTATGGATCCTTGATTATTTGTCATAAAATGAGTGATAAGGGCTTTTATTTCAGTTAGGACCCATTCATCTTTAAGAAGCTGGGTATTTAATTTCCATATCTTATCCTGCTGGACATTAGTAGGGAGAACAAGCACCAGTCAAGTGGGAGAATGGTCCAACAAAACTCTCAGGGAGGCAACTCCATCGGTGATGCCAGGCAGTAGGGATTTACTGACTAGAAAATAATCAAGCCTAGAGAACGTCTTATGTACTGGTAAGTAAAAGGTAAACATATGCTCTGAGGGTTGTAGAATTCTCCAGGAGTCACATAGAACCCCTGTATCAATCATCTCATGCAGGGATCGCTGAGCCAGTGAGAACAAGGAACTCAGCGCCCAGTTCTATCCATATCAACAGTTAGGGTAAGATTCCGGTCTTCAGCCAATATAAAGGACATATGGGAGAAGGGGTCTAAATGGGTCATTAGGACAGTAAAGAATTCTGGGAAGTCATTTTTAGGCACGTATACACACCCCAAAAGAGATTCAGCGTAGTCTAACACTCCGTTCACAAGTATATAACAGCCCTGAGGGTCTGCTACCGACTGTTTCCAATGGAATTTAACCCCTTTATATAATAATATTGCTATGCCTCTTTGGGTCGTGGAGTTCCCAGCTGCAAATACTTGACCAACTGACTGTCTGCGGAAAGCGTACCTTCTGTCGACAGTAGGTGGGTCTCTTGAAGAAATGCGATTTGGCATTGTAATGTCTGCAGGTGTCTCAAAATCTGATAACATTTTACCCTGGAGTGGGCCCCCTTTAAAGTTCCATGTGATACATTTCATGGTCATTCAATAAAATTAATGTAGATGTTCATAGTAGGCCAACTATAACTAGTGGACTGCATTCCAATGTTATTTAAGCCCTGCCTCTGAGTGCTCTCCCCCCGTATCAATACTGTCCTCACGCATCCTTGACCATTTAAAGAAAAAATGCCTAGCCCAATTAAAAATTCTCAGGGCTATTATAAAAAGAAGATAGTAATCACCCTCTGGGATGGCTCTTAGGTGTAAACACAGCTGAGATGGTCGAGTTTGCATAAGTCCCTCCCATCTCACCAAAAGCTTTCAGAAAAATGAGACAAAAATATATTGCTCCAAAAGAGAAAAATATACCCCTTCCCAACCCCCAGTGCCCCATCAACCCTAACAAAATAACAACTTTTCCCCCAGTCCTAATGACTGGACTGCCACACAAATACAGGCTGCAATGTTCTAGCGCTGCCACAGTTTATACCCTGCCCCGCCCTCTCCCACCCAAAACCCTGAGTGTCCTCTAAAATATCCACTAACCCACAGGACAGGGTTTGAGAATTTGTCAAAACATAGGAAATTAAAAGAGGACCCTTTCCTAAGGTTAATCCCGGTCTCTCAATGGGGGGGGGGCCAACCATGAGCAAACTATGGCTCAAGAAGAACATTTTGAAGTAGGAGCTAAGTCAGTATTAAGGTTATTTATACCACCCTTGTGCCAGGGAGGATTAGGCAACACAACTGCACATCTCCTATTTGCCCAGAAGACTGTATCCCCACCTCCAGTTTCCAAAAACCAGAGCTTGAGGATATTATAACAAACAGCAAACAGTCTTATTTAAGTTGCAGCTCCCAAAACCAAAAAAATAATATCTAAAGACTACCTGAGCACCCAGCTCACTGTAAATATTGCTGGTAGCTTCCAGCATACATCAATTACAACTTAACAATGAGACATAATGTAACCTTTATGTCCATGACCCTCCTGGGCTTAATGTTAAACAAAAATCTTGCCACTAGATGGAGCTGACTGCTTGCCCAAGTGTAGTATTTGCAGTAGTCAATGGAGATCTGTGCGCCAGAAACATGCTGTTATCTAGGAGCTGGGTCTCTGCACCATGCACACTACGACCCAACTGACCTGACTGTCCAAACCTTCCACAGAAATCACAGCAGGAGGCATTAAGTCCCGGTCCTGGAGAGACTGAAGAGAAGAAAAAAAAAAAATACAGGTACTTAAATTTGATTGATCCTATTTAGTGGTGAAGCACTCAGTCAGTCTGCACTTCCCAAGTCAGGGTTTGAGTCCCATCAGTTGCCATATTTAGCTGCAGAAGATGCAAATTTGTTGATCCAGGTTTGCAAGACATCTCACTTAAAGAGATCTGGGTAGAGAGATCGAAGAGCCTCAGTCGCCTGTTCAGGTATTTCAAAAGTATGCCACTGATCTCCATGAGACACTTGCAGGACAGCTAGATATTTGACCATAAAGTTTATGCCCACAGCAATTAGTTTGGAGACCATAGGGTGGAGCGCTGACCTCTTCTGTCTCCTGGACATTGGTAAATCTTGCGCAATTCAGAGCTTCTTACCCTCCCACTGCACCTCTTTCACCTCCTTTAGTCTCCTCAGCACACGTTGCTTATCCTAGAAATTTAGAAGACAAAATATTAAAGGACAGGAAGGGGATCCCAGTGGAGGCATCGGGCGAAGTGATCTATCGGCCATCTCAATAATATAGTTGGAACCATTCATAGAGCACCCTGCCAGCTTGTCACACAGTTTTTGTACAAATAGGATTGTGTCTGTGCCCTCTTCTCTTTCTGGCAGACCTAGAATAATCAGGTTGTTCCTGTGTGAGTGGCCCTCTACATCATCTAATTTTTCCTCCATTCTCTTGATCCTGTGCTGCATAGTTACTACTTCAGGGTCCAACTAAGATCTTCAGTCATCCAAAGGTGAGATTCGTGCCTCATTGTCTGCAGTTCTTGTAGCAAGCTGCTCTACAGTACTTTTCATATTTTTAAAGTCTGCTGCCAAACTGTTTAGCATCTCCTGGAGGGGCCCAATGATCTCCAGGAATTTTGCCTCCATTAACATGGCCTGGGAGGTCACTTGGGTGGGTATTCCAGCAGGGGTTGCTTTGGGCCACTTGGCATTCTTATCATACGTTGGAGTTGGCGGTGGAGTATGTTTAGGCAGCGACTCCTGCATTTCTGCTTCCATGTTGCCAATTTCTGAACCAGGTGAATCTTGATCAGTGCTGCTTCCTTTCTTGGTGGGGAGACTTCAGATAAAGGCCCCAGGCTAGTGAAAAATAGCCTTTTGTTTGGGTTGGAACTGGGAGCTCAGCCAAGCACGACTACTCAGGCAGCCATTACGTGACCCTCCTATGATAAAATTATTTAATGTCTATCCTGCTACAAAATTATTTCTTTTGTTCTCTTTATGTGTAATATTGTAAGAAAGTTTGGAACCTTTGTAACTAGTGTGTGCAAGTGTATGGGGCCTCATTGAAAATGAACTTTGATCAACTGAGTATCTGGTCCATGCAATGAATAAAATAATTTACTACTACTACTACTGCTACTGATGTCGAATAGTGCAGGTCTGAATGGTGCAGTTGGTTGGCTGACATTGGTGCACTTTTTAGATAACAAAAGGAACTCTGAATGAACTTCACATAATTTCTCAGGTCAGGGCAGGCCCTGTGTTTACTCACAGTTCTGAAGACAGTCTCACAGGGTCTGAATAGAAACAGCAGTTGGGTCAGTTGAGCTGGGTGCCTCGAGCCATACTACCAAGCCTGTAGCTTACGTGACTGGAGCAAGATTACAGCAGCTTGTCACTTTCTGGCTGTTGGCAGGGTCTCGCAGCTTGTCAACTTCTGTTAGGAGAAGCCTCTGGCAGCTTGTTGCCTTCTGAACTGCTTCTTCTCGAATGTTGGAACTGACCAGTACTGGGACCAGGACCACATGCCTACCCCACATGTCCAGACTTCTAACTCTATGGGAAAATGATGGGTAATGCCCAGTTGTGGCATTACCTGGCTGATTTCCCAGACTATCCTTTCTGGGAATATTCTTCTCCTCTGGAGCTCAGGAATCACACAGCATTTCCTCTCTGCTAGCTAGCAAACATGGAACTTTCTTGAATCAGATCTGGATTACCTCCCAGTGCTGGGTGTGGCAATGAGTTTCAGATTCTTTCCATCCTGCAGGTTTGAACCACAGAGCAGCTTTCTCACTTCAAACTGGCTTTCCCAGATAGTGGGAATTTTTGATAGATGGCTCTGTACCTCAGGTAGTTGACAGCATACAGTCCACCCTCCTCACAGGTTGAGGGCTTCTCTCAGATGCTGCAAAGTTTTAGTTGTAAACAGCTCTTCAAACACACATTCTGGTATTCCAGATGGTAGAAAGCTTTGGGCAAGTCTCCTGGAGTTCGACTGTGGAAGCCTTAGGCTGACTACCAAACTTTTTCCTGGACACGGCTATATACCCTCCTCACTCGTGGAGAGCTTCAGGCAGACTTCCCCAAGCTGAATCTGTCCCTGGAGTCTGAAGAGAGAATGGTAGCTTCCAATTGGTTGACACAGCTCTCTTTCTGTGAAGTTAATATGCAATAAGTCCACTCAATGCCTGACTGGTTGCCTGTTTAGGTGCCAAGAACATTGTCCATACCCACTACCCAGGAGCCCTTGCTAAGCCCCCCCAAGGGCTCCTCAAATTCTGATTGGCTGTTATAGGGGTCAGAGGCAACAAAGATGGCTGCTGAAGTCCATATTAAATACAGTTCCAACTTTAATAGTCTTTTTCAGGGCTTCTATATAGTTTTAAAATTAGGTGCCCCCATTGTCCACTAGCTGCCCCTCAACCCTACTGTCCTGTGGCAGAGTGGGGCACAACAGAGGCTCTCCCTGCCAGTTTCTAGCCCTGTAACGCTGTCCTCCTAGGCAACAGGCAGAGCCACAATATCCATAGCAGCCTTGGCTGCTCTTAAAGCCATAGCATGAGCACTTTTATAACATTTTTATTTGTTTCTTCCCTACCCCTCCCTGTGTGTCTCCAGACCCCCTAAAAGTATTTTTGGGGTCCCAGTGGTTGCAGCACAAGAAGAGGACTGAGCGCAAGCCACCTTAGTGGCTTCTACACTTAGTGCCATAACACTTGCGGGGGAAATAAACCAACTGCATCAGCCTGCACGTTCGAACAGAAAGCAGCTTGAATGTGTGCACATTGAGCTGTGCAGCACTTGCCAAGCTGCTTTGCCACTGTGCTGGTGAGTTTATCTTTTTACTGTCATTCCTCCAGTTCCTCTAGGGACATACAAACACGTGAAGGCTGGCAGAAGCAACAAAAGGGAGCAGACCGTGAGTGGCGGACAGGCAACCGGGGGCAAATTAAGTTAAGCCCCACCCCTGGGGGGGGTTACACTTCCATCTGTAGTAGTCCTTTTATTATGTTTGCTTGCATGCATGTGCAAGAAACTTAGTGCCATCATCAGAGTTTTCAGAGGTGTGTCAGCCCTCTTCCAATTCAGTCAGTGTGTTTGCAGGCGTGGTCGCAGTTCTCCAATGCCTGCTGGAGCTGTCTATGACAGCTCCAAAATGCAGTGGCATACAGTTGAAAGGGGGAGCTATGCTTCAGTGAGCAGCGATCAGATATCGCCTGCCTGCGCGTGCTCCCCACACACACACACACACACACACACACACACACACACACACATGCTGCGTGCTGCTCCCCCAATGCACACACTGTATAGCCGGCAGAGTTGCCCAATCCCCCATTAACAATGCTGCCCCCCAACAAAGTTCCATGCCACACTGGGTGCCACACCCAGTGTGGCACGCTATAGCCGACGGGGTGCCCGATCCCTGTCGCCTCCACTGTGTCTCCCCGAGTACAGGGTGCCATGCTGGAGGCCACCCAGCATGGCAACAGATGCCATGGCCGATGGGGGTCCCCAATCCCTCGTCGGCTCCATGCCCCCCCAGCCATCCTTCTGCTACACTAGGAGCCCACCCCAGCGTGGCAAATGTCCCACATAGTCATTTAAAAAAACAAACCTGGAAATAAAAAACTGTCCCTTGGTGCTTCTCCCTGCCCCCCTTCCCACAACCCGCACCCACCCACTGTGCACCTTGCCTCTCCACACCCCCCCCCTCACCCCATACTTACCTCCGGAGCTTGGACCGACGATCTTGGGTGGACTGGGAACACGTCTGTACTCTTCAAAGCCGACTAGTAACTGAGGAAATGCCGGTAAGCTGTATAATGGGATAGATAGGGTTTTTCCAACTTTATTGCATATCTCAGGCATTTTTTGGAATTTTTGCACCAAATTTTCAACATGAGTTTTTGGGACCCTTTCTCATGAGTGCTGTCACTGTCATGGCGTTACTCGGGCCCAAAGGGTGATTTCGCAGCCACTACACAAAATCACCCTTCTGGAATGATTAATGAAATGACACTGCCAGTGTTCATAAGGTGGGCTCTCAAACAGCCTATTTTGAAAATTTGGTGGAAAAATGCCTAAAAATGATTGTTTTATGAGCATGCATTGTGCAGTTTCTATGCACACTCGTAAGTTTTCGAATTTTCAATATTTTCACTCCAGATTTTCAACATTGCCATTTTGCCACACCTTCTTATGAGCAGTACAGCTATCATTTTTCACATCTCACCCAAAACGTGTTTCTGCCCATGTAGTGCACAATGGCGCAGTCGGTGTGCGAAATCAATGTACAGGACACATTAAGAAAATCACAGTGACACAGTTCATGAGCAGAGGTCTTAAAATGGCTATGTTGAAGATTTGGTAAAACAATTCCTAAAAATGACTGTTTTACGAGCATGCATTGCGCAGTTCCTACGCACGCTCGTAAGTTTGCGAAATTTCAACATTTTCACTCCAGATTTTCAACATTGCCATTTTACCACACCTCCTTATGAGCAGTACAGTTGTCATTTTTCACATCTCGCCCACAACATGTTTCTGCCCATGTAGCACACAATGGTGCAGTCAGTGTCCGAAATCAATGTATGGGACACGTTAAGAAAGTCACAGTGACACTGGTCACGAGCAGAGGTATTAAAATGGCTATGTTGAAAATTTGGTGAAAAACTTCCCAAAAATAACTGTTTTAGGAGTGCACGTTGCGCAGTTCCTACGAACACTGGCAAGTTTGCGAATTTGTAATATTTGCACACCAGATTTTCAACAGTGCCATTTTACCGCACTTCCTTATGAGCAGTACAGCTACCATTTTTCACATCTCGCCCAAAATGTGTTTCCGCACATGTAACGCTCAATGGTACAGTCGGTGTGCGAAAACAATGTTTGGGACAGATTAAGAAAATCAGTGACACTGGTCATGAGCAGAGGTCTTAAAATGGCTATTTTGAAAATTTGGTGACAAAACTCCATAAAATGACTGTGTTACGAGTGAGCATTGCGCAGTTTCCATGCACCTTCATAAGGTCATGAATTTGTAATATTTTCGGTCCAGATTTTCACCAGTGGCATTTTTCCACACCTCCTTATGAACAGTACAGCTGTCATTTTCCACAACATGGCCAAAATGTGTTTTCACACTTTCAGCACAGAAATGCATGGTCGCTGTGGGAAATCATTGTTCGGGACAGATAAAGAAAATCACACTGACACTGTTCATGATCGGAGGTCCCAAAATGCCTGTGTTAGCAATCTGCTGTAAAATCCCCAAACTAGTTACATTACGGAGTGCGTTGCACAGTTTCTACTCACGCTCGTGACTTCACCAGTTTTTTTAAGATTTTCACAGCAGATTTTCAACATTGCCATTTTTTTTACACCTTCCATGAACAGTACCGCTGTCATTTTTCACATCCTCTTCGGAATGTGTTTTTGCACCTGTGGTGCCAAATGCCATAGTCACTGTGCAAAAGCAGTTTTCATCTAACAAACTGATATTGCCACTGTTCATGAGGTGGGGGTCACAAAAAAAATATGTTGAAAATTTGGAGTGAAAATACCATCGAATGCCTGGGGTGGGGTTTCCAACCATAACGCCCCACCCTATAGAATGACAGGCATCAGGGTGTGACTTATGATTCTTGCCTGCCATGCTCCTATACCATTCCACCCCCACCCACACCCTGCAGCCAGTGGAGGCATCAAGATGTGCCTCCAGACTCTTGAACCCAAACTTCACCCCATTCTCTACGCACCCATCTCACCGTGTTTCCTGATGGAATGGGGTGCGTATAAGCCAAAGACCCCAAGGCACACTGTGACACTTGTCAGTGTCTGCAGGGTGGGGTGCGGTGAAATGGCGTGGTCGTTATGCCTGACGACCCAAAGATACACCCCAATGCCTGTCACTCTCTGCAGGGTGGTGGTGGGGTTGGCTTCAGTTCAATACTTCACTGCCATTTCTATTGTGCAGCTCTGTAACTTCTGCACTACCAATGCCAATGCCAGCAAGCAAACATTCGGCATTGACAAATGCTTGTTATACTAAGCACTGTGACCAATAGTCAGTGTGTCACTCTTTAATGTGTTGGCTTCTTCAGAGTATTATCTAGCCTAAAGCCTATTTGAGTGCTACTACTGTTTGTTAAATGGCTCTGATATTCATCTTTCATATAGCTGACTCCCTGTCTGGGTGCTGCTATATTTGTGCTAAGTTTCTCTACATACCAGCCTTCACTTGGTTTACTTCCTGTCTGGGTGATGCTTATTTATATCCTATCTACCTCTGTAGACCACCTTCCATCTAACTGACTCCCTGAGATCTGCTTATATTGGTGTTAACTACCTCTGCACACCACCTTCAGTCTGATTGACTTCCTATCTGGGTGCTGCCAATATTTCGTGTTAGCTAATTTTATATACTTGATAGCATTTTTCCCGTAAGGGAAACTTGATTATAATTTACCATTATAACTAGCTGTTTATTGTGGCAAACACACGATGGGTTTCCCTCGGACTATGCATGCGCCTGTCACCGCTCTTCCTTTACTCATCGCTGTTCCTCAGGGCCATCTTTTATTGCCGCAGACTTCACTGCCCCTCCCAGTCAGCAGTAAGTTACTTAAAAAAAAGTGTCTTTAAACATGTAACTTTTAAATATTAAAAAAAGAAGAAGAAGAAAAAGGAAAATAAAAGGCAAACTTTTTTTTCTCCCAGTTGCTTTGAACTGCGGACCGTGCATCTCTCTCTGTTTATTTTATATAATTGCTTTGGTGAAAAAATGCTGCCCAGCAATTATATAAAATAAAGGTTGGGTAGGTGTGTAAAACACACATTTTACACACACCCTCGGTGTGGGATGCCTTTATAAACCCTTCAAGCTTCGTTCTCAGGGTTTATGTGGCATCCCACACCTCGGGTGTGTGTCACATATTTGTTATAACCTGGTACCCAGCCATTATTCTATATGTAATTACCTGCCATCAGACTATATCCTTATCTGGGTGTCCAAATATCTATGTGTTAGTTGTCACTCTGGTTGTACTGTACTGTAGAAGAACCATCTGTGAGTAGTAGAGTTGTTTCTGTTAATCATGCTTATACTACTCAGTATTGTGGTAGCCCTAGGACTATGTCAGGCTTCCTGGATGATATATATATATATATATACTGCCCCTATAGTTAGGGTTGAGAAGGCACTTTAATGTTAAACATTAAATTTTGCGCGTTAATAACTTTGGACCTGTTCAACAGATTTACATGGAATTTGGTATGCGTGGTGGGGCATGGTAGTCTCGTGATTTGCTAAGTTTTGTTTTGGTTGGACATAAGTTTTTTGCATAGAAAACTGCCTAAAAATGCACTTTTTGCTAATTTTGTGGGCGCTTTTTGGAATTTTGTCCATAGCACTGCATGGCCACTGTGTGGTGTACCATTTTGACACTTGGCACATAGAAAGAGCTTGGGTCAAGGAACATGCCACTTTTTGGTTGGTGGAAAAATATTAATCCATTCAAAAGTTATTAAAGTTTGTAGCTCCCATTATAAGTCTATGGGAAAATTTATATGGTTGTTTTGCGAAAGAAGAATGGGATTTTGGCCATCTGGTCTATCCTCACAATCAAAGAATTTGCAGGCTTGTGATCAAAGAATCTTTGATCATGAGAAATTTATTGTTCTTGATAGCCGCCATCTTGTTTTCAGTTTGCGGTTGGAAAAAAACAAATATCTTAGCTCAGGGGTGACTTGTGAAGTAAAACTTAGATGGGTTTTGCTCAGGGGGCTTCCCTCTATCAACCCATGCCTGTGGTTTAATGTAGTTGTGTAAAAAAATGGAGTTTCAAGGTATTAAATTCTTTGGTCGCAGCTCACTAACATTCTTTGATCACAAGCCTGCAAATTCATTGATAGCGAGATCATTTTTGATCGCGAGCTTATTTCGCGACTTCAGGATGAGATAGCCAGATTTTAGCTGGACCAGATGTCTCTGGGAGGGACCAGATTGCCAAAATTTTATGACCAGATGTCCCCTCATGACCAAAAATGATCTCAGGTCACGAGGTCGTGGCCAATTCTCTCGATCAAAGAATTTTTAAAGGTGGTAAAATTTCAAAATGAAATATCTCTGAAACGATTTGGTCTTTTAACTTGAAATATGGAGGGTGTTGAGGGGATGACCTGCAGATGTGAATTATGCTGTTTAGGTGTTGGAAAATTAGTTCACTGTGGAGATATTGTGTGACGTAGTTAACGTTTTGTGCATAGCATTCTGCATCGTGTTAGTGGCTTGAAATTTATAGAGTAGGTAGCCTTAGTGCCATGGAAGTACTTTTCAATGGTTTGGTGTGTAAAATGTAAACAGGTGCAGAATTATGCCACTCCAATGAATGAAAATGTTGATCATTTCACTTCAATAACTTTTGAAGCATGTGTCCGATTTGTCTGAAATTTGGGATGCTGAAAGATTAATCATAGATCTTTGATTGTGCAAATGGTTGTGTCGGTGTCACATATGGTTGTTGAGTTGTGGAGCATGTTCATTATAGTTAATGTGAAAGTATTTATGTGCGTTGTGAAAGCCATGGTGAGCACATATTTGGTTGTGTAGGAAGATGTTATCATAAGGTATAGGACAGCTCAAAATGAATGGCAGATGTATGCGGTAATGCAGTGCTGGGCTATGTGGTGGGAGCACGGGGCCCTTCATTCAGTACTTATACTATGATGTTATGTGGGCCCTGCACTCCCAGCAGCAGTGAAACAATGCATTTGAGTGACTTCAGATTGGGTTGTATGCATGGGTGCTGGACTGTGGTGGTGTCCTTTGAAGATTTCATAAAAAAAATATTGCTCTGTTCTAAAGTTTTTTTTTTTGGTCTGTTATTATAGTCAGTGGGAAAATATACATACATATGTGTGTGTATTGTGAACACAGTGATGATATCGTATTTTGGTGTGCATCAAGAATGTATTTGACTGACTTCAGATTGTTTTGTGTACATGGGTGCTGGGCTGTGGTGCTCTTGTTTGAAGATTTTTGGAAAAAATGTTGCTCTGTTGACAAGTTATGACATTTTTTGGTGTGCCATTATAGTCAATGGGAAATGTATATGTGTAGTGTGAAAACATCTGCTCATGCAGCACCTTGTCTGCAAAGCATTGTCCTGGCTGTTTCTTTCTGTGGAACTCTGTTGTATCACTGCATTGTGCTGGTGTGTGCATATGTTGTGGGTGACAAGTCGTCATGTCACAGATGTCAGTTTTTCTGTGATAGCGCCCCTATCTTTAGGGTTCAGTACACACTTTCATGTTAAACTTCACATTGTGTATGTGCTTATAACTTTACAACTGTTGAACGGATTTGCGTGCCTTTTTTTTTTTTTTTTAAATTGCTGTACTTTTTGCCTGCCACCAGACGTCTAGGTTCTGCCCTGGTCACAGCACCCCTCATACCTCCACCACCCATATTGTGCCTGTGCTCTCCCGGTTACCTCTGACTTACCCCTTAGAGGTCAGGGTCATGGCACCATGAAGGCTCTGGTGCCAAGATCCTGGTATCTGGTAGGGAGATCCAGCTGGGTGGCTAATTAAGGCATGGGGGCAGGGCATCATGGAGCTGTCTGGGGCAGCATTTTCTCCCCTTTAAGCTGGGGCAGGGATGTGCAGTGACATCCTGCATCTGTCCCACCCCAGAATTGCATTCATGCGTCGGTGCATGGCATTAACCCGGCCTCCGCCATGTGTCGCTCCTGCACCAATCACAATGCCATCCTCCCCCCGGAGAAGGAAAGCAGTCATGGGGATGCTCAATCCTTCTCCCCCGACTGGCCCTCTGATGATCCGGGTCCATTCCTGAACCCGGGTATCCAGCGTCTCAAGTGGAAATCCAACCACTGTGCCAATTGGCCGGCTAATTTGCATGCCATTTGTAATACTTGGTCTACTAATGCTGAATTTTCTCATTTTTCTTGCTGTAAAAAACCCTAACTGTTGCATTAACGCAGTTTTTTGCAAAGAATATATATATATATATATATATATATATATATATATATATATAATACATACATATATACACATACTGATGTCTAACTTTCATACTGCCTCTTCCCCCAATACTCTACTTGGATTTTTACATTGTCTGATTGACACACCCTTGTCCACCACAGACCATCGGGCAGCTGAAATGAAAGCTCTTCTTACCCCCAGTTCACTACCTTAAGTGTAAGTCTTACCTGCTTGCCTCTTGTGAGGTGGTAGATTACTGTTCCATAGCCATTATGGCTTGAGTCTCTGTGTATATCCTTGTCAGGTGGTGGGGAACCCATCCTTGGCTACCTACTCACATCATTTTCAGCACCTATTCAGCTCAGTATGCCCTTGCTGGTAAAAAGTTAGAAAACAAAATAAAAAAAAAATATTAATATACAGAAACTACTTCTTTTGTCAGTTTAGAAGAAATGTATTTTTAGTATTTCTATTTTATAAAAGAACATTTTCAGTACATTGACACACTGAAAGTGTAATGATGTAATATTTGCTTGGCCATGCAAATCTGACTTCAAGCATTCATTTTAAAAGTAGAGTTTCTTGGCCAAACAGTCTCAGAGTTTGCTCTTTCTAAGGATACAGTAATGTCCTTGAAAAAGACCTAACTTTGGAACTATAAGGGCTTGAAACGTATGTTTTTTTTTTTTTATGAAAGCTTGGAGACAGGTCAATATGGATACATTGCATTAATACACTTTCAGTGCATGGGAGTTCTGAAATGCCCCTTTTCTAAAAAAATATAATGCATTCATACAGTAATCATACATTTACTGTACAGTACATTGACAAAAATATTTTTTTAAAATATATTTATATATTTAAGACATTTTTGAGCACTTTTTGGATCTCTGGTTCATACAGAAGTAGAACAAATAACAATGCTATGATTTTTGTTATGAAAATGTGTTTTCAAAGGAGTCTAATCCTCTTACATTAAATCCAAAGCATCAGAAGATAATAACCTAAAAATATGTGACTTCATAAGCTAAAATCAAAACTGTATCAAAAGCACATTATCGGGATCTGTACTTAGCAGAGATCCATTATCAGCCAGGCAGTATATTACACTATATTTATTTATTTAATTATTTTTCAGATTAACACCAATGAGCTAGGAGCTCAATTACATAGGTTCCACATCTTGGTACATAGGCAAAGTACAGAAACAGACAAAATTAGCATCAGTAGAAAGTCAATTAATATGATAGAAACTGAACAGGCATAGTGCAATGTATGCCTGGGCTATGGTAAATAAAGCTAGAAACAAGGTGATTATTAGTAAGAGAGTAACAAAGATTAAACAGAGCAGCCCAAAGGCCTTGTCAGGGGCAGAATCAAAATCTGGTTGAAGGACAGGGGTAGGAAGGAGTGCCTTGGTGGTGAGGGGAGGGTGAGAGTAGAGCAGCCCAGGGGCCTTGTCAAGGGAAGAAAGAGAGAGGGTAGGATATTGAAATCAGCTGGAATGGGAAAGGAAGTGAAAGCCTAGGTGGTTAGGGTGAGGAAGGGCGGGAGAGAGATAATGAAGTGTGGATTAGGGTAGGGCCAGAGTGAGAAACTAGAGTTGATGGAGGGAGGGGGAAGGGGGAGGAGAGGTGGTGTAGGAATTAGAAAATTGGTGTTGATAGAAAAGTGGGCAGAGGTAGATGTCAGAAAGGGGTAGTAGATGATGGATAGGGCAGAGGAGCAAGCAGCAAAGTAAGTGAAGCAGTTGCAAGTGGAACTTGTCACAATATGCCCAGTTATCCCACAGTGGTATCAGCATAACACATTCTGGAGGGTTTGTGTCTTCTTTTTAATTATTCCACATTTGCATTTTCATTTTGTCTCCTGTGTGTTTAAACATCCTGACTTTCTCCTTTGAGCTACAGTACTAGCTGGCAAGCATGCTTGATGGTGTCTCACCTGCTTTAATACCTCATCTCTCCTTTGACATGAATTTAGGAAGTTGCTAACTGACACTATGCCTTTAATTGTTCTCGTATTTAAGCATGGCACTTGCCTGGTATTATGGTCCACAGTATAATTCTCAGGGTGAGACAAGATGTGGGGCAGGTTGGTCGGGTCCCCTGGTCTCTTTCAGTAAGTGCTGCTTTTGATGTCTTTATTAGCATGTTTTGAATAAAAAACAAACATTTTGTTCCAGCATTTGTGCCTAGTGTGCATCAGTACTTCCTTGTTTATTGTGTGGAGCAGACTGCTTCTTTATTGACTGTACCTGTTGATCCCTAGCAGCGTGCTCCCTTCTGTTGTTTTTTTTTATCCTCTGCCAGCTAGCAGAGTCAGTTCCAACTCAACCGCATCTATGTATAGAACTATGTAATACCTCTCTCACTCTCTCTTTCTCTGCAGCAGAATAACTCAGAAAATACCAGCTTACCCATGTTCTTTAAAACAAAAACAGTATTGGGCCAAATGACCTTTGCTTGTTTTATCAAATCCCACTGAACTGCATCAACAGCAGATCCTCTTTTAATAAGATAACTATATTTATTCAACAGCAGTGATAATAAATCTGCCTTGATAGCTTTGTTTATACAACAGGTATAAAAATTAATTGTGCGAGATAAACATGTTGTCCTGGCACCCAAACAAAAAAGATATCATGTTATCTTGCAAGTTGGGAATGTCACAATTAGTACCTTGAAGGTTGGGCACATTGCAGCTAACTACTGAACCAATCAGATTACTGCTTTCGCAGTACTAGTAACATCAGACTAGACCTGCACAGCACTGAAGCCAGCAGTTCAAATAAAAAATAAAAGGTTAAATCTTAACCTTAACACCTGAGTTGTCATTTCTAACTGGTAAACTGATGTTGTGGAAACCAAATATGCAGAGGCCTGATTCAAAAATGGGCAGCTTATTATAACTTGTGAGAGGGCAGAACTTTCACAACTCACCTGCACTCCACAACTTATGAGCTTTGATTCTACCCCCTCACACTTGATGATAAACATCATATTTTGAGTCAAGCCATTGTATATTTGAACCCAATTTCTACCAAATTAATGGGTGATTTTTACTGTAGGTACACAAGTGGAAAATACAGTTTGCTTTCTACTTGGGTATGTCAAAATGCATTCATTTTTCATTTAGGAAAGACTGTACTGACCAATCCCCTGCAAAAATCACTCTCAATAACAGCCAATCAGCAAACTATTTCCTAAAAGAAGAAAAAGCAACTGCCATAGTCTTGTTCCCTAACATAACATCTCGAGAGAACATTTACATTTAGTTCTCTATTTTAAAAATGAATATCTTAGAAATTACAAGTATAATAGTTTCTCTCTTTCTATAGTCTCTTTTTGTTTTCAATTTATCAATCCTAACAATCCCTCTCGCAGCAATACATGTCTCTGGATTGTACTGCTCCTCAAATATGCCCGTCAAGCCAAGTAGAAAACACAGTTCACAGTTCTGCCATAGCTCCCTCCCCACATGCCTTCCTGGCAACCAATTTCCAATATGTTTTTCTCAAACAGACACCTTCAAGCTGTGATTAAACCCTGAAACTCCCTTCATTGATCAGGCATAACTCCATCTCCTGCTCTTTCAGTAACCCTGCTCCTAGAAATAAAACTGGTCTACATACCACTGAATAGCCTCCTTTCCACTTTGGTGGCATTAATGACCACTCCATCTCTTATCTTCTTGGTGCCCTGGCTTATAGAACAAGTTCTGGTCAGAGTTGATACAGCTGTGGAGAGCTATTAGGAGCAGCAAGAGCAGTGAAAAGAATATGCGGTGCTCTCGCTGCACCGGAGTCAGCCGTAATACTGCAGCAATTACAGTACTGCACACACGTGATACTCGCACATGTGCAGTTTGCTCTGGAGTCAGCCATGCACAACATGGTGCCACTGGCATGACTATGTATGCACCATACTCATGCATGTGCAGTTTAAGCCAGTGCAGCCACATTGCACACAGCGGCTGTCACTTCCACAATTCCAGTAAGGAAAAGTAGTGCGCTGGGAAGGGGGGGGGTGTTTATGTGGCCCACAGAGGGAAAGGGTTGTATAAAGGGAATCACTGGAAACTATGCTGGAGGACTGGGAAGCACACCAGACAATAGTCCAGTCACATGCTTCCACAGTACTCCTATAAAATCTGATGATGGCATAACATCTGTGGAGCTTGGCCCATGCAGCCATAAAACTGAGGCTAAGGAGGAGACTATTAACAAACTAGAGATGTGGTTTGGGACTTGCTCATCATAACAGTCACTTTCTCAATCTTTTCCAAGAAGCAATTTTGGGTAAATGTACTTTAACCATATTAATCTCAGTGATGCTAGATTACCTTTGGTTTTCCCCTGATTGCAGTAGGCAGGGGTAGTAGCAGTCTTGAGGTGGCAGCTGGCTGACTGGCTCTCTCTCTGACTGACTGCCCTCTGCTCTGACATGGCACTGTTTTTGTGTTCCTGGCTTCTTCTTCATTACTTAACTAAGAGACATTCACAGTGGTGCCTGTGCCTGTTGAGAAATAGAAGTCAATACTCTTAATAATTTATACGCAGTATTAGTATTACTTTCTTAAATGTCAGAAATAGAAGAGTGATTAGAGAGCATTTTGGGAGTTACCTGCCTTTTGAGAAAACAATCCCACAGACAGTATGTGGTGAGTAGCTGTCAGTTTCATGGTTCACACTGGTGCTTTAAGTTTAACTACTAAAATATAAGGGCTGTCAGGGTTCTGTGATGTGTCTGCTAGGCATGGGCAAAAGCTACAAATTCTTCCTTGGTGTAACTTTTGCAGAATTTCAGAAATTCTACAAAGGTTTTCACACTTTCACCTATGGCAAGATCAGAAACTTCCACCCATTTTCTGCTTATTTTCATAGTTTTCCATGGGATTTTTGGGCTGACCTGCACAATAATACATTAAACTGTTGAATTTATTCCTTCCACAGTTTAATGTATTATTCAATGATCCAGCCCACCCAAGCCAATCGCTTGGCCCCATGACCCTAGTTTCTTATTCCCACTGATCACAGGCCCCATGTACCCCTCCACATAAAAATAATTTTCTAATTCCATGGTGGCTAGTGGCCCGCCTGCCAATTGCTGGCTCCATATAAACAATTTATTAGTCCATCCATTCCACCCACTTTCAATTTTTCCTCTATCAAAATAAAATACCTCACTCCCTGTTGTCCTATTTCCATCCACTGATACCCAGTCCCACACAAAAATAAATTGTTAGTGTCCAGCAGACAGTCCCCCCCCACACTCCAATCACCCCTCCATATAAAAAATATTAATACTGTGTCCTCATTCTCTGGTGTCATGTGGACCCCTCCAACCCTGGCTGGTAATCTATCATCACCCCACTCCCCCATCCCAACCCTGAGTGCGTGACCAGCACAGCCCTCCTCTCTTCTCCATGGCTGGCCACCCAATTGGCTGAATGAATGAGCATATGCTAGTGTGTGGACATGCTCATTCATTCAGTTCAGTGGGTGGCCAGCCACGGAGGAGAGAGTAGGGCTGTGCTGGTCACCTGCTCGGGGTTGGGATGGGGGAGAGGGGTAGTGATGGATTACATGCCACGGTAGAGGGTGTAGGGTCCACTAGACACCAGGGAATGAGAAACAATATTAATATTTTTTATATGGAGGGGTGACTGGTGGGTGAGGGGGAGGGGGATTGTCTGCTGGACACTAATATTTTGTTTTTCTATGGGGCCGATGATCGGCGGGTGGGGGAGCCACTAGACACCAGGGAGTGAGGGTATTTTATTTTTGATTTGGAGGAGTAATCACCAGTTGGGTGGGAGGAATGGATGGACACTAACATTTTTTTATATGGGGCCAGTGATCAGCCTGTGGGGGCACCACTAGCCACCAGGGAATGAGCATATTATTTTTAATGTGGAGGGGTGATATGGGACCGGCAATCAGTGGAGGGGGGGCACAAGACAGCAGGGGCCAGGGACCAGCGACTGGTGGGGGGGGTTAATGAATTAAACTGCCAGGGGGAAAGCCACAGAGCTGAACACTGGTAATGATCATTTCTGCAGAATTTTTCCCCCGCAGCTCAATACATTAACCCACATGTCTTACATTTACACCGCAGTTTTTCAGCAGAATTTTGGCAAAAGTTGGTGAAATTATTTCAGAACTTTCATGGAAGTGAAAGTCTGACTTTCACTGAAATTCTGCCTGCAGAATTATTTTATTGTTTTTGCACATGCCTATTGCCTACCTTTGGACAAAATTATCATTATCATCATCTTAGAGGTTGGAGGCAGTTGTACATATTACAGTGCTAGCACTTCCAGTGAGTTCATCCAGCAGTCACATCATTCGCTCTTTTTATTTATTTATTTTTTGATGACATCTGTGAGTGGATCCTTGTTGAGAGGTTCCATGTCAGATACATTAACACAAGAAGACACAATGTAGTTACAGTAAATTATACATACAGAGTACAAAAAAATTCACAGTACATAGGTTGCAATGCAAACAGTTGCACAAATTGTGCTAAGGCATAGTACATGGTATGCCAGCATCCTTCGGAAGAGAGAGAGAGAGAGAGAGAGAGGGGCAGTGGCAGACTGTTAGGGCAAGGTAGGGAGGGGCAGTGGGAGCTGGGATAGGAAGGGCAGAGGGAAAGAAAAGAGCCAAGGGGTGGTGGGTGGGAGGCAAGTGCTAGGGCAAAAGGGGGTGGGAAGTAAATGCTTGTGCAATGACTTAACTTGGTAGGTCAGGAGCTGGAAGTGCTGAGGCAGACTAAAGCTGCAGGCACAGACTAGGGGGGCACCTACAGGTACTATTGTCGGTTAGGTGCTGATGGAGTTTGCGCTTAAAGGAACCAAGGGTTGTGGCTCTGACTATGTCAGGTGATAGTCCACTTGTCCACAGAGGGTCCCAGTGAGCATAGGATTTCTGGGCCATAGTTGTGCGGCACCTGGCACATGGAATACTTGTGTAGCTGAGTTCCCGGTGTGCCTGGCATGTATAGGAGGTAATAGAAGGCTCAGAACTCCTTGAGGAAGTAAGTTTAGTGAGACCTTTGTTGCGAGTAGGCAGGTTTGAGAAAGAATTCTGTCCTTCAATTGAAGCCAGCCTGATCGAGCATAAAGTTCACAGGTACAGGTATGGGTGAGTTTTGGGGCATTATTGAGCAGGCGGTAGGCTTTGTTTAAGGCTGTTGAGAGGCGTTGGAGTGCTGTGTCAGTAGTGGAGCCATAGACAGCTAGGCCATAGTCAATCAAGGTGATGAGTGAACTGTTAATTGCCAAGTTCAGAGCTTCATATGTCAAGCAATGTCTGTGCCTGTAGAGGATACTGATCCTAGTGTTGAAGGCTTTGGCCATGATGTCAAAGTGCTGTGTGTAAGACAGGGCAGTGTCCAGTGTGATTCCCAGGTACTTGAAAGTACCTAGCTTGTTTTGGGCAGTGGTGAAGAGCATGGTCTTGGTCTTTTTATAGTTCATGACCAGTTTTTGCTCTTTGAATCATTTTTTAGTCTCTGTGAAGCCGCTCTGGTGGTCGTATTCCAGAAGTGCGTGGTCAAGGTTGCGAGTAAAGATCACTGCATCATCTGCGTAGAGGAGCATGTGGCTATTGCAAGCAGCCGGGAGGTTGTTTAGGAAGATACTGAAGAGTAACTGACCAAGTATGGATCCATGTGGTACCCCTGATCTGACCAGTTGACTTTCTGATAATATGTCCCTGATCTTTACTTGCTGTGATCGCAGGCTAAGGTAGCTACAAAACCATGCTATGGTCTCTAGGGCTAGCCCTATGTCTGAGAGCTGTTCAAGGAGGAGGGCATGATGGACCATGTCAAATTCCTTTGATAGGTCAACAAAGGCCTCCCCTGCAATGTGCTGTTTGTCAACAGCACTATATATGAATCCGGTAAATTCCAGGAGAGCCATGATGGTGCTATGGCCAGCAAGGAAACCATGCTGTTCTGGGCATAGGAGCTGATAGTGACCGAAGTACTCCACCAGCTGGTCAGCCTCAATCCTTTCAAGGGCCTTGGAGAGTGGGGGGAGTATAGAGAGGGGCCTGTAGTTATTCTGAAGAGACCGGTCACCACCTTTGTGTACTGGGGTGACTGTGGCAGCTTTCCAGATTTGGGGAAATTTGGAGTGGCAGAAGGATAGATTAATTATCTTTGTCAGTGGACCAAGTACTTCGTCTAGTGTTAAACTCCTTCTCATCTCATTTCACTAATCATGATTTTTATTACTACTAAACAGTGGTTTAATTGTTTTTTTCTACAGATATGTTGATTAACAGCAGTTTAAATGAGTTTTTAACATGCTGGTACCATAAAACAATGAAAGGTACAAAAGGTTTGGATAAGGTTCAGATTAGGATCTGAACCTTTGTTTGCTTATCAGAACCTTTTAGAACCTCAGAACCTTTTGAGATTCTCCCATCCCTATTCCTCAGTCACATTGGGGAAATAGGTGGCAAAAATGAGTGCATGTCTTAAGACAAGGTAACACCTGGCTAACAATAGCAAGACTACAAGTTGGGGCTACTATGCAACTGCAAAAGGTATGTCCCTCCCCATCCCAAAAAGGCTTTACCTGTGATGCAAGCCTTAACCTGCTCTGCTTTCACAATTTATTTTTCTACTGGACTACACAAAACAAAAATGGCCTAGTAGTTGCATAGGAAAAGGCCGGTGACACTGTAAACAGGAGTCTACTACTCAACTGTCAAAGGGCTGCCCCCTCCCTCTAACACTGGGTCACATGTGACACAAACCTTTACTGGCTCTACTTCACAGTCTGTTTTTTGTTGGACTGCACAAAACAAAAATGGTCCTGTGCTTGTGTGGGAAATGACTGATGATGCTGAAGACAGGGGCTACTATATGCAACTGCCAAAGATCTGTCCCCATTCCCAAAAAGGTTTCACACTTGAAACAATCCTTTACCAGCTCTGCTTTCATAGTATTGTTTTTTTGTTTGTTTACTAAAGTACACAAAGCAAAAATGATCCTGTACTTCCATGGGAAATGGCTGGTGATGCTAAAGATGGGGGTTACTATGCAACTGCCAAAGGGATAGCCCTTCCCCCAGAAAAAGGCTTCACATATGATGCATGCCTTTACTGGCTATACTTTTGCAATTTATATTTTTATTGGACTACACAAAACAAAAATGAATGCATACATGGGAAATGACTAGTGATGCAGACAGGAGCTACAATGCAACTGCCAAAGGGCTGCCCCTCCTCCCAAAACAGGATTCCCCCCACCCACACATACAGTACACACACACACATGCACAAACGAACACACACACACATACAGTCTCTGTTGTAAAATAAAATGTTAATTTTTTTCTTCTTTCTTGGATATCTTTCTGTAAAGTGACACAATCTGTTTTATTTTCTTGTTTAAAACATTTTCTTACTTTCTGTAAACATTTTCTTGTTAAAAAAACTTTATTTTTCAAATTTTATTTTCTGCAGTTGTGCACTGCTGTTGTGCATTCTAAAGGAAAGACAGTACTACTGTTTGTGCTGTGCACTTGTGTGCACACTGACAACAAAGTCTCTAGTCCAAGTAGTCATCCCTGTCTCCCTCTTGCTTTTTCTGCATATTCTTTTTTTTGCTTTAAATGTTCTTCTTCAACTTCTCTTCTGTTATGTGCTTTTCTGCATGCTAGAAAGTGAGTGCCACCTGATACACAGTCTCTGTGACATAGTCTCTCTTTTCTTTTTTCTCTATTCTTCTTTACTGTTCTTAATTTGTTTTCATAATCGTTTTTCTCAAACTCTTTAGTTTTCTTCTGCAAATCTGCAGATTGTAAGCATTCTGCCCTCTGTCCCCCCAACACACACAGTCTCCTCTCTAGTCAATGTTTTATTATCTTTTCTTAGCTGTTTTGCAAAGTTTTAATTTTTTTTCTCTGTTAAACAAAACCTTTTTTCTCCTCCTAACCTGTCTGTCCCCAGCTCCTCACTCCTTTCTTCTTGCTTTGGCCTGCTGAGTGCTGCTACAGGTGAATGGCAGAATCCAGAAGACTCAGCTCCTTCACCACTGCTCATTGAGCTCGAATGGTATCCAGGCATACAATAGGTGCCAGAACCTATGGCCACAGGAGTGCTGCAGCTGCCCACTTTTGCCCATGAGCATTCACCTTTTGCTTGCAAACACTACCTTTTTACGTTGTGCCCTTTTGAACTTCAGCACCCCACTTTTTCCCATGTTCCGACACCCATGTATCGAGGTCACAGTAAAAATGGCTATATATATACTCCCCTGAGGCACCCTTTGACCTCTCCTCAGCCTCCTAGGCCTGTCACATGACAGGCATTCATGATGGAAGGCTAGGGGAGGTATAAAAATAAATGAACTGAGATCTGACCTGGCAAGATTCAGTTCGCATCTCATAAAAACCAAGTAGCATGCATTCAAGATGGCTCAGTTTTCTTCAGAGAGGTTCTGCATCTCACTATTTATAATTATTGCTTTAATATTTAACATATGATTCATTATGTTTATTATCATGGAAAACAATTCTGAACCCAGATTTGTGACCAGGTCTCAATCTGAGCATTGAATTTTGCCTTACGCAGTGAATCACCTCTTCTTCATTAGATGCACAATCAGATTGCCCAGTATTTTGGATTCCTGGTTTAACCTCAACAGCAGAGATTTGACTCCTGTTATGGGAAAATGCCTGGATGGTAGTGTTGTTTTGAGAGGGCACTGAAGAGTCATTGAGGAGATCCCAGGTTTAAATCCCATTACTACCCCTCACTACTCGTGTGGTCATATGTGTGTGTCATGTGGCTTCCCTGTGCATCATTCCACCCAGAGGTAAATTAGGTTGACAGCAGGCCTTCACTACAAAAAGAAATGTTGCTTCAGCCTGTTGGCACAGTGGTAGCACTACTGCTTGTGACGCTGGTGACCCAAGTTCAGGAATGAACTCTGGTCATCAGGGGCCTGCTGAAAGACAAAGGTTGGAGCATCCAGTGGACAGCTGTTGTCCTTCAGTGGGGGAGGCATGCTGGATCCACCACTCAGACGCCACCTACTGAATGATGGGTTGTAGCAACTACAGCAAGGGAAGGTGGGGACTGACTTATGTCAGCATGACTCTGTACTGTATGGGTATATGCCCTCTGTGTGAATTATGGCTGCTTTCTTGGGAAGGGAACAAAAAATGGGAAAATCAGCAGTGGCTGGTCATATGAAGGCCTGCCTGCCCCACCATGTCATCTTGGACTCCTTTTCCTGACCACTGGAGGCACTCCCAAGCTTTGCTTCCTGTGTGGGTGGCTGGAAAGTGTGGAGAGGAACCAGCCAAGCTGCTGAAGTCAGATGCAGCATCAGGGAGCAAGTTGAGGGGGCAATGAAGTGGTGTGTTACATGTGGCTTGTGATATCACAGTGGATCAAGAAAAGGAAGCCTCAAGGGACAGGAGAAGACACTGGCAGAAGGTGGAACAGTGCCCTAGCCAGAAGGTGAGGCAGCATAAAGAGAACTGAAAAAAAAGTGATATTGTATCTCTACTGGGCTTATAAATAAATAAATAAATACATACTACTAATATTATGAATCACTTAAGGGATTTCAGCCAATCAACAATCAGTGCAGCAGTCCCTCTTTTCCTGCATACAGTTGTCATTTCATGCTTGGAATGTAAAAATAGAGTGACACATCAGGCGGAGGTGGGAGGAGGGCCAGCACTAAATGTGCCTTTTAAATTAGAAAAAAAAACAGACTGGAAAAATATCATAAATCACTCAAGGCAAGTTCAATGACTTTTAAGTTAACAGGGCGCTGCAAAGGATGTCTATTGTACTTAACAAGATATCATCTCACTCAGGTTGGGGCAGACAGAGCTGCTCAGCTTTGCTTCATGGTCTTCTTGCCTAAACAAAACTAGATATATTAATAGTGGCAGCTTCAGGTTTTTTAAACAGAAGCAATATTCATATGCCTCTGACTGCTCTGTGTTTGTATCACAAATCCCCCACCCATTCCATAAGCAGCATGCCTCTTGCACCTGGCTGCCACAGACCCTCACCTGTGTTTGCCCCTCACCATTTCCTGTGCCCACACCCAGCAATCTCAGAAAATGTGGCATGTCCTGGACTCCTGGATAGTTGAAGTCCAGTCAGCAGTCCCCTGCATCAAGCCGAGGCTGACTGCTCAATCCCCAGGTGAAATGTGGGTCTGGTTTTATAAAAGTTTAATCCTCTCACTTCCCTGTATCAAGAAGGATTAACTTTTCTTCAGTTAATTAAAATAAAGTAACAAGTCTCTTCTGGAATGCAGATACCTCCTGAGACTTACAATACTTCATGTTAAACAGTGAGGGATTGGACATGATGGACCTAGAGTCCCTTGCAACATTAAATTACTATGTTACAATGAGGAGTTGGACATGATGGACCTAGTGTCCCTTACAACATTAAATTACTATGTTACAGTGAGGGGTTGGACATGATGGACCTAGTGTCCCTTACAACATTAAATTACTATGTTACAGTGAGGGGTTGGACATGATGGACCTAGTGTCCCTTACAACATTAAATTACTATGTTACAGTGAGGGGTTGGACATGATGGACCTCGAGTCCCTTAGAGTATTAAATTACTATGTTACAGTGAGGGGTTAGATATGATGGCCCTAGAGTCCCTTACAAGATTAAATCACTATGTTACAGTGAGGTGTGGGACGTGATGGGCCCAGAGTCCCATACAGCAGTAAATTACTGTATTACAGTAAGCGGGTGGACATGATGGACCTAGAATCCCTTACAACATTAAATTACTATAGCAGGGAGCAATGCTACAATACATTAGTACAAAAAACAACTAACATTTCTTTCTAAAACATCACTGGAGTTGAACTCCCAGTAGCTGCTTACTTTTTTTCATTGACTCTTGGACCTGGGCACTGGGCACCTGGTGTTAGAATGGGGGGTTCATAGCACCAGGTTTGGTTGTCATTGTCCAGTTGCTTTTTTATTTGCTATATGACTCCAGGGTTGTGTACATAGTGTCAGAATAGGGGGAGTTTGGTGGCACCAGAGTTGGTCAGCAAGTGGCTGCTTACTTTTCATTTTAATTTACCATCCAACCCCGGAATTGGCCACCCAGTGTTGGAGGGGCAAGGGAAGCAGCACTTGGTTTGGCTCCTGGTAACTCCCTAGATATATTAACAGTGGCACCTTCAGGTTTTGAAACAGAACCAATATTCATATGCATCTGACTGCTCTGTGTTTGTGTCACAAAACCCCCACCCATGCTTAACCAGCATGCCTCTTTCATCTGGCTGCCACAGTCCCTGACCTGTGTTTGCCCCTCACCATTTGCAGTGCCCACACCCTGCCCTCTCAGTGAAAGTGGCATGCCTTGGACTCCTGGATCATTTAAGCCAGTCAAATCTTAAAATCAAGTGCTTGTCCAGGACAAGCAGCTGCACCAAAAGTAGTAGTCCCGAACTCTGGTAGTCCAATAATGAACAGGCATTACAGAAAATTGATTAATCATCTGAATGTAAGAAATATATATTTTTTCTACATAATTTCTTTGTTTCTGGACAAAATCAGGAAGTAGAAATGGCAGTAGCAATAGTAGAATTAAGACACTACTGTAGAGTGATATTGCAGATTACATGTATCAATGAGCAAATTTAGCAGCCCCTGTACTAGTTTAGGTGATTGCTGCTGATGGGGGGGGTATGCTGAGTAGCACACACAGGGACACTCTTTGCCTCACAACATATGCAGAGACACACTGAACCCAAACCATGTTGATATACTTAAGTCTTAATATTTTCTAACAAGATTGCACCCGGTAGTTTATCAATTTAGAGGATGAGCTGAAAGACTGTATTACTTGCTGCAGTGTATCAACTTTAATTTTACTATTCATTGCTAACCTGGGAGTACCTCATTTGCATGTATTCCTTATAATCTGCACTTTGCAGTGATTTTGCATGGACATGCAATTGTTTTCCTTTCCTTCCCATTTTGTTTCCAACTGACCTGCTTATCTCACAACAGAAATGAGTACTTTAGTTTTATTTTTTAGATAATAGCCAGAACCTGCTGTTGTAGGACTGCAAAGTGAAATGCTATGCTGCAGTTTAGCTACTATCACTTTTCAACCCTTTAGTTTTCCCTACTCTATCTCTCCTCATAAATCTCTGAGAGATGGTCTACAGGCCTCCCAGAACAAGGGGAGGACATAGACACATTACTGTTAGAAAATATACAAAACATGACAGCTAAAGTGGAGGTTCTGATCATGGGAGACTTCAACATGCCAGATACAGATTGGTCAATACCAGCAGGAACATCTGCCAGAACTAGACACATAGTGAATTTCCTGCGGGGGGGCCTCAAACAACTGGTAGAACAACCCACAAGAGACAGAGCTATTCTAGATGTAGTACTGACTAATGGGGAAAGGATCACAGATCTCCAGGTAGAAGGTCACCTGGGGGACAGTTACCATCACATGGCATGGTTCAATTTGACCTCTAGAACTAAATCATCCCATTCCATGGCAAAAATATGGGACTTCGGAGGAGCTGACTTTGATAAGATGCTCAACAGAGTTAAGCTAGTCTTGGCAAAAAGAAATACAGGTGAGGGGGTACAGGCAAAGTGGGCAAGCATTAAGGATGCAGTACTTGAATCAACATCCCATTGTGTTAGGGAGAAAAGCAAGAGCAAAAGAAGAAGGAAACCACTTTGGTTCTCAAGAACAGTAGCAGAAAAAGTCAGAGCCAAAAGTCTGGCCTTCAGGAAATATAAGGGAATGCAGCGGGACAAAGATAGGGAGGCATACCAAACTTCCCTAAGGGAAGCAGATCCAGAAGCAAATGATTTGATACCTTTTAATGGACCAACATAGTTGTAACTACAAGAACAAAGTGCTCTAGCTTTCGGACCAACCAGTCCTTCTTCAGAAGCTCATGGAAGTTTTCTAAGGGAAGCAGGGAAGGCAGTAAGGCAGGCAAAGTCCCAAACTGAGGAAACACTAACATGAACAGTAAAAGAAGGTGACAAGACTTTCTATAGCAACATTAGTGAAATGAGATAGTCCAGAGGGGGTATTCTAAGATCAAAGGGTATAAAGGGGAGTGTGAGGAGGAGGACCAAGGAAAAGCATCTATCTTAAATAGATACTTCTGCTCAGTATTTACGGAGGAGAAAGTGGGTAGAGCCTGCAGCTCAGCAGCATGGACACAGGGGGGAGGGAGGTGTGCACTAGTCCCTTCACAAAAGAAAGGGTCCTACAAGAGCTCACTAAGCTCAGGGTGGACAAGGCAATGGGTCCTGATGGCATACATCCCAGGGGACTAAAGGAGCTAAGGGTGGAACTAGCAGAGCCATTATCAGTACTGTTTAGTGAGTCTCTGAGCACAGGAGAGGTCCCAGAAGACTGGAGAAGGGCTCATGTGATCCCGCTCCACAAGAGTGGTAGCAGGGAGGAGGTAGGGAACTACAGACCAGTCAGTCTTACCTCAGTAGTGGGCAAGATTATGGAGGCACTCCTTAAGGAAAGGATAGTGCAACACCTGCAATCCATAGGAGCACAGGATCCAAGACAGCATGGGTTTACAACAGGAAGGTCCTGTCAAACTAATCTCATAGAGTTCTTTGACTGGGTAACCAGAGCAGTGGACCAAGGGGGAGCAGTTGATGTTTCCTACCTTGACTTCAGCAAAGCTTTCGATACTGTTACACATAGAAGATTGGTAGGGTCAGAAACTGGTCAACTGTGTGGCAAACTGGTTGGTGGGCAGAAAACAGAGAGTGGTGATAAATGGTATACAGTCAGAAGAGATGTAAGCCACAAGTGGGGTACCTCAGGGATCAATTCTGGGGCCAGTCCTCTTCAATATCTTCATCAGTGACATTGCAGATGGACTGGAGGGTAAGGTTTATCAGTTTGCAGACGACACCAGGATCTGCAGCATATAAAACATTTTGTGATACTAATGCTTTACAACAAATTTTACAACAGTCAGGACTGATTGATGCATATAGATCGATTCATGCAACGGGGGGTATACCTTTTATAAAGAGACCCTGGCCACAAGAATAAACCATATTTTTGCATCTCCCACTTTACGCTGCACCCAAGCAATAACAGTCCCCTTGGCAACCTCAGACCATCTTATGGTGAAGGTTCAATTCGCCCTAGTGGAGGGTATTGGTCGAGGAAGGGGTGTATGGAAGCTAAATAATTCAGCACTCATGAACACAATGTGCCCTGCTGGGAATCTTGACCTTCTGAGGGCCAGGAAGCTTAGAGCAGATGGTGGATTCAAACGAAATTGGATATAAAAATATTTATGAAAACATGGTCCTATAAATCTTATTTAGACACATATCTCCGATATCTCACATTGAGAGGAGAATATATGAGAGTAGTGTTCTTAATTAATGACGGGTATAGTGAATATTCTGAACAGCTCCCACACTTAAAAACACAGATGGAAGCTTTACAATATGAAAGGGCATCATCTCTTTTGTATAAGCACTGGATTGGTACGCCTGGAAAAAGAGATGACTGGGGATATTTATGAAAGTTGTAAATCAAGAGTGTGCAAGGGGTCCATGGATGCTCTTTGTACCCCGGGGGAGGTCATTGTAAAGGATAATAGTGACATTATGAGTTAGACACATGGAGAGTATGTATACTGCATCTGACGTGATGTCAGAGATGATTAATACCTTACTGGAGCCTTGTCAAATAAAGCCATTCCCCCCAGGATTTGATACCCGAATTTTTTAAAACCTTTGAGTCGGAAATAGCGGACATTTTAAGGGTTGTTTTTAACACGATTCTGGGTAATCCTAACATTGCACTGCATTTTAGTCACTCAGTACAACTTTTTCTTTATAAAAAGAGGGACAGGCATCTTTTAAAGAACTGGAGACCCTTGAGTCTCATGAATACATATCTTAAGGTCTTGATGAAAATGTTAGCCCTCCATTTGGGGAAAATAGCCCCATATGTGATAGACCCTAGCCAAGTATGTACTGTTAAAGGGAAGAAAATAAGCGACAACCCTCTGTTGTTAAGGGAAGTTGTCTCACAAGGACAACGGGATAATGTGAATAGATACTTATTGAGTCTGGATCAGGAACAGGCATATGATAAAATTTCACATTTATGTTTGCAAGAGGTTTTGACAAAATATGGTATCCCTAGGTTGTTTATAGATTGGTTAATGAGACTGTTTGCAATAGCCTCCACGAGTCTGCTTATTAATAGACATATGGGACAGGCTGTCCATCTTGATAAAGGGGTGCGCCAGGGATGCCCGAAGAGTCCCATTTTATATATCTTCTGTTTGGACCCCTTATTAAAATTTATATGTCAGGATAGGAGAATTAAATGTGTACAGATCCTGGGGGTTGTAGGTCTTACAAAGGCCTTGGCTTACGCGGATGATGTCTGTCTCCTGATAGTGAATAATAGGTCAGCAGAGTGTGCCTTGGATGTGGTGAGGTGGTTTTCAACCCTGACATGCTCTGCACTCAATATTCAAAAGTGTGGTGGGTATATCTTGTGTCGGAGTACAGAGCTGGTGACTGAAATTCAGAATATGTCAGACACGTCTATTAAAATTCTGGGGACAACTTTTGGTAACATTGACATGGCACAGGAAAATTGGGTGACTTCTTTGGCTCACAGCAATGAAAATGTACAAATTTGGAAACATTGGCAACAGTCTAAAAAGAAAAAGGTGTCCATTATTAAGACATTCTTTTTGCCTCTCTTGATTTATGTGTGTGCGATATTCCCACCTCCAGGATCTCTGGATGTCACATATTAAGCCAGAATTTGCTATTAAGGTGGGGAAGCAGACTGAACCATATTAAAAGAGAGGTCCTGTACCGGGACTATAAAGATAGAGGCCTGAGATTATTTAACCCTGTTAGCTACCTCCATAGTATTTTCCTATTTACTGCCATTTCTGCCTATCTGTTGCCAGTCACGGCAGAATGGAAGCAGGTGGCAGCCTTATGGCTGAATCCTTTATTATAGCAGTGGATGTCTGGACCCCTTGTTGTGCATAGACAGGAGAGATGGCCACAGTTCTTTGTTTATTCTTTGGAAAAATTGTGCTGATGGAAATCCACTAAGAAACAGATTACAGTAGTCCATAGGAAAATACTGTATGACTCTATACAGCATGGATCTTATCAAGCACCCATAGTGTATGCCAATATTTGCCCGAGTAAACATTACTTATTAGAAACATATCTAGATGACAAGTGTACCCCCAACGTATGTGGGATGTAGTCCGGCTGTGTGCGCATGTTCATTTGGGAGTTAAGGGCAATGCAAAACATAAATGTGTGGAGGAAAGGTTTTGCCCAAGAGATCAGTGTCAACTTATACACTGTAGCTATGTGAAGGAAGTGTGGGAGATTATTGAACTTCATTGGGATGATGTGAGATGAGTGTCTGTCACGTATGAGAATGTGATCATGGGTTCCATTGCACTATTTGGTGCTATGGAAGTCGGCACTGTATGTTTGCTCTTTACTTGCATTAAGTTCATTTTGTGGCAGGTGCATTGTAAATTTGTTCTGTAACAAAAATTAATCCTGCCTAGAATCCTTGTACGTATAATTGAAAAGGAATTAGTTTTGCAAGCAGAGTATGATAAAAAGATTTTGACGTGGGAACAGTGGAAGAAGTGTTGGAAGGGAGTTCCTTTAGGTAGTATAGTGTGAGGGATACGGTGTGCATGTTTCACGGTGAAGGTTATACAGAATGATTTGAGTGTTTATTTTGTGATTTATGCTGTAATCTGCAGAGTGATGAATTTTCCCCCCTTTCATATTCTTGTTTTGTGTTATTTGTATTTTCTTCTGTTTTCTGATGAATTTGTATACATTCATGTATTTTCAGTTTTTTTATGTCTTTCCCCATTGTGTTTTTTTTGCCTCCATTCTATCAGTGTTCTGTATAATTTTTGTATTAATTAATGTGTATGTTACTTTTGCAATAAAACTTCCCCTACTCTTTTTGAGAAGTGCCACGGGATCCTTAACATCCATCAGAACAAGCACATGGGACCTCAGCGTAATGTCTTATCTGAAAGACGGCACCACAAGAGTGCAGCACCCCCCTCATGCTGTACTGCAGTGTCAGTATTGGGATATTAAGTCAAGTGCCTGGTGTGGGGATAGAACCCACATCCTTCCAATCTCCCAGACTCAGAGGTAAGTGTACTACCTGCTGAGCCACTGACACTGACATTTAAAAGTCATAATTTTTAAATTGATGTTGTATAACCAAAACAAACAATTTCTTGATTCAAAATACATAATTAATCGACTTCCATAGCTTTCTCACAGATTTGCCACTAATGACGGTAAAACAAAAGCAACACAGATGCTGGGGGAATTTTGGTGGCTGTAGCTACTGTGACACAATCTGCTTTTTTCCAAATCAGAGGTGTCTGGTCCCGTTGGTTACAACAACTTAAGGTAAGGTCCTGTTGTCATAGCTGTTTAGCTTGGTTGCTGTTGGCTTATAAAGCTGGGGGGGGGTATGCTGTTTAAACAGGCCCAGACTGTGAAGTCCTATCTTTGGTTATTGACCAGGGTAGTACCATATAAGCAAGAACCGTAGGACCCTTTTTAATCTACAGTAATCAGTATTTTTACAGAAAAAAAAATGTAAAAAAAATGTTTTCTTTTATGTTAATATTTTTGGCCAGGAAATACATTAAGCTGAGCCTTGTTTCCAGGTGTGTCCTGGAGGCACATGGAAGTTAAATCACTTCCTCATGGTCACACAGTATGTAAGTGGTGGCTGTGGGATTCAAACTCAGTTTTTCAGGTTTGCAGCTCAGGGCTCTTAACCACTATGCTATGCTATACTGCCTCCCAAAAAAAATAAAGAAATAAAGAATTGTTAAATTCAAGCTGTAGTGATGTTTCTTGCAACAATAACATGAAAAAGGTAGTGTTCTCTAAAATGTAAGTCACAGTATTATGCAGATTGATAAGGGTAAGAAAGAATTAGCATTATAGCCACACTGATAGTCTGTCAAAAAAGGGCCAGTATTTTTCCAAAAAGAGAACATGATAAGGCAGGTTCTGGCCACTACAAAGCTATGCAAACATATTTTGGAATTTCAGGCTTTTCTTGAAAATACTGTAAACTGGCTTAGCCTCAAACAATAAATCTGTGAAGGAGAGACCTATAAAAAGTAAAGCAGCATACATTAAACCTGGTTATGCACATGAATAATAACTATGTACCCTTCACAGCCAAGACTATTACAGTATAAGTGGGAACTTTGAGCCAGGTAGACAAGTTGGTAGCAATGATAAAGTACTGAAAAATGTCATTCTCTGCAACTATGACACTGCAAAGCTTACTCTTAAAAAGTTCATTAATTACCATTGTTATAATCCCTCTAACAATGACCTGACATTATATAATTAATCAGTGGCTGGTATTATGAGCACTGCAGCTTAATAGGTTTTAGCAGCGGCAAAGTAAATATCAGCAAGTAGATTTTTTATGTGGTGTGTGACTTTTCAGATTTGAGCACTAGACTATGTAGAACATATATAGGTAGATACCGAAAATAATTTTTGCCTTACAAACGGTTAAAGAAATTAATCTAAAACAAAAAGACTGTGAAATGTTACATACAGATTGTTTGTTTTTGTTGACCTGGTAAACCCACTGGGCCTAGAAGTCCCTTTTTCAGGGACGACAGATGGTAAGCAACTGAAATTGAACCAGATTAAGCTGTTGGTGGTATTTTCTTTAGTGAATGATGGAAATTTGGTCAGGACACCAGGGAAATTCCCCTACTCTTTTCAATAAGTGCCATGGTATCTTTAACATCCACCTGAACTACCACCAATCCGGGCAGATGGGACCTCAGTTTAACGTCTCATCCAAAAGACAGCACCCCTCTCATGCTGCACTACAGTGTCAGTATTGGAATATTAACCCAAGTGCCAGATGTGGGAACCGAACCCACAACTCTCTTATCTCCCAGCCTCAGAGGTAAGTGTGCTACCTACTGAACCACTGACACTGACAATAAATGTATGTTTAAATTTTTTTTATTGTTATTACTTCCTATAATTTTTATGCACGTGTCTATGATGCAAATGGTTTCTCATCATTATCTCAAAACTGAAGCATGAATTAATTCATAAGTATACAAAATATCTGGAGCAAAGGACTGTTAGAAGTACTGTGGAACATATTAGATAAAAAGATAGATGAATAAAACTGATGTATTAAAATCACAAATATGAATAAAACTGATGTATTAAAATCACAAATTTGTGTTTCTAAAACTGATCAGGTACAGCTTAACTTGGCACCTGCTGGTTGGTAGAGTGAAAGGGGAGTGGGGAGTCAGGAGTGGTATAAGCTGTTTAATCAGGTCCAATTTATTGTAAAGTCCTGTGTGATTACTGTTTAGCTTGCCGGCTGCCAGTTGATAAAGCAACAGGGGGAGTATATATGCTGTTTAAACAAGCCCAGTTTATTGTAAAGTCCTGTGTAACTGAAGTGTAGTTTGCTCCTTGATAATATAGCAATGGGGGGGAGGTCATACTACACATGTGTGAACAGCCGGGTGAGCTGGGCATGTGCATATGTGTGGTTAAGCATGCCATGTGTTTGGGGAGAGACTGGTGTACATATGTGTGGGGAACTGGCTAGCTATATGTGTATAGGGGGGAGCTAAATGTGCAGTGGATAGGAAGAAACCCCTCCCATGTGGGTGGTGGTGTTATTATTGTTGCTGTGCTGCCCATGGTATAATCTGCTATGGGTAAAGCTAGCTCTTCTGATGGTAGTGGTACAGTGGTCTGGCTCACCACAGACAGTGTCTGGCACCTAGAGCTGTGCGAAGTTTAAATTCCGCCAGCTGAATTCTTGTGAAATGCAGAATTTGATTCCATGAAATTCCATGAAAAATGGAGGAACATTTTATGAAATTCTGCTTTAAACTGCAAAATTCTGTCACGTATTGTAGAATAATGTGGTGAAATGCAGAAACTATTTCTGTGGAACTGATTGCCTTTTTCTTTTATTTAGTAAGTAAATAAACTGGTGTGACTGGGACCCTGGGACCAACACTGGGAAGTGGAGATGTTGGTGTAACTGGAAGGAGAAACTGTATAACTGGGAAGTGACACTGCTGCAACTGATACTGGTGGAACTGAGAGTAGAAACTGGTGCAACTGGGATGAGACACAGATATAATAAGCTATGGTGAAATATGTGTAATTTTGAATACTGTGGGATGCACTAACAGAACTGTGAGGAGAAACAATTTCAGCTGGGAGGAGACACTGCCAGGGTACACATTTCCGATACTTTAGGTGCCCCAAGGCAAGCACTTTTGTCTAAAGACATCTACAGATCCTCAGTGCCTGCCCTCTGGGGCAACTGAGGCATTAATGCTACAGTGTTTTCATTTTTTTCTCCTGTATTCTAACCTTTTTTTTCATATCCCAGCCCACCCCCTCCCCAAGTGCCAGTGCAATCTGCGATGGTGCAGCGTTAGCATTGCATGACTAAGTTCATGAGAGCAGGTACCCTTAGGTGTAATGCAGAAACCAGGACCAGGAAGGAGCAGTGCCATGGAGAGTTTGTGTGACCACAAAGTGTGTGCACTGAGAATCGTGCTGACTCAGTCATGCAGCTAGTGTCACATGACAGATGCTTTCACCGGGCATCAGATCACAGTCTGGAGTGGAGGCATTAATTGGCTGCTACCAACAACTGATCCTTCCCCCAAAAAGTGTTGCTGGTGAGGTGCTATTCAGCCCATCAGAACATGTTGTGGTGGGGAGTTGAACTGGTTGTCAGAGCAGCAGGCAGTACACAGAAAAACATCTCTTTAAGGGCTTTAAATCAGTACTCACAAACCATCCTTTTAAGGGCTACTGATATGAAGATTTAGGGACCCTCACCAAGGCAGCATAATATATAGTTAAAAGCCATTTTAAGGACTCGGAGATAATTATAAGGACTTACTGTATCAGGGCAAGCAAGCATCAAATTCATTTTAAAAACCCTTTTGCAGGGCTTGGGATCTAATGAGAGTCATTTTAAGGACTTGAGGCATGCAGGTAGGCAGGAGAAAATCATCTAAAAAAAAACAACTTTTCAGGGATTAGGTAATGCAGGTTGTTATTACATCCATTATCAGGGCTTGCAGGCTAGAGTCCTTTAAAGAATTGAGTGCATGCAGGCAAGAAGGAGAAAAATCATTGTGAAAAAAAAAATCTTTTCTGGGCTTGGGAGCTAATGTCTTATTAAGAAATGCAGGCTGGCATTAAAGTCCTGATCAGGGCCTGGCAGCTGTCAAGTCCTTTTAAGGTTTAAGAGCACACAGACTGACCAGATCTGCAGCTTCATCCTTTGTACCCCTCTCTCCATGAACCACTGCTGTCTCTACCAGTCCCTTCTTTGGCTTTCCCCTCAAGCCTTACACTCCTACTTACTGGCCCAGACCACTGGGGATGCCATCCACTGCCCCTCGTACTCCACTCTCTCATGTAGTATGCCCCAAGACACATCTCTGGAATCTCCACCACTCATCCCACCTCCAACTCTTCCATCCACATGTTACCATCAGGATGGGTCAAAGGGCCTTCTCCATTGCTGGGCTCTCCTTCTGGAATAACATCCCCCTTCCCCCTTCTCCTACCTAGGGACTGGTTTACTAGCCAGCACCCTGTACAGGAGTAAGCTGCCTGCTACCTGCAAATTGTAAATGTATCCATAAATTATAATTTGTAAGTAGTATGTATATTTTTTGTTTAGTACTACTCTTTATCTGTCAATGTTAACTCTGAGCTGCAGCTATTAGCTTCTATGTGATCAAGGTGACTGCAGGAGGGCAATCCGTCAGAAGGGCACAAAACCCCTGGGGCAACAAAATTACAAAACATTTTTAATGCAGGGGTCTTCACCCCCACACCCCCTGTTGTGGGGGGCTTCGCCACCCACACCCCCCTTAATTAGGATTCCTACTCCGGGGGGAACACAACTTGGGGAAGGGGCAAACCCGGGTTACCCAAATTGTTGGCACCATTGTTCCGTCGTCCTTCTAATGGATCGCCATCCTGCAGTCGCACTAATCGTGAGATACCCAGCTATTGCTGCAAAACACTATGTAGCTATTAGATCTATGTTGCCTGCTATTTGTTACTGTAGAACACTGTGTATTTACTTGTCCTTACTGTGACCTTTCTGTATGTGCCAGTCTCTGGCATGGACCATACCTGAAATAAGTCTTCTGATCAGTGCACCAACTCAGTTATCAAAGGAATAAATAAAATTCCCTTTAAGAGCTTGAAGATAAGTCCTTTTAATGACATTTGGGGCATGCTGACAGGATACAGCTGTTTGAAAAAAGTCCTTTTGAGGCAAATAATTATTTTAAAAATGCCACTTTACATGACTACCTGCTCTCCATGGAGGGTGGCCATCAAAGGTAGGAGTGCAGCGCATTGTGTGTGCCTTGTGAGTTCCTGAAGGAGGCAGGTGTGACAGACAGGAAGGGATTATAAAGAGAAAGTAAAAAAAAAAACAGTGGCCTATGTAAACCTCAGAATATCCTGCAAACTGTGGATTTCTCTTTCATTGTTCAGGTAATAACTCATATTTTAGTTACTACTGCTGCTTCAACTGTATTCGCCTCCATAAGTACCCAATATCTCCTGTGTCCAGCATTAGTGCTGTCACAGCTGTTACAGGTTTGCCTGAATTATGTTTGTGCTTGACATATACATTACTGCCTCTTGGTTTACCGTTACATCCTGTCCCACAAAAAATACTGGCAATACTGATGCTGGTCCCAGCTGATTGAGCCCCTCCCCCCAATTGTGGGAACATTTGACACTAAGCAGAGGGTGCCAGCACCACCTCCACTGCTGCTTGATGATGAACACACCTTTGTCCCCACATTTCTGTCACCACAAGATCCACTTTCTCTCATCACTTATCAGTGTGCAAACAAATAAGCATCTCAGAACATCTAAAATCAATACGTTAATTATATTGCAGAAACACAGTGCGAAAATCATCAGATTGACAACAAATTTCACAAATAAGAAATGCCACAATGTGCTTTGAAATATAGATTTTTGATTTACAAAACTAAATTGCAACGAGCTGCAGATCTTTCTTCTTCAACACCTGCTGTTAGACTGCCCAGTAGAGTAGAAGGGGCGGTCACTTGAGAGGGGTGAGGGAGCGAGAGAGAATGAGATAAAGGGGTTGCTATAGCAACTCACACTTTAACCCAAGACTCCCACCTAATCAAAAAAAGATCGATTGACAGCATTGCTTGCGGAATTTTTTTGTGTGTTCCGTGGAAAATATTAGTGAACAACAGACTTTTAACACATACGGCAGAATTTTTGATGAAATTACAGTAAGTTACAGTTTTAAATTATACCATATAAAATTTTACTTTGGACAAGTGGGACAGTATCACTAAAGACAGAGACAGGAATGATAAGAAACAGTGCTTTGTCAATTCAATTCCTGCCTAAATTAATGAAATCATATGACTACATACCTTGCAGAATACATTTTCTGCAAATTATACCTCTGAACGGTATTTTTTTCTGTAATAAATATTTTCTGGTTCATTACATATTTTCCACAGTGCACTTAATTATTCCATAAATCAAGTGATAATTACTGGAGACTAACTTCAGTTGAACGGAATAGAGAATACAGTACTTTAAGTAAGACAAGGTGCAAGGAGGATGGAGAAGGCAATGCAGTCACTTTAATAACCAGTACCGTAAATACACTGAAAACTATAATGCATACTTCAATACTCTATGAGTACTTGACCTCTACACAGATTTGCCTGTATAAATGCAAAAACTCTGTAAATCTTTAAGACTATGCCAACACTCAAACCTCTATGATTATTTGACACTGTACTTAACCAGAAAGACATTCAGAAGTAACAGCCATTGAAAAGTGTCAAATGGGGACATGGCACCATAATATGGAGCTCGATGAGGATGCACAAGGAAAGCAAAGAAGCATTGTCCGGCTTGTTGCACATGGAGAGTGAAGAAAGAGGGACAATCCAAATGATCCCTGGGTTCACTCAGAACCAGGAGAAACAAGGACAATTTGCATAGAACTTGAGGAAATGCTGGTATTCTGATCTACTGTAGAGCCCGGAAAATGGCAAGAAACACTGCAGACTTGAAGAAATGCTGAGCTTCCAACTGTTGAGGAGCCCATGAAATGAAGAAACTTCTGAAGACACTAAAGAAATGCTGAACTTCAAGCCACTACAGATCCCAAGGAATGAGGAAGGCTCTGAAGAAACTGAAGAAATGCTGGACTTCTGTGTTGCTGTGTATCCTGGGAAATATTGAACCTTTGAAGAACTGAAGATGTGCCAAACCTCAGAGCCACTGTGAACTATGGGCAGGGCCCCTGGTGTTCTGCGGCAGAATTTTCTGATTTCTGCGGCAGCATTTTCTGATTTCTGCGGCATTATTTATTCACTTCTCTGGCAAAACACAATCCTGTCATTGGCTAACTATGATGTGGTGTTATCGATGACATCATATACTGAGCATAGAGGAGGGGCTTCAGGATAAACGAGATGGGAAAGAAAGCCTGACACTATGGAAAAACAGTATATTTATAAGAAAATTCACCAAAAACAATGAATTCTACGGCACTATATATATTCTGTTGCATGATGCGAATTCTGCGGCAAATTCTGCAACCGCAGAACTGCAGAATTCCAGGGGCCTTGACTATGGGGAAGGATGACAAACATCTGTAGAAACTCTGTGGAATCTTAAGAAATGATAAATCTCTGAGCCACTATAGATCCCTGGAAAAGAAGAAAAACCACTGTGGAACTTTTGGAAGGAAAGCCCCAGCCCACTTTATGTCAGAAGCCCTGGCTACTTAACCAGTGTGGTTCCTGTGCTGACTAATACTGGTGACAAGGGGAAAAATGTTCCGTGGTTTCAACATTCTGTAATTCCATGTGCAGAATTGGCCTATCACCTAGAATAACTAAACCCCTTTCTCAGACTCTATGGCATGAAATGCAGTTCATCTCCTGTATTTACATGGCGCAGTCTCTTGAATTTGTAATGATTGCTTAATTGGAAAATTGGATTTCGCAGTTAGTGGTTTAAACAATAAAGGCACATCCCTTTGAACAATAAGCAATTGACGCATGTGCAGTCACTTTAAATAGGATTGGCTGTAACTACTTAAAATGCTGTAGGCAGATTTTACTGGGCAGTTACAAAACGGCATTACTTGTAAATACAATAGGCAGATTTTAAAACAAGCAATTGAATAATGTGTTTCACTTCAACAGTGGGGCTGTATCACTTTAAATCCCTTAGGCAGTGGGGTGGGAAACAGAATGGAGAGTCTATGAGCGGGGTGGCAGAATACTCGGTAGACCCCCGAGTAACATTAAAACTTTGTTATTAACAGCTATCATGTGAAGTCTGCCTGCCAATGAAACCAGGAGTTGACCAGGACCCAAGCCAGCCATGTAAACACTCTGTTCAATCAGGAGCCTTCCTACTCAAACTTACAGCCAATCACTGCTCCTCTGCAAGATTAAAAGACTGCCTGGACCCTGAGCAGCAGTTCTCAATGGTGGTGGGAAGCAGAGTGGATAGTTTATGAGAATTAATGAGAAACATAGAATTTGCTGGAAGTTAATGACCACTTGGCCCACCCAGTCTGCTGACAGCAACAGAGTTGGGGCCAGCCATTCTGCACTTTTTTTATAAGGCCTCATGTAATGTATTATTTTTAAACTCATTTACAGTACTAGTAATTGGACTCTGTGTTTTAACTAGGTTTATTTGCCTTTTAATTTGTTTTTAATGTTTTACTTTTTTTACTAATCTCATTTGACATTTGTTTTCATGTATATTAAAACCACCAGTTATCTGGGTAAATAGTTCACCTGGGTCTGACCTCTCTATTGTTGCTGCTCACTTCAATGATTTCTTCACTGCTTGTGCTCTCCCTTCCACTCCACCTCCAGCCTCCATGGCTCCATCTCATTTTCCATCTCCCTCCCCTCAAAGGGTTTCCTTTTACCCCATGTTACTACCCAAGAAAATCTGACTGCCCTTTACTCCCTTATAATGTGAAGGTCCAGCCCTGACAGGTAAGATCCTAAACTCCTCCATATCTCTGTTCCTGCCATAGCAGCACCTCTGACTCGCCTACTCAACCTCTCTTTCTCCCTCAGTTCTGTCCCTCAATCCTGGAAGTTGGCCAAAGTTCTCCCAATTTCTCCTCTGGTAACTTCTGGACAGTCTTCTACCTTCCCTCTCTTGCTAAGCTGCTAGAGAAGCTTATCTACACCAGATGCTCTGATTTCCTCTCTTTCACTGACTTCCTCTCCCTGTTCCAATCTGGCTTTCAGAAGCATCACTCTACCATCTCCTCCCTGTTGCATATAAATTATTCTAACTTCTCAGGGATGGATCAAGAGCACATTACAAGTGCCATTTTCATCAATCTGGCCAAAGCCATCTACCTGGTGTTCCACCCACTCTTCCTGGACAAGCTGAGTACTGCTGACTTCTCACCCTCCATTGTTGACTGGTTCTACTCTTACCTCATGGAACACCTACAGTTCATACAGGTCTGTGGCACCCTGTCACCTCCACTTTTATTCCAAGCTGAGGTCCAACAAAGTTCCATCCTGGGTCCCATACTCTTCTCAATTTTTCTTAATGACTTACCCTCTACCTGTGCCAACTCACATTTTCACATGTATGCAGAAGACACAGTCATCTACACCTCTGGTCCCACTACTACATATGTGAAAAGACAGCTGTAGCAAGACTTCCACAACATCCTGCACAAGTTCCACTTGAACCAACTCTGGGTCAACACAAAAAAAAAGCTGTGTCCATGAGCTTTCCCAGCCTGAAACTGGCCAGGCCCCCTACTTTTCTCATCTTATCCTCCTTTGATGGCAACTTCTAGAAGAAGTTCAGTCCTTCAGGTACCATGGTGGGTGACTAGACAGCAAGCTTGACTTCTCTGCCCACATTGACACCATCAATGCCAAGCTCCACCATAAACTCGGCAGCTTGTACTGCAATAAAAATTGTTTGTCTTCACAGGTCTGCTGAGAGCTTAGATCCAAAATCTAGCTCCCAGTTTCTGACTATGTGGACATGGTATATGGTACCACCCCCTCCACCTCCTTGTCCAGATTGGACTCTCTGCAATTCCTTCTGCCACTTTGCTACCAACTCCCCCTTCTCATACATACCATTGTTTACTTTACTTCTCCTCATCCATTTTTCCATTAACCTCATTTGCCTAATGCTCTGTACCTCCTTCATATCCAAATATTGGTTTGGATCCCTTCTCTCTTACCTTTCTTCACTCCTCCCCATCATCCCCTCTGCCTCCCTCTCCCTCCACTTCAGGGATCCTCATACTTTCATCATTACTTATACCATTCCTCTGCTAAGAAATTGGCCTTTTGTTATCATCTTCCCACACTCTGAAACCAGCTACCCTCACCCCTCTGTTTTACTGCCTCTCTTGGCTCTCTCAAGCATCAATTGAACTTTCTTCCCTCCACTCTTGTTTTCCCATCCTCGACAATTGACTTTTTCCCATGCAGTTGCCATCCTACCTCAGTGAAGGATAGGCAGAAGTGCTAAATTTGTGCTTTTTGCCTTGTTTACTTATTCTGCACTTACTCCTGTATTAATCATGTTCTCTGATTGCACTTTATTGTAACTACAAACTGTGCATACATTATGTACTGTGTATTCCCTGTCCTCTTCCCCCTGATCACACCCAGAAATGAACCTCTGCTCAGTTTGCCTTTCCCAGTCACCAATTTTCAAATAAAGAAAATAAATAAATGAATGTACTGTATATCTCATTCAGGGTTTTTATTTTTCTAGTTTGGGATTTTTGGGAAATGTATGGGTAATGAAGGTTTCATGTATAAAATTGGCCAGTGTGATTGGAATGCTGTTCTCTGTGATTCTGATCTATATCAGATTGATTATTGTGAAATGATGGAATTAGTCTTGCTAAAATATTATTCAAGAGTTTTTTTATATATAGATTGTTCTCCTTTAATTCAGTTTTAGCACTTGCACCTGCTGCACTAAAAGAAAATTGTGTAGACTGAACAAGGCCAACACTAAGAGACTGAAAATGTTAGTGTTACTATGGCCAGCAATGTTCACTCAAACACTAACCCCTCTTCTAATGGTGTAAAATTTTCTTTTGAAAATTCAAGTGGTACCCTTTGTGTAGTAGAACTTGATGTTAGAAGTTTGCTACCAAAATTGGATGAATTTAAAGTATCAGTAACCACCAATAATTCTGACATTCTCACCATTGCCTAAAATAAAAGATAGTGATGTTGAGATTTTAAATTGTACCTTGTTTGGAAGTGATATGAATAAAAGGATATAAAAGGGAATTAAGAGGTTGGGTTCTTATTTATATTAAATCTTGCTTAGCTGTAGCACAGGATTTCTTTATGTATACTTCATTGAATTTTGATCTTTTTTTTTACAGTGGAGCTACTTATGGGGCAGGGTGTAAACATTTGTACATAGCAATCATTTAGGTACCACCCGGACACTCAGATGAGGAAGTTTCATTAAAAACTGGGCATACTAAGGCTAAAAGGATATAAGGGAGGTAATTATGATCAGAGAGGCCAATGTCAACTGGAATGTGGAAAGTAATTTTAAAGTGACAGATTGCTTAGAAGGATTACATTTGACAGAGGTCATTAATCAGTTTTCTTGAGTTAATTACAAAATTACTGCAGATAGAGAAACATTGATCAATTGGATCTTAACAACTATATCAGATCAAATACAAAGGGCATTCCCATTACCAGATTCAATAATTGGCCGTAGCCTGGTATTGTGTATTCGTGGAACTAGAAGAATGTGCCCACTACCACACCACATTGTCTTCTTGCTCCTTTTGTAGCTTTGATATAGATGAATTTAGGAAATAGGCTGCTGAAAATGATTGAACATATTTGCAATGTATACCAGATATTGATAGCACATTGGACTTCGTTAAGGCTGAATTTGGCCCTACAGTACCTGTATATGTGATCAATTTGTTCCTATAAGATATTTTAGGGTAAAAAGGCAGAATCAAGATTGTACCACTCCAGCCATTTTCCAGGCTTTGCAGAAGTGAGATAAAATGTGGAAGAAGTATAGGATACATATAACAGATCACTTGTTAGGTGAATTTAGGACAGTGAGATATTTTTGTAAAAAAAGTAAGAAAACCTAACTCTGACTATACTCAGAATAGATAATGCTCTAATGCTAAAGGGCCTCATAAGAATTGAAAAATATTGAATGATTTAATAGGAAGAACAACAGTACAGATGTTTCCTCCCTTATTACATCACAAGGTGAAATCACCATGCCTATTGAGATAGCTACAGAGCAGAATAGTAATTTTAACCATGCCATCAAAATAGCCCTCAGAATGATTTGGACATTAACGGCTGACAATATATCTTTAAAATTTGGATAATAAATTTAAATTTGTGGAGGTTATGATCAAGGAAATACTCATATTTTTGTGGAAAACTAATGATAACATCTAGGAATGGTGCAGATGAAATTGACTTGAAACTATTTTCTTTGGTCTTAGATATTGTGGCTTTTCTTTTGAGTATTTCATGTAATTTTTTTTGGGAGCACTGGCTATATCCCTATATTGTGGAAGCAGATGACCGTGGTACTAATTTTTAGGTATGGCGATAGAAAATTTGTAAAGAGCTACCATCCTTTTTCACTTCTCTCTCTCTCTCTACTGTCCAAGGTCCTGGAGATGAACGTACTCAGCTATCTCAAAGTCCATATGATTTTTAACAACCTACTCACTCTTTACCAGCATGGGTTTAGGAGTGACCATAACACAGTTATGGCTTTAGACAAGTTGATTGGATCTCTCAAGGGGGCCTTGGACAGTGGGGAGATGGCAGAGGCCTTATTTTTAGACCTCTCAAAGGAATTTGATTTGGTTAACCTTGGTCATCTGCTGGCCAAACTCAGGGACATAGGATTATCTGAAGACACTATTTTTTTTGTTTCAAAGTTATTTGGAAAAAAGGTTTCAGAATGTGTTGGTAGATGAAGTCCCCCCCCCACCCACTGACCCCAGCTGCAGTTCTATAGGGCTACATATTGGACCCTGTATTATTTAGTATTTGCTTGAATTATCTACCTTCTGCTGTTTTTTGTTCTAGGGATTTTCTATATTTTGATGATATTTGGCTTAGGAATGATTTGAAATTGAATTTGTTCATTTCTTCTATGCAAGAATAATTTTGATTTAGTACATGACTGGTTAACTGGTAACTAGTTATTATTAAACATTACTAAAACCAAACTTATGTTTTTTTTGAACCAGAGTGGGAAATGTTGTTTTGACTTGTTCAGCTACTTTCAAAGATAAAACTGGTTGTGGTGTTGAAGACACTGAATAATTCAAATATTTAGGTATTCAAATGGGTAATTTCTTAAATAACAAATAACATATTGATATGTTAATAAAAAGTGTACATAATCATCTTGGTCAATTATATCAAATTAAACGATACTTAACAACTTTTATTAAAAAAATACTGGCCCAGTCTCTGCTATTGTCAATAATTAATTACAGATTACAAATATATGCTTCTGCCAATGAAACTTCCCTTTGCAGAACGAGAACATGTTCTAATAATGTATCTAGATTTCTTGTCCTCAATTTTTTGCACATCATTGGTTACTTTACTCTATGGTTGCATGGTTTCCTTTTGAAAGCAGATGTTATTACAATACCGTATTATACACTTATCTCTATTCATAGATTTCTTAATGGCCCTGCTCCTTTTTCATTTAAGTCCTCATTACTACCTCAGCAAGTTACTCATATTATTAACTCACCTGCAAAATATGTGCTGAAAATTACCTTCACCAAGACAAATCAAGGACAAATGCTTTATATGTTTATTGTGCTTTAAAACAATGGCATGTATTACCAACTTCATTTCATGGTATTGAAGCTGATGTTATTTTTAAATCTGTACTGAAAATCATTATATTAGAACATTTTCCTATAAATGTGACTCATGAAGTACAGTATGTATTTTTGTATTATTGTTGTTTTCTCTATGTATCTAGGTCCCCATTGAAAGTGGACACATAATGCCCTTGAGGCTTTACCCAATTAACACATATTAAATAAAAAAATAAGTAAATTAAATTAGGAAGTTTGGTTGTGTGTTTTACTATTGAGGACATAGGCACTTTCAAACGTGTACTTGGGGTCAGGTACCAACAATTAGAATGGGGCAAAATAGGCCATTGGTTGGCTTAAACATTTATTGGGTTTTTAGGCCAGACACTTGATAGCTGTTTCACCTAAGATGTTGTTTAGTAACCAAGAGCACTCTACCAGGGCAGATACTATGTGAAGGGAAAACCTGAATTCTGTGATCTGGGATATACCCAGCTGTTGCATGAACCATACGTCTGTGACCCTCCTCCTCTCAGATGTACACTTCTAGTTTTACAATTAAACAGCAGGTTATAGTCTTACATAATCTATGTAAATATGGGTGCCTCAGCCTCTCACAGCCTATACTGTGAGTCTGACTCCAGTTGCTGGCTCCCTTTCTTGGACCAAATTGCAACTGATAGATTTGCACACACCATGTGTACTAGAACCTCCTCTGTGCTGTATGCTCTGGGGCTGCTCTCACTCTCTCAGGGGCCTGTGTACTGGGGATATGTTTTCTTTTCCCATTGCCTTTGCTCCTGGCTGTACACAGTGCAATCTCTTTATTAACTAGAGCTGGGTAAAATGAACAGATTCTGATTTTGTGGAACATTTGTAAAATTCCATGAAATTTCATGCAATTTTTTGGAATGTTTTGAAATGTTTTAAATGATTATACCTTGATCAGTATTATAAGTAGATATCTGAAATGTAGCATGCATACTGTTTGGAGGAGTACCTAAAATGATGCAAAGTTTCATGAAATTTGAATAAGGCTGGGGAAGTTACAGGGGCTCTAATACTGACAATTGTTATTCATCGGAAAATTTCTGAAACTATTTCTATGCTTACAACTTAGCCATCTTTGGAGCTACATAATTGAAGACATATATGCATACTTTCTAGGAAGAGTCATAGAAACTGAAAAATAGAGAGGTAACTGCTGATGTAAATTACAGAAGTTCAAAACTTCACAATTTAATTATTTGATAAACTGTGAGAAAAGTTTCAAAATATTTGGATGTTTATAGCTCCACTGCTATTGCAGGTATGCACTCATGATTTGGCATTCATGTCCAAGTAAATATGTCTTGGAATCTAATTAAGATGGGTGCATGTGGTTTAATGGGTTAAAATGCATTGTACAGTAGATACTTTAGAAATTATTAATTGGCAAAATAGGTTTAAAACTTCCTAGATGCATAATAGATAATGTCACTAAAGCACCTATTACCACTGAGTCACCTGACATGCACTACTCCTCAAACATTCCTGCAACAGTGATGCCCAGCATAATGCATCATCATGACTAAAGATATCCAGATGCTTTTGTCACAATGGCCTAAGTCACAACTAGCTGTAAGGCTTGTTACCAAGTGGTGGCACTGTTTTCAAATCATAAAAATATACATTGTTATCAATAGGGTTGTTAAAGAGTCACCAGGTGGCACTGAACAGAAACAATGTTTACATGCGTGTCCTACCACAAATCATTAAGTCAGTGAGCTCTACTGATCATCTGGCACATTACAAGAATTCAGGCTAGTGCAGAGTGATGTTCATGACTATTCTTCATGGTTCATCACTCACGATGGAGATCTGACACTCGGCAGCACTATACTTTTATTTAGTATGAAGCCTCCTATGAATTTTACCTTATTGCCACTTTTCCCAACCTTTACCTTCCTCTACAATGGTAACTCAAGTGTATGACTTGGCAAAATGTATAGATGTGGCATCAACAAAAGTATCACAACATTTTACAATTTCACAAAAGCTCATGAAATTCAACTTTAATTAGTGATGTTATTTTGGAATCTCTGGTTGCTTATAACTTAACACACATGGCCTCATTTTCCATATTGGCTTTTCTCCTGGCTAGCAGCTTGTCTCACAGGTATATACTAGTGATGTGTGGAATTTTCAAATTCCAGCAGAAAAACATTTCTCAAATTTTGTTGGAATGGAATGGCAGCATTCTGTGGAAGAAAAATGCAGAATGAGATTTTCTGCAACATTTCTGTGGAATTTCATTCTGCGGATCCTACTATTTTCCACAAAAATTGTTGTGGAATGATTTTCCTCAGGACAAATGCTGTTCTGTGGGATATTATTCCGTGGATCTCAATTATTTTCTATGAAAATGGTTGCACAATGATTTTCCGCAGAAAATATGCTGTTCCACAGAACATTATTCTGTGGATTGCAGCATGTTGAATTTTGCAGAAGAACCAGCAAAATTCTGTCAGAAATTCCACTGGCAGAATTTCACATTCTGCAAAGCACTAGTATATCCACTGTTCACAGTGATATACCCTGATCAGGCTGAATGCAGTCATCATTCCATTGGTTACTGGGTTTTTTCACCAACATATTTTCTTTCCTGTCTCCCCATGTGGGAGCAGTGCCTCTGTCAGCCTCACACAGCTATAACTTTCCCAACAGCAGAGGTAAGATCCAGCCACAGCTGCAGAGTTCACTGTTCTGGTAGATCACCATCAATCCTCCCCAACCAAGATGCACTGCTGAATGGCAGCTGTCTCAGCCATGGTCTGCCTTCCAAAATGACTTCCTGGGCTTATTTCTCAACCCGGGTCATGAGCATGGCAGCAAGACACTCTGTTGTTGGGACATGGGGTGGGGGTGTGGCCTTAAAGCCTAATATTTTGTGGCAATGAACCTAGGACAACTGGTGATAGTCCATTCTCTAGTTTTAAAGTCATAGGGTCTTAAAATTCAGCAGTTTACGTAACTGCAAAATGTAATTTTAAAATTTCTGAAAGTTTTGAGGTTTACAACTCAGTCCCCTTTAAAGACAGAGATCTGAAACTTAGTACTTTTCTATATGGACAAGTCATCATATCAGCTGTAACTCAGATGCCATGTCCCAACTGGCTACTATCCCTGTCTTGTAGCCAGACCAAGGTTAAGGGGCCTGGGTTCCTGTTTCTTGATATTAAACTGGTCCTTTTCCAAGATTACATTATTGTGCATTGCCTCCACCCACAGTACAATTTCAAGTGACCCGGAAATAACCTGGCATAACCCCCTGGGATGCTGTACCCACCCACAATGCTATATAGTCATCCCACACATGGATTAACATTTACAAACCCCCAAATACAATTTTACTGAATTATTGACTCACTCTAATAATATGCTTACAGCACCAGATTTAAAACTATTTTTAACCAACAATTTATTTGCAAGGGGTATAGGGTTAATAATGGATAATTGGATGAAGAGGTCAAACAATATTTTAAATGAGCATTCTTGGCATTGAGCAATTTGCATCTGACAACAATCAGTTTGCATTTTAAATTCAGACCTTTATTATATTAATTGAGTTAACCACTCACCAACCTTCTGATGATTTCGGGATACATTTTTAGCTATCTAGCTGCACAGATGTTTGGAATAACACATGTTCCAACTAGTACCAGTCCCTAGTCCTGAGTAGAACCCCACCATTCTATATGTCCGAGTACCCAGCCCTAGCTATTTGTTACAGGCCTGTTACAGTTGCAGCTGGTTGGCCAGTGTTGACATGCTTAAGCAAATCAAGTTAACTTTAATCTTTTCTTTGATTACATCCTAGCTTGCAATCTGGCAATTTAGCAGGTGGATCCCATATTTTAGTAGCTTTAGGCTATAAATGCTGAACTTGGCAAAACACACAACAGTAACTATTTACTGTCTCTTGATCACAGAGTTGAGTCTGCGTACTCACGGTTCTGTAGTCAGGCATTTGGCAACTGCAGAAATTATCCCTGCAGGTAGGTTCTAGTTATACATGACTTGTGAAGCTTGATTTGAGCTGAGGTGCAGGGCAGGAGCTTGTGCTGACCCATCTGTGAAGTAGGCTCTTGCAGCTTGCAGGTTGGAACTTTCACAGCTTCTTAGCATATGCCCCTTTTCTTGGGCTTGAAGTCACATTCTGGAAACAGACCAGCACTGGGACCAGGGCCGCCATGCCTCAGACTCCCACATCCAGGCTTCTATGTCCCTCAGGGGAGGTGCAAATGGCAGTGTCATAGCTGGCACACTGCCAGGCTGACTCCCATACAGATCAGGAAACAGTCTCTTGTCCAGTTTCAGGCATTAATTTGCTTTAATCCTTCACAGGCATTTCAACCACATTGCCAGCATTGCAGACATTGTCCTTTCACAACACAGGATACAGTATTAGGAATGTGGGTGCATTCCCAGTGACTTTAGGAAAGACCCAGACTCTTGTTCAAGTCCATCACAGTAAACAAATCCATGTAGATACTGGAGCTTAATGCATGGCTCCCAATCAGAATAGGCACATTATGCTGCAGTAATTCCTTTTCACAATATCACCTCACAAGCAGGATCACAAGCTTCTCAGAGGCTGAATCAATAAACACACAGTTCTTTTTGGCCAGCTGGTATTTGCAGGCCAAGCAGAATATCACAGTCCTTACAGGCAATTTCTGGCAAGTTCCGCAACTTTGGACACTTTCCTTTCATCCCAGTAGGCATACTGGAACATCACATCAGGTATTTCACAGACACAGGACCATCCATGGTCATTGTATCAAACAAATGTCCACTCTCTTCTTGGTGCTGGATACATGCAGGGTGCAGACAGACAGTGAGCACCTCTTGGAATTCTTGGCTTCTTTGCCATAAGCAGGTCTCTGATTGACTTGTACTTTTAGGTAGAATTTTACTCACTCAGTATCAGTTCATGTAGCTTTCTCACAGCTAAACTTACAGAATCAAAACAGCACTCTTACTGATGAGGTGATAAAGTGCTTGCAGCTCTCTCAGAACTGAAATTAAATCAGGAATTCTGCAGAAAGCCTCCCAAATGTGGAAAGGCAAAGGCTGACCCTGGGGGACAAACGTCTGTCAACCGCCAGGCTGGCCAATCCAAATCCTTGCAGCCACATTTCTTTAGCAAGGGGCCAGAGCCCCTCTCCCTGTGGAGGGGCTCACACTGAACTGAACCCAGCACTAAAGTCTCTTGAGGTTTTGGGAGCCTCTGGCAGCTCCTGATTGGCTGACCTGCTTGTCTGACTAAAAAATTAATATTCATCGGGCCCCTTCGATGCCTGATAGATTTCTCAAATGAGTACCAAATATTGTCCCTGCTTTTTCCCCCACAAAGCCTTGTCATAGTCCTATAAATCACTGGCAGAAATTCTAGCATTGCAATTGGCTGCAAGAAGGTCAAAGGCTACAAACATGGCTGCTATCAGACACAGTTCCAAGGCAGTCCATACAAGTCCCAACAATAAATCTCTGGTGCAGCCAGTTTAAATACTTTTAGTTATTTCTTGCCCCAAAGTTCAAAAGCAGTCATTGTGCCCTGTTGGATGCTGCAGAGTTCAAACACATTAGTGCAGTCCCTAGCCTGTTGCTAGTGCAAAATATACTGTCTCCAGGTGCTAGAAAGGCAGCTCATCCATATTCATAGGGCTCTCATTAATATTCATGAGCCCCAAAACAAAGCAATTGGTGATCTTTACATAAATAGCACCAAGGGTTTGGGTGCCTTGTTCAAGTCTCCGGTCCCTGCCTTGGCTTACACAGGGACCGGAACCACTAGAAAGCCATTGGTTTTACCGCTATAACAGTAGGAAAATTAAGGAGTGCTTCTGCAAATGCACGAGCCGGCTGCCTGTGCAGACATGTAAGGTAGGGATTAACAACGGTTTGTTCACACTCCTCTGGCCCCCCACCCGAAACTGCCAATCAAGCAGGGGCCGGGGAAGGCTCAGAGGGAAGAACAAGATCTGGGCCAGTGGCAGAGCATGAATGGGGGAGAATGGGCAAATGGGGCAAAACAAGGTAAGCCCCCATAGGGGAGTTACAAAACATTGGTGTAATGTGGACAAAAACTTTTTGAATTAGACAGAAATAACTGAAATCACAATTTTTATGAACTTTTGTGAAATTTTGTGGAAGAAAAATCAGCATTTTAGCATAATTTCACTGGCAGAAGATACATTTCATCAGCCTTATTATTAACCACTTGCTGTGGGCTACTGGATGCTGTTACTGGGCTGTCAAATTCTTGCTTGGGTTACCAGCCTAATCCTGCCCTTCTCCTTTATTCTGTTTGCCAGTCACCACTGTGGCCTACTCTGTCCACTATTCTGCACACCTGGCATGTGCAGTATCATCTGGGGTATCGCCTTGCCCTAGATTCCTCTCTCTGGGGTTAGATTATATAAGAGGGGCCTTGCCTTGCCCTGTCCTATGATCCTGCCCCTCCTGGGTTTTTACTTTACTTGGTGCTTCTCTCTCCCCCCCAGGAACTACTAGCCTGTTAATACCCTACTGTGTGTTTCTAAGCACAGTGCCCTGCTCTGCCCTCAGTCTCACTGTTGGGGTTTACTTTATCTAGCCAGAGCTTTACTCTGACTTGTCTTGCTAATTCTTCCCTCGATAGGTTTTACCTGGACTGGGCCTGTCTTGTTCTGCCCCCTTTTGTTCCACCCACCCTGGGCATTTCTTTATTTAACTGGGACTGCCTGCCCTTTTCTCTGCTGTCCCACATCTCTTCAATGGTGCCTTGTTCCTCTTGGCCAGCCCCTACTGGTAATTTACTTACATGGGGATTTTCACTAATATGTCTTCAGGCTTTGCCCCTACCAACTCCAGCTGTGACACTCCTGGGCATTCATTTTACTGGGAGCCTACCTTTCCCCCCTTTCCCCTAACCACTTGTCCATGTGTGAGCTAGATGCAGCTACAGTACATGACATCATGGCTGTTGCACTAAACTGATTTTTTGCTCAGTCCATATTGAGCTTCATCAGAGAGATTTCTCTGATGAAGCTCAGCATGGATTAAGCGAAATGTCAATTTAGTGCAACAGCTGTGGTCATGCAGCTGCATCTAGCTCACACATGGTGCTGGATTTGGATCTGCAAATGTGGTGAATAAAACAGTAGTTTTCTACAACCATTTAAGCGTGGCTTTATACCTGTGGGTGCTGTTCTTCCTTTACATTAAATTTCATTAAACACCACCATGGGGGATGAAGGACTAGAATATAGTAGCTATAAGCGAGATCTGGTGGACAGAGCTGCACACCTGGGAAACAACTGTCCCAGGTTACAGACTGTTCAGTAGGGATAGCAAGGATAAGAAGGGGGGATTGCTTTATGCATCAGGGAAGGCATAAGTGTAACTGAAGGACAAGAGGAGGAAGGGGAGACTGAGCTACTGTGGGTAATGCTAGGCAGGAAGATGGGAGAATCCTTGCAACTGGGGTGGCATACAGGCCACCTATGCAAGAGGAAGAGGGTGATCAACAGTTAATTCAGGCAGCCACAAGGCTGGCCCTACAAGGAGAACTACTGCTGGTAGGGTACCTAAACCTCCCAGATGTAGACTGGGAAATCCTGGATGCAGCATCATCAAGGAGCAGGGAGATACTAGCTGCGCTGCAGGGGGTGTTCCTTCAACAGCTAGTCAGGGAGCCGACAAGGGGCAACAACCTACTAGACATGGTCCTGACAAATGGGGAGGGTGTAGAGGAGGTGCAATTGGGAGAAGCCTTTGGCAACAGTGATCACAGCACAGTAAGGTTCAAGGTCAGGGCAGGGAGGGAGACAAGTAAAAACAATACTACAGTCATGGACTTCAGGCACACACAGACTTTGACATGATGAGAAGGATAGTAAGGGAGACAATGGAGGGTACAGAGAATATAGGGGCAGTGGAGGAGTTTTGGGAGGCCATCAATGGAGGGGGTACTGTAAGCCACAGAAATGTGCACAAAAAAGGTTAGGAAGAGCAAGAGGAGGAGGAGGAGACCACTTTGTTTTAAAAGGAGGTTGTGGGGGCAGTCATGGAAAGGAGGAGGGCTTTCAAAAAAGTTAACAGGACACTCAGTGAGGAATATAAGGTAGAGTATAGGGATAAGAGGAGTCTGGCAGGGAAGAAGATCAGAAGTGCAAAAGCAGATACTCAGGAGAAAATAGCAAAAAATGGCAAAGGGGGGCTAAAACTTGTTTCAGATATATGACGGAGAAGAGAAGGGCAAGGCAGGGGATTACTAGGCTGAGGGAGGAGGGAGGGATAGAATTGGAAAGGGACTGTGAAAAAGCAGAGTTATTATATAAGTACTTTAGCTTGGTATTCACGGAGGAAGAGGAGGACGATAGGGGACCTGAGCTAAAGTTGAAGGGGAAGGAGGGCAAATGGGTGGGTTACAGCGTCACTGTGGATAGGATTAGGGCAGAATTAGACAGATTGAGGTTGGACAAGGCAATGAGGCCTGACAGGTTACACCCCAGGGTGATCAGGGAATTGAAGGAGGAGTTGGCTGCACCCTTGACAAGGCTCTTCAATTTGTCCCTGGATACGGGGAGAGTGCCAGAGGACTGGAAGAGGGTGGACATAGTGATTTTACACAAGGAAGGTGGTAAGGAGGTGAAAGAGAACTATCAATCTGTCATCTTGTAGTCTGTTCCAGTGCTCCACCATCCTCTCTGTGAAGAAATGCCCTGTCACATTGCCCCTGTATCTTTTTCCTTGCAGTCTGAGGCTGTTCCCTCTAGTTCTGACCCCCTCCTTCCTCTAAAGTAAACCCTCTTCTCCCACTTTATTGAGCCCTTTTACATATTTAAAAGTTTCAGTCATATATTCCCTTTCCCTCCTTGTCTCCAGCGTGTACAGATCCAGCTCCTTACACCTCTACTCATATGTCTTCCCCTGCATACCCTGCTCCATCATGGTTGCCCTTCTCTGAACCCTCTCCAAGGTATCTATATCCTTGCAGAGATGTGGCCTCCAGAACTGAACCCCATACTCCAGGTGAAGCCTCACAATGAGTTTGTAAAGGGGCAATATTACCTCCCTCCTTTTGCTAGTAATGACCCTGCCTATGCATGCCAACATTCCATTGGCCTTTCCTGCCACCCTGCTTCATTGGATTCCTACCTTCAGGTTCAAGGAGACTATGACCCCCAGATCCCTCTCCTGTTCTGTTACATTGATTTCCTCTCTTCCTTCTGTTCCTACTCCCCAAGTGCACCACTGCACACTTCTTGGCATTAAATTTAAGCTGCCATGTCCCAGACCATTTCTTGAGTGTCTTTAAGTCCTCCACCCCCCCGGGGTGTCCACCCTATTGTATATTTTTGTATTATCAGCAAATAGGCACACTCTCCCCCTCAAACCCTCTGCAATATCACTGATGTAGATGTTGAAGAGAAGCAGACCCAAAACTAACGCCTGTGGCATTCCATTTTTCACCCTTGCCATCCCAGAGTGCACCCCATTTATCACCACCCTATGAGTTCTTCCTGCCAGCCAAACCTCCACCCAGCTTGCTATTTTCCCTCCCAGCCCCATGCTTTCCATCTTGCTCACCAACCTCCTGTGGGGAACAGTGTCAAAGGCCTTGCTGAAGTATAGATAGGCCACGTCCACTGCCCCTCCCATGTCAATTACTTGAGTCACCCCATCAAATAACTCATTTAGGTTGGTCTGGCATGATTTCCCCTTGGTGAAGCCATGCTTTCTGCTGTCCTGCAAGCTCCATTCCTCCAGGTAATCCACCACCCTCTCCTTGATTAGTGGTGATAACCACCATCTTTTTTTTTAAACAAAAGCCATGGAAAGTACAAGATGTAGTTTCATAAAAACAAACACCTGAACATACTGTAGATAAACGGGCACTGTTTAGCTAGATTCTTGTTTCTGTTATTTTCTAAATTGGTGCAGAAATACATTTTCTGGGCACCCCAACATCCTGAGTGCCCAGCTTAGTAAGAGGAGCTATTTTTAGGGTCATGAACTGAGAATTTCCCTGATGCACACATTAAGTGTTGTGACAGGGGAATGTTTGGCTCACACCCAAAACATTGTTTCTCATATTCTGTATGTTTCTCCCCTGTCCAGCTCAGCCAGCCCTCCATCATCCTTTCTCATTGTCTTTGTGAATGTTTCCTCCTGCTCCCAGCTTACCTAGTCAGCTTTTATGCTTCTTGATACTGCCTTGTACATACTTTTATTTTTTTTTCTTTCTTTATTTGTTTTATAATGAAAAGCTCCTGATTTTCTGTTTAGTTGAAGTGGACTGAAATGCCCACCCTAGTACTGCTTACATCCTGTTTTCAGATGTACCTGACTGGATATATATATATATATATATACAGTATATATATATATATATATATAGAGAGAGAGAGATATTAATTACACAAAACGTTAATGCATACATTATAGTTGAAGAACGCAAATGGACAAAGAAAAGAGATGAAAACCATATGGGTTTAGAGTTTCAGGAGTCTTGTTGCATCAAGTGGTATGGTGATAATTGGGGTTGTCAATACTAATGCCCAGCTCCTCCCCCAGTTCATGGCCTCCTGTCTGAAGCACAAGGTATGGTTCTAAAAGAGTGCCTCATAGACATTTACTCTTTAAAGGTAGAGACACATTTAACAAGCAGAATCAGTAAAGCTTTCTGCATGCAGGGCCCTGCAGACCCTGCATGAAGCAAGATATAATATTTGTTTGCTCAGGGAAGAGGTGGACAATAGAGTTGACAACCCCAAAGAATGCCACACCACTGATTTGACAAGACTCTGGAGGCTTCAAATCCTGATTTTCAGTTACTTACTTTGTCTACTTTGAGTTCTTCAAATCTATTGTATGTATTAATGTAGCTTTTTTTGCAATTAATCTCCTTCCTTTTTGTAATAGTTGAATTGTATCCTCATTCACACAAGTTCCATCCCTTCCCACCCTATGTGAACTAATGCAGACATACATGGCTTTCTGGGCCCTGTGCCAAAGGAAGAGTTCATCGGCCTTTGGAAGTGTAGGGCCCTTTGGGCCCTGTAGTCCAATGTGAGTACAGATGCAAAGAACCATGGGGCATTCTTGGGGGCTGGGGAAGCGAAGGACCCTTTGTGCACTGTGCTTCCATGTGGCTGCAGATATAAGTAATTCAAAGATACATTCTCATGTATATATTTCTATCTACTAGGTTAATGATAAAAGTAAAAGCAAACCAGAGTTTTTGTGGTACTGATTGTTTACTTGCACATTTGTACTGAAACTTGATCTAGCTGTCAAAGTGATATGGATTTTTTTAAAATGAGTAGCTCTAAGTAGATATTATTATAATGGAACAATATTTGCAGCAATCTGATTGGTTGCCAGGGTTCTAGTAGGGTTAAATTAACTCATGTTACTCTACTATTTAGAGCTTTCTCACAGAATATGTTTTTTGTCATATTTATGAATGAAGTCCCAGCTATTTTCATTAAACTTTTAATTTTAAAAATGAATGTCCTGGGCATCAATCTTATCCATCAAACTGCACAGGACATTGTTTGATTAATGGTGTGAAAGCTGCAGATTGTGTTGATTCTTCAACATGTAAAGAAAAAAAAAGCTCTTGCTATGTATTGCAATTGTGGTGCCCTGCTGCCTGTCGCAGCGCTATCAAGGGTTACTTATGTTGTGCTCATTCCCATTCCTTGACTAACTCACTCAGACAAGTCAGTAAAAATGTATAAAATTGTGCAAGAGCCACCAGCCATGCTGATTGTTCAGCACATATAAAAGCAAAACAAAAAAGCCATTATGTATACTGTCATTATAGTGCTCCCCCCACACTGTTTGCATAAGTATCACAGGTTCATGTTTAAGGGATCTTAATCACTGTGTTACACCAAAAATCACAGGCATTTGAATAAAATACAAAGAAACATCTTGTGTGTTTTTATCTGTACTTCTGTCAGCTTCTCAGACACATATAAGAGCGGGTACTATGTTTACTGTCTATGGAATGGCTTTTGTTTGTGGTTAACAATTGGAAGTTCTCACACAATTTTCAAAGTATCAGGCTGGATGGTCTGAGTAAGGCAATCAAGGAACATCCTTTATGTTTATAATGGGCATAGTATAAAGTGTTGCATCACAGCCCTGACACAAACTTGTGAACAGGCAACAGTCTGTCTATATTGACTAGCAGTAATCAGAGCTGGCTGTTCGCAGACATGAGACAACATTTAGCCCTGACAGTCCCTCATATTAAAGAGCTCCAGGATGTCTCCTCTCCACACACACAGCACTTTCAGCTGGTAGGAATCAAATGTAATTTGCACATTATTCCTCTATCCTAGTGTTAAGTCCCACAGCAGAACAAAACTGCTAGAAATAAAACACTACTGAATGCGACACCAGTATACCAAGAATAGCTCTGCATTGGATAGATAGATAGATAGATAGATAGATAGATAGATAGATAGATAGATAGACAGACAGACAGATAGATAGATAGATAGATAGATATTAATTGCACAAAACAACCTTAATGCAAACATTCATTGCCAAATTTGAAAGGACTATTTTCCAGTAAATTACGCATTTTCTGTTGGTAAAACTAACATTAATTAAACTTAAATATGGTCTTAAAAATTCAAATTTATAATAATAACAATAAGGTACTACCAGGGGTTAGATTAAGAGTCAATTAATCAACCCCTTGGGGCAATATGGCACTCAGCTTTACCTCATGCCTTATTACACCACAAGGGAGTGATTAGCAGACTGTTACTCTAACTCCTGGTAGTACCTTATTGTTTAAAAGGTGGGCTGTGACTGCACGGTATCACATGTTTTTCTCTGGTATTTAAAGCAGAAGTGCATGATAGCGGTGAAAATTTTGACCTACACTTTTTTATTCTCTTATTAGCTCCTGACTTGTATGATGCCCTTCCTTCTTCATTTTGAGTCTGCTTTAGTACTTTTTTCACATTTGAAATAATAAAAGGAGCACTCCTTTTAATATGGTTCAGGCCAGTTCGGCCAGGAGTAAGCAGCACTTTAGGGAGCTCGGCACAGAGTCGACATTATGCCGCATGGCAAAATCATGCTGCCAATACTGTGCGATATTGCGATGCGGCATATGTCTTTTTTCTGTGGGGGGCTCCGCTATTAAGTATACAACATTATGACCCAATAGGAGGGAGCACGATTCAACCCAAATAATAATTTTGATTTACATGCCTAATTTCATTCGATTTCAGTGCTCTTTCATATTGTAAAGTTGTCATCGAGTCTTACCTTAGCAATGGCAGAAGAAATAATGGAGCAGATGCAGGTGATGGTTCCATTGCCACGTGAAGATTCAGAGGGGAGCCAGACCAGGATGCATACTTGGAGGCCAAGCAGATCCGACGCAGCAACTGCCCACCTATGCCACCTCTGGAGCTGGCAGATGCCATAGCCACAGCCCAGGTCTATGAATAACTGCAGATGATCACGTCTGCGCTGTTCTCCTTGATTGATGAATTCAAGGACTGAAAACTGGTGCTGAAAGATCTCAAGCAACACGTCTCTGACACAGAGACTAGAATTTCTTCTACAGAGGACAGGTTCACAAAGTTGGAACCGGAGGTAACTTCCTTAAAAAGAACTGTAAAAAAACTTGAAGGTAAGGTGGAAGTCATAGAGAACCATTAAGAAATAATTTGGTCCTGCTAGGTCTTCCAGAGGGTGAGGATGGGCCAGCTCCTATTGAATTTATCCAAAAATTCTGTTATAAAATAGCAGGCCCCTCACCTAATGGGTCACAATATATTAGTGAAAGGCCCCATAGGTTGGTAAGACCTAAGCCAGCAGCAGGAGACCCTCCTAAGCCTCTATGTTTCTAGGTCCTGAACTATCTGGACAGAGACTTAATATTAAAAGCAGTCAGATCTATTGAAAAGCTGGAGTGGGCTGGCAAAAAAGTAAGAATAGTGCCGGATTTAACTTATAAAATGCGTCAGGACAGGGCGGCACATAGACCAATACATTCAAAATTATGGGCTGCAAAAATTCCACATAAAATGCTGTTCCCTGCTCTTGTAGAGGTTAGAAATAGTAAGGGCACCCATTGGTTCGAATCAGCTGGCCAGGTGGCACAGGAGCTCCAAAACATTTTGCCTGAATTATTCAGTAAAGTGGGCTGAAAGACTACAGTAGCCCCCGCTGAGAAGATGGCTTATGACAGGATAAATAAAGAGACTTTTTGACTTACTTATGGCCATTCTTTTAACAACATAGGGTGGTCTCTTGTATTTTGGGCACTGCCTTTTAGAAAGTATATTATTGTGTTTTGGTTCTTTGAACTGTACTGCATTTGAATGGAGCGTGTTCACATATTTAATTGCAGTGAAAAAATAATCAGTGGTTGGGGGATAGGCAGCAGAGCATGGTAGTAAACAGACTTCACTCAGAGGAAATGTAGGAACATAGAATTTGCCGGCAGATGAGGCCTGCTTGGCCCCACCCAGTCTGCCCATTTTCCCTGCCTACAGTATCACCGCAGATCTTACTTGATCTCCAGCCTATGCACCCTCCCCTACTTCCCTTTCCCTACAATTCTCTTATGCCTATCCCATGCATTCTTGAACCCCACCACTGTGTTCACCCCCACCACCTCTGCTGGAAGACTGTTCCAGGAATCCACTGCTCTTTCTGTGAAGAAGTGCTTCCTCACGTCTTTCCAAAATCTGACCCTTCCAGCTTCTCATTATTCCACCTTACTTTATTAACTCCTGTGAGGTATTTAAAGTTTTCTGTTATGCCCCTCTCTTTCTTTCTGTTTTTCTCCAAGTGTGGTGCATCATACCCAATCTGCTCAGGCTGTCTCCTGTGTCCATCCTGCAGTGCTCCCGGGGGGGGGGGGCAGGGGCTACTGTCTCCTGAATTAAAGTATCTGAATCCCTTGGGTTGTGACAGCCTTCTGCTGGAAGTGTGTGCTGCTCATTTTGTCTTAAATTATTTCCTGGGATTTTAATGTCAAGTTCTGAAAGCACATTTCCATATCCCATATCGGAACACTGTCATACTATGTGAAAGGCTGTAACTCCTGAGCAAATTTAAATATTCCTGGTATTTCTAATGGGCGTGGCATTGCTGCATGCCCCTTCTTTGATCTTTTTTTATTCCCAAACTTGCCGGAAGTCTTGGTAATTGGAACAGATCTATATGTCTCAGGAAATGGGAGGCATGAGGTGCTACATCCAGACCACCCCAGTAGAGCTTCTTCAGGTGAGAGCTTGGAGATCTAGAAGTCTATTTTTTTCTAGTACCCTGAAGATCATCTGCACCTCCTGAACTCAAACACTCTCTGCAAGCTGTTGTTCATACTCTGTGTGACTCTCTTAGAACTGTCTATGTTGGAAGAGGGCTGTTGAAACTGTGTGGAAAAGCTAGCCAGCATCTGAGTACTAGAGCTAGCTGTGTTTGCAGGAGTGGTTAAAAAAAAAACAGTACTTACAATGCCTTCAGGGACTGAAGCTGAAGATTTGAAGTCTATTTGTTACTGGGCTGTTATGGTCTTGTCAGAGTTATCCTCAGAAGTAGTTTTTTTTTTTTTACACTGTGTGTCCTGTCAGTATGTCTCTGTCACTATCGGCTGCCACACAGCTGTGAGCAATCCCTAGCACATCTAACACTGGCACAGTATCTATCCATGCCTGTGGTTGCATTTTCTGGCCTTCTGTTGTGGATTTGCTGACTAGAAACGTCACTTATTCTGCCAGCAAGCCTAGCAGGTGGGCTTTCTTGACTTTCATGTCTATCTCTGACATATAATTCTGTTGGATCTAATTCCATTGTTATCTGTGTTACTTTACTGCTTGGTACAGATTGTTGTATTTTTACATCAATATCTGCAAAAACCTCCTCAGTACCCTAAGTAGGGAGGGAGAGAGACTCACTGGCCCAGGCTGCAGTGTCTTTCTACATGTCAGGGCTCTCCATCTCCAAAAGGAAATGAAGAGTGCCCCACCCAAGAAGAGCAGGGAATTTTCCCCTAGTACCATGGCCAACCTTTGCCCTGTCAATAAAACAGGTCTGTGTAATCGTCCCTCAGAAAACAGATGGAAACAAGCTATCTCAATTCAGTGTGCCTTTCCTGGTCAAAAATTATAAATAAAGAAAACAAATCATTTAAAAAATGCTCTTTGGTACACTGGAAATATTTTAAAATGTAATACCCATATTTTATCTTATATATTATTAGAGTTAGGTGTTTACCCCTCCCTCCTTGTTTTTGTTTGCTTGCATGCATGCACAAGCAAACATACTAGGGCTGCTCTGGCAGTGTAGGGCAGCAGAGGTGTGTGCAGTAACCACCAGTGCAGCTGAGCCTACAAAAGGTGCATGAGCCAACACATAAAACACTGAGAAGGCTGCTGCTGATATTGCTTTGCTGGCTGATGGGGCAGAAACTTCTCACATATGAAAGGATTCAGCTGTATCTATCATAGTGTAGGTGCATCTTTCCATATCACCATCACCAGGCAGCAAAGCAGCATGCCCCTCATGCCCCGCCCAGCTTTACCCCAATGCCCAGCAGTAACCCTGCCACTAGAGAACTCTGCAACCCCTGCAACAAATGCCTGGTGGTTGGGCACCCAACCTGGTCACCAGATTAGTCTGCAGTCATCCCCTTCCCCCACAAAGTTCAGCGGTCGGATGCTAAAGCCCACTACCGGAGACTTCATAACCTCCTCAACAAGATTTCCTTTTATTACAAAAAAAAAAACATTGCACTGAAGCTCATTTATAATGGTGTCCCTAGTAAGCATCACTAAAATTAACCTCTGGTTCCACCAACCAACACACTGACACTGGTGTGCCTAGTTCCCAGCATTGATACCTGCGATAAAGAAAACTGTCCTCGTTATTCACTTGGTTGTTTTTAAACCTGAAAGGAAGAAACCGCAAGCTGACTGAAAACAAGGTAAGTCTTGTTAATGGCTTTTAATGCATTGCTTTTACTCATAATTTTGTAATTGTTTTAAGATGTTTGCTCCACATTTTCAACATAGCCTTCTTACCCTTCCTCATGATCAAGAGAGGTGTAATTTTTCACAAATTCTTCACATCTTTCCAGTGTCGCACCTTACTAATTGGATTTAAAGGAATTCCACCCATCTTGATGATAAGGTGGTGCCATAAAAGACTAGCGGCTTGATTTTCAAAGTCCCGTGAATGCTGCAAGTCCCTGGCACACTGATTGTTTGATGCATGGGGCTTGCAGCATTCTCCCGACCACCGACTGGGATTTTCAATCCCGAGTGCCAAGTGCTGCAAATTAGATCGGCTTTTCCCTGGTCTAAAGTCAGCCTTTTGAAGGAACCTTTTATAGGGGGCTTGCACCAAATCTTTTGATGGTATAAATAATATGTATCGTATATACTATTTGTACCACCATCAATAGTGGACCAAGTCATCTATCATATATGTTTTCAGAGGGCTGGGCAGTAGGCACCTGATAGTGCACACATGCTGTTTAGCAGATTATTGCACTGTTCTCTGCTGCTTTTCCACAAACAGCCCATGAAAGGAAGAAAACATTACTGATCCCAAAACAATATTTCCTGTTGGTAAACAGAGCTTATTAAGTAGGAATATAAGGAAGGAAAGGACACCATTTTTAGGTTATTTTCTTTAAACTGTTTTTGGAAGGTGTTCTTACAATTTTTTGTCTGCTGTCAAAATGTCCTGAAAATGCCAGAGTCCAGATGAAGAGAAATAACATGATAAAATGTTAAGAAAATTCTCAATTATTTCCTGACACACTAATGTATGTGTGCAGTGCATAAGTGTGGCCCCAGAAATGGCTGCTGTCACAGTGTCCTGAAAATGCCAGAGTCCAGATAAAGAGAATTTCTTTTTGTGGACTTTGTTTCTGCTCCTGTCTCGGGGAGCTCTCTCTCCAGCTACCCCACTCACCCTTTGATTCTACCTCCCTGCCTGCAGCCCTCCACCAAGTCTGCTCCAGCCCAGTGGATCCCCTGGCTCTGAACCCCCCACCTGAGGTTGGGCCACCTTATGCCTTGGCGCTCTATCTATAATCCAATGTGCCAGGCCAGAATCTGAGAGGAGACCTTGGTAGAGGAGGCCCGACTGCAGGAGTGTGACCATAGGCACTGGAGGCACCTTTGCCTATCCCCAAGACAGGGGATTTTTCTGCATGTTTTTCCTCCCCCTAGGAGTGCAAACGTGCAATGACATCTGCACAGCTATTGCCGTAAGTGTCTGTCGCACTCCTCCTTAGCTGCTCCATGTGCAGTTGTACTTCAGGTCTCCACCAGGGGTCCCTGCTATACTGGAGACACCCTGGATCCCTCCCCAGGGAGATGAGAGCAGTCCATAGGACACTTGATCCTCTCGCTCCCATGCTGACCCCCGGCGCCAGAGCTTGTTCCCAAACTTGTATCACTGGTGTGGCACGAGGTGTGGCATCCAGCACCTCAACCTCCAGTGCCACTGGGCACCAGATGATGAGAACTTACATGATAAAATGTTCAGAAAATTTTCAATTATTTCCTGACACACTGATGTATTCGTGCAACCACTCTGCATAAATGTTGCCCCAGTAATGGCTGCTCTCACAGTGTCCGGAAAATGCCAGAGTCCATATGAAGAGAAATTACACGATAAAATGTTCAGAAAATTTTCAATTATTTCCTAATGCACTGATGTATGCATGCACCCACTCCCACAACAGCTATGGCACCTGCTGCTGCTCCTGTACTTCTATCCTCTGCTGCCTCTGCTGACTGGGCTGATGCACAGTGTGTTGCCAAATGATGATAGCCACAGATGACCATTGTGTGAACAATGATGTGATGATGCAATGGTGGTCAGAAAGTCTGCTGTGCTGGTTGTAACATACTGCCCTATGTGTGTGTGTACTCATATTACCATTGGTAAGTTACTGTACCTTACATGCTCAAGTTTTTACACAGAACCAGACGTTAAATTTATATATATTTGTAATCATTGCTGTTTTTTCTCTCACAGGTCACCCAGTCATACTTTAGTTGTGCATTTTTTGGCTTACTGAGGAATTTGGTGTAAGAAAACTGTCAAGCCAGAAAAGATAAGAATTTTTATTTTGGGAGGGGGGATCATTTGGAAGCAAGTTTTGTGAATGGTTTTGTTTTGACTTCTTTACAGGTTTTCTGTTTATCCTCTGGAGTCATACCAGTTGCAAGTGTTCTCATTTGAAGAAAGCACTGATGGCAGCAGACAGCACTGAAATGTTACCTGTAAACAAACAAAGAAGAAATAATTCTTACTTTGTTGCACTAAAATGTTCTGTTCTAAGTGTGGCAGTTACTGTCTGTTATATCCTGCTTAACAGATACCAAGCTATTAGTAAACCACACCAAGACCAATGACAAGTTTAGTGTGTGTGACATGCACTGTCCCAGTGTCTTAATTTAAGTTACATTCCAAGCCGTCTTGTCATAACCCAGATAAAACTTTGTTTAACCCCATGGCATGCTGAAGTAAGCCAGTGACCGACGTGCATGAAAAATATATTATCTGCCGTACATGCCACCTACTTTGTATGATTTACACTGGCTTGAAAAAATGAAGTACCTAAAAGAAGTGATGAAATAAGATTGATATACTTACCTAAAACTGATACCCTATAGGTGGTTGTAGACAGTACTGCAGTACTCATGTACGCCACTCCGTTACACTGTTTGAAACTGGAAACCTGTAAAAAAAGTTGACTGTATGTTTCTCAAGTGCATCTCTAAAATGTTAAAGAAAACATTTACACAGCTCGAGGAAATTCCATAGTATGACAAATTAGTACATACTCAATGTAAACTACTGATAATAAGAAGTGTGGTGGCTGTGGCTGGATGCGTGCTCCTGGTAGGTCCTGGTCACAGGAACACATTCCGTCTCACTTGCATAGCAACTGGTGGCTTTGCCTGGCTGTGGGTTACTTCTGGTCATGGGCACAGAAACACATTCTCTCTCCCTATTAGACAGATTGGTGACTTTGGCTGGCTGAGGGTTACTTCTGGTCATGGGCACAGGAACACATTCTCTCTCCCTATTAAACAGATTGGTGGCTTTGGCTGGCTGCGAGTTACTTCTGGTCAGGGCCACAGGAACACATTCTCTCTCACTTTCAGACAGATGGTCGGGTGGCTGGATATGGTGTGTTACAGTTTTTCGGTGGCATTCAGGAGGAAGATATAAATGGCAGGATTTAAGTGGCTACCGCATACTACAAATGGACAGTTGTGTTTAAGAGGCTGGCTGAGTTTGCTAATGACATCACACATTCTGTTAAAGAGCAGGTACCCACTCTCAGATACCCAGCCCCCCTCACACATATATAATAGCTGACCTTCTCCATTATTGAGTGGTATTAAAAATTCCATGTGCTTCCATCCAGTTAAAATGTTATAGTACCCCAAATATGCACCCCCATAAAAACAGAGCCGTGCCTGACACACCCCAGGGATGTACCCCCAGCCCCCTTTTGTGATGTCAGAAAATGAATACTGAGTGTGCATTCCATTAACTTGTACGTATGCGATATTTCTATGGCTTTTTGTACTATTTAGAGATGCCATGTATAAAAAAAAAAGCAGCTGCTGTAGTAACAGTCACTGTTTACTGGAATGGTCTCTTTCATTTTTCCAAGTGGCAACTCTAAATAGTAATAAAAGTCATTGAAAACATGGCACCAATACAGGTCTGTGGAGCACACACACACAGCCTTAACTTTCTGACATCACAAAAGAGAGCTGGGGGTACATCCCTGGGTGCATGTCGGGCACGGCTCTGTTTTTATGAGGTTGCACATTTGGGATGCTTTAACTTTATAACTGGAGGGACACATATGGAATTTTTATTACACCACTCAATAGTGGAGCAAGTTGGCTATTATATATGAGTGAGGGAGCTGTGTACCTGACAGTGGATACCTACTCTTTAAGTGGAATCAGAAGATATACCAAGGGGAAGGTAAAATTGAATGATTGTGATGGGGCATTATTTGTGCTGATCCGAATTATGGAATGAGACTGAGTCAAGAACACTGGTTTTGTTTTATGAAAACCAAAAAATGTACCATTAATAAAATGTGACAGCCTTTCAAACCATTAACTTAAATACCAGCAACATCCACCTCATCCTCAACAAACAGGAAGCTGCCATCGCAGTCATCAAGGTCAGAATTGTGCCAAGCAGGGAATTGTTTGTCCATGATTGCATCAACAACCTCAATGGTCAGCCATTTAACGTTGCCACCAGGATGGTCTGCTTCTCCCACATCATCAGCACAACCATCAATGTGATGGGGTATGAACACAGATGTGGTAGTTCAAGGTGGTGTTTGACCTTCATTCATCTTTATGAATGTCAGCATTTTGACATTTGTCTGTGAGAGGTTAGTATGACAGTCACAAACTATTGCCTCCACAGAACTGAATACCCTCTCCACATTTACACTGGAGGGTAGGCTGGTCAGGTACTTTGGAGCCACTGAAGTCAGCTCTGGCCATTCACTCACCTTTCCACTCCAGTACAGCAGTGGATCTTCAATTACTGACAGATGCCTTTTTTCAGACAAATATGAGTCAACCATTCTCTGTGCTGCATGCAGTCCTGTGTTTGACTCATCCTCCTTATCACCGAATTCATCGATGTCACAGATTCCCACTCGGGAGAAGGCACCCCAAAGTGGGTTAATGGCAACTGATTTTGCTGTCATCCCACATAGACCCACAGCCACCTTACTGGATGTGCCTAATAGTCCACAGCGACCTTCAGCTTTGTCATGCTGTGAACTTGGCAAGTGACTTCTGTGCCCCATGAACCAATTGCACCAGTTGTCCACTGAGATTTGTAATCAGTTCTGGCCCTCCTTCTAGTAAGGATGCAATTCCACATTTGTATCATGGGTCCAGCATTGCTGCTATTCTGAATCTGGCACTTTACAGAATACTTGCGATGTGGTGATTGTGGTCCAATACTGTCAGCATATGTTTAAGTAATGCACTGCATAAACAGTCTCCAAACACATCAAGGCTATGCTGCAGATTCAACAAAGTCTGCCTCAGCACCCACAACAGTGGAATGGCTTGGCTTATGGAAGCAGTGTCGCCACTCACTGCCTGCGTGACATGTTCAAAGGGCCTCAAAATTGATACCTCCGACTCCATGAGGTGCCACTCTTCTGTTGTCATAGACATCAAGGCCCCTGAAGTGTCATGGCTAGTATCCATGACTAGGTATTCCAAGATGTCTTTGTACTGTTCATACAACCTCTCTGCCACGTAAGGAGTTGAGTTCCAGCGCGTGACAACTTCTAGCTTCAGGCGTTGCTAAGGGAGGCTGTTTTGAATCTGCAGCTGCCGAAGCAGGTCATGGGCTTTTCCAGAGCGTGAAAAGTGTGTACAGATGTGGCGTGCAACTGTCAACATTCTTTGATGTCAGGGTGCTGCAGAAACTGCTGGACCACGAGATTTAAACAGTGGGCCATGCATGGAACCTGAATAAAGCCACCATCGATGATACATTTCACCATGTTTGAGCTATTGTCACTGGCTATAAAGACAGCTTTCAGGGACAGGGGGTTCAACCACTCATCAGTTTCAGTCAGTAGTAAGTCAAGCATGTGTTCACCAGTGTGGGGACTGGCCACACTGTGCATTGCAAGCATTGCATGGTGTCGAATTCCAGGAAGGTTGCTACCAGGACAATCTGCCTTACTACACTGATTTCCAATACCGCCAGCACAGACAACCCCCGGTACCTTCACACAGTGTGCAGTAATACACAAATATGAACTGCCTGCCATTTTGCCATTTGTCCATATAGCCATACTTAAGTGGATAAATGGTGAGGAAGAATGTGTTGAAGGGCATGTCTTACAGACTCTGTCATGGTCATGGGTGGAAAAGTATGTCCTGGACGGGACTTTTCATTTGGGACAGGTTCATGCTGCAAAATGACAAATCCAGAATTCTCCACAAAGGAGAAGGGCAACAGGTCAATTGCCAGCATTTCCACTACAGAAGCATTCAGTTCATGTGACACCGCATGATTGGGTGGATATTTCATGTCCTGAGCAAAAAGACTGCAACGTGGGCTGAGTTGTTACCCATTTTGCACGTGGTGTACCAAATGGCTCTGCTCTGCGAACTGCCATGGGTGGGGTGCTTTTGCCGTGTGAAGGAGAGGGGTGCACAGGTGACACTGACAAGTCCCCAAACAATGTTATTGTATCCATTTTAAGCACAGGGAGTGGTGTTGGACTAGAAATACTGCTGTATAGACCACCACCACTGCTGCTACTCTGACCACCACTTAACAACAATTCAAAGTCATCATCTTCCTCATGCCTGTAGTAATCCTCAGCTGTTATTTCACCACTACTACAGACATGGCTACCAGTTGGGCTGCTTACAGTCATGGAAGGGGATAACATGCTTAATAAGGTGGATGAGGGTGAATGCCCCACTATGGTAACATTAGCTCCCCTCTGGTGCCGAGTTCACAGTGCCATGTGCCTATTCTTCAAATATGTATGCTGGTCCCCAGTGCCAAGGTGACTACCCTTTTTACCATGTCTGACACACACTTGGCAAAGCTGGCAGATTGCCACTGATTCATCACTTGAATCTTGTACAATAAAATACCAAACAAGGGATTTAAATCCACTATTTTTAGTTTTCATAGGTCCCTGATGCTGCAAATTGGACACCAGTTTTTTAGACAGTGAAGGGGAGGTGTACTACTACATGATTTCTGTTGCTGGCCACACTTGGGCTCTACCGGCCTATCACTAACTATGATCACTACTCCTGGGTCATCATCATCAACAGAATCTGCCACATCACAGTTTTGAAGAAGGGGTAATTTAACACCGACAGACTGAGACTGTTTACACACAGCCACCTTTAATTTCTTTTTCTCTGGTTCCCAACTGGGGTCACTAAAATCATCATCATATTCCTCATCTGCATCCACAAACAATGTCAGCTTGGATGCCATCCTCTGCAGAACAAGTACCAACCACAGCATCATTATTATCATACAATATTTTTTCTACAACATTTGAAGGATTGGATAGCACAGGCATAACCTCATCAACAGCACTGGAAACATAAGATTACAATGAGCCATCGTCAGCATCCGAATCATGTTCAACCAATGCGGGGACGGGGATGGGGAGGTTGGGGAGTGTGACATCTACTGCACTCTGACTCACGGTCAGAGCTTTAGGCTCCACAATATTTGAGAAACCAGTTAACTTGTTGGCACGGGTTGACCTTGGGACAATACTCATGCCATTAGTAATTTCACTACCACCAGCGGGGACAACAGCATCTCCAACCATGATTGAAGCTACTGATTGTGCTGTGAAAAACATAGTTGGAGAAACCCCTTTACAACTAGGCACTTCTGCTGTGTACTACTACCATGCCCATGGCCACTCTTGCCACTGGCAGCAGTGCCATGGCCAGAAACATCTTTGCATGCATGTCTCCTTACAGGCATTTTTTGGGATTACATAGAAAATTCACAACAAATTGAGATTTCTGAAATTTGGGGTGGATAGGAAGCCAAAAAACAACTGTGGCTTACAAATACTGATTGGGCACTAAACAGATGCAAATGCACAGATGCAGATTGCACACTATAAAGAGATGCAGCTGCACAGGTACAAAAACACCTTAACCAGTGGTCACACAAATCAAAAACTGGAAAAATAAATTATACCTTTTGCTGGTTGGAGGGAAGGGCCACTGCAGTAAAAGTTCACTTGTCTATACAAAAGGAAGCAGTAAAAAATACTGCAGACAGATAACCAATTAAGAGTGCGGTGATTACTGTGTGGCACAATAAAATGTGTCTGACTTGATGGCATGCATACACACTCATGCACAACATGTAATGCGTCAAAAGTTTTACAGTACAGTACACTATATAACCAGATCTTTTACACAGAATAGAAACATAGAAGTTGATGGCAAATAAAGACTGCAAGGCCCATCCAGTCTGCTCATTTCTTTCTCTACCCTAACAATGTACCATAGGTAGGGATGTAAGTTTGTCATGGATAAGGTTTAAGTGACTCACTGTTTGTTCATGAAACCATTAGTAAACAGTAGTAAATGTTGTGGTACTGTCATCATTGCTACATTCTGTTGACACTAGTGAAAGTCATGGAAGTCCTGAATAAAGATCAAACATCATGGAATCAATGATGTGTATGACTGCCATGACAAACTTATTTCCCTAAACATAGGCCTTTGCTCTGTCAATGGCTTATCTATTCATACTCATCTGTATTGCTCCCTTATGCCTATCCCATGCCTGTTTGAAGCCCTGCACTGTATTCATATCCACCACTTCCTGAGGTAGGCCGTTACATTCATCCACCACTCTTTCTGTGAAAAATAATTTCCTCACATTACCCCTTAATTGGCCTCCCTCTAATCTCATGATGTGTCCTCTTGTCCTGCTATTTTTCTTATATTGAAGCATGTTAGACTCTTTAGTCTTTCACCTTGTTAATGCCCTTAAGGTGTTTGAATGTTTCAATCATATCACTTCTCTCCCTCCTTTGCTCTAGGGTATACATATTGAGTTCAGTAAATCTGTCCTCATATGTTTTTTGATGCAGTCCCTGCACCATTTTGGTTTCCCTTCTCTGGACTGTCTCAATTTGGTTAATGCCCTTGTGAAGGTGTGGCCTCCAGTACTGCACGCAGTACTCCAGATGGGGCCTAACCAGTGTCTTGTAAAGAAGGATCACTGTCTCCCTCTTCCTATTTGTGATACCCCTACTAATACACCCCAACAGCCCTCTAGCCTTACCTACAGCTTTAGAGGTCTGCTTGGATGATTTCAGATCATTGGTGATGATGACGCCCAAGTATCTTTCTTCCCTTGTGACTGCCAGCAACTCCCCTCCTAACCTATAGATGGCTTCAGGGTATCTCTTCCCTATGTGCATGATCTTGCACTTCTTTGCATTAATCCTCAGCTGCCACTCTATCATTTTGCTAGTCTATCCATATCTCTTCTCATTCTTCCCACACTATCTGGATCATCTGCTCTGTTGCAGATCTTGGTGTCATCTGCAAACAGACAAACCTTACCCTCCAGTCCATCTGCAATGTCACTGATGAAGATATTGAAGAAGACTGGCCCCAGGACTGATCCCTGAGGTACCCCACTTGTGACTTGCATCTCTTCTGACTGTATACTGTTTACCACCATTCTCTGTTTTCTGCCCGTCAAGCAGTTTGCCACCCAGTTGACCAACGTCTGACCCACCCCCAGCCTATCCAGCTTATTAATCAATCTTCTATGTGGAACAGTATCGAAAGCTTTGCTGAAGTCAAGGTAAGCAACATCAACTGCTCCCCCTTGGTCCACCACTCTGGTTACCCAGTCAAAGAAATCTATGAGATTAGTTTGACAGCACCTTCCTTTTGTAAACCCATGCTGTCTTGGATCCTGTGCTCCTATGTGTGTGTTGCAGGTATGTTATAGGTGTTGCACTATCCTTTCCTTAAGGAGTGTCTCCATAATTTTGCCCACTACTGAGGCAAGACTGGCTGGTCTGTAGTTCTCTGCCTCCTCCCTACTACCATTTTTGTGGAGCGGGATCACATGAGGACTTCTCCAGTCTTCTGGGACCTCTCCTGTGCTCAGAGACTCACTTAACAGTTCTGATAATGGCTCTGCTAGTTCCATCTTTAGCTCCTTTAGTACCCTGGGATGTATGCCATCAGGTCCCATTGCCTTGTCCACCTTGAGCTTATCGAGCTCTTGTAAAACCCTTTCTTTTGTGAAGGGAGTAGTGCACACATCCCTCCCCCCGTGTCCATGGTGCAGAGCTGTGGGCCCTGCCCTACCTTCTCTTCAGTAAATACTGAGCAGAAGTATCTATTTAGGATAGATGCTTTTACATGATCCTCCTCCTCCTCACACACATCCCCTTCCCCCTTCATCTTAGCAATACCCCCTCTGGACTTTCTCCTTTCACTAATGTATCTATAGAAAGTCATTTCACCGTCTTTTACTGTTTGTGCTAGTGTTTCCTCAGTTTGGGCCTTTGCCTGCCTTACTGCCTTCCCTGCTTCCCTTAGGGAAGTTTGGTATGCCTCCCTATCTTAATCCTGCTATGTTCCCTTATATTTCCTGAAGGCAAGCCTTTTGGCTCTGACCTTTTCTGCTACTGTGTTTGAGAACCAAAGTGATTTCCTTCTTCTTCTGCACTTCCTTTTCTCACTGACACAATGGGATGTTGCTTCAAGTATTGCATCTTTAATGCTTGCCCACTGTGCCAGTACCCCCTCACCTGTATTTCTTTTTGCCAGGTCCAGCTTAACTCTGTTGGTCATCTTATCAAAGTCAGCTCCTCTGAAGTCACATATTTTTGCCTTGGAATGGGATGATTTTGTTCTAGTGGCCAAACTGAATCATACCATGTGATGGTCACTGGCCCCCAGGTCACCTTCTACCTGGAGATCTGTGATCCTTTCCCTATTAGTCAGTACTAGATCTAGGATAGCCCTGTCTCCAGTGGGTTGTTGTACCAGTTGTTTGAGGCCCTCCCCCTGAAGGGAATCCACCATGTGTCTAGTTCTGGCAGATGTCTCTGCTGGTATTGACCAATCTGTTTCTGGCATGTTGAAGTCTCCCATTATCAGACCCTCCCCTTTAGCTGCCATGTTTTGTGTATCTTCTAACAGTAACGTGTCTATGTCCTCCCCCTGATCTGGAGGCCTGTACACAACCCAGTTCATATGGCTGTCCCATTTCCTGTTTCCAGGGTGACCCACAGTTCTACAGGCTCCTTATGTGTATTCTGAATTTCTGTAGCTTTTATGTTTCCATTGACATAAAGGGTCACTCCACCCCCACACCCCACTTTTTGCACATTGGTCTCTTCTGAACAGTACATAGCCAGGTACTGAAGTCTCCCAAGTGTGGTTACTAGTAAATCATATCTCACTAATGGCTACTATGTCCAGTTTAGCCTCTGTCATTATTGCCTGCAGGTATGGGATCTTGTTTCCCAGACTGCGAGCATTTGTGTACATGATTTTCCATTGGTCAGATTTCAGTGTGTTAGTTGTTGGGCGAGGTCCGGCGTTTTCCCTGTGCATTGTATGGGGAGCCAGACCTTTTTCTTTACCTGGTGATGCAAATGAACTACAAACATGCTGAACTCCTGTTTGACCATGAGCTAAGGGGGGAGGGGTGTTCTTCCCATTTGATGTTTCGGGTGCTGCACCCCTCTCCCCATTTGCTAGTTTAAATATTCTGTGAAGGCATCAAACTTCTGCCCCAATGCACTGATTCCCTTCTTAGTCAGATGCAGTCCATCAAATTTAAAGAACTTTCGTTCCCAAAACTGTTGCCAGTTCCCTACAAATTTGTGTCCTTTTTCCTGGCACCAGCCCTTGAGCCACATGTTTAGCTCCCCTTTCTCCCCTTCTCTGACTTTCTGTCCATCTGCCCCCCTCTCCCAGACTGGCAGGATCCCAGAGAAGGAGATGCCGGATGAAATGGATGATAGTTTGTCACCCTGTCTGGTCAGGTGTTCCTTGGTCTCCACAACTGACCTACTGGTGAGATTGTTAGTCCTTATGTGTACCAGGACATCAATGTTTTCTCCTGCTTCCTGAACAATTTTAGCAGTGTGGTCAGTGTCTCTTCATGCTGATGTACCTAGGAGACATCTGACAATTACCCCTGGCTGGAGATAGGCATCAACTCCCTGAATCATGGAGTCTCCTATGATCAGAAGTTTTTTGGATTTACTTTTTGCTTTTTTTGTTTTGGTTCCTGTTTTGGGCTCGTTTTGTTGTGCTAGCTCCTGTGCTGCAGTGTCCTGCTCTACAGTGTCCTCTGCCTCTTTGTTTGATTTCAGAGCTAGAGGCAGATACCTGTTTGTAGTTTTTATATAGTTTATGGAGGTGATATATTGGAGAGCACCGAGTGATGTGGCACCCAATTTGCCCCTCCTAACCATCTGCCAACCTCCCGGACAAACTACCCTCTGTAGTCAAGGTGCTTCTGTTGGATGTTGGAGAAATGGCAGGAGGTTCTTATAATATATTTCTTCTTGAATATGCAATTTGAGGTGCACAATCTCTGCCCATGCTGCCTGGAGCTGAGCCCTTAGCTAGCCAATGGCCCAGCATATATGACAGTGTCCTAAATCCTGTAAAACTGCCCTTCTGAAAAGTGTTCCACAGTACCTGCAGTTAATGATATCCATTCCAGGTAAGTTGCTGGGTTTATAACTTGATCAGAGTAATTAGAAGGAAGAAAATGAAAGCAAATATTTTATTTTGTGTTTTGTTTGTTTTTGTATAACTTGCCCCTGTAAATAAGGTCACTGTGTGGATATCCCTCTGAACCGTCCCTTCCTGCTTTGCTACAGGAAATGCCACGAGTGTGCTACCCTATAAAAAGAGAGTAGTGTGAGGTGGTTGGGGATGGGGGTGGGTGGCTGGGCCCTTCCCCTACTGAAAAAGAAGAACCACAGATGAAAGAAACAAGGAGGTAAGAGCAGAAATAATCAGCCAGCAACAAATGCAGTAGCCCTGAAAGCTTATCCCAATGACAAATAAAACTGTGAAACCTGTAAAGCACCACCTGTAATAATTTCAAAGAACATATACCCTGTAAGAAACACTTTGCTACAGAGAAAAATAAAGCAGTAACAGAAGATATACCTTGCAAAAGGCAATTTTGAATCAGAAGATTACAGCAGTAATCTGTAAGCATACACATGTAGTCACACCCTGTAATAATGCAGCAGAATGTATAACCAGCAACAACAATTTGAATCTGAGAAAATTAAAGCAATAAAATGTTAGCAACAAACAGTAACAATCCCTTGTGAGTACAAAATAACAACAACAACACACAGTAAACCTGCCTAGCCAAAAGAAGCCTTAATCCTTATTGTTGCTCTTGTAAGTTTCTTTGCTCTGTTCTTTCAAGCTACCTAGAAGAAAAGAGCTCAGGTGAAGCTAGGTGCCTTGCAAAAACAATTATCAAAAATTATTTCAAGTATTACTGTATATATAAACACACAAATACTGACACCTACTAGTACAAAATAGAAAGACTGCTTTTCTCATGTGAATCTCACGCCACCTCAGATACGCCCCTCCCTCGAAGCACACTTCAACAGTGTCTGTCAGTACACAGGCTGAATGTTCTAAATTAACGTTCAAAATGCACAAAAAAACAATCAACACTCAGTGATCTAAGCACAGGAGGGTTTTCTACAGTCGATGTATGAAATTTGTACCAAAATAATTGGATCAAAAATGATTTTTTAAAGCTTTTTCGATGCTTTGATTCTCAGAGCTCTGACAGCAAACTGTCTCCAGCTTTCCACTATATACTCTATGCAGAACTGAGGCTGTGCAAGACAATATTGAGACTATGTGACCTGCCATCCCATTAATCAATGCAAAATTCACCTTACATAGCAATAAACAGGCGAAACAAAGTGAAGTCCATTCCTATCAGTGGCACTTCACATTACAATTAAGGGGAAAGCTGTAATATAAGGTAAAGTAGTGAGTAGTACATTGAAAACAACACACTTCGTGTCCAAGTGTGCAGGCAGAGTAATTCACTTTGCATGGCGGAGCACTACGCGGATTGAGGGACAATACACAAAGTGCTCTGCATAGCAAAGCGGGAGCATTTCGCCCGCCTCTACTGTTAAGGAAGGTGCCAGCTCATTAGCTGTTGGGGGCTGCCTCCATGGAGGCCGAGTGTGTACAATGCATCATTACACTTAACGGGGGCCTAAGGAGAAAATCAAGGAGGAAAAACCCCAGCTTTGGCAGGATGGTAGACCGGTCCATTGCAGGCCCCACACTTATGACTGGGCTCTCCCAACATACAACAAAGTAAGGCACCAGCACTCCAGAGCCAGGAGTTAGTGGGTAACCCCAATGAAGGTACTCGCAGTCACTTTTGAGATGCAGATATAGTTTTATTTCAGGCTGTTCCTCCAACAAAAATAGATACACATCCACTAGAGCGGTGGTCCATGACAACCAGATGCCCCGGTGCTTCACCATGTAAGGGTTTCATCAGGGGACAAGCATCTGATGTTGGACTGGCCATTATATAATTACATAAGTGATGACATCATCAATTGAATCATTTTTAACACACATCAAAATTTAAAGTGAGACAATCAATTTCTAAATGTAAAGAAAAATGAAGAGCTTTTCAATCTTAACAAAACTAAATAGAAAAGTAGAAACATAGACTTTGATGGCAGATAAGAACCGCTTGGCCCATCTAGTCTTCCCATTTCCCTACCTACAGGATAGGCCATAGAGCCTAGTTAACCAACAGCCTATTTCTTCCTACCCCCCCCACTAGAATTGCCTTATGTCTGTCCCATGCATTCTTGAATTCTCCCACAGTTTTAGACCCCACAACCTCCTCAAGAAGACTGTTCCGTGCATCCACTACCCTCTCTGTGAAAAAATACTTCCTCACATTGCCCCTGACCCCCCATCTTTAAATTGTGTCCCCTTGTTCTTGCACATCTCTTTTTCTGAAAGATGCTACCCTCTTGGACTTTGTTGATTCCACTGAGGTACTTAAAAGTTTCTATCATGTCCCCCCCCTTCTTTCCTCAAGGGTATACATATTAAGCTCCTTTAGTCTCTCCTCGTGACTTCTCTTGCAGCACCATTTTAGTTGCCCTTCTCTGGACTGCCTCTATCCTGTCTATGTCCTTGTGGAGATGGAGTCTCCAGAACTGGATGCAGTACTCAGATGGGGTCTCACCAACTGTCTGTACAGAGGATAACAACTTCCTGTTTTCTGCTGGTGATACCTCTCCCTATGCATCCCAGTATACCCCCAGCCCTCCCTACTGCCTTCTTACATTGCTTGCCTAACCTTAAGGTCATCTTATATGATTACCCCAGGTCCTTTCCTTTTTTGTTGTTGTTATTACCTCCCCCATTGTGTAATCTTCCCTTGGTTCTTGTTTCCCAGGTGCATTATTTTGCACTTCTTTGCATTGAATCCTAGCTGCCATACTTCTGACCATTCCTCCAACCTTGCCAAGTCCCTTCTCATCCTTTCCATGCCTCCTTGTGTATCAACCCTGTTGCAGATCTTTGTGTCATCTGCAAAGATACTTTTCCTTCCAGTCCCTCTGCAATGTCACTTATAAAGACATTAAAGAGGACTGGACCCAGTACTGAACCCTGTGGTACCCCACTAGTAACCCCTTTTTCTTCAGAGTGGACTCCATTTACAATTACCTTCTGTGTCCTGTTGTCCAGCCAATGTTTTACCCAGGCTACCACCCTGGGACCCACTCCCAGGCTGGTTAATTTGACTATTAATCTTTTGTGTGGGACTGTGTTAAATGCCTTCCTAAAGTCTAGGCAGACCATGTCCACAGCCCCTCCCTGGTCTACTACTTTGGTCACCCAGTCAAAGAAAATCTATTAGATTCATCTAATGTGACCTTCCGGCTGTCAACCCATGCTGCCTAGGTTCCTGTGCCCGACTGGCCTCTAGGTACTCAACAATTCTTTCCTTCAGAAGAAAGAAGTAATGTCTCTGTGTATTTTAAACCAAAATTATTTTTAACAATTCATTGTGATTATTTCCTCTTTATTTTCATAAATTTATAGCTTTGAACACGTGGGCCCTGATTCTAGTGCAGTTATGCCTGGCATAACAGCACTTGCGCCAAGTAGAATGGTGCAAGTAGCAACTTATGCCAGCAGTTACAACATGTGTGATTCTACAATGTGGCCTGTGACATTTCACAGGCCACTTGCACCGAAGAGCTGTTACACTGGAAGTTGCACCATAAATCTCCTGCGACATGGCCCTAGGGGGTTTACGGCAGCAGTTGCACCCCATTCCAGAATGTCAGCAACAAAGTCCCCAATGTCTGGATTCTACAAGAACCCCCAGAGGAGAACCGGCAATGTAAGTTACACCAGCTATTAGCTGGTGTAACTTACGGATGCCACTGGGGGTCCTGTATACCCACCAACTGCCCAGCAGGCAATTCACAGTTGCCCTCCTGCCCATGCCCAGCATACCCCAGTGGGTGCCCACACCCCCTGCCCCCTGAAGCATACTTTATCTGCCTGCAGGGCTGCCCACACCCCCTGCCCCCTGAATCCCCCATTGTGATATACCCCACAGGACGGTGCAGTCAACCCCCTCACCCGTGCCCTGACCCCGAATCACCACTGCAAATGCCAGCATTTACCAGTTCAGCCCTGGTAGTCTAGTGGTCCCCCACCCATCTGTGCCAGTCCACCCAGCACCTCCCACCTATCCCCAGCCTGTGAATGGCATAGCCCACCTCTCACCTCCATGGCCAGCCACTGACTGAGTTCAGCTGGAGAGCTTACTGAATAGACACACTCAGAAATTTATTTCTGAGTGCATCTTTACAGTAGCGCACCTACTGAACTCAGTCGGTGGCTGGCCATGGAGGTGAGAGGTGGGCTGTGCCAGTCACCAGCTGGGGATGGTTGGGGGGTGCTGGGTGGACTGGCATGGCTGGATGGGGGGCCATTAGACTACCAGGACTGGAATGGGTAAATGCCAACATTTGCAGTGATGACTCGGGTCGGGGCATGGCTGGGGGGATTGACTGCACCACCCTATGGAGCATATCGCAATGGGGGATTCGAGGGGAGGTGTGAGGCAGCCGTGCGGGGCAGATAAAGTACACTTGAGGGGAGGGGGATGTGGGCAATTTCTGGGGACAGACAGCACATTTCAGGGGCAGGTGTGGGCAGTTTGCGGGGCAGACATACACTTTGGGGGGTAGGGGTGTGGGCAGCCCTGCAGGGCACCTAATGTGGCATGCTGGACATGGGGGGGCACTTGCGACCTGCTTTGGACCTGTTGCGGCTTGCAACATGCTCGCCAGGTGCGACCTCTGTTTGGCATATCTGGCCGCATGTCTCAAGTCGCAGGACTTAGATGCAGAGACCCTGCCCCTTCTAGAATAGGGTGCAGGGTCAATGTCACAGTTGCGATTGGCGCAAGTTGAGTTTGGCAGCAACTTGCACCAACCTTCTAGAATTGGGCCCATGGTACATCATTCACTAACTTAGGTAGAAGACTGACATGAATATAGCTGTCCCATATATGGTAAAAATTCCACCACTGAGGCTATTATCCATGTAGAATCCTTTGAGGTACAGTGAAGAAAAGGGAGCTTGTCCACTTGGTGTGGTGTTAACAGGTTTTCCTGAGCTCTCCAAAGTTCCAACTGTAAAAATTAAAAAATATAATACAATATTAAATTCTTAACATTTTAAATTCCTCAGTGCTACTTTGCTGCAAACAAAGACATTGGCAGATGGTCACTTGATATGTCACCTGTTTCTAACTTTGTGATGTTAGAAACAGATGACCATCTGATTCTTGCTTTCTCTCCTATAAGGTAATTAGATAGTCAACCCCTGCACCATATTGGTAACCCACCTCTGGACCCCTTCCACCCTATCAGTGTCCTTGTGGAGGTGCAGCCTCCAGAAATGGACACAGTACTCCATCTGGGGTCTCACATGAGAGCGATACAGAGGCAACACCACTTCCTTTCTTGTGCTAGAAATCCCCCCCCATTCCCCCCAGCATCTGGCTTGCCTTGCCTAGGGCCTTGTCACTCTGCTCTGCCACCTTGAGATCATCAGATATGATTAACCCAAGATCCCTCTCCTGCTTCGTAACTGTAAGTGCCCCCACATCTTATATGCAGCCCCTGGGTTTCCCCACCACAGGTGTATGACTTTGCACTTTTTGGCATTGAAACCCAGCTGACACTGCCTAGACCACTCCTCTGGTTTACCCAGATCCCTTTGTATTCTCTCTAGCCCCTCCTGGGTGTACTCTCTTTTGCGGATTTGTGTGTCCTCTGCAGAGAGACACAGCTTCCCCTCTAGTTCCTCAGCAATGTCACTTATGAAAACATTAGAGAGGACAGGACCCAGTACCATTCCCTATGATTCTCCAATGATCACTCTCTCATCCTCTGACTGACTGCCATTTAACAAAACACTCTGACTCCTGTCTTTCAACCAATTAGATAGCCATCTCACCACCTTCTCCCTCACCCCCACTTGCTAAGTTTCTTTATCAGCCTACTGTGTGGTACAGTTTCAAAACCCTGGCCTTACTGAAGTCCAGATAGGCCGCTTCCATTGTTCTCCCCTGATCCATTTCCCTAGCTACCCAGCAAAAGAAATCTATTACATTTGTTTGACAGAATCTTCCCCGTGAAACCATGCTATGTTGGTACTGCAGCCCATTTGCCTCCTGGTACTCCATCAGTCTCTCCTACAGCAGGAACTCCATTTATTTCCCCACCACCAATGTGATAGTGACAGCCAGTAATTGCTAGCCTTCTCCCTGTTGCCACTCTTGTGCAAAGGAACCACAACAGCCCTCCTCCAGTCCTCTGGAAACTCCACCATCTCCAATGTGGTGCTGAATAACATTGCCAGAGGGGCGAATAACATTGTGTTCAGTTCCTTTATTACCCTTTTATGGATCCCGTTTGACCCCTTCACCTTGTTTCAATGTAGGGTTTCCAATCCCTGGCACACTCTACCTTCCGTAAATTGACTTATGTCCACCACCACCCCGGTGCCTGTCAGTCTGTCTCCTCCCCCTTTCCAATGTGCAGACTGAGCAGAAGTGTTATTTTAAAATTTTTGCTTTTTCTTTGTCTTCTCCTGCACAGTCTCCCCTCCCCCACCTCCTGATCCTCACTATACCACCCTGTGCCTTCCTCTTTTCACTCACATAACTGAAGAAAGTCTTACCCCCCCCCTCAGTTTGAGTCAGATTTGCTGTCCTTACCCTCCTTCCTGCCTTCCTTTGTTTATCTACTTATACATCCCTGTCTGCCTCTGTTTGGGTCTCTTTGTACTTCCTGAAATGTGTTTTTTCCTCCCTTACCACGTTAGCCATCTACTTTGGAAACCATAGTGACCTCTTTCTCCTCTTAGCCTTGATTATTACCTTCAGTCACTTTGCTGTTACCTTAGTTATTCTCTCCTTTATACTTTTCCATTGTAACTCCACTCTGCCCCAGCTATCCTCCCACTTCAAGGTATCACCTAAGGCAATCTCTCATTTCTTTAAAATCTGCTCTCCTGAGGTCCAGGACTCTCTTCCTAGTGTGTTTTGCTTTCTCCTGACAAATGTGTATGCCACACCACACTGTGTGATGATCATTTGTGCCCTGGGGGCTACCACTGTGACTTCTGCAATGCTGTCCCTGTTCGTAAGTAGCAGATCCTGCACTGCCACATCTCTAGTGAGCTCTGTAACCAGCTGCCCAAGAAATGCACCTTGCAGGGAGTCTAGAATGGCCCTGCTCCTAGTGGTACCTATAGCCAGAATGCTCCAGTCTGAATCCAGTAGATTGAAGTCTCCTATAATCACTACTTTCCCTTATGCTTGCCATTCTGCCAAAGGCCTCCTCCCAAACCCACACAACTCTTACCCCTGAGTTGGTGGTCTGCAAACCACCCCTACATGGATAAAGGCCCTGGACCCTGTCTCTAAGCCAACTCAAAGATTCTCCAGCCCCTCCTTCTCCCATCTGTGTCCTTGTATCTCTATAGCCTTTATACATTCCCTTACACATAACCCCCTTCCTCCCTGCCCTATCCTTTTGAAATATGTTGTAAAGTAGTATGGCTACTTCCAGCTTTGGCTGTTGGTGCACCATGATTCTGTTGTTGCCACCAGATCCAAGTTTGCCTCCGCAAATGTAGCCTCAAGATCAGGAATTTTGTTTCCTGGGCTCCTTGCTTTGGCGCACATGGCTTGCCACTTCTTATGTTCCTCCTTGCCCCTACTTTGCCCCCCCCCCACCTCTCAAGTCCATCCTTCACCCTTCTCTTTTCTCTTCTTTCAAGAAATGACAGGCATATGATCAAGTTCATCACAGAATATCCATTCTTTCTCTTAATAATTGCAAATAGCCACACAAAGTGCTGTAGAAAGTACAAAGGTGTGCAAACTCCTCACCACGGGTAAGACTGTGACCCTTCTTAAAAATCAGCTGAAGTATGAATTAGCTGTCTGTTTGTGTAATCCCCCTCCCCCCCACACACACCAAATAATCATTGCTGGACTGTATTGTGTAAGAACAGAGAATCTAGAGCCACAGCAGCAGCCAGGAGCATGATAAAGAGGTAGCAGAAAATCAGACTGTGAACTGGGCTGGAGGTGCCAGAATGCTGTGTTGCTACCTGAGCCTTCAATTTGCAACAATTGGGTGCATTTCAGCTGGGTAATACACTTGGGGGGGGGGCGGGCTGAGGCCTAAACACAAGAGGTGGCAAGTATCTGAATATGGGGGACAAGGAGTTTTCGCTGACACTCACTCTCTGTACTACTGATTTTTTGTTGTAGAATGCTCAGTGATATTTTAATATACTGTGTGTGCTTGACCTTCGACTGTATGTGTGTGTGTGGAGGGGCACCACTTTCATGTTACATGTTGCCATCGTTATCCATTCCTAAAAGTATTTCTCCATGCCCAGCCCCTCTACTAGTGGGTCTTCTCGATACCCATCCTGTATTGGTGCAGTGCCTCTTAGCCCAGCCCCTGTACTAGTGCAATGCCTTTGTGCCTAGGCCCTATACTGGTGTGTTCCCTCCATGCCCATCCTATATTGTTTAGTTCCTCGATGCCCATCCTGTACTGGTGCGGTTCCTCCATGCCAAATTCTAATATTAGGGCAGGTTCTCCCTGCACAACTTCTGCTTTGGTGCATTTCCTCCATGCACAGCCCCTCTACTGATATGCATATATTGCCCCTTCATGCCCATTTAATACTGTTGACAAACATTCATGCTGAGCCCCCAAACACTGGTGCAGTTTTTCCATGCCTAGCTTGTATTGGTGAGTTTCCTCCATGCTTAGCCAATATACTGGCGCAGTTTTTTATGCCCATCATGAAAATCCTGCACCAATATAATTAGTGCAGCAGTGCACCAATAAACAGCACCAGTGGGGTTCCTTTATGACCTGTCTTGGTACTGCTGTTGCTCCTCCATGTCTAGTCTGTACACCGATGAGGTTCCTCCATGTCCAATACTAGTTATGGTGCTGTTCTTCCACGCCCAGTCCCTGCAATGGAGTAGTTCCTCCATGTATGTCATTGTGCGGATTCTTCATGCCCATTTCCTATACTGGTTCATCAAAGCTCAGCCCATGTACTGGTATGTTTTTTTTTAATGCCAAGACAACTGTTACTAGTACTATTCACAATGTCCAGTCTCTGTTTACTGGTATAATTCACTCCATGCCTGTCAGTGCTTACTGGTACGGTTTCTCCCTACCTAGCACCTGCTTACTGGTGTAGTTTCTTTGTAGCTGGTCCTTCTTTACTGGTGTAGTTTCTCCATAACCAGCCCATTTACTGGTGTGTTTCCTCCATGCCTATTCTGTGCTGGTACAGTGCCTCAATGCTAACCCCTGCATTGGTACAATTTCTCCATTCACAACCCCTGTACTGGTGTGGTTCCTCCATGCTTGTTCTGATTGGGTGCAGTTTCCCATGCCCAGACCCTGTACCTGTTTGAGACCCTCTTTCTGCTCACTTAATTCAATATTTGGTGCTGGGCAACATAGCTTATTGTATCAATAAGTATTTGGAGGCTGCTGCTGTTGTTAGGAGTTTGGTTTCTGGCAAGTGTGTGTGTAATGACAAGGGGGTTTTGACACCTTCCATAGGTGGTAGGCACTGTGCATTGCTGAATCAGGCTTATCATCGCCAGATAAAGAATAATGCCTGTGCAGTTGTGTATTATGAGGATTTTTCACACATCCAACATGTGTGATAATCCATAACACCAAAGAGCAAAGCTCAATGAGTTTATGAGATTATCACACACCAAGGGGTTGTGAAAAATCCTCCTGAAATAAACATTGCACAGGAATATTTTTTGTAGTAACTGGTGCCAGGTTTCAACAGAGGGAAAAACTGTATGCTGTATTTGTACGAGTAAGCACGTCCCTGAGCAGCCACCATACTCGCACAAATACGGTGTGTTTCCTATCACACTTTAGTAACATGAGAATGCAACAGCAAAAATGCCATAAGAAGCCACTATCAAGTCATTATGGAATTTAGTGGGTTATTATGGAACTTTATTAGGAATACATATCCAGTCAGTGGGGGGTCACTAGTTATTATTGTAACTGAAAGAGCAACCATTCAGGTGCTGCAGCCCAGAACCAGGACAAACCCTTACCTGGCTCTGACTCCTATGGTGCATGAATTTCATTTTATATGTGCCTCATTTTAGGAAGGGAAGGGATTGTATTTTGGCTCAATTGAGCTGAGCTACACTGATTCCTTCCACTTCCACTTCCAGGTACCTTCTGTGAGAGTGATCCGTCCCTGATCTGCCCCTGTGCCATGTTGTTTTGTGATGTCACTATATGGATAGTGCGAGGGGGTATGATCCATACACATGAATGGGGCTGTTTTTCAAAATAAAGTTTGTGTAGCTTAGATGGCCATTTGGAACAAATCATTACCACTGTTTAATTAACAAGGTCCTTGTTAGTTAAGTGGTGGCCTTGATTTTCTCCAAATGGCCATCTAAACTACCCAAATTTTACTTTGAAAAACAGATCCATTCATGTCTATGGAGCACATCCCCATACTATCCGTATAGTGACATCACAAAACGTGATAGCATGGGGGCAGAGTGGGGGAAGAACGTGGATCAGAGTTATACTAGGAAGTGGAAGGGATCAGCCAGCATGGCTCCATAGAGCCAAAATACGATCCCTTCCAATACAAAATTGGGACTACCAAAAGCAAAACATTAGAAGCATTCAACTTTGGGGCAGGTAAAGATTGCCCATGCGTCTTGGGAGGAATTTTAGAAATGATAGTTGCACTTTAACATAAATATTGTGGCATGAGGATCTGGCAGTGGCACCCTCTGAATGGAGTGAGGGAGGGATAATGCAGGGTTCTGGTTAGAGACCTCTGATTGAATGATGCTACTCGGCCTATCAACTGGAGAAAAAACAAATCTAAATTTAAATCTTCTCAAAAAACAAATATCACTGGCTATTTTATTGGGGAAATGTTATCTGGAAGAAAACAAATTAACCAATTTTGAGGTAGGAATGACAGCAAATGATTGCAACTAGGCAATTAAGGCTGCAGCAGCACCAATTCTTACTAATGGTCATGCTGGCAGCTCGCTACCATATGTGTTTACATGACTCATGAATATGTCATTGTTCTCCCTGTCAGCAAGTGGAGTGGGGGCAGGCAGGTGGACAGTGAATGGAAATTTTAAAACCATATAATGTAATACATAAAATAAAGGTGACCACACACAACTCACCTTGTGTTTCCACCATGGAGTTGAGATAACAGCATGGACCGCTTGAGCTTTGCTCTCGAGGTCTATAAGGCATTATCTAAACCCCTCAATGAGAACACGGGCTCATTGTGTATGGTCACCCATACATTATTCCTTATATTACTATATTATGTATATATGTTTATAGGGCACTGGGACACTTTCTTACAGCTACGTATCTCCTCACACATTCTTTGACTCAGAGGACCACAAACAGAAGGTGAGCAGTTCTGCCCCCTATGAGCTATAGTGGAGATACTCTTGCAGCCATACGAGACACTCCAAGCACCCTATTGACATGTTACAAATTATCATACTAAGTTTTATTTTTTTAGTTCCATTTTCTTTTTATTACTCTATAAGACTATGTATTTTATTCATTTTATTGACAGTAATTTGCTGAATGAGAAGAGTGCACTGCAATTTGCTAGGTCTGACATTAGGTATAGTGCTTGTGAAAGGATTGTTACAATCATAGACCAGAATTTGACCTGCCTAACCCTCTGGCTCGAACTCTTATTTATGTAGTATACTAATAAGGAATATGGATGAGATGCTCATCTTGTTATTTCTTGCAATAACTAGTAACAAAAACAAACATTCCCTAGCAAATAGTCTCATGGTTTGTGTCTCAGATACAACTATATCACATTTATGTCAACATCACATTACGGTATTTGTTTATTTAGATTTGTTTATGTATCTTATGAACTGGGTAAGATCCGTGAGCCAAAGGCCCTTTTTCAGGAGTGAGCTGGAGCTGTGAAAGCAAAATCAGCTAGAGTTTGTGTACATACAAACATGGCAATACAGCAAAAACAGAAGAAGTAAAAGTCATGCAATATGCAGGTATAAAGAGTATACAATAAAATGGGCACCACAAAGATGCAAAAAAGTAAAAACAATTACAAGCTGAGCAATCCAGCAAATACTTGTTAGGTGTTTCTTAAAAAAAGTATGGCTCTGAGCTGAACTGATCATAACAAGGAAATGATCCCAACACCTAGCAACTTGTATTGAGAAAATGCATCATCCCATAACTGTCAAGACTGATTTCACTGAAAGAAGAGACTTAGCAGTAGATCTAAGATTTCTAAAACATGTTTAAGGGTTCAAAGGAGAATGCAACAGAGAATCTAAGTTTAACCTAAGTGCCTTATCTAACAGACAGCAAAGATGATATAAACTGTTAGTTTTAGGGGATATCCAGCCCAGATAAGAATACATGACACAATGTCGGATAGTACAAGAAACATTTAATACAGTGGCAGATGTTATTAAAAGCTTATTTACATGAGTCAAATCAGCACAAGGAGCACGTATATTGACAAAAGAGTTTTAGTTCAGAGTGGGAAAAGTACCTCACCCCCCAGATATAATTCACCTCGTATCCATAGTCAAACAGTTTTTAAAGTGGTATAACACACCAGGTTTCTGGTAACTTGTTTGCAGACAGAGCTAATATGAGATGGCTATGTCAAATTGGAGTCCAAGAGGACTCCCAAATGTTTAAATGATTCCAACTGTTCAAACTGGGTACCATGAAGATTAGTAATCTAAATGTCTAGGGTCTCTTTGATAATTTAGGTTTAGACCCAAAAGCCATACTTTTTTTTTTACCATTAATATAAGATGATGCTGCAGAAGCCAGGTATTTAATGCAGAGAAGCCTTTATTCATTGAGCAATACATTTCAGGGAAAGAATTGGAGCTAGCAGAAATGATAATATCTTTTGTGTACAAAAGTGTGTTGGAGTGTTTCAAAACTGAGGGAAGGGAGCTAATGAATAGGAAAAATATCAGAAGCCCCAGAATAAATCCTTGGGGTGCTACATCTTACAAAACTATAGTACTAGAAAAAGAACCCTGAAAACTAATCTTTTGGGGTCTAGCATGCCAGCCGCCTCTTTATATCCCCTGTGGGCAATGCTTTGCAATGCCAGATCAATTAGGAAGAAGGCTGATATTATGACAAACTTGATAGCCCAGCAGATCTGGCTTGTATCATGGAGACCTGGTTGAATGACAGTGCTGATCCAGTGCTGTAAGCAGTGGTCCCACTCAGATTCTCTATGATTCATTGCCCACACAGGGATAATTGGGGGTGGTGTAGTCATCTGTTTTAGATCTGAGTTGAACTTCACTGTGCACCCATAGGTAAAACTTCATTGTTTGAATGTATGGCCAGTTGTTGGGGTGTAGGCACAGGTACAGGCTTAAGAAACCTTCTCATATACTAGCCTCTGGGGCACAAGAGGGATTTTCTGCAGGAAATTGAAGACTTCATCACCAAGAGGATATTTGAGTCCCCAGATGGTTGGTTCTGGGTGATTTCAATGCCTGGATGGTTGATGAACTCTACAGTTTGGTCAAGATTTTCTCCAGTTGATGAACTCCGTGGCCTAGATATTCAAACTGCTCCCAAAATGTGCGCAACAGCAGGAGCAAGCACAATTCAATTGCGCATATGTGCAACAAACACAATATTCAAACATGGAGCAAAACAAATTGCACAAGCAGCCAACGTCTGAATATCGCACAAACTGCACCATAGCGCAACCAGGAAGGGGAAGCTGAGCAGAAAGGTTGCACCATAGCGCAACAAGGCTAGCCCAGCTGAGCAGTCCAGAGGTGCCATAGTGCAAGCAGAGCCCCCCCTCCCTCAGCAGAGCAATGGAACTGCACAACCAGGGAGGCAGGCTGGGGCCCACCACCAGCCATGCCACACATGGGCACAGGAACACACTGCAGAACCAACAAGACACCCGCACACCCCAAGCACAGCATCACTGGGGGTGGGACAGATGATCCACTGGCCCATGGGGACAAGCCAACAAAGCACAGCAGGGCCATGACGCCCCAGCACAACCACTGGCAGGCTGAGACTGCCACACACAGGGGGTTGACAACCACAGTGCACATCAGCCCCCCGTCTGCACAGCACACCCTGCACCGTGACCCCAAGACACCACCCATGTGCAGTGACTGTCACTGCAGTAAACACCATGCATCCCCGGCACACGTCAACCTCGTGTAGCATAGAACCATACAAGCCAGACCCACCCTGTGCACCCAGCAGTGGGCGGCAGCAGATGGCAATACCGACAGAAAGTCACTGCCACACCGGAGACACCTCCCCATGCACACACACACACACATGCACACACACACACATATACCCAGTACCATACCACCCCAGATGGCATGCACACCACTGCAACTGAGCAACCATAGCCAGCTGCAAATCAGAGACCACCACAGTATTCATAACAAAATATATATATATATTTCAAAAATAGAAAGTAGAACAACAAGAACAATAACAAAACTATGTACAGATATTTACAAGATGGGGGGTAGGGGTACAAGGTAGGGGTGGGCAAGGAGTAGGGGTGAACAACTGGGAGAGGGAAGGCAGGGTGGGAGGGATGGGTGAAGTGGGAAGGAGAAGCCTGTTTAAGGCCTAGCAGGCTGGTCTTCTGCTGCCTGGCACCGTCTTGGTTGGCTGTGCCATCGCCGGAGCCCATGGCACTGGATGTCCTGGAGGATGTCATGGTTCTCAACGGACACCCTGGTCAGCTGGTGGAGGGCACGCTCAATCCTGCGTAGGACGCTGAGGCCTAGGAAAAGGGAACACAGTCAATGGCTGTGACTGTCCACAACCCTGAACACCACCCAACCTGCAAGGCATATAGCCCAGTGTCCTGCACCTGTGATGGTATGCACCCACCCACAGTGACTATGCACATGACATGCCCAACCAGGCGGCACCAGCTATGTGCACCACTGCACACACACACTGCCCATGTCCATCACAGCACAAACAAGGCTGTCAAGTGATGTGGCAATGTGGTGGGATGCCAGTTCCACAGCCATGTGCCCAGTGCATGCATGGACCACCAGTGACGCACACACAGACGTGCAGTGACACTGGACAGTGATGAATGTCGCCTGTGTCGTGCATGGTTGTGTTGTCCATGGCTGGTGGTCATGCCCACCCCCTCCAGCATGCAATAGCATCCATGATGTAATGATACTCACACTCAGCAAGCAGCTGTGGCTGCTGCTGCTGCTGCTCTGGTCCACCCCTCGCATCACCACCGTCCGCCACCTGAGCCCTGCTACGGCCCTCCTCAGCCCGTGCCTGCATCCTCTCTGCCAGGCCTGTGGGAGACAAATGTTGAGAAAAAACATCAGTGTGACTCCAAAGCAGACTGCCCCCTGCCCCAGTGAGTGTGCCTGCCCACACAGCCAGACCCATGCATCTCACACCTGCACACACTGACACAGCCAACCATGGCAGAGCCATCCCCCATGCACAGCCACCAAAACACACTCACACCCCTACGGAGAATACAGGTGCATAGATGGTACACCCACCTGGCCTAGGCACAACACCCCTCCTGGCACATGACCGTAGGCGTTGCAGCACATCTGGCTCCCTCCTGCGAGGTCACTGAACCTGTGCCGGCACTGTTCTGCAGACTGGTGCCGTCCTGTGACCCTCACCAGGTCAGTGGCCACCTGCAGCCAGACCTGGGTGCGAGCCATGGTGAGGGGCTCCTCCCCATACAGTGCCCCATAGTGGGGCTCAACCAGGGCCACCAGGTTGGCCACCTCCACTGGGATCCATTGGGGCGCTCTCCTGCATGCCATAGTTGGAGTTATACAGCAGGCAATATGGTGCTCTGCAGCGCGGCAACCCCACATGGAAATGTTGCACAATAGACCACCATAGGTTCCAATCGCACTGTTCATACAGTGCCGTCGGTTCACATAGCGCTGTCACCAAACAGCGCAATAGGGCCGTACACATGGCAGCCGAACAGCACCAGGGGGGCAAAGGTCGGACACCAGGTCAGGGGTCTATGATGCAAGGCCACGCACAGCGCCATCTGACATCTACACATCCTGCGCGACTGACCACCTGCTTGCCAGTGCCACAGTGGACTATTGCGCAGTAGTGCCACAGTGCCATATGGTGCCCAGTGCTGTAGTGCCACTGGCACAACGGTGGCCATGGCCTGAATTGCCAATCGCGCACAGCATGTCATCAGCGCGGCAGACACCTGCGTAAGCTACCTGGGCATGTGCAATGCAGTGTACCACACAGTCACAGATCTGTGCCATTGCCTCAGCCGGCTCAACCGTATTGCGCAAAGCGCAACGGCGCGATATTCGGCTGACACATGCAAATCATCTGATCAGCCATTCAAAGGTGCAGTGGCGTGATTTGCATCTCATTACAGTTGCTCCACTCCTAATTTGCATGCATTGCACTATAAATGTGTGACATTGGGCTGCGCTGGCCAGATTTGGTTACTGCAAGTGAGAGGTGGGCTGCATGCTGTGGGATGTTCTGGACAATGGGCATGGGATAACACTGTAGACTGCACAGTGACAGGTGTCCACTTCCACCCATACAGATCGCCATGACTGAGCAGAGCCAAGGTGAGGGTGAGGATGGTGGGTGAAGGAGGAGGAGGACCAACTTCACCACGGCAGAGACAGAGGCCCTCTTCCAGGCCTACCTGGAGGAGGAGTCACTACTGAGTGGACGGCGGGGCACCCCTCAGGCCCGTGCGGCTGCATGGGAGGGGGTAGCTCGGGCAGTGAACCTGCACGGCAGCCACCAGCGCTCTGTGCAGGAATGCAAAAAGAAGATGGGGACAGACCACAGGAGGGTGAAGGAGAAGGTGGCAGCCCTCAGGGTGGCACATGCTGGCACTGGCAGGGGCCAGCCAGCGATGGTGGAGCTGACCTTGGCTGAGGACCAACTGGCTGCATCAATGCAGCGGAGTGCTATTGAGGGCATACCAGGCGGTGGATTCCAGACAGGTGGAAGCCCATCACTGTACGGTATGACATGGTGGTGGTGTTGGGGGGGGAAGGTTGTTCACATGCACTCACATGTCCTCTCTTTCTGTTACAGATCCTGTTCGTCTTCAGGGGATGGTGGTGGTGGGTCCAGGCAGTGAGAAAGACCTGCTGGACATGGAGGAGGGTCCATCCACCTCTGTCACCAGCCAGCATGCACTGCACCAGCAGGCACACTGGGCTGCCAACTCTGGTGTCGGTGAGTTGGGTGTGGTGGGTGCACAGCCTGTGTCTCAGCAGTCTGGCATGCAAGCATGCCAGCACGCTGTGACTGTGGCTGTAGCAGGTACCTGCACCATTAATGATGCAAGGACTGCAATGGGCAGTGACATGTGTGTGTCCCATGACGGACACACAGCAGGCCAGCACATGCCCCTGGGCCTAGCTGGTTCCAACGTGTGTGCCAGCATGTCAGCACAGTCCTAGGTTGTGCCTGTCAGCACTGGTGGGGCAGCACCGGTGGCTGTGCAGGTGTCTGGCACTGTTGCGGCCACAGCAGTGGAACGAGTGGACCCTGGGGCACAGCGGTTGGAGGGGCAGCAGCAGTCACCCACCAGGTCTGGGGGTACAGTGTCCAGTGGTGGCACATGCCCGCCACCCTTTGATACACCCATTCCTGGTCCTGGTGAACAGCGACCACCCTCAAGGGGTGAGCATCAGGACCTTCCACACCTGTGGGAATCAGTACAGCAGCAAAGGCGGGTTGCAACGTCTGTGGAGGCACTGTGTGTGGCTGTGGTGTGGCACAGCAGGGACTGTGCTCTGGACTGTGCAGAGATGGTCCATATGCGGATGGATGTGACCGCCGCCATTGACAGGCAGACCCAGGCATTGGTCGCTGTCGTGGCTGCATTGGGCACACAAGCAGGTGCTCCTGTACCACGCACACCACACATTACGCTCTCCACTCCCCATTCCCAGCGTCGTGCGACACCAAGCCTGTCGACGCCGGGTTCTGCTGTTGGCATCCCAAGCACCCCTGGTGCAGGTATGTTTGGCATCCTACAGACCCCACTGCAGACAAGGTCGTGATCATGCAGTGGGACCCCTGCTGGTCCATCGGTGCCACCCTATGTGGCCCCTGCTCAGCCTGCCAGTGCTGTTGGGTCATGGCGGGGCTGCCCACATATCCGCGGTGGCTGTGGAATGGTGCAACATGACTGACCTGTCTCCCAGTGCGGACCCTGTCTGGTGCTGCCCTGTGTGCACTGTGCGTCATGGTGGGCAGTGCACTGGTGGGTGCCCTGCCCATCACGCCAACATACGGACCACCTGCACACTATCCCGGCTGCTGTCCACAGGTGCGTTTGCATCATGATGCCTGCATTGTACTGTACACCAAGGTGCAAGGGTGCCCAGCATCTGACACACATGCTTGGACAGTACAGGTGGTGGGTGTGGTCTGTGGATCTGTGTGTTTGCCATGTCTGTTCCTGCTCTGCTGTGCACCTGCCCATGTACGCTTTGTGCCTGGTGTGTTTGTGTGTGTCTGTGTGTCCATATGACTGTTCGCCCCTCCCTGATGGTGTGCTTGTGTGCCTGGTCCCTTCCACCCCCCTTGCCATCATGCACCCCTGGTGTGTTACTTTGTGTACCTGTGGGTTGTGCCAGGACAGTGTTGTTTGCACATGGCCCCTTGACTTACCTGTGTTGTGCATAATGCTCCTCCGTGATGGTGTCCCGGTGCATCTGGGCCTGCCGGATCAGTCGGGGGTTCCACCGTCCAAGGGGGGGCTGCTCATCACCATCAACACCGGCGCTGATGGTGTCACCATCATTGTCCCCCTCTTCAACCTGTACGGCTATCCCACAGTCATTGGCCATGTTGTGCAGGATACAACAGGCCAGGAATATCCCACAGGCCTTTGAGGGACTGTACTGTAGGGCACCGCCAGAGGTGTCTAGGCATCAGAAGTGTGCCTTGAGCATCCCAAGCACCCACTCAATGATGTTGCGTGTGGTGGCATGTGCCTCATTATAGCTTTGCTGCGATGGGGTCATGGGGCGCCGGTACGGTGTGAGCAGCCAGGGATGGAGTGGGTATCCGCTGTCACCTGTGTGGACATAGTGGAGATGAGTATCATGTTCAGGTCCATATTGCCCATATCCCTGCGTGCCACTACCATGGCACCTGTGGCATTCCCACCCTTGCCCCGAGTTTGCATTTCCTACATGGGTACTCACCCACGAGATGGCCTGTGGGGATGTCCCCACTCTCGAATTGATGGCACAGTGCAGACTGATGCCATATGAAGGCATCATGTGCTCCACCAGGGTGTGTGGCACAGACATTGATTATACGCCCAGTGGCATCATACACCACCTGGCAGTTGACACTGGGCCCTTTCTATTCCTATGTGCAAGCACCATCAGGGCCAGGTGCTATGCGAATGGCCACATGGGTGCAGTCTATGGCCCCTAGCATGCCAGGCATACGGCTACCCTGTGGAACGCCTGCATGTATGCTGTACGCTCTGCCGCGGTGCTGGGGAAATGGATGTGCTCCGCAGCATGTGGCAGCAGTGCGCTGAGGAATTGGGTGAGGATGCGTGACGTGGCCAACTGTGTGATGCCTGTGGTGTCCCCTGTTGGCCTCTGGAAGGTGCCCGTGGCGAGCAGGCACATGCAGGCTGTCACCTTGGTCTCCACAGACATCACATCACTGCACAGCTCACAGAGCCGCCTCAGTATTGCCCTGTTCAGGTGGTACTGGCCCACGATCTCTACATCTCTGTACAGCTCAAAGCTGATGCAGGCACGGTACTGCCTGTTGGGGGCGTACTGCCGACGGGCCCATCCACGGCCACATCCCCCTGCACCTTGCATTCTCACCCCCCTCATTACAGCTTCCATGTGGAAGCTGCCACTGTCCATCTCCCTGGCTTGTGACCCCCCCTGGCTGATGTTGCTCTGTTACCCCCGCTGTCCTGACTGCTACTTCCACTGCACCGGGCACCCCCCGCTGGCCTCTGTAGCCCATGGCCCACACTGCTTCCCTTGCCTGCCCTGGCCTGTCACTGTCTGTCTGTCTTTCTCTCTCTCTCTTCCCCACTTGGCATCCCTGTAGCGTTCTTGCGCCTCTTCCTTGAGCCTTTTTATTTTGGCTCATTTCCGCTGGGGTGCAACTTCCAGCTGTTCCGCTGTTGCGCATTGCGCAAGTCTTTGGATATCGCATTGCGCTCTTTATGCATGGATCCACCCCCTTCGGTTGCGCATGCCGTCATTTGCATTGCGCTGTTGCTCAGCTTGTTTTTGGTGGCGCAACTGCCTCCTGCTGAATATCGCAGAATAGCGCACTTTTGGACTTGCGCAGGCGCAACCCTATTGCGCATGGTGCAACCCTTTTGAATATCCGGCCCAGTATTCCTAGCTCAAGTGATTACTTCTGTGTCCCATCAACATGGACATGCATTAGACTTAGTCTTCTCACTGGTGCTTGAGATTAATAACATTAAAACTAATCCAGTCAGCTGGTTGGATCATTGCACAGGGCAGTTCTCATTCAGGCCCCCTGTAGTCCTCCTCAAGAAGAGATGCTCCTCTATCACCTTTTAAAGGGGCTGTCCCCAGAAGGTCTCTAGACAGTAGTGGATTCCTCTGTAGTGATTGATTCTTGTATGACAGGATCAGAAGATGTGGTGGTGGTCTATAATAGGGCCGATGCCTCAAACCTCAATTCAGTCACACCAGTATGTATAGGACCTAGGGCTTTGCACATGAGATCCCCATGGTTCCATAGGGACCTCAGGGAGTTCAAGGCTATGGGTCAGAGCTTGAAGTATTTTTGGAGGAAATCCAGGACTGAAAAGGACAATCTGGCTGTGAGGATGCACTACACTGAATACAAATGAGCAATCTCCTATAACAATGCAGTATTTATGTCCAGAGAGATTGCTGCAGTGAGGAATAGACCAGCTCAGCTATTCTAGATTGTGGGCTCCATCATGCCTGTCTACAACTGCTTAGAGCTAATTCATCCACCAAGTGCAGAGAGTTTGCTCTGTTCTTTTCTTACTGAGTGTCATCTTTTCAATCCATAATTGCCCCAGCTTGGTTGTTGCTGCCCAGCAGAGTAGATCTGGTTGCTAACAGGGACATTCCACCTGTTTGGGGAGAGCTTAGCTCAATAACTGGTAGAGGAGGTTTGTGAGGTGATCTCAGAGTTGTGGCCTACTCTTTGTGAACTGGACCCAGGTCTGCAAGCCTTCTGGTAAGCTATGTGGGGTTTCTAGGTCCAGCTGTCACTGAGATTGTCTGGTGCTCCCTTTCTGAGGGTCCTTCCCAAGTATATTGAAAGATTTGGTGGTGAGGCCTCCTCTGAAAAAACATCTTTGGACCCAGAATGCTTGGTGAATTGTAGACCTGCCTTTAACCTCCCCCTTTTTGGGAAAGGTTATCAAGAAGATGGTGGCACTGCAGTTTGAGGCACACCTCATAGTCTTTGACATCTATGAAACTCTCCAGTCCAGATTCAGTTCTAGGCACAATATAGACACCACATTGGTTAGGGTGCATAATGTCCTCCTCAGGGTGAGACATAGAAAGGAATGATCAGTTTTTTGTTTTACTTGAGCTTCAGCTTTCAACACTGTGGACCATAGGCTGTTGTTGTACTGCTTCAGGGAGTACTGTGGACTCACAGGCATGGTCATCAGCTGGTTTGAGTCCTTCCTCATAGATAGAAAGCAAAGAGAAGTAATGGGGAACTTCTCCTCTCTCCTGCAACTCATGCTTTGTGGTGTATCCCAGGTGTCTGTCTTCTAGCCTATGTTGTTTGCTGGATATATGCGACCCTTGGGAGGGATCATTAGACATTACATACTAGGTTTCCACTGCTATGTAGATGATATCAAGCTGTATTTGTCATTCTCACCTGGGACACTGGATACTACTGAGCTACTAAATTTGTGCCTGACTGAGATTCAGGACTGGAAGTCATCCAACTAGCTAAGACACAACCTGGATAAGATGGGGGTATAAGTGACTGGGGCTAGTTGAAGGTGGGGTTTGGAGACAATCAATGAGATGACTGGCCTTGTACTTGGTCTCTCCAGACTGGTAGACTGCTAAGGCAAAAAATCTGGGGGTCATTCTGGATGAGAAGCTGACACATGAGGTTCAGGTGTCAGCAGTGGTCCATAGTGGCTTCTGTCTTCTTAGGAACATCACCTGGATTGAAGCCTTCATCCCCCAGATGACTGACCATCACTAAAACATGCTTTTGTGACTTCCTGATATGACTAATGTAATGCTGTTTACCTTGGGGTTGGTGGAGGTGTCTTATGATACCTGCAGCTGGTGCAGAATACAGTGGCCAGGCTGCTCATGGGCCTTCTGAGATCCTGTTATGTAACCGTGGTCCTGCATGATCTGCACTGGCTGCCAATGAAGTAGCATGTTACTTTGAAGGTCAGTTTGTTGACCTACTGTATAGAGCCCTATACAGGTTGGGCCTTGGTTATCTGAGAGACCTCCTGACTCCTTACCTCTCACCCCCTCCACTCTTCTAAATTGGAGCTGATGGCTGTTCCAAGGGAGAGGCTAAAGTCATCATACGATTAGGCCTTTGAGGTAGCTGGACCAGCCCTGTGGAAGATGCTACCAAGATCTATGAGATAGGCCTGCTCAGTGGAAGCCTGTTTTGTTTTCTACCAAGCTTTTTGGCCAGTGTCCCCTGCAGCCACCTCCATCTGCTTTAGGTTTCAACTCAGCACCATGAGTTCTAACCACCACTTTCTCACCACCTCTCTGATTGTGATCTATATGGTGAGGAACCCAATGGTGCCAGTACAGTCATTTAGTTTTTCTGTGTTTCTCCCTTGTCTCACTCCTCCCTGGTGCCCTGGTGCAGGACATTTGTGGACATGCAGAACATATCAGAAACATGTAGCGATGTTCTGCGGGGGGAAGACAGGCTCCCTTTGCCCACCACTGTGGTTGCTACAGTACCAGAACTAGGATGCCTTCCTCCACTGGCTGGGATCACTGCCACACAGAAGTGCTACCCCAGCTGCCCGGCCATATGATTGACTTCCCAGGTTTGCTCATGAACCCAGGTCATCTGCACGGAAGTCTGAGGTGCTTCTACTGGGCCATTTGGTGGCCCTCTCAGTGGAGGCCTTTAAAGGGGGCTGGAAGACCTACTTATTCAAGGATGCTTTTGGATTCAGCCAGATGCCTCCCAGTACTGGTGGCCACTTTTATCAGGTTTTTATTAATTCAGCAGATATTTATTAAGTTAGTGATCTATGCTATTTTAAATGTGTATTTATGTTGTATGTTTTATTTGAGTTCAGGTTTGTGAAGTGCCGTGAGCCCCAGGGAATGGGTGCTAAAGAAATAAAAATACTGCTCCTGCAACTAACTTTGAAACCATGTTCAAGACAAGCTGGATAGTCCATGTGTTTTCAAGGTTTTGAGCAACATAGCATGGTACACAAGGTCAAAGGTCTTAGACAGATCCACAAAGACTGCACCAGTGAGCATACCCCAATCTGTAGCATGACTGACGAAGTCAGCGAAACTGACCAGTACTATACCTGTGTTGTGATTTCTTTTTCTAAAGCCATGCTGCTTCAAAGCCTGATGATAATAAGTTTGCAAGTATTCTATAATCTGCTTGTTAATCAGTTTTTCCAGCAATTTACTTAGGGGAGAGTGTGGAAAAGGACCGGTAATGATCTGGCCTCTTGGCAGAACCAGATTTGAATAGATTTGAGTATTGGGACAACAGCAGTACTCTCCAGGAGACTAGGAAAAGGTCTCATGATCAAGGATAAATTAAAAACAGTTGTCAAAGGATGACAAATTTTAGAGGCAACAAGTTGTAAGAATTTGTGTTCTTGTCTTGTCAGTGTGCAGTTGCCCTAGTATTTTAAAAACTGTTCCAGATTAAATCTTTTGAAAATAGAAGGGGGAACAAAATTAACATGAGCAGAAGGGGAGTATCTTGAAGAATTTGCACATGGCTGATGAAATGCAGTTTTTAACTTAGACAGATTTGAAACTTTCTCCATACACACATCACAAATGTCAGAGGCCTATGATGAAATAGTGTCATAAAACCCAAATGCCATCAGTTACTTCCATTCTCATGTAATTTATTAAGCCCCTGGAATGCCTCTTTGCAGATGATTCTAAGATCTGCAGCAGGGTAGGGGTGGAAAAAATGAGGAGGGACCGAGGTAAACTAGAGGATTGGACAAGCATGTGGCAGCTAAGATGCAATGCAAAAAAAGTGCAAAATCATACATTTAGGGCACCGAAACCCAGGGAAGGCTTTCATGATGGGGGGAGAGATATTGACAGCCATCAAACAGGAAATGGATCTGGGGTAATCATATCAGGTGACCTAAAGGTGTTCAAACAATGTAACAAGGTTGTGGGGAGAGCCAGTGGAGTACTGGGGTGCACAGAGAGAGGTATCACCAGAAGAAAGAAGGAGGTGGTGATTCCTCTGTAAAAATCATTAGTGAGACTTCATCTGAAGTACTGAGTCCAGTTCTGGATGCCACATCTCTGTAAGGAGAAAGACAGTGTAGAGGCAGTTCAGAAAAGGGCAACAAAAATGTTGCAAAGCCTGCACCATAAATCATATGAGAAAAGACTGTAGGGCCTCAATATGTATACCCTGGAGGAGAGAAAGTAAAGGGGGGATATGATAGAGGCCTTCAAATATCTCATGGGCATCAATAAGGTACAGGAGGGTAGCATCTTTCAGAAAAAGAGTTGTTCTAGAACAAAGGGTCATGACATGAGGCTGGAATGGGGATAAGCTAAGGGGTAATGTGAGGAAGTATTGTTTTCACAGAAAGGGTGGAGGATGCATGGAATAGCCTCCCAGTGGAGGCGATGGTGGAAAAAATGCATGGGATAGGCATAGAGGGGCCCTAGTGATATAAAGGAGATCAAACCCAGAGATCAAGTAGGGTCTGTGGTTTCTGCAGCAGGTAGAAAAATTGGGAATCTGAGTGGGCCTAGTGGGCCTTATCTGCCATCAATTTCTATGTTTCTATGTGGTCCAAAACATTTTGAGATTCCCAATGTTTCATTTTGAAAGTATTGCAGTTTGCAGGAACCAATTTCCTTTCAGGAGTTTGAATACTTCATGGCCAAACAGGTGTTGGACGCCCCCAGACTGCTGATGGTGGGGGATTTCAATTCCTGGGTCAATGATGAATCCTGCCATTTTGGACAGAAACTCCTCCAGCTGATGTCATCAGTGTTACTAACATAGGCTGTTTCCTCTGGATCTCATCAACATGGCCACATTTTGGACCCGATCTTCTAACTGAGAGTTGACATTAGTGCAGCCAAGACTGATCTGGTCTTCTGGTTGGAACATCATGCAGTGTCATTCCTTTGTGGGGTCCCTTGTTTGGTTCCTCCCTCTGCAGAGATCATCCGGTACCAGCCAAAACATAATTTGGTGCCTCACAAGCTCCAGGATGTACTGGAAGTCCCAGCCATGATGCTTGCTTGTTCACAGGGTTCTGAGAAGGTCATGGAGCACTATAATATGGTAATCATGGCTGCATCAGACTCTACTGCACCCTACTGCATTTCAGTAATCACAAGTTGACTATCACAAAGTTATAAATGAGAGCGTATAGTACACGCTGCAAGTCCATTGGTCGACAAGGTCTGTCAATGTGCATACAGTTCTACAGTATGCTATCATTCGTGGACAGCACAGTTGGTGGGTAGCCATGGTGGTGTGTGGGTTGAGCTGCCTGCCAGCCTTCTACCCATGCTAGGAGGGGGAAGTGGGGTGGGGTGGGGTGCCTGAGTAGGTGAGGGGGTGGGGGATCCACTGGACCACCAGGGTTATTACAGATGTACTTTTCACAATGTGATTGGGTCAGGATGGGAGGAGGGTACCACAATACCACCAGAGAAAATCCCGAGGATTTTTCTACAGGATCAGTAATACGTGCAGGGATGGGGGAACCACTATACCACCATGGATGTTACCAGGTGATATAATGCACAATTGAGAATTTGGGCAGAGGGGGCCACTGGACCACTAGGAATACTGTGAGGAATCATTGCAGAATGCGAGCAGATTGAGGAAAGGTGGGGGTACCTCAAATCTACAGTGTTCTATGTGTGTGGCCCACAAGCCTTGCAGGGCACCCAGTGCATTCTGCTGGGTGCAGCCCTGCAAGATGCATGCAAATGGGGCCATAATGACATGCAAATGGCTGCATTGCACCTTGCATGCCTAATGATCCCATGTGTGTGTTTGTGGCTGTGAATGGCACATTTGGGCATAGTGCATCTGAAGATGAGCTGCCCCATTGGTTTCCCAACTAGACCAGGAGGTTGTGCTGGCATATCCCAGGCTGGGTGCAACTGTGATATTCACATTGGGGATGTGCCAGGAGCATCCCCTGGTGCATCTTCTGTGAAAACCACAGCTGGTGTTTGGCACATCTCATTTGCACCAGGGCATCCGAGACACATCGAACACAAGTGCTTTGTGAATCCTTCCTATGAAGTGCAAAGATAAATTTGACATGTTAATACAATTATTTGTAACATTACCCCAAAAGGGGCAAAACAATTTTGGAGTGATAAAAATGAGAGAGCATATATTACTGTTGCTTTGCAAACTGCATCTTACCTAAGTCTGTGAAGTATTCATACTTCAATCAGCAATAAATTCACTGACTCTTGTGAAAAGTGTTTCGAGCCAACACAAGTGCAGCCACAGCTAACATCTCATGCAGACATGCTCTCATTACACCAAGAATATGCACGCAGCTGTTTAGACAGTTATTATGCATACATCTACAAGGCTAGCCATCTTGTACCACGGTCAAGTCAAATCTACATAAGAAGCTGAATGTATATAATTATTGACAAGAATGAAAAAAAAGTCAGAGCTAATAGACAACAATTAAAAATGAACTCAATACATAATTAGGCACAGTAGAAAAAGCAGCTCACAGTGCGTAGTGCCAATGGCAAACAGGATACAGTTCAGTAAAAAGCCATGAACACATACTCACACAAATCCAGATACAAGGAAAACTGCAACACTCAGTATTCTGAAACTTGTTGTTCATTTATTGAGCAGCACACACAGGACCTCCAGACAGGCTACCAACCCAGAAAAAAAAAGACAACAATATTTCATGCTAATGCACTTTGTCTAGAGGATGCTAAGTGGTTACACATTTACTCTTAAATAATGAGCTCTTAAAGAGACAGTGCAAAATTATATAACACGAAATGAGTGTAACCATTCTCAGACATAGATATACATGACATAATATTCCTTTTCTATCTAACGGATAGAGCACATAATACAGTATATATCATCACCACTACACAATAACCATAAATGTAAAAATAAATATAAAAAAAAATTAAGTCAATTACAAAAGAAATGGTGTTAAATCTGATATTTAAATTCATATCATGCTTCACAAAGTACCCTATTTGCCCCACTATAATGAATTAAAGATATGGAGACAGCTCAGTCTTGTCTTTAAGCGCAGGTGGCAATATTGCTCTTGTTCTGGATATCCAATACTGCTCCCTCTGAGCTAGCTTATTGTTTATGTTGCCACCCCTGGATCCCATTTTTATTTTTACTGATACCCACAAAAGACCATTTGTGGTTCTGTGGATCTTGAGCAGTGTGCGAGTGCATTGCTCTAACATACTCCTTATTCTGACCTTCAGTAGCTTTTACATGCTCACCAACATGGTCATTAAGCTTTCTTTTCATCCTGCCAATGTGATATGCCCCACAAATGCACATTGCCAAATAGAAAACATGTGTTGGGTCACAATTAATGAAAACCAGCACATGAATAGTACTATTGTCGCCTCTGTTGGTGACAGTGTTAGTGCTTTGGATATATTGGCAGGATCTGCAACACACTGACATTTATAACAACCCATGGGAAGGGGGTAACCAAGTTGGGGCATGTTTAGGTGCTTGCTGGTAACTGTACACCACATAGTTGCTAATATTCTCTGCCCATCTGTACACAAATCTAAGTGGTTCTGTCACAAAAGGTTGCTGTTTTTTCTCTGTCTGAAGAATACCCCAATGTTTTTTTCATAATTTCTTCAACATATTTACATTCAGTACTGTAAGTGGTAACAAAATTGAGCCTTGCTGCTTCATTTTGAACACTGGTATTCCTGAACAGAGATCCCTTTCCAGGCAGTCTGCCTTGCCATTTCAGCATCCATTTTTGTGAACCCCCTATCATTAAACCTTTTCATATGATCATCTGCATTCTCCCCGAATGCTTCCACAGTGCTGCAGTTTCTGTGTGCTCTGATAAACTGACCTTTCGGAATGCCCATTACTGTATGCCTGGGGTGACATGATGTTACCAATAGGACAGTAGGTTTGTCTATTGGCTTCCATAAACGTGTTGTGTACACCCCATTTGTATAATTTTTTTAATAGATGTAGGAATAAAACTTAGGTTAGACTTGAAGTAACTGTACATTTTAAATAAGGGTTAGTGAATTCTAAACAACTGACAAATAAAAATATTTCTTCCTGGTTCCCTGCCAAATCAGTAGAAAATTGTTGACGTATCAATGCCACAGACTGATATGTTCTAAAAAGGGATTCTTTTCTTCAGCATAAATGACATCTTGCTCCCACCTCCCCATATACAAATGAGTGAAGTTGGGGGTGAATTTCACCCCATTGCTGTATCACTAATTTGTAAGTAAAAGTCTTCTTGAAACATAAAGGCATTACACTCCAGGACAAAATGTGTTGACCTAATAAAAAAAATTAGTAGGTGGTGTTTTATCCCTTCTCTGGTCAAGGTAGAACCTTAAAGCATTAAGTCCCCTCATGCATAATATTAATATATAACATGGTTACATCTAATGTAACCAGCCAGTTACCTGGCTTAACATGTAAATTGCCCAGGAGTTCCAATGTTTGCTTGGTGTCTTTTGAAGATGAGACTGCAAGAGTGGGACAAAAGGCTTTATAAAACTGATATTTTCTGACAGCTTCTTGGTTAGTGACCTAATACCAGCAATTATGGGTCTACCCAGAGATGATACCAAGCTCTTATGCACCTTTGGCAGCATACATATGCTGTCCTAATTGGAAATTCCACTGTGAAAAATTTAAAGGTGTTTTCATCAATTATGCCATTTCGTAATGCTGACAGCAAAAACATATCAATCTCCTTTTTACATCTGCAGTGGGCATAGCCCTGAAGATGTTTTGCTTTAGAAGAAGACTCCCTGCATAAATTACCTTCCAAACAACATGATATAGTGTTAAAAATACTGTCCTCCTCAGAAGCCTCATTACTATGCTGCCTGTGTGTGTATGGGATCTAGAGAGCATTATTTTTCCTCTGGCTTGGGAACTTAATTTCCCCTGCCAGCAAGGCATCAAAGGAGGCAGGACTTTGTCTAGAGGCATGGCCAAGACACCTGGATGGACAGGTTTGGGGGAGGAGGGCAAGCGGGTGCCACCCACTAGGGGCAGGCAGGTGTTCCCGGGGGGGAGAGAACTTGCAGCCAGGGATAGGAAGGAGATACCTCCTCATGCCTCCCTTTCCTTGGTTGCAAAAACAGCCTCAGAGAGAACATCAAGGGTTTTGTCAAAGAATATACCTTAAGGCAACAGCAGAAAGTAGACCTTGTGATTCCTGGAACATTTTGGTTAGTGCTGGGTTTCGATGCTGACATTTATAAAAATAACTGAATATGATCTGCATTCAAATTACAAGATATTTTGTGATACACTTTACTCCTCCACTGACACTGCAACATTTCAAACTGCAACACTAGGGCTAGTAGCATGGCATTATTGCCTGGAGGTTATAGTAATGAATTGTGAATGAGCTCTGTACATCCAGCAGTCAGAGTTGAATTATACATGTAGGACTGCTATCAGTAGCACATGACCCTAGCAGGATGATCAGAAAATATAAGTTTTGCCCCATCCTTGTTATGGCAACACATTCACCTGGATGTAAACACTGGATCAGAGGCAATCTGATTTTAGTACAGGGACAATTATTGCCAGAAGAATCATAAAAAAGTGGAAATATTTTTTTTTTATCAGTGATACCAACTAGACTTGTAATTCGTATAACCTGAAATGGTAAATATTGACATATCTAGTATACTGTACAGTTGGAAAATGTTTACGTGATTTGTGCAATGATGTAATACCCTCCCTGTAAAGTAAGAGCTGCTATTTAACTGAAATAATAAATCAACCAATAAATAAATAAATAAATTGGTAAGCGCTAAGTCTTTTCCCTTCACTGCTTTTTAAAACAGCGGAGCCATATGCACATTTTGCAGTGAAGTAAAATGTGTTAACTTATAAGCATTTATTACATTGTCTTAATTACACAATGGTTAAAAAAATGTTCAGAAAGTTGTACAATTAAGTAATATTGATTTGCATGACAGCATTATATGTAATGTCAGGCATATATTAGAAAGGGAAAGAAAACTTATAGAATTAGGCATGCAAATGGATATGGTATGCCCATAAACGAAGTAGCTGAAATGAAAGGTCTTCTGAAGCTGTTATGAAATCCAATAACAGTAGATGCTCCTATTTTGTGTTAATAGTTGTTGAATTGAAATATCCTTGTCATGAAATACCTTTAGCAGTAATGCAGTAGCCATTCAAACACATCTTGCATAGACAGTATATGAGGCCATTTGCTGCTGATAGAGTCAAAATTTATTGCTGTAGAAATGTTACAAGTAATGAAAGAAATTCTTCTCCTTCTGTTCTGCAGTAAATGTAGGCTATGTTTTATGATGGATAACATGAATAGCTCAGAAAGCCAACTTGTTGCCTAAGTGGTTGTTGTCTGCATGTAAATTGTATTTGACACCTACATGTTACTATAAGGTGATGTGTATTACTTGGGTGTTGGGTTTGCTTGTGAGATAGTATGTCTGGAAGCTTTAGCTTGGAGGTCATGTGAGATGAAGTTTAGCATTGTTTTGTGAAGTGACCTAAGGCTTGTTTTTTAGCATGTAAACTGTTATTGTGTTGTGAATTTTAAGGAATAAATACAGATTGATTCAACCTTGGCTCAATGAGGAGAGTGTAGATTTTAGTAAAAGAAGATTTGTAGGTAATATTTCCCCTTGGATGTGCTGGATTTCCACAGCTGCATTAGTGCATATGTCTGACAGATTTAAAAATGTAAATGTAAAGAAATGCTTGATTTATTTTTTAAATTCTGATTTCCAGTTCTGCAGGCCCTCTTCTGTCAGTGTCAAAGGCAGATGCACTTAGCTGTCTCAGTGAGGCCAGCTCAGTTAAGGGAACCTGTTGAAACTTTATATCATAAAGCCCGGTCAGTCAATTTTTAAAATTTTACTTTTACAATGTAGTATAAGAATAAAATGTTTTGTAGCTGTAGTTTTTTGTGTTCATTTTGCCACATGTCAACTCATGCAATCTACCCACGTTTCATAACAAGTATAAATGTAGTTTTCAGTAACCTCTTTTGAGAGTGATGAATATGGTGGTTACCTGTTGTCCTAAACTCTTGACACCAGCTGCTTTCACTGGTGCTATGTTTCTGAAAATGACTCAGTTAAATGGTATGCTTAGATTTGTTATAATGTTATATAATAGATTTAGCTTGTTTCAAAAGTTTATCCCCATCTACATTCATGATACAAAGTAATAATAATGAATACAAAAGTAGTTTATGTGTATATTAATTAACAAAATTTGATGGATGGATGATTGGTGGCTGATTGCCCCACCCCTTTTTGATTGATGTCTAGAAATAATGTAATACCCTGCCCCTTCCATGTGTTCCAGAAATTACACAATGTCCCTGCCCCTTCCTTATCCCGTCTGTGCAACAAATGACACAGTACCCCCCTTCCATATTGTGACGCAGCTATGGGTGGAGAGAAGGTTGGCTTGTCTGGGCTTGCCCCAGATACGTGAGAAGGGATATGGTGATAAAAACATTTAGCACTGTCCCTCAATAGTAGGTTTATGTTTTGCTCCTGTGTGTGAGTGGATTGCCTGAGGAAAACAGTGAAATGGATGAACCTAGTCAACCAACATCTGCTAGTGGCACACCGGAGGATTCTGTTATCACTGAATTGATTGAATCATTCATGAGACATGGTTTGCATGATAATCATGAGTGTGTTAATATGGATGAACAGTGGGAAGAACCAGATGTACCAGATGTTGAGAAATGCCCTGATGAAAAGGCTGATGTGGCCATGACAGCAGTTGAAGTGCCACCTGAAAAGATTATCATGTTGGACCTGATAAAGGGTATTCTAATACAGCTACTGCAAGACTTGATAGCTCAGGACTTGAAGATAAACTGTGAGGGATTGGAGTGCTGTTGACACAAAATGGATATAGCCCTACACTCTTACAAAAAGGGGTAAAATCATTCTACCAAAGGACATAGCATTTACAAGAACATCATATTTGTAGACAGTCTAAGTTGGTTTTAGTAAAAGATCCCCCCTGAGTAACCTCTACATGACTTTATCATGCTGACTTAGCAAAAGCCACAGAACTGTTTCTCTTTTGGGCTAATGGGCCATAAAATACAGTTTCAGTTGAATATATCTTAAGCCAGTTTCAACTGAACAAAATGGGGCAGATCAGCTAAGATTCCTTCTAAGATATTGTGCAACATTAGCTGCTTTTAATTATACAGGCCATCCAAAAGTAGCTATTTACAGAGTTTTAAGAGATAGTAAACATGCAGTGTATGATAAAATGGTTTAATGGATGAGATAATGGCATTGCAAACATGTCAAACTTGTTTTTTTTTGGTTTTTTGAGTCACAGATACATAGATACATAGATACATAGACAGTGTCAGCAGATAAGGGCCTATGGCCCACCCAGTCTGCCCATTTGAGCTTGTAAGTTCAGTTTGTTTTCCTAGAAGTCTGTTGCCCCTTACCCCTGACCTCCATAATTCCTTTATGTCTATCCCATGCATTCTTAAATCCCGTGATTGTTTCAGCCCCATCACTTCCTCTGGCAGGGTGTTCCACTTGTCCACCACCCATTCTGTGAAGAAATTCTTTCTCATGTTTCCTCTGAATCGTCCTCCCTCCAACTTCATCCCATGCTCTCTAGTCCTGGAACATCTTTTTCGCTTAAAAATAGTGTTTTCCTGCACCCTGTTCCTCCCTGTAAGATACTTGTATGTCTCTATCATATCCCTTCTCTCCCTCCTCTCCTCCAGGGAGTACATGTTCAGTTCCTTCAACTTGTCTTCATAGGACTTGTGATGCAATCCATGCACCATCTTTGTTGCCCTTCTCTGAACCTTCTCTACCCTGTCTATGTCCTTATGTAGGTATGGTCTCCAGAACTGTACACTGTACTCCAGGTGGGGCCTCACTAGTGTCTTGTATAGCGGAATTATGACTCTCCTTTTCTTGCTGGTGATGCCCCTGCCTATACATCCCAGCATCCTATTTGCTTTACCTGCTGCCTTGTCACACTGTTTCCCCCTACCTTGAGGTCATCAGAGATGACAACCCCAAGATCCCTTTCCTGCTTGGTGCATGCTATATCCTCACCCCCCAACTGATATATTGTGCCAGGGTTTTTGTGCCCCATATGCATTATCTTGCACTTCTTTGCATTGAATTTCAACTGCCAAACCCCTGACCATTCTTCAAGTTTCTGTAGGTTACTTCTCATTCTGTCTACACCCTCTGGTGTGTCTACTCTGTTACAGAGCTTTGTGTCATCAGTGAACAGTGAAATTCTGCCTTCTAGGTCCTGCGCAATGTCACTGATGAAGATGTTGAATAGGACCGGTCCAGCACTGATCCCTGTGGTACCCCACTGGTCACTCTTCCCTCTGTGGAGTGACAGCCATTTACCACCACCCTCTGTGTCCTGCCACCCAGCCAGTTACCTACCCACCACACTACTGTCCTGCCCACACCCATATTCCCCAGTTTGTGTAATAGTCTTCTATGTGGCACAGTGTCAAAGGCCTTGCTGAAGTCCAGATAGGCCATGTCCACTGCCCCTCCCCCTGATCCACCTCCCTAGTCACCCAGTCAAAATTCAATGAGGTTGGTCTGACATGACCTCCCCTGGTGAAACCATGCTGCCTTGGGTCCTGTAGTCCATTGACAATCAGATGTTCCACCAATCTCTCCTTCAGTAGTGCTTCCATGATCTTCCCCATTACCGAGGTGAGGCTGACTGGTCTGTAGTTCCCCGCTTCCTCTTTGTTCCCACTTTTGTATAAGGGGACTACATCTGCTCCTCCAGTCCTCCAGTCTTTGGGTACCTCCCTGTTTCCAGTGATCGGCTAAACAGGATAGCCAGAGGTTCAGCCACCAACTCTCTTAGTTCTTTAAGGACCCTGGGGTGCACCCCATCTGGCCCCATTGCTTTATCAACTTTTATTACTTCCAGTTCCTTCAGGACCCTTTCTTGTGTAAAGGGACTTGTGCCATTTCTGCACCATTCTCACCCCTTGTACTCCCTTCAGACCCATTATTCTCTCCTCCTCTTCAGTAAAGACTGGAGCAGAAATACCTGTTCAATATGTCAGCTTTACTGTTGTCATCCTCCACGCAGCCCCATCCTCCCCTTCAGTCTCACTATCCTCCCTTTGTCTTTTTCTTTTTTCACTTATGTACCTAAAAGGTTTTGTCACCTCTACCCACTGATTTTGCAATGTGTTCTTCTGTCTGAGCTTTGACTTCTCACTGACTCCCTGCCTCCCTTTGTTTCTCCTGGTATTTCTCCCTATCCTTCTGCCTGTGTATTTTTGTATTGCCTGAATGCAATCTTTTGGCTTCACTTTCTTTGCTACCTCTTTGGAAAACAATGAATGGTCTCCTCTTCCTTTTCCTCTTGCTAACCTGCTTAATGCATAATTCTGTTGTTCTTGTAATCCCCATTTTAAATACGCCCACTGTTCCTCAACCCTGATTCCTGTCCCATTCCCTTAATGCCTCTTTCAAGTATCTCCCATTTTCCCAAAGTCTGCCCCTAAAATCCAGGATACGTGTTTTTGTGTGGTTTGGTTCTGCTCTTTCTGTGATTTCAAACCACAATGACTGGTGGTCATTGTTTCCAGGTGCTCCCCACTGTTACCCCATCACACTGTCCCTGTTTGTAAGCACAAGGTCCAGTATTGCTTCTGCCGAGTTGGTTCCATGAGAGTTGCTTGAGGAAGGCACCCTGAAGGGAGTCCAGGATAAATTCTGTTCTAGTTGATGCTGCTGCTGGGATGCTCCAGTCCACGTCTGAATATTGAGTCTCCAACCAGTACTACCTCACCCTTGTCTGCCATCCTTGGATGGCTAGCAACAGCTCCCTATCTGTTTCTTCCTCCTGGGCTGGTGGTCTATAGACCACACCAGTGGATGGCTGTCCCCATTTTCCTTTCAGCTTAACCCACAGTATCTCTCCCCATTTTGTTCCTCCCGGATCTCTGTGGCTCTTGTGTCATTTTTCACATACAGTGCCACTCCTCCTCTTCCTGCCTGCTCTGTCTCTTCTGAATATGTTGTAGCCAGGTATGGCCATCTCCCAGTCGTGGTTATCATTACACCAGGTTTCAGTGATGGCCACAATGTCCAGGTCTGACTGTACTATGACAGCCTCCAGATCTTCCATCTTGTTGCTAAGGCTCCTGGCATTTGCACACATGGCTTTCCATGATTTGACCTCCCTAGACTGTTTCACTGTTCTACTCCAGCCCCTTCCTTGGTTGTCATTTATCCCTGGTTCTCCTTGCAGTCTGCCCTTCTGCTGAATTTTGACCTTTTTCTGCAGTCAGTTGTTTTTTCACAGTAAGAGCACTATAAAAGTCGGATCCAGTTCTCTTAACCTGGGCATTCATAGTATAAATGTTTTTTTTTAATTATTTTACTAAAATTAATAAAAAAAAAGTCAGCAATCCCCTTTATTGGTATAAAGTGTAACATTATTTTTGTAATTTTATTGAAAGTCTGATATTATGCATATTCAAGACTATTTTGTATCTTAAATAAAATTTCAGAACAAAACCTCCTTATGTTTTTACCCATTTTAAAACAAAGGCCCCATTCATTTTAATGGCAGAATTTTTCAATTATTTCATATGTTTCTCTTACACATAGTGTTTGTTTTAACATGGATATCTGGTCAAAGTGGTATAGCATTTCATAGCTTTAGGCCAGGTTCTGCTGTAATGCATTTTTATCTAAACTATATTTCTGCTTCTACTAGTCAATGCACTGTTTTCAGTTAAAACTGTATATAACAATATTTTTGTAGTTTCATGAAAAGCCTGAAATTATGCATATTGAAGTCTATTTTGTGTCTCAAAAAAATTACATTTCAGAACAACACCTCCTTATATTTTAACCCATTGAAAACAAAGGTCCAAATCATTTCAATGAAAGGATGTTTGAATTATTTTATCTGTTTCTGTTTCACATAATACATGTTAAAGCAGAAATTATCTGTTAGTTTTGTGTCATCTCATAGTTTTCTTTCAGGTTATAACTGCTGTAATGCATTTTCATCTAAACTATATTTCTGCTTCTATTGGCCAAGACACTCCCCACCCCCCCAAAAAAAAGTATTTAAACGTAATGATTACTAACGAGTGAGTCTTCTAGCCCATCATTGGTCTATGTTACATTGGTTCTGTTTCCACCCTGTCTGGGCCATGTTCAGACCTCCCCTTGTACCTCATAAAAGTTGTCGCATTAGCTCACAACTTCCTGTTTAAAGTCAGTGAACCAGCGTCAGTAAGACTTTTGAATAGTTTCAACTTTTTAAAAACTCTTGTGGCATAGATTTTAAAATGGCTACTTTGTTTGCAAAACATTTTTTTTTTCAGATTGGCTTTCATGATCTTGTTTTAGAATCAAAAGCCTCACAAGGAGATGGTGGTGAGTGCACTTCATTCTATTCTTTTTTAGTATTTTAAGTGGATACAATTAAGCTTATTAAACTATAACCTAGCTTTTTATAATGTAGGTTTGTTGGCCTTGTCAGTATCAAGCAGTCATCCTGCAGTGCCTCATACAGCTTTACATGGTATGTCAAATTAAGTTTATCAAACATGTTATTAACATTTAAATGTTATAATTGTGTTTATATAGGGCAATTCCATAGTTGTTTTTTTTTAGCCAGTGTTGCATACACTTGAGGGTGGAGTATAGTAATGTATTTAGTTTAAAATGTGTTGCTGATAATGCACAGAGAACCATAGTGTTATTTTTAGATGTGAACAGGACTAGCAATAAAATAATGATGTTATGTTTTACCTTTTGTGCATTTAAAACTTTCACTGTATACTGTGAGCCAGGGTTTTAAACCTCTAGCAAACTGGTTTAGTAAAGGTCTGTACTTCATAGAAAGATTTGGCAGCTAAAACACAAAAAACTGCTAAAGTCAGCTCTTTAATATGTAACACTGTAAAAAACAAATTAACAGCAGTATATGATTAGTAGTGACTTATAAACTGTTTTTATTTTTTTGTACCAGAAACAGAGCAACCAGGACCTTCATGCAAAATGATACCGCTAATGAATGAGGACAAAAAAACAGGTATGCTGCAGTTAAATTAGCCAAATATTTTGTACTACATTAACAGAAGTGTTTGCCGTTTTTTACAATATAGGTTAATAAAGGGCAAGTGTGTTGAAGAATGTAAATTGGCTATGTTGCTGTTCTTGTTTTTGAATTTAGCATGCTTTCTTTTAAGAAAAATTGTAATATATAGTCATATGTTTCCACAACATACATTAAGAAGTTCTGGTGTGGCAATGTTTCTCTCCCAACTACCCCCAATCTTCCTGTTTTTATAGTTTTAAATTCAGGGTGGTTTAATGCAGCAAATTGTTTAATATGCTGACATTATGCATGCTTTTATTGAGAGAATCAATTAACCAAAACAGATCAAAATACAATAAAGGAATGTTTATCCAACATGAAATGTACCTAATATATATTCAGCCTGCAAAAAGACAACACTATTATAATGTAATATACATTACGGGGGCTATATAGTTATGTTTAATATTTAATGTTTCCTAGATGATGTCAATTTTAAGCCTCTAGAAGCAGTATTTCCAAAGCATGCAAGAGGCCACCACTCACATTGAAGGTTATCCAGACAGACAAGGAGTTTTCCTGAAAAGACAAGACCACAGCTACGTTCAGTGCCTTCACCCACGACAGCAAACAAAAGGGGTGAGGGCTGTGTGAAAATTTCTTCAGCCTGACCTCATGAATCTTTATGGACAGACCTACCACCCCCCACAAACAGAAGTGAAAAATGTGAACACTGTTGCCATATAGGAGTTGGGGTAAGTGTTGTTGCAAGCATAACAATAAGCAAACACAAACATCTGTAGCATTATTCAGTGCCCCAATCATGTATCTGCAGAGCTGTCATACATTAAACATACCTGATGTGTGTGTGAGTAAAGCTAACCCTGTAATTACACCTGAGACATTAACACCCCATAAAGTGTAACCACATGAGCAAAACTCATCCAGTGGTACCCTTGTATATACATATTGTCAATAATTTAGAACCATTTTGCATACCTGTGATGGTTTCCTCATGTGTGATGCTGCCCCTGATTGCAAACTAACATTTGAAATTTGTAATAACACATTTAAGTGGCTCAGCATCACAGAAACAAAGCCATCATAATACAATATTTAAAACTGTAAATATACATTTTGTCTGTTGTTTATATAACAGAAATGGTGTGCACTCGAAAACTAATTAACAAATTAGCCTGTTGTGGTGCAAACACTTCTATTATACAAAATGACTGTGACAAAATGACTGATAAGATTATACAATGTGGGTGGGTCTTTAGAAGTGCTAGGCATAATATAGTGAATCAGTATATTAGGTGCAGAATTAGAAAGACTTAAAAATATTGGCTACCAATAACATAATTGAGCAGCATCAGACACCCCTGCAAAAACACAAGATGCCACTGCATAACCTCATGGTATCTGAGTCTTCCACACCATGCTGTGTGTGTGATGATTGTGTGAGTTCCCCATTTCAGCAGTCTCCTGAGTGTCAATGTGAAACTGAGTACTGTATGTCTGAACAATGTGAGTGGGGACAATGTAATCATTCTGATTTGCACACAGATCTGACAGATAGTGAATATTGTATGAGTCCTGCACAAAATAACAACCCTGAAGACATGCAGATAAGGGGCAGTGCCACACCAAGCCATGAAGAAGACATTTGTAGTTAGGAGTGTCAGCAGTTAATGGAAAATGTTCTAGCATAGCCTGTATATTTAGAATTAATAATTGAATATGAGGTACCCAGAAATAAATTTAATGGTGTTGAGTATCACCAGCAGTTTTGTTTTGCCAATATAGACAGTATAGCATCCATAGATCAATACTATTCTGCAATCCACCCAGCTGTGCAGCAGTTGTTTGACAGAATAAGACCTACTTTGGGTAGTAATGACTTTGTACAGCTACACCTGGATTGTGAAAGTTTAAATGACCCTGTGTTTTCATTACATAGAAACCCCCAAGAGTTAAATGCTGATGAGTTTTTAGAGCATATTGCAAATTTATTAAACAGCAAGGTGAAGGGGTGTGTTAATGAGACTTTAATGTTAGTAGTTACTGTTCTGAGAAATGTGTGTGGGGGAGCTTCCAGAGATGTTAGAAGTGTTTTATCTAGCCAAATTGTCAAACAGAAAGTAGTCATCTAGTTAATTTAGTAAATCAAAATAATGCAATATGCTTCTCCAGGAGCTTAGTGGCTGTGCTAAACCCTCAGCTAGTTAACCAACATATATTAGCAAAAGCTAGAGATTTACAGAGCAGGGTAGGGCTGTCAGAACAAATAATTGTAGATTTGAGCCATATACATCTATTTGAGGCAGAGCTAGATGTGACCATCTTTGTTTTTTTATGAACAAAGCTGGTGCATGGCAGAGGCTTGTTGCATCTCCTAATAAATGGGAAAAATCTGTATTAATCCTGTTACACAAAAACCATTGTTATGGTATTACAAATCTCAAAGGTTTTTTGGGGGGCCAGAAATGTATGTGAGCATTGTAACACCCTTTTCGCTCACAAAGGTTCACACACATGCTCTAACATGTGTTATGCATGCTGATCATTTGGCTGTAGTAAAGTACAAAGTGAAGTGGTACAGTGCCCTGATTGTCATAAATATTGTAGCTTTGCAGCCTCCTACGGATGGCATAAACTGGCTTACCCTGATTGTCATTTATCTACATTGTGCACATCATGCGGAAAACCTCAGTGTGAGCACCATTTTTGTTTTCAGCCAAAGTGCCATAACTGCCTTGCAGCTGTACACCCTTTTGAAACTCACTTATGCTACATCCAGCCTTTAAAGTCACCACCTTGTTCAGCTAGTTATATGCAGTGCAGTGGCTCAGTAGGTAGCACACTCGCCTCTGAGGCCAGGAGATCAGAGGGCTGTGGGTTCAGTTCCCTCATCTGGCACTTGGGTTAATATCCCAGTACTGACACTGTAGTGCAGCATGAGAGGGGTGCTGCACTTCTGAGGTGCCGTCTTTCAGATGAGACATTAAACCGAGGTCCCATCTGCCTGGATTGGTGGTAGTTCAGGTGGATGTTAAAGATCCCTTGGCACTTATCGAAAAGAGTAGGGGAATTTCCCCGGTGTCCTGGCCAAATTTCCCTCATTCACTAAAATTACCACCAACAGCTTAATCTGGTTCAAATGTCAGTTGGCATTCTTCTGTATCCCCCTCCCCCGGGTCGTGCCTGAAAATAGGCAGGATTTGTCTAGTGCACTTACCCGGTCAACAAAAGCTAAATAAATAAATAAATATATATATTATGATTTTGAATGCATGCAAGATGTCAGCCCAGGTGACTCTAGACATATTCCAAATTATACCTACGCCCTTGAAAGAGGTCAAAAGTGGGAGTTTGAAGATACTGACTGTGTTGCACAATTTGTAAAAAAGTTTATCCAGAAAGGGTTTCAGGCAGGGGTACAGTTCATAGCTCACAATTCAAAGGGGTATGATAGCCACTTCATCTTAAACCAGTTTCTAAAAGAAAAAAATGGAAGTGGAGTTATTGACTCAGGGAAGTAAATTGATGTCCATAATTGTAAAATGGTTAAATATCTGATTTATAGGCAGCTTAAATTTCCTTCCAACGAGGCTTACAGTAATGCCATGGGCTGTGGGTTTTGAGGGAGTAAAAGGTGACTTTTCACACTTTTTTAACAAACCAGAAAATCTGAATTATGTAGGACCTATGCCACATCACAAAGATTATGGTGTAGACTACATGATGTCTGAAATTTTTGGAGTGGTATGAAATGCATAAAGATGGGGTATTTGACTTTAAAAAGGAATTACATAATTACTGTAAGACAGATGTGGAGATTCTAAAGCAGGCCTGTGAAATGTTTCAGGATGGTGTTGAGCAGTTGTTTCAAGATGATGCAGAGAAAAGAGGCCAAACTGACCCCATTCAGCACATCACTATAGCATCAGATTGCATGGCCATGTTTTGGTTTAAATTTAGAGTCAGACACAATAGGAATTATACACGCTGGCAACTATCACTGACAGTACAAGCATTACTCTACACTTGCCATACAGTGGTTGATGTACATCAGCAAACAAGAAAACATTTCCATACAGCATGCAGTGCATGGTGGGGATGTACAAGTAGGTCCTTATTTTCTTGATGACTATTTTGTAATAGACGGTGTCCCCACAGCCTTTGAGTTTTTAGGCTGATTTTATCATGGCTACCAGGTGTGTTACTTTGAAGATCTCTTGAACCCAGTGCTTAACACAACCCACAGACATTTATATTACCTAACCATCAAGAAATTAAACTATCTCAGACATGAAAAGGTATATATGTTAGGGTTATGTGGGAGCGTGAATGGAAACAGCTGGTGTGTGACAATCCACAGGTGCTTGCTTTTTTGAAAGCAACCCACTTTCCAGAACCAATGGACCCCCGTGAATCACTTTATGGGGGGTGCAAAAATGCTCCACATTTATATAACCATGCGCAGCCCGATGAAAAATCCATTATTATGATTTTATCAGTTTGTATCCCTATGTGAACAAAACCAAGACATACCCCAGAGGGCACCCAGTGGTCATATATGAGAATTTTGGGGATCTCAGGCATTATTTTGAACTTATTAAAGCTAAAGTGTATTCACCCCGAGGTCTCTTTTTGCCTATACTACCCAGCAGGATCGGTGGAAAGCTGATGTTTACACTGTATTGCACATGTGCTAAGACAGCACAATAGTCCCAAACTTGTACCCATTTAGATGATCAGTGATCTCTGGAGGGTACATGGTGTTTTGAAAAATTAAATCTGGCTTTAGAGAGGGGGTACAAGGTGGCAGAAGTGAATGAAGTATGGCACTACCCAGAGGAATCTGACAGTCTTTGCATGGAGTATATTAAATTACACCTAAAGGGGAAACCCTTAATGCTAGGAGTCTTGGGAAGAAAACTACAGAGTTACTACAGATGCTCATGGCAGAGGGAGAGGTGGACATTGCAGCCATCACGGAAACATGGACCACCCAATACAATGACTGGGACCTGTCTGTGCCAGGGTACAGGTTATTTCATAGGGACAGAGTGATTGGGAAAGGAGTGGTGTGGCACTGTATGCGAAGGAAGGACTGAAATGTGTAAGGGAGGAGTGGGAGGAGGGTAGTATGGAGTCACTTTGGATGCAAATCCAGGATTTCAAGAATAGGATTCTTAGAATGAGAGTGGTGTACAGGCCACCATCTCAGACAGAGGAATTAGACAGGGAACTAGCGGGACAGATCAGAAAGAACCTGCAAGAAGGGTAGTGTGGTGATTGTGGGGGACTTCAACATGCCAGGAGTGGACTGGAGTACCCCAACAACCAGGAAATAGAAATTACGTACCTACCGTAATTATGATCTTTCTGTGTATCTTCACCATTCATCACAGATGGGTACTGGCCGGAGATCAGGACCCTGTGGGAACCTTTTTTTTTTTTTTTTTTAAAGATAGGCAGAGCCGACGCAGCATCGGCACCACCCTTGAGGCCGATGTACTACATGGCGCTCAAGGATTAGCCGTTAAGCTGTGTCGACTCCGCCTGACCACCAGTTCTGAGTCACCAGAGAGGTAAGAGGAAGGGATGGAGGGTGGGACAACAGAGTACAACGGACAGAAAAAGGAAGAGAAAAACTGAACTAAAAGGAGAAATAATGACTGAGAGGACAGCATAGAAGAGATGAGACTAAGGGGATTGGGTAGGGGCCCCAATCTCTGGAAGCAGAAGAAGGAAGGGGAGAAAATTTAGGAGAGAGTGAGAGGTAACAAGGATCCAGGACCCTTGTCCGTCACCAGACTGTATAGGAACTGCAAGGAGTAGCAAAGCTTGCTTGCCAAAATTCAAGGCACAGAATATGTGGCAATACCCCAAAAGTAGAGTTGGCTATACTGGAGAAGGACAGGGTACAGGGATTAATACTCTCTCTGTAAAGATATTTGGAGAAAAGAAGGGAATTCTTATTTTTTTTTGAAACAGTTGGATAACAGGAGGAGGGCAACCACCAACTCCCACTCTGTTAGGGTGGAGATATGCAGTAGAGAAGGAGCGCCCCTTGAGCTGTACCCTTTTAAGGGAAAAATTTTACACCCCCCTGTGTATCCCTACTTTACCCTGCTCTAAAGAGAGGGAGAGGGAGAGGCACAGAGAGAGGGTGACCCAGAGACTGAGGCCCCAGGGGGACGGTGGGTGGGATTGTGATGAATGGTGAAGATACACAGAAAGATCATAATTACGGTAGGTACGTAATTTCTATATCTTATCTGTGTCAATCTTCACCATTCACCACAGATGGGTGAGTACCAAGCCCCCAGAAGGGGGTTGATTCAATGTACCCTAAGGGACAGGATCCCTTAGCCCTCAGTGGGTGACACACTAAGGGAGGAATCTTCTGGGCCTGGAGAGGCCCGAGAGTGGGGAGAATGAGACGGGGTACCCCCGAAGGGGGAAGGAAGTTGCTCCGACAAACGCTGTCTTGCCCTACGGGAAAAGAGATAGGCTCCCTGGTGAGTGGAGCAAATCACCCTATGCCAGGCCAAGGGTGAGAACCAGGAAAGGTGAAGCCACGCCGATCTCCTGGTGCAGATCACTGTCCCTACGACCCTGGTAGCTACCTCATTGGCGTCGTAAGATGCCCTTGCTTGGTGCCTTGCTAGCTCCAGGCCACGTGCAGAGAGTGCGATGGCTTGCCTGGTTTGCTCCGAGTCAGGCAAGGCGGCTAAGATCTGACCTAGCCCTGACCACAAGAACCTGTTGTAGGCTGCATAGTGGGCCTGATGAGCAGAGATGGAGAGAAGTAACCGTGCTGAGTAGAAAGTCCTCCTTCCCCAGAAATCAAAATCCAAAGAGTCCTGATCTGGGGGCCGGTCATGGTGGAGGGCGCGAAGCCCGTCAGGGGTGTCCAGGTGCATCAGTCTGGATTGCGGATGAGGAATAGAACCTGGAGACTCTGGGGGAGTGCAATACCTCTGGCTGAGGTCCCTAGGGGCAGGAACTCCGGAGAAGGGCCTCTGCCAGAAATGCATGGACGCCTCTCGAAAGCGAGCAGGCCAGGGCGGTACCACAAGGGTGGCCACACTGAAATCACCTAGAAAGGCATGTGCCACATGCTCAGGATTGCTCATAGACAGGGGAGAGAGGTGAAGGTCCTCCATCATCCTCACGAGGAAACGCTGATACTCGGAGAGATCAGCGGCAGGAGAGATATGGACAGACGGTTCCTTTCCCCCTGAAGAGGGGGATGAGAAGCTGGAGGTCACCATGCATTCTGAGAGGGGCTGCTCAGGGGGAGGTTGAAAAACCTGGCTGTCCATGGCCCTAACGTAGGCAGGGAACTGAGCAGCCACCGCTCTGAACTGTTCCCAGGTGAGAGGGCTGCTAGGACCAAGAATACCTGGGAACGCTGGAGAAGGCACCAGAAGAGAGGGGGCAGAGCAGACAGAAGAAGTCGGCTGACCTCTGCCAGGGCTAGGGAGCGGACCAAGGACCCCATGAAAGGCATCCTGGAAGACTCAACAGCCAACAGCTGTACAACCATGCTGGTACTGCCTAGACTGCACCCAGAAGAATCCCCCAAGTGAGGTGACCGGGGCCATATAGATCCAGAAGGACAGTCCCCTGCCTCCAAAGAATGGGACCCCCTCAAGGAACCAGAAGGGGAAGGGCAGAAGTCCGCACTTCGGCTTCGTCCAGGGCCCAGGTGGGTCCCAGAGAAAGGCCGACACACCGACCCCACACCCCTCGACCCCTCAGAGTTTGAGAAGGTCTTAGTCCTCGAAGGGGCCGGCCTAGGAAGCTGACAACTCTGGGCTGCCCCCGAAGGGGAGACCCAGGGAGCAGCACCTTCCCCTCCCGTGGGCTTCCTGATAGGCCCCAAAGTTGGGCGATCGAGACACACCACCGGAGGGGGCACCACCACCAAGGGGTCAAGGAATCCCACAAGGCCAGGTTGCCTGACAATGGTGGCACACACCACAGCCTGCTGGTCAGTACCACTGACCCAAACCTCGGGGAGAACCAGACGCACCTCAGTAGGGGGCTGACTGAGACCCGTCATGGAGACCACTGGCTCGTCCTCCTCTGCAGACAACCCCGAAGGGTGTGACTGCGTGTTCGACTCCAAGCCCGACTCCGACTCCGAAGAGGTAGATTCTGAGGCCCTAAGCCAAACGGTAGGAGGGCGAGGGAAGGCGACCTTACCAAAGGGCCCAGAAGTCAAAGCAGTGGCCAAGGCAGCACCTGCACCCTCCAAAGCCCCGCTAGCGGTGCTGGCAGAAGGTGGCAGGGCAGCCCGGGCCAAAGGTCCTGAACTAGGGCCAGCTGCAGCACCGTCAAGTCCACCGTCACCAGGGGTGGTACCAGGAACAGAGACGGTGCTGACAGAAGCCCCAGAAATAGCCTCAGTGCCGACGACACCACCAGGCCCATCGGCGAAGCGAACGGCACCAAGGACCGAAGCGGCGCCAGTGACTCCGAGGGCAGACTCAGCACTGAACATGGCACCGCCAGACCCCTCAGTGCTGCAAGTGGCACCAAAAGCACCAACGGCACTGAGGACGGCACCGACAGATGACTCCGAAGACCCCACGGCGCTGTGCTCAACCTCGGTGCCGAGGATGGTGCCGAGGCGAGACATGGCGAAAGGTGATGCCAAATCCAGGGTCATGGCACCGCGAGCAGGGTCGGCACTGCCGAACGGTGCCGAAGGGCGCCCACGGTGGAAGAGACGTCAGCACCACCGCCGGTGCCGATAGGGCCCACGGCACCGCAACAGCGCTCAAGGCCCCGACAGCACCGAAAGACGGGCGAGGACGGTGTTGACTGGCCTTCTGGACCACGGGAGGACATCAGAGCCTTCACCCCTGAAGGGTGATTGCTATAGCGGTGCCTCCCACCCGCCTCCGGGAGGAAGTGGGACGGGCCTCCTGCGCCTGCAGAAGAAGCCTCTGCCAAGGCTAGGCTACAAGAGGCTGAGGGCTCCTCCTCCCTCGGTCCATCAGAACCAGGAGGGACACGGAGGAAAGGCCGAGAGGCGGCTTGGCCCGGGACGAGTTCAATTACCCCACGAAGTAGGCAGAGCTCAGCCCTACTTTAAACGCAGCGCTGTTCGAGGACACGGCGTGGTCCATGGAGAAGCAGGCATCACATCTAATCCATGTCATGAGGTGGGCCAAGACACGAGAGACACCAGTCATACTGGTTGGTAACGGATACTTGTGGCCGCACGGGCACCGATGTATGGGGGGCCGCCCTGCCTTAGATGACTTCTTGCCCTCAGACCGCAAAATGACCTAAGGAAAAAAACACCAAAAACAGACTCGATGTTGCTTATACTGTAAAATAAATGGCAAGATCTTACCAGTGGCCTTCATGAAAGTACTCAGAACTAGCAGGAACCGACGGACTGTCGACGACAAAAGGCTAAGGCCTAAAAGTTTGAAATTTCTTCAGCTGTCTTCCCACAAGGTGACCTCAATGGTGGGAGATGAAGAACTGGTAGGCAGGCGGAGTCGGCACAGCTTAACAGCTAATCCTCGAGCGCCACATAGTACGTCAGCCTCGAGGGCGGCGCCAATGCTGCGTCGACTCCGCCTATCCTTTTTAAAAAAAAAAAGGCTCCCATGGGTCCTGATCTCTGGCCAGTACCCATCTGTGATGAATGGTGAAGATTAACACAGATAAGATCAGAAGGGAGCAGGAACTGCTGGATGCCTTCCAGGACAGCTTCCTGCTGCAAATGGTCAGTGAACCAAGCAGGTTAGGGAATACCCTTGACCTTGTGCTGGCAAATGGGGACTTTGTGAGAGAACTTACAGTGGAGGAACCACTGTCAGGGAGTGACCACCACTCAGTATGGCTCACATTGGATATAGGCAAGGAAGGAGTGGAATCTGGCACTAGAGTGCTGGACTTCAGGAGGGCCAACTTTGGGAGGATGGGGGAAGTGGTAAAAGAGTACCTAGACATAATTCAATCTAGTATGGACACTAACCAGAGGTGGGAGCTCATAAAGCTGGGGATAGTGGCGGCAACCAAAACCTGCTGCAAGGCCCAGAGCAAGAAGGCTAGGGCTAAGAAACTGAGCTGGTTGAGCAAGGAGCTCATGGAACAGGTACGGAGGAAATGAGCTTCCCTTAGGAAGTACAAGAAAACAGGGAGGGAGGAGGACAGGGAGGAGTACTTGACAGACTCAAAGGAGGTGACAAGGGCAGTAAGGGGAGCCAAAGCATCTATGGAATTCAGGCTGGCACAAGGCATTAAGAAGGGGGAGAAGGACTTCTTTAGGTACATCAGGGAGAAAAGTAGCCATAAGAATCACATAGTAAGGATTAGGAAGGAGGGCAGTTGGGTGGAAGTAGGGTGCGATAAGGCAGAAGCATTAAATGAGTACTTCTGCTCAGTATTTACTAAAGAAAAGAGGGAGGTGACACCCAAGGGGGGGAGAAATGGCAGAAACAGGGGGGAAGGGGTGACAGATGGGGAAATCATGGAGGGCAGAGCTTGGGAGGGTTTGAAGGCACTGATGGTGAACAAGGCACCAGGCCCAGATGGCATCCACCCCATGGTACTGAAGGAGCTGGCAGAGGTCCTTGCAGGACCTTTGACAGACCTATTTAATGCCTCACTACATTAGGGGTTTGTACCTCAGGACTGGAGGATGGCTCATGTGGTGTCACTCCACAAGAGTGGCCCCAAGGATGAACTGGAAATCTACAGACCAGTGAGCCTCATGTCCATCATGGGTAAGCTAATGGAGACTATCCCGAAGGAGAGGATGGTGGCCCTCCTAGAGGCCAAAGGACTACAGGACAGCAGACAGCATGGCTTCATATGGGGCAGATCCTGCCAAACCAACCTGGTGGAGTTCTATGACTGGGTAACTAGGCAACTGGACAGGGGCCATGCAGTGGATGTCCTGTATCTGGACTTCAGTAAGGCATTCAACTTGATGCCACATGGAAGACTGGGAAGTAAGTTAGTAGGCACAGGGGTAGGTGCAAAACTGGTGAGATGGGTAGGAAACTGGCTTCAGGGAAGGCAACAGAGAGTGGTGGTGGGTGGGGAGCTCTCACACCCAAAGGTAGTGATGAGCGGTGTTCCACATGGCTCCGTGTTGGGACCAGTGTTGTTTGGGATATTCATTGCAGACATATCATGGGACATCAAGAGCAAGATCAATCTGTTTGCTGATGATACCAAGGTAGAAGTGGTGGTAGATGACCTAGGGGGATGGCAGGGGTTGCAGGATGAACTGGCAAAGCTTGAAACCTGGTCAGACACCTGGCAACTGGGGTTTAATGCCAAAAAGTGCAAGGTGCTGCATTTGGGATGATGAACCCAAGGAGGAGTTACCAGCTGGGGAGTGCAGCTAGTCCAGACAGAGGAGGAGGAGGAGAAGGATCTGGGGGTGCTCATTACAGGGTCAATGAACAACTCGGCACAATGTAGGAAGGTAGCTGTGAAGGCCAACAAAATGCTGGGTTGTATTGTAGGGGATATACCCTTGAGGAGGGAGGAGGTGATTCTGCCACTGTATAGGTAATTAGTTAGACCGAGCCTGAAGTATTGCATGCAGTACTGGAACCCGTATCTTAAAAGGGACATTAAGTTACTGGAGGGGTTACAGCACAGGGCATCAAGATGATCAAGAGGCTGGGGGACTTACACGAGAGAAGGCTGAGGGAGTTGAACATGTACCCTTGGGAGGAGAGGAGGGACAGGGGGACATGATTGAAACCTCTAAGTACATGAAAGGAATAAACAAGACAAGTACAGAGGGGCTGTTCAATGTAAGGGAGAGGAGGGACACCAGGGGCCATGATATGAGACTGGAGGGAGGAAGGTTCAGGACGGAGATGAGGAGACATTTTTTATAGAGGGTGGTGGCTGGGTGGAATGCCATTACCTGCAGAAGTGGTATCCAGTAGAACAGTCTACTGCTTCAAAAGGGGATGGGACAGGACAAGAGGGAGGGTTAATGAAGGGGAAGGGTGGAAGGGAGGGGCAGCTGCAGAATAAGGGGTGCTAGCTGCACATTTGAGCAGACTTGATAGACCTCTAGACCTTTATCTGCTGGCAAATTTTGTATGTTTGTAAACAGGAAGCTTCAGGGTATCCAACTTGGTGTACTACTGTTGTAGAATGTAAAGCATATATCAATCAGTATTATGCTAAGGTGGGTGTTGTTTTAGAGTCAGAAAATATAGCAATACCCTGCACAAAGACAGATTTCAAAGCTGTTTTTTAATTCATTATGGGAAAAATTTGATGAACACTGCCGTTGTCAAAGATATTGAAGAACTCTTTCAGTATCTTTTCACAGATCACTATCACATACCTGGTCAGTATTTTATCAATGATGATACAGCATCAATACATTGGAAATACGCTGAAAGACACTATGCTAATGCTACCAACATTAATGTTGTTATAGTTGTCTTTACGACAGCCTATGCCAGACTTAAATTGTACAGCTTACTTGAAAGCCTACAGGACCACTGTCTGTACCATGACATAGACTCTGTCATATTTGTTTAATGGCCAGGTGATTGGGATCCACCACTGGGTGACTATTTGGGTGATCTGACCAGTGAACTACTGCCTGATGAACACATTGTTGAGTTTGTATCAGGTGGTCCTAAAACCTACGGTTACAAACTGACCAATGGTAAAATGTGTATGAAGTGTTAAGAATTACGCTTCATGCGACAAATAATGAAAAGATTAATTACAGCTACCTCAAATCACTTGACCATTTTGTCAAGGATAGAGGTGTGAAAGAAGGTGTTGGTGTACAGTTGGTCAGTATAGGGTTGAAATAAATTGTGCAGAACAAAAAAAGCATCACTATTGAAAACAAGCCAGAAAAAAGAAACTTTCAGGGTTGTATACAACAAAAACGTTTTAACTGAGGATTTAAAAACACTGCTTTATGGCTTCTGACCATTATATGGATATACGCTTTGAGCACCCATTTTCCTGTATTTTGGCAGGATCATCAAACGCTGGAAAAAGTTACTTTATTAAAAGCATGCTGGATGCAGGTCTGAATGCCTTAGCCAAATTTCCAGAAAATATTATCTGGTGTTATAGTTGCTGGCAACCTTTGTATACAGACTTATGTAGCAAATTTCCTCAGTTCAAATTTATAGAGGGTGTTCCTAGTACTCTACAAGATGACAAATTATTACCTCCTCAAAAAGTAAATCTCTTAATTATAGATGACTTAATGGAAACAGCATATGAAAATTGTGAAATTCAAAAATGTTTCACTCAGTACTGCCATCACAGAAATGTTATTATCATGTATGTCACACAAAATTTGTTTGTCCAGGATAAAAAAAGATGGACTGTAAATTTAAATGCAAATAATATAGTATTATTTTAAAAAAACAGAGATAAGCTATAGGTTAATACACTGACTCACCAGATGTATCCTGGAAAGATCAAATTTTTTGAAGAGGCCTTCGAGGCTGCAACTCACAAGGCCTGTGGTTATCTTTTGGTCGACTTAAAAGCCTCAGCACCTGAATCTTACCACTTAAGGTCTGGCTTGTTTTTCCCTGATTTACCTGTTACATGCCCCATGAAAAAAAAGCACCACGAAACTAAGAGATGTGCCAGTTGGTCATTGTAACCAGATGCTCATAGTACTGAGACATGTCAGCATGCCTGAAAAGAAACCTTGCATTGCTTAAGCTGCTAGTGAAAGGGCCACCACAACAAAGAAAAGCTTTACTCTGTTCAGCTTCTGATGATTTAATAGCGGCAATTGCTGAGGTGGCACTCACTGCTACTAAAGGGACTATACCTCTCACAGCATACTAGATTAAGACGCTGAAGAGGAGACACAACATTACCAAAAAATTAAGTAATAGAAAACTGTTAAACATAAAAAAAATATTGTGACACAGTCTGGGGGATTTTAGCTACATCATCAATGTTGCTACCATCAGCCTTAGTGATTTTGCACAAAAGGTACAACAAGGTGTTGTTTAGGTTGATGTATTCTTCACCGTTACATGCCACATAAAATTCCAAGGGTGTATTATTACTTATAGCTGACAAGGGTGGGATTTCAACATACAGGTTTTTCTCTATATTGGTTTGGGTTGGTGGTAACATGAAAAGGTTTAATTCTGACTTTCCACATTCTTGAAACATGCAGTGTACCAGAACCATGGCTTAAAATAAGTCTCTTTGTTAGTTTTATGAGGTTTTCTCTCCTTGTGTTTACGTTTCACAACAGTTGTTTTCTTTTAAACATGTCACCTTTTAATAGCACTTTCATGGGCCCCCAGTAGGATCATTCTCCTCTTCTTATTGGGCCTCTTATAAACAACCATTCCTGCCCCATCTTGCTGTTGTCCCGGATCTGGAGTCGTGAAGGAACTCACAACATTTCCCAAGAAATCTTTTACAATATTTTAGCAGCTGTTTTAAGGTGTGGTTTTACTGTCTGGAAACCTTTTTGTAGCAGTGGTACAGCTTTTCTAAATAAAGTTTTAAATATACCACCTATACTGGCACCATACATAACTGGGACACTGTAAAAACCAGATAAGTAGTGACTGGCTTGTGCTTTATAATAGGCTACATAAAGGTTTGGGTCACTGTACAACTTCGGTGACATGGTTGTCATTTTGAAGATTCTTTTAACAGGCCAGAAATGAAGCTTCACAATCACCTTGCCAAACAGGAATAACACATTTTTGTCTTGATCATTCTTTATTACAATAGTTATGGTGTCAAACTGTTTGCTGATTGGTATATAATCCAGCTTATCATAGTGGATGGTTATGATTGCATTATTCTTACCAGATATTTCCACACAATGGAGTAGGGGCAATTGACTATCACCAGCTCTTTGGTGTTCAACAATGTCTGTATACACATACAGTGTGTAAACACCCTCATTGATAGGATAATGTGGTCCTGTGCTTGCTTGTAGTTGCAGTATATCATGTGGTACCCCCAAAATACTAGTCAGATTATGGCGAGCAATAAATGCTTCACTACTGATGTTTTGGAATTTTGTTTTCAGTTCCCGACCGTCATATTTTAAAAACATGGTTAGCTGTGCCTGTTCCAGTAGCTCTTTGTTGGCTGCCATGACATCAACAACATCATAATAATAACCTCTGGGAATTTATAATGGTAATAATGGCTTAGAAGTTTCACCTGCTTGAAATCTCCCATTTTGTTGTGTAATATTGTTCCAAGTGCTTGGGTACTGTATTTCTGACAAGTAAACTTCCCACACCCCTACTAAATTGATAGGTTTCGCCAGTTTCACAGTATATTCTGAAATAGTATTTTTGGGAAATATTTCAAAAGATGCATTGCTGGACAATGTAACATAAAACCCATTCCCAGACATTGTTTGACCAATTATGTCTTCACTCAGCTGATGTCCTGCAAAACATGGGAGCACACTTATGATTTTAAATTTGTCAGCTGTTTGGATTCTACCCAGCTATTAAATTTTGATGGCCAGCCTAACCATTTCACTAAAACCAGTTTTTCCTTCTCTTGTCTATTTTGCAACATTATTTTTTCAACCCTGTATACCCTGTTTGCAGTATCTTAGACTTTTAGCTATTCTTGCTCATAAAAAGTACCTCTTATTTCGTCTCCATCATAATGTTTTAATTTATAAACTGGTATAGGCACAGGTATACATTCAGAAATAATAAATATCTCACTTGTAAAGCTTTGCTCATAACCTTTTTCAAATGTTTTCTTAATTCTAGAAACCCGCACATGAACACCCACGTGATATTTAAAAGGCCTATTCACTTTGTGTGTAAGATCACCATATATAATTTTTCAGACATCTAAAGAATTGGCAGCTGTCACATCAGTGGGCCTCATTTTGATGGACCAGTGATAGCTCTGATTGTAGGCCATTGTTAAAGCTTGTAATACAGCTATGTACCAATATGTGTTAAATGCTGTAAAATATCTCCACATTTTTGTTTTCAATGTATGGTTAAATCTTTCCATAATACACACCTTAACATCTTTTGATGTCATAAAATAGTGTATGTTTTGTTCTTTTAAAAACAATTGAAAATTAGCATTAAGAAATTCAGTCCCTTCATCTGTTTGTAATTTTTCGGGCTTGCAGCCCTCTCTGAGTATCATTTTGAAAGCCTCTGTCACATCTTTTTCAGATTTTCTTTTTAGCAATTTGGCCCATGCTTGTTTTGATAGGACATCAATAACTGTTAGAATAAACCCGAAGCCATCATTGTCTTTGGAAAGATTAGCCATATTGACCAAATCAGCCTGCCATTGTGCATCAATGTTGTCAACAACCACTCTGTTTCTAAGAATCATTTCCTTGCTGGTTTGGGCATAGTGTAAGCATCTTGTAAAGACAGCCACTGGGATACCTGAGTGTGAGTAATTCTTTTCCCCTGTTTTGCAACAGCACCATGTAGTCTCTGATAACCTCCTAAGCTGCCAGGTGTATGAGGGTCATAATAACATTTTTTCAATGATTTCTTAACAATGATTGCTGTTTTGTAATACAGCAGAGACACAGGTGTTTTTTTCAAATGTCAAAATGTTATTATGAAAGACCACACAATGTATACATCTGATTATATAACAACGCAGAGCATGTGTTAGCCATTGTGATAAATTGATGCTGCACTGCATTATAAATATTACAACAAGAAAAGACAGGCCTTGTTTTGCTGTGTAACAAGAACATGGGATGTATATTCAATCACATTGCTAACATCTTTCTATGACATTTTAAACTATCACAACAAATATTAAAAATGTAGGCCACAGTTACCAATACTCAGCCATGAGAAACCACATCCAATTTTTCAAATATTATTGGTAGCACATTTTGAACAGTTTCTAACACATCATTGTTTAGGCACCTGCTCATGTTAATTATTTCACACCAGCATACATCTTTTTTAATGTCACTCATTAAAATCTGTATAAACTGAAGTTTTTTACACTTTACAGGGTTACCTGGCATTTGAGCAGCATGGTTTGGAATTTGCATGGTTATCAAAGTCTGTAGAAGATTTTCTATTTTCTGCTTTTCAAACATTCTTTGGTGTTTTCCTCACAGGTTGCCCATCTTAACAGCTCTCACCATGCAGCACTGTGTTCCTCATCACAACTACCAATATTGTACAAGTACATATACTATGGCACAGGGTTTTCTTTTTGCAGTGGGCTTTTAAAATAGTTTTTACGACTTCCTGATGAAACTGCTTCTTCAACAGCACTCAGTAGCGTTACACTCAATTGTTCATAAAGTGTGTCAAGCCCCTTAGCAATGCATGGCATCTCTTTAAATTCTGACAAAGTGTCATTTATTGCTTATATTGTATCAAAATAGGATGCTGTGCACCTGAGTTTCCATGCTGTCGATTTGACTAGTAGCTTGATCCATCATGGGTGCAACCTCTCACAGACTTCAGGAAAAACACGCTCCCGGTACCCCTCCTCTGGTTCATATAAACAGCTATGACTTATCTGCAAGGGGTGGTCTATAGTACAACCCACACAGTTTATCTTCAAGTCCTGAGCCATCAAGTCTTGCAGTAGCTGTATTAGAATACCCTTTATCAGGTCCAACATAATAATCTTTTCAGGTGGCACTTCAATCACTGTCATGACCACATCAGTCTTTTCATTTGTGCATTTCTCAACATTGCGTACATCTGGTTCTTCCCACTGTTCATTCATATTAACACACTCATGATTATTATGTAGATCATGTCTCATGAATGATTCGATCAATTCAGTCATAACAGAATCCTCCAGTGTGGTACTAGCAGATTATGATTGGCTAGGTTCATCCATATCTCTGTTTTCCTCAGGCAGTCCACACACATTGGAGCAAAACATAAACCAGCTATTGAGGAACCATGCTAAATGTTTTATTAGCATATCCCTTCTCACATGTCCAGGGCAAGCCCAGACAAGCCAACCTTCGCTCCACCCATAACTGCATCACAATATGGAAGGGGGTAGGGTTGGGGATGCTGCATCATTTCTTACTGACATGGGAGTGCAAAGGGAGTGGGGTGCTGTGTCATATCAGGAACAAACATGGACGGGATGGGACATTATGTCATATTTGACACACATGGGATGCGGAAGGGAAGGGGACATTGAGTAATTTCCAGAACACATATAAGGGGTGGGGCATTACATCATTTCCAGCCATCAATCAAAAGGGGTGGGGCATTACATCATCAATCAAAAGGGGTGGGACAATTGGCCATCAGTCATCCATCAATCAAATGTTGACAGAATACACATATACTACTTACAAATGTGCAAACATGTGCAAAAAGTGTACTTATACAAAGTAACAAGATAGAGTACATACATACATGATACAAAGTAATAATGATGATAATAATGGTGTATGCCTTCCATTCTTAGGCAGAAAAGGAATGAGTATTCAAACAGCTCACAAGCTTCCAGTGGGCTTGCCAAGCAGGTATCAGACCAGGATAAACACCTCTCAGGTTACCCAAAGACAATTGCAGTCCCCAATACAATAGTATGCCTTCTCACTAATACTATTGTATTAGAGGACTGCAATTGTCTTGGGGTGAGCAGAGAGGTGATTGTACCGGTGTGATACAAGCTTGGCAGACCCGCTGCAAGCTTGTGAGCTGTTTGAAAGCTCTCTCCTTTTGTTCCATAGAAAGGAAGGCATACACCACAGATATTTATATGCTCTAACAAAATTTTAAAGCTGTGTGATGTTATCTCACAATGGTGATTTCAAACTGCCAGTAAAAACAGACTGTTACGTTCAACCTGTCCGATAAAAAAAAGTTTCTTCTGGTTTATGGATGTCATCAATCAGCTGCAGCTAGTAACATTTAGATGCTTAAATGACATAAATAGATGCCATGATTTCTAACTGCAGTATGTCAGACAAACAAATAAACTTGTCAGGTTAATTTAACAAAAATGAAAAACAAACAAACAAAAGAATTAATAAAAAAAATTATGCTAAAGCCAGTGACTTTGTACTAGTATCCCCCACACACACACACAATTGGCCAAGCAGAAATAATTACAAAGACATTAACACCATGGTTTGTGATGTGTGCAGGCTGAACAAGTACAGGGTGCTACAGAGATGTAGTAGTTACTGAGTACTACCTATGATTTAACAACTCAGGCATTCAAGACATTGAGGGACGGATATTCAAAGGGGTTGCGCATGGCACAACAGTGTTGCACCAGGTGAAACCCAGTGATGAGCCCCGGTGCAATATTCAGAAGGGGATGCTGTGCTGCTCAAATCCCGATGCACCAGGGCACATCAGTACTGTATGCAGTGCAAGTGCAGGTGGCGTGCCCATGCATACCCGGCACATCCTGATATTCAGCCTGGGATGTGCTGAGCATATGCAGGTGCAGCCCCTACTTGCACCACACACTGGTGCTCAAAGTTGAGCCACAAAAAAAAAGGAGCAAGGGCTAGCGACCCACAGGTGAGCTGCCATATTGCAAGGTACAACACGGCAACCACCAGCTGTGGGTGGCCACCCGAGTTCTGGAGCCAGGGTCTGTCGGCATCGCACCCCCCATGCCCGATTGCAGGCATTGTAATAGAAAAGATAACCCTGGTGGCCCAGTGGACCACTTCCAGCCCAATCGTGGGCATATGTATAAGAACACATATTCTAAAGTATCCCTGGTGGTCCAGTGGACCGCTTCCAGCACGATCGCGGGCATTGTAAAAAATGATATATCCCTGGTGGTCCAGTGGACTGTATCCAACCCAATCGCAGCTTTGTATGTGGAAAACTTGGTGGTCCAGCGGTACCCCCACCCACCCACTTGACCTGCCACTCCACCCCCAGACAGCGGCAGGTGGCAGCCCGACCTGCAAGCCGCCTGGCTGCCCGCTGACTGACTTCATACAGTATGGCTGTACGCCCATTGGTCCACAGTGCAGGCCAATGGGTGTGCAGACTGTAACGTACTACACAGTCCAGATATGTGAATGGATCCATTCACATATTGGGACTGTGTTGTACGGCACGGTGTGCATGCCCATTGGCCCACACTGTGGACCCATGGGCATACAGCTGTACTGTATGCAGTCAGTTGGCAGGCAGCTAGTGACTTGCCAGTGGGGAGCCACCACCTGCCATTGACTAGGGGAGGCGGGGTGGCGGGTGTGAATGGACAGGTGGGAAAGAGGGTACCGCTGGACCACCATGGTTTTTCCACCACAAAGCCCATGATCGGGTTGATACAGTCCACTGGACCACTAGGGATGCTGTAGCCTGGCAGGGTGCCAGGTTCAAGTCGCCAGGGATCGGCGCACCGACATGCAAATGGGGCCATAATGACATACTAATGGCCACAGTTGCACCTTGCATGCATTATGGCTCCATTTGCATATCCACCACTGAATATTGTGGTTCCTGCACCTAGTGCAACCGCACTTGCGCTGGCGCATAACCCGCTCCTCTCTTGCCACTTGCACTGGCGCAGTGCCACTGCACCATGCGGATGGCCACATTGCCATATTCAACAGTGCTGAGCCATGGTGCAGCACTGTTGAATATCGCCCAGCACACTCACTGGCGCATCCCAGTTGAGCTGCACCCAGGCTTGCGCCCCTGCATGGTGCAGTCTGAATATCTGGGCCTCAGTCTATAATCTGCTCACTGATCACCAAAAGAGCACACCTGGCTCCTGAGGACACCTCTGCATCTCACAACCAGCACAGTTTACATCAGATTGGTTGTGAGAAAGATTCTACCTTTTTTTCTTTTATAAATAAAATTACTTTTTTTCCATTTTATAAATAAAATTACCATCTGGAGAGCCCCCTCCATCCCCTTAATGTGGAACCAAGTTTCAGTCTTCTTCTCCTGACATTTCTTTGTTTATATTTTTTATAATAGCTGCCCTCTGGGCCAGCAAAGGAACACAGAGCACACCTTGCTCCTGCGGACAGCTTTTCATCTCCTGACAGTATCATTTGCATCAGTCCACTTGGGAGAAAGAAGCCCATTTTTTTTTTAAATCAGTAAATAAAAAATATCCTCTGTCGAACCACTCCACCCTCCCAGGTCCCACAGGAACTAAGTGTCTTCCTTCCTCTTCCCACAGGCTGCACTATAATGTGTCTCATTGGTAGAATGTCTGATCTGTGTGTTTTTTCTTTTTTTTTTTTAACAGCCTACTCTTTAGCCAGCAAAGGAGCACACCTTGCTCCTGGGGACACCTAGCATATCCTTAAACACTGACTGTCATCATTTATATCAGTCCAGTCAGAAGAAAGGTGCTACAGTACAGTAAAAGAGAGTAAAAATGATTCTGCACTTACTTTGAGACACATTTTTCAGCTCTACTCTTTATAATTAGGAATGGCACTCTGCTTGGGGGAAGGTGTTAATTGGAGCAAGGTGGCAACATGTATGTTTCAGTGCTAAACTATAACACAACTGCTTTCTTTGTTTTTCTTGCACTGTAACTGTTTCAAGGGATATAAATAAATGCTTAAGCCCATAGGTGACTATTGATTGCAAAATAGTGCTGCTTGAAAGATTTTTCACCCCAAATTAGCAAACGTGACTGTGACTCTAGGGGCAGTTGCCTCTCCAAAGACTGTCATGACTGTCACTTCTCCCTTTATCTGTCAGCCTGTCTGTCTATCTATCTATATGTCTATCTACGTAATTATCTATCTTTCTGTCAATTACATCTATCACTATTTTTACCTGTTTATAAAACAAACCTACATATCACATTTGCCTGTACTCTGAGCATATACTTACGATACAGTGCATATTTGTACTCCACTCCTGCATAGACCTCATACTGTCCTGATATTCCTGTTATCACAAGCATAACTACCATCAGTTTATCAACAGCGACCCCTTCTGAAAGTTACTATCACATTTTCTCTTCTAACAGAGTCCATCATTACACCTGACTGCCTGACATTAACACATTGCTTAAATATAACTTATATCACCTCAGGGACAAAAACCCTCTTTCTCTATAAAACTGTGTAAATAATCCCAAGCATGAACATATACCAGCCATTTCTTTTTCATGTAGTGCCACCTACTGTACCTGTCAAACATATATTGCTTACCATTCCTTCCACTGAAATGTACTCCTCCATATCTTTCCCTAACAATGTGTATACCTTCACTGAATAGAAACTAAAACAAATGTTACTACTTACAAATTATTGTGCTGTTTCTCCATGCCTCCTTAACAATTCCACACAATCTCATTAACTTCATTATGCAGCCATGGTGGATCTGACCAGAATTTGTTGAAAGCTATGGTGGGATCATTGCTAAGTGCTTTATAAAACGCTGGGTCTTTTGATTGTCTCATGACATCTGCAGTGTAATCCATGGTGTTTTGAATAACTGTGCTACCCCCCTTGTCAGCCTACTTAACAACAATCTCAGTACCGCTGTTAAAGATTCGAAGGCTGCATATTCCTCTGATGTCATAGTAACAAACTCAGCTCTAAGCTTGTTAACATAGAATTGTTGAAAATCTAGCTCACTGGCTTTAAGGAATACCTGCACTGTTGGATTGGGGGGGGGGGGCACAAATTTTGACCTAGGTTTCAACTGTTTCTGGTCCAATGGATCGCACACATTAGAATCATCACTAACAGTGTTTACAGAAAAATCACCTTCTACCCTCTGCTCATCCACAAGTTTACCAATGATAGACCCTGAAAAAAGCATTTAAGATTCAATTTGCTAGCCAGCCCAGTGGCACTGAGGGTTGAGGAGCTGGATGCCACACCTCACACCACGCCAGCAACCTGGGTTCAAGAATGAGCCAGAGCCACTGGGGGTCAGCAGGGGAGAGAGAGCATCGAGCATCTGGAGGACTGCTACCCTCTTTTGGGGGGATCCAGGGTTACCCCAGCACTGCAGCGGCCCCAGGTGGAGACTGGAGGCACTGCAATGCTTAGGGGCTCAGTAGTGGGTTGCAGAGCTGTGACAGATGTCCTTGGCATCATTGCATGCACAGACTCTGCTGGGAGGGAGGGGGAGAGGGCATAACCCAGCAAGCAAGGAAAACCCCAGCTTACCAGATGAGGTGATCTCCAGGGGTGGATGCTTCACATGCCCAATGCCAGCCAAGAATTCTGACTCTACATTTGGCGATCTTTGGCCTGCTCCTCGGGGGGTCAGGAGGTATGGTGGAGATCCTGATACCGATGTGAGTGTTGGAAGTACACATTCAGGTGGTGGGTTAGTGGTAGACAGCCATGTTCGCAAACCTGAGGGATGCCTTGTGACAGCTGGAGAGAAAAAAGAGATGTAAAAAAAAAAAAAGATTCCATTTTTTAGCAGTTCAGTTCAAGTCAATGTAGGTATCAAACCAATTGAAGGTCCTAGTTGTAGAGAACTTCTGTTCCTGTTCATGCATGTGTACGCCGTGACCCTGTGAAGGGGAGAAAAAGGGAAAAAATGAAAAAACTATAAACAAAAAAAAGATACCTTTCCATAGTGACTTGTTGCCAGACAAGTTTTCTAAGCTTCTCTGCTGACTGGTAATAAGGGCCCCTATATTTGAAGGTACAGAGTGCCTCCACACCATGTATGTGAGGAACGGAGACATTCTGCACCCATTGCATCCCCTCATGGGATGCATTAATGGGGTGCACACAGCCCCCACGCACCTGATCCCCAACCCGCATGGACTGCAACATGCAGGGGGCAGCTGTGCCAGCAGTATGCAGAATGCACAATGTCGCATAGAGCTGTGCACTGGGATGCATAGGAGGGCAGCAGGTATTCCAGGAAGACCCTGCCATAAGTTCCCTATGTGCCCACACATTCATCCCACACCAAGGGGACCATGACAGCCTCCACATCCAGTGGCCACCTGGAACCGCTGACCCCAGCACCCAGCCAAGCCCCCTTCATCTCAGTGTATGCCAACCCCCAACACACACACACACACAAACTCACAGGGGCACTGGCCCCAGGACAGCATGAACCCCCCTGCCAGCCTCTGTAGCTCCCCATGCTCCAGATGGTGTGGTGGGCTGTTGGACCCCCCTCACACACACATACACTTGTGGCACCAACCCCCACCCCTATACCTCCCTGTCTGATTGGGGGCATGACACAGCCAGTGACACTACCCACCTCTTACCTCCATGAGGACATCCATGGGGGAGCACATCCAACATGCCCCCACCACATAAGGGATCTACTGTTGGACCCAGGACAAGCATCCAATTGTATGCCTGCCTAGATCCATGACTCCACCCCTGGCTGCTTCACGGAGTTCTGCATGCCAGGAGCAAGCTTGCGGACAGGTCACAGCCTTTGGAAAATACTGGCAGTGCACACCTGTCAGCAGGTGCAGAGCTCCGCGGGTGGGATACATGCATCGGGTGCATAATTCCCACCTGTTGAAGCATAGGCCCCATTGTTTGTAGGCATCATTACTAATAATTAACTTTGGCTAAGCAGGTGCTGCTGCCTCAGTAGAGGCTCTATTCTGTTCACCACCAGTAGTAATAATGGGGTCAAAAACTGACTTAAGCAACAGAATGTCAGATATGCTCCTACCTGGGTTGCTAGCCATACCTTTGTCTCCTTCAGTCCTCATGCTGTAAGGTAGCACCCCCTTCTCAAAGGTACCAACTGCGCTCACCGGAGCGTTGCTTAACAAGACAGTCCAGGCACAGTGGAAAGAATCGCTCACAGTGCATGGTGCCAATGACAAACAGGATACAGTTCAGCAAAAAGTCATGAACACACACTCACACAACTCCAGATACAAGGAAAACTGCAACACTCAGTGTTCTGAAACTTGTTGCTTCTTTATTGATCATCACGTACAGGACCCCCATTCAGGCTACCAACCCAGAAAAAAAAAACAATGTTTCATGCTAATGTGCTTTGTCAAGAGGATGCTAAATTGTTACATGTTTACTCTTAAATAGTGAGCTCTTGAAAAGACAGTGCAAAATTATATTACATGAAATGAATGTAACCATTCTCAGACACAGACATACATTATAAAATATTTTTGCACTGTATAGTACAGTTATTCAAAACATCACATATTATACTGCAGAGCTCATAAGACAAGTAAAAGACCTAGCATTTTATGAAGCACTTAGCAATGATCCATCCCCAGCTTTCAAAAAGGAGATTGATTCACTTTTGCTATCAGCATTATGAAATGGCATAATTGATGAAAACACCTTTACATTTCTCACAGTGGAATTTCTGATTAGGGCAGCAATACAAATGCTGCCAAAGGTGCATAAAAGCTTGGTATCACCTCCGGATAGACCCATTATTGCTGGTATTAGGTCACTAACCAAGAAGCTGTCAGAATATGTTCACAGGTTTATAAAATGTTTTGGACCTCTCTTGTGGTCTCATCTTAGAGACAACAAACAAACACTGGAACTCCTGGGTGATTTACATGTTGAGCCAGGTGACTGGCTGGTTACATTAGATGTAACCACGTTATACACTAATATTCTGCACGAGGAGGGATTTGATGCTTTAATGTTCTAACTTGACCAGAGAAGGGATAAAACACTACCTACTGATTTTTTTTTTTTTTATCATGTTAGCATGTTTTTTCCTGGAGTGTAATGCCTTTATGTTTTAAGGAGACTTTTACTTACAAATTAGCAGTACAGCAATGGGGGTGAAATCCACCCCCAACTTCACTAATTTGTACATGGGGAGGTGGGAACAAGATGTCACTTATGCTGAGAAAAAGAACCCATTTTCAGAAAATATCACTCTGTGGCATTAATACATCAACGATTGTCTGATGAATTGGCAGAGAACACAGGAAGAACCATTTTAATTTGTCAGTCATTTAGAATCCACTAACCCCTGTTTAAAATTGACAGTTACTTCAAGTCTAACCCAAGTGTCATCCCTGGATTTGACTATTATAAAAAATTATACAAATTAGGTGGACACAACACTTTCTAGGAAGCCAACAGACATAAACACTATCTTATTGGCAACATCATGCCACCCCAGGCATACGGTAAAGGGAATTCTGAAAAGGTCAATTTATCCGAGCTCATAGAAACTGCAGCACTGTGGAAGCATTCAGGAAGAATGCAGATCATATTATGGAAAGGTTTAATGATAGGGGGTTCAGAAAAATGGATGCTGAAATGGCAAGGCAGAGTGCTGACTGCCTGGTAAGGGCTCTGTTCAGGAATACCAGTGTACAAAATGAAATAGGAAGGCTCAATTGTGTTACCACTTACAGTATTGAATGTAAATATGTTGAAGAGATTATGAAAAACATTGGGGTGTTCTTCAAACAGAGAAAAAACTACAACCTTTTGTGACAGACCCATCTAGATTTGTGTACAGATGGGCAGAGAATATTAGCAACTATGTGGTGCACAGTTACCAGCAAGCACCTAAACATGCCCCAACTTGGTTACCCCCTCCCCATGGGTTGTTATAAATGGCAGTGTTGCAAATTCTGCCAATATATCCAAAGCACTAACACTGTCACCAACAGAGGCGACAATAGTACTATTCATGTGCTGGATTTCATTAATTGTGACACAACACATGTTGTCTATTTGGCAATGTGCATTTGTGGGGCATATCACATTGGCAGGATGAAAAGAAAGCTTAATGACCATGTTGGTGAGCATGTAAAAGCTACTGAAGGTCAGAATAAGGAGTATGTTAGAGCAATGCACTCGCACACTGCTCAAGATCCACAGAACCACAAATGGTCTTTTGTGGGGATCAAAAAAATAAAAATGGGATCCGGGGTGGCAACATAAACAATAAGCTGGCTCAGAGGGAGCAGTATTGGATATCCAGAACAAGAGCAATATTGCCACCTGTGCTTAATGACAAGACTGATCTGCCTCCATAGCGGTAATTCGTTATAGTGGGGCAAACAGAGTACTTTGTGCAGCATGATATGAATTCAAATATCAGATTTAACACCATTTTTCTGTAATTCACTAATAATTTTTTTTTTCATTTATGGTTATTGTGTACTGGTGATGATATATATTTTATTATGTACTCTGTCCATTAGACAAAAAAGGAATATTTTGTCATGTATGTCTCTAGGTCTGAGAATGGTTACACTCATTTCATGCAATATAATGTGGCACTGTCTCTTTAGGAGCTCACTATTTAGGAGTAAATGTGTAACCACTTAGCATCCTCTTGACAAAGTGCATTAGCATGAAACATTGTCTTGTTTTGTTTTTTTCCTGGGTTGGTAGCCTGCCTGGAGGTCCTGTGTGTGCTGATCAATAAAGGAGCAACAAGTTTTAGAATACCGAGTGTTGCAGTTTTCCTTGTATCTGGATTTGCGTGAGTGTGTGCTCGTGGTTTTTCAATACTTAGTTACTTATTAGACACTGAAACATTTGCAACACCAAAACTAATAATTTTTACATTGATAAAAACACTGAAAGACTTCCTTTAACTGGTTAATATGCATCATTTTATTATGTTCAGAGACTTGGAATTCAGCAGGCACATTAAAAAGACCAACAGTCATTTTAAAAGAGCTGTGGTACACCATTCTTAATCATTTCTAATTTTTCTATTAGTGACTATGTATTGTAATGTGTTAAAGTGATCTGTTGATGTCCAATTAAAATTAAATTTATATGTGATATAGAGACTGAAATGTGGTTCTGCTTTCTCTGTTTTGTACACACTGCCATGACACTTCAAAATTCCCTAACCACTTCAATCTATATTGTCTCTCGGGCAACAGACAGTCCTTTTAAATTGATAAACTCAGTCTACATCTGTCAGTTCATCACATAGTCTGTCAGCTAGGTGCCTGATTAGGGTTTTATTTTTCCTTAAGTTTGATATTTTTATATTTGTAGTGTGAGAAACCAGAGGTGTCTCTGACAAGAGCTTTGTCTTGTTGCTGCATCACCGGTTGTGACTCAGACTATCTGCAAATGGAGGTCACAGAATGTTTTACTTTTGTGTAAGTAAGTGTAAAATAACTTAGAAGTTCAGGATAACTCTACACAGAAACCTCATTTTAAAGGGAAACTGTCAGTCCCCCCCGGCCTCAACCTGTCCCTAGTTTAAAAACCCATGTTATGATTGTTCACATTTTGTAGGATGTGCTGATATAGCTGGTAGTTATATTTAGATTCCTTTTTTCTTTTTAAAACTGAAAAACAGACCACCTACCATATTGGTGTTACCATACCAAAATGTGTTTGTTTGCATTCCTTAATCCACTCCTACTACATCTTTTCCATTCTTGGGAACACCCTCACCACAGTTTGGCCACTCAAGGTGCAGTAGGTGGAGAGGAGACTGTTGAATCAGGAGTGGCTATTCTGTTTGGGGATGTTGTTAATGTTCAGGAAGTATGCAGAATACATGGATCAAGCCTTTGAAGCAAACCAGTGATGGAAGCAATTATAGCATTAGCATGCATTTCAGTTCTACTAGGGAAAGAGGCAGATGGAACAACCAGTAACACCAATAAATTTTAGAGAAGGCAAGCAATCACAAACTGTGGGTTTTCAGCTAGAAACAGTATGGTGCAAAAAGGGTTGACAGTGTCCTTTTAACAAGATACTACACTGTTGTGTGCAGTATAGCATTATTTTTTAGCTCTGACAGCAGTAGGAGGTTGGGAGTTGGGGAGCACCACAGGTATAATGGTTATGGTCCTTGTTTAAATGTTATATTCTGTTTGTTTTCTCTTTTTCCTTCTCATTAACCATACATATTATAATAGGCTGATCTGAGTGTGAGAGGTCTGAATGCACTGCACAATATGAACGATAGTCAAATTGTTATGGTTCATTTTTCATAACATGGATAAGGTCAGAGTTATCTAGTCTTTAGATAGTGTCAGTTTCACAAGTGTGACTGTAGTTCAGATCCCATCATCACCACTTACAGTGCACTTGGAATTTAAATTGTTAAGTTGCAGTTTTCAATCTCTGTTTTAAAAGTTATGTTGAATACATTTCATCTAGAAAAGCACATAAGAACATGCAAGAAAATATATCATTCAAATCTAATAACTGTTTATGCAAAATTGTCTCACTCCCAGGCTTGCAATGTGCTATGTTGGAAATCAGATACAATTCAGGCTTAAGGAGTTCAACTGGCTTTAATGTGGGGGCTCTGTAACAAATGGTGGAGGGGTGTCTGTTGACTGCCTAGCCCCCAGAAAAGACTGTGTTTTTTTAAGTGTTTTTGGTACATTTTAGTGATCGTTAGATCATTAAAAAAGTACTTCTCAGGTTATGGGTTAAATCTTATTATGAACTGGAGATCATAAATGTAGCAATCTGATTGGCTGACAGCTCTTTAAAGCCATGATGATTTCGAGCTACAACATCATGGCTTTAAAAAAGCTCCAGCCACCTGCCTCCTCACTCTCCATGCACTGTTCTCTTCAGCTGTGCCCACAACAGAAGGCTGCAGAACGAAAGTTGCTGACAGAAATAACGAACAAGCATGTCTTAAAAAAAATCCACTCTCTTCATTTCCCCACCAGCATCCATGTAACCTAACCCAAAATCAGTTAGAATCTAAACAAAAATCAGTTAGGATAAGTCCCAACCCATCACGGCTGATTGTTTCTTTTTTACCTCCGTTTGGTCCAAACATTTCCCCGTGCTCAGCTGCTCCTGTTTGTCTCTGACAGTGAAATCACTTTTTTTACCGGTCATAACCCAAACATAAAAATCAGTTTCTGTGTTCACATCCATGTTGAAAATATAGTTTATTACTTGAAACAAGGCTTTTTTTTAACCTGGAAACTGTTATTCAAAAACTACAGCCGCAACGCCAAGCACCCAGACAGACGCTAATGCACATGCTCACAATCATGGCTGGAGTTTTCAAAAGCAGTTTCCAGCTAAAATAAGCCTCATTTCACACAATAAACTAGATTTTCAACATCAACATGAACTTAGAAACTGATTTTTATGCTTGGATAGCAGCCATTAAAATAAGTCATTTTGCAGCATGCACGACCGCGCTGGGTTGATGCTGCCACTTCTTACTCGGGACGCAAAACCTTTTCACTCTCAAAAGAAAGCAACTACAACTTCACACAAAACAAATGAAAGAAAAACTCATTTAACTACCATAGCATTACAAGGAGGACACCTCCTGCCCACAGCAAAAATTAAATGAAGTATATTTTTTCAGTGTATCCCTACACATTAGAAAATGTAAAACAATTTAAAACATCTTTTATATATATTTTATTCACATATATGTGGAATCCAGTTCATAATAGCAAAAAGGCACTCCAGAATGTGGTATATCATGGGATATTGTCACTTCTCTGAAGGTTGGATGCACTCGGCCTGCGGCCTCATGCCCAACCACCCGAGGCATGATGATATCCCATGATATACCACACTCTGTCATGCCTTATTGCTTAATTATAACATAGGTTCCATAAAGGAGAGCAGCCAATTGGTCAAACAGCATCAGGTGACCATGGATTAAATTCCCTTTTTAATCCACACTTGGGTGACCTGTACTTCTTCCCTCACAGCAAGTGTTGTGATTATCTCCCCAAAATCATATCCCTATCCCATTTTATGCAGTATAGTGGTGACACAGAATATGTTGCTGATGTGATAATAGAAATGGAAAGAGTTTCAGCAAGTAATGTTTTGTTTTAACTTACTTTGTATTTTGCCAACTGCTAGTTAAAAAGAATCCAGTTGAATTATTGATTTATGAATCAGAAGCTGTCTACTGGCAGAGTTATTTACATGTCCATTATGCAGTGCTTGCAATTCATGGAAGTAATGCATTCTCATACATGGTAAAAAGCAAGTAAAACAGATGTTCTAACATGTTGTAGTAATTACTATAGCAAAGGAGCTGTGCTACTTTGCTCTCCTGTGTTTTGAACACTAAAACAAAGTATTAAAGTATTTATGTCATTACAATCTAAATAAACAACAGTCTACTGATATACTTTATGAAGCAAATGACTACATAAGGAAAAGTATTATACAGGTATTTGGTTGCTGTTTAAAAAAAAAATAGAACAACTTCTCACAAAACTGTACAGTCCTCAGCAAGCTTGCCAGTGTTCAATTGTATTTTGAACATGTTGTGTATCACTTAGTTTAGATATGAGCATTAGCAGTAATGTGTCTACAAGGCATTCTATACATATTAGCTTTACATATAGTACTTTTTTCCTAATTTGCTGTCAGGTTTGACTGTTCAGAAGTGTATTGCTCAAAATGACAGAGCTACTGCATATCACATATTATTTATATACCTGTAATGCACTGCTTCTAACTCATGGAAGTAATGTATTCTCATACATGGTAAAAAGCAAGTAAAGCAGATATTGTAACATGTTTGAATTGATTACTTTAGGAAAGGAGCTGTGTTACTTTATGTTCCTGTGTTTTGAACACAAAAAAGTATTAAAGTATGTAGGCCATTACAATATAAATAAACAACGCTCTACTAATACACTCAGGAAGCAAGCTAATATGTTAGGAAAAGTGTTATACACAGTTATTCTGCTGTAGATTAATAATAGAACAAATTTCCACAGAATTGTGTAGTTCACAGCAAGTTTGCCAGTCCACACTTGTATTTTCCACATATAGTATTTCACTTAGTTTACATGTGATCCTTAGTATAAATGTGTCTACAATGCTTTTGTGCTTTACAAAAAGATATAACTGAACCATAACATGTTTATCTTCAGTCTACATGTAGCACTGTTTTTTTCAGATGGAAGAATATACAATAAAAATTGTCTTTTCCAGCCTTACAATCATCCTTTCTGAACATTATTTGTGTCCTTCATGCAAACCAAGTTATAAGCAGGGACACTGGTTTACCAAGAATGAGAAAGGGCAAATTCTGTTTTGCACATTGTAAAAAATGATATTGACACCTATGTCTGCAAAGCGAAAATATGGTTTTACCGGTGTTTGTTTTTCTGTACTTTAACAATTTTTAACTTTACTAACATGCATTTTAGCAAATTTGACCACCATTATTGTACATCCTTCCATCCTTGTACTAATTTAAAGTTATTTTAGGTACAAGATGTGATGGCAGCAGCATCACTACAGCCGGATCCCTAAGTTTTAATGGAAGTAGCACTACAGCCCCCATCCCTCAGGTGTGATGGCAGCACCAACAGCACTGTGGCCCCCATCCTTCTGGTGTGATGGCAACAGCAACAGCACTACAGCCCCTCTCCCTCAGGTGTGACAGAAGCAGCAGCACTGCAGCCCTCATCCCTTAGGTGTGATGGCAGCAGTACTATGTTCCCCATTCCTCAGGTGTAATGACAGTATCAGCACTAGGGCCCCCATCCCTCAGGTGGGACAGCAACAGTACTACATTCCCCATCCACAAGTGGTGATGGCAGAAGCACTACAGTCCCCACCCTTCAGGTGTGATGGCAGTAGCAACAATGCAGTCCACATCCCTCAAGGGTGATGGCAGTAGTGATAGCATTGTGATCCCCTTTCTTCAACTCTCACTCCACACATGCACGAGTTACAAATTACTTAGTCTTTGATTGTTGGAACTCAGATGTGAATTAGTCTGAACCACCACCACTAAGGTGGACCATTTTTGTTTTTTCCTTTCTATCATTTAACTGCCTGAATTGGATTTCTGCCTGTGACACCACTGACCAGGGTTCAGGAACAGACTTGGGTGTTGGTGGGCCAGGTGGGGGGGAGTGAAGGCTTGAGTGTCCAACATCCACACGCCTTCTCCTGGGAGGGAGGGAGGAGGGTGGGTTCATGGCTCAGTGTTTGCTGACCCCTGTGGAGGCAAGAGGCATGGCAACAATTCGGCCCTCACTGCGGGAGGGAGCATGGCGGCTGTTGACTTGTGCCTTGACATCATGTGGCCTGTCATGCTCCCAAGAAAATGGGGAAACACCTGCTGGCCAACTGGAGGATGGATGCTAGTCTCACCATAAGTCTGAAGCCCTAGACACATGTCCGTTCTGACCCCTACCATGCCTGGGATACACAGAAAGCTCTTTAGAGTGATTCTCCTCCCCTGGTAGCCTCCCACAGGGGTAGGGGCCCATCTGATGAAAGGTTACTTTGGGTTACCTGGTAGCACAGCCATAAGGGGCAGTGGATGGTGGTCAGGGCTCAGCAGCGGTGGTAAGGGGCCTTGGCACGCCTGAAGGAGTGGATGGCCAGGGGGTAGGAGGAGCAAAAAAAACCTGCCTGAATTTGCTTCTTTGAAATAAAGTTTCTTCACCTAAAAAATCCACAAGTGATTAGTGAAGAACCTTCAGATGGAGAATCATGCATCTCCCAAACATGTGAATGCTTTTTTTTAACTTGGTCTCCATGAAAAAGGTGTCTCTTAGTTTTCATGTCTGTGCTTAGATGTGAATTGAGCACCACCCTGCCCACCAGCATCATACAGCCCCTGGGGTCTTACCTTCTGTGTGTCATTGAGTGTTCTTTCAAAACCCACTGGCCAAGCATAAGTACACTTAAACACTTAACATTTGCTTTTTGTTGAAGCAGTCTGTCAGAAAACTTATTGTTGACACAGAAACTGAAACAGCAGGTGAGAGAAAAGGTGTAAATGATCCCACTCACCTAAATGGGTGCTAATTGTGAAGTCTTTTTGTAAGTAGTAAGGCAGTTTCTTCCGTGTGAACATACTTTCATTCAGACTAGTTTTCATTCAAGCAACTAAAGATTTTGGATGGCCCTGCTGATTATAAACTTCAATAAGCTAGTTGGCAACAGTGATCCTGCACTTAGTAACCTACAACCTAGATGCTCACACGCAAAGAATACAGCAAAAACCTGACTAAGGTCTAAAAACTAGCTTATAAAACACATATCATGTAGCCGAACATTTATCCCTACCTATGCAAAATTATTGCAGCCCGAGTTTAACTCTGGTAAATTACAGGGTATGATGCAGTAAACATATTGGTATTTTTTTATATATATATTCGTTGTAAACCTAGTAAGGCCCACTAGGCAGAACTGCCTGTTTTCAGGGGTGTCCCAGGAACACGTGACTTGCTCAGAGTCACACAGTATACAAGTGGAGGTTGTGGGAATCAGCTTAAACTCTTAAATAAATAAACCCAAGTCTGCTGGATGTACCCAGTTCAATCACTGTTTGTCACTCCAACTGCTAGGCTATACTGCTAGCAGTAATAACACCCATATATAATGTTTTAATATATGATTTCAATAATAGTGTATAGTACCTATAGAGCACATTATGAACATTAAACACTTCACAACATTTTACTAAAACTGAATTATTTGCCACTCCATCTGCTTATTTTTTCTTACACCAAAGTGGGTGAATAGTTGACAGAGCACTGTAAATAGCTTTTGATCAGGCTTCATTATTCTACATCCAGAAACAGACAAAATTTGTTTATTCTGAATTTATTTAATATTGATTTTCTGTGGCTCACTAAATAGAATCTATTTAACACTGTATCAGGCAGATGTTTTTAAGTTTTGGAAGAGAGGTAACACATCTTATCTGTTTAGGATTCAAGTTAAGAACATACATTTTTCTTCATATTTAATACATATTCAAGTGTCAGTGTATTAATTTAGCAGTTTATGCTGACTAATATATGCTGCAAAAAACAGTAAAGGATTTATTGTGAAGCATTCAGTGTCTATAGTACAACTCCTGCAATTTCACAGCAAGTTTTGCAAAAAAGCTCTGCAATTTCAGGTTACTTTCCCCTCAGTTTTCCAGTGGCCCTGCCCATGTGTGCTGATACTTGCATTGCATTTTTTTTTTGTACCATCCAACCACCCAGTGTAATATGTTTGTTTGTTTGTTGAATTTTGTTGACCCGGCAAGCCCACTGGGCCTAGAAGTTCCTTTTTCAGGGGTGACCGGGGTGAGGATACAGATGGTAAGCAACTGAAACTGAACCAGATTAAGCTGTTGGTGGTATTTTTTTTAGTGAATGAGGGAAATTTGGCCTGGACACCGGGGACATTCCCCTACTCTTTTCGATAAGTGCCATGGGATCTTTAACATCCACCTGAACTACCACCAATCCTGGCAGATGGGACCTCAGTTTAATGTCTCATCCAAAAGATGGCACCTCTGAAGTGCAGCACCCCTCTCATGCTGCACTATAGTGTCAGTATTGGGATATTAACCCGAGTGCTAGACGTGGGAACTGAACCCACAATCCTCTGAGCTCCCGGCCTCAGAGGCGAGTGTGCTACCTACTGAGCCACTGGCACTGGTAAACAGTAAAAGATGTTTAGGCAAATACTAAATGAAAACTGTGCTTTTCAGGAAGAAAAGCAGTTCTCAGCTGATGGAGATTTTGGTGGGAAGCATGGGTGGTTAAACTGAATGGCTGGTAACAAAAAAGCAATGCAGGTGGTTTCCTTACCAATTCTATATACAGCAGAGCAGAAAGAACATGAAGCACAGCAGCATTCATTTTAAGATGCTGAAATCTGGGCTGGCGCTCTGGTGCTGTGGTAGCACTACCGCTTGCAATGCCAGTGACCCAGCATCAGAAGCGAACTCAGGTTGCTGGAGGTCTGGCCAGGCAAGTAGGATCGAGCACTCGGGGGACTGCTCTCCTCCTGCAGGGAGGGTGGACTGCAGGTCCAGCTGCTTTACTGCCACCTGGGTGACCATGGGTGGTGGTGCAATGGGGCTGCAGAGCAATCAGGAGGGGGGGACGCTAGCTGGGATCTGGAGCAGTGGCATGTCTCTATGTGCCCTACTTCCTTGGATCCTCTTGAGTGCAGGTGCCCTCAGGAACAGAGACCAGAAAAACAGGAACAATCACCCCAAATCGGCCACTAGTAGAATGGACCCAGCTGCCCATACTTCATAACCAGACTCCATGAGGGACCCACTGAACTGCCCGACACACACTAAGGGACTATGGAGGCGTGACCTGGAGTCCCTTCCCTTCCCACCTAGGGGGATACAACCCAGGCAGGAAGGGGAAGGTCCACAGGAGCTCCCGAGCATTACCTGGGGTGAAGCTAGGGGATATCCAGCCTAGGGATCTCTGAAAAGTGCAGACTGATGTTGTGACAAGAGGGCATAGAAAGAGAAAATAAAAAAAATTTAAAAAGATGCTGAAATCTTGGGGATTCTGTGCAGTCACATGCAATTTCCATGAGATACTGGTACAAGAATTCAAAATCTGAAAACCAAGCAGTATTCCATGATTTTTACTGGTGTTACCAGTAAAAATGGAAAGCCAGGATCCTTGGTTATAAGCGCAGTAACCCATTCCAGGGTGTGGGGTTATAAGCATTTAATCCACACCTGGAGCAGTGTGAGGACACTCGGCCCACAGTCTGGTGCCTCACAACGCACCCAAGGCATGGATTAAATGCCTTTGTAACATACAAAGATAGACAAAGCTAAACGGACAGAACTGCTAGGTTAAAAAGCATCACATGTTGCAGTTTGGAGACGGCATTAATTTAGCAATAATGCCCGCTCCCAACTGAAATACCAAAGTCAGCCACAGAGGCGAAATAAGCAGCACATAAATGTAAGTGTGCAAAGTGAACAAAGCCGCTCTTTGACCTTCCCACCCAGCCACCTTAATGCCTGTGACTATCTCACAATAAATGAAACTATAATATTAGGTAATATGACATAGTAAATAAATCAAACGAATGTTGCGTGGTAGAAAATGTGAGAAAACACATTAGAGGTAAATTATTGGGATCATCAGTACCTGCTGCAGGAGTTGGAAGCACACGGGACGTGTCATCCATGAATCACCCTGTTAACATTACAGGGAGCACCACCAAAGTATATCCGTATTGGACAGGCCTATGCAATGTGCAACATGCTTATTGTTGCCATGTGTGAATAAAGTGTCACTCGCGCACTATGTATTAAACAGTGAAATTTCAGTATTGCAGCTAAAAACTGAGTAGCGACAATGGAAAGTATTACAAGGAATGTATAGTAATCTTATAAATATGACATTAGATAGTAACGGAACTGTGGCACGAAGATCCAATGTACTGTAAATGACATTGGAGCAGTCATGGAGAGAGAACATGGAAGATCAGCAGATATGTAAAATAGACAAGAATGGATCCGTCTACATCGCGGAGTGCGTAGATGCAGAAATGTGGGACCTCCTATTCAGGTTATTGAAATAATAGTCTTGTAGAATAGTTAAAGAAACAAAAATAAATGTTATATGAAGGTTAATGAGTACAAATCTGTGTTGTTGTTCTCACAACATTAGCATATTAATAAATGTGTTAGTTTCAGTGCAGTGAGAAAAGTGCATGAAACATCTCTGAACAGCACAACTGTATATATAATTTTTAAACATTACTAAAGAAAACCAAAAGTTAATGTAAACCCAAAAATTCCCATGTCATAAGAGCATTAAGCCACTCTGAAGGAGGAATCTAATAGAGAATTAATGCATGGTTGGGTGGTTGTAGGCACTTCCAACCATGCATTAATTCCCCATTAGATGCCTCCTTTGTCATGGCTTAATGCTTACATACACCACACCCTGTCATTGGTTATTGCTAACCTGATAAAATGCTCTGTAAGAACATGAAAATGTACCAGGATATGTCCAAAAAACTATTTTAGGTCTATAGGAAACAATTGCAACCCCAGACTCACAGGCATTTCTGAAATATTTTTGTATTATCATTTGTCTCCTTATGTCATTAACACCAGAACAAATAAAGCAGAATTGCTCAGAATAAATAGGGAGAGACTTTTGGACTCAGCTGTAATAGGAGAGTGGGGCATGATGGTATGATTATTTTATATAAAGGAAACGAAAAGGGAACATTGTTTAATCAGAAGTAGCACACTAAGCCGAAACTTATTTTCAGATGCGACCTGGGAGCACAAGGAAGTTAAATGATTTGCTCAGGATCACACAGTATGCACCTAGGTGGCTGTGGGATTCAAACTGAATCCAGATCTGCAGCTCAGAGCCTTAACCCACTACGCTGTACTGCCCAGGGTTTTAAATAATTGATTAGCAGTTTTTTTCTTGGGACAATACTAACTGTACAGAAAGTATTTATATAGGTTTTCTAGAAGTGTTATGTTTGTTAAATGCAGTGAGGCAAGTGCTATGCATTTTCACAATGTTTTAGAACTTCTGTGAGCAAAACTCTACTCAATTTTTAGTTAAATAAAACCCTGCTGCCTTCTAATATATAAAGAATATAGAAGACCATGGCCTCAGAAGGTGACCCAGAATCTAAGAGGTCAGGGTACTCACTGGACAAGACCTGTGATAGAGAGAGTTCCCATGCTTCCAAAGTGGTGCCATATCTGCCATAACCCCCTCCCCAGCTACAACTGACCTTAAGTTGGACCCCATCACAGGGGAAGTCCAAGCATTCCAACTAGAATTCCATTCCACTTTGGATAATATGGAATGTTAGATTGCTGAGTTCACTTACAGTACACATAAAAAATCATCTCACAGAGACATGAGGAGAAATGCCCACTAAACTCATTGAACACCAACTCCCTCCTGCATGACCTACAGTTTGCAGACTGGTACTCTGTATACCCTACATCCAATATCTATTCAGCCCTGTCCAGTTTCCTGCAGACATTTACAGAGGTCTGGGACTCCCATGCCCCCCTGTTTAAAGCCATGGTCAAAAAGTGCTACCACCAATGGGTCTCCAGCACCAAAATTGCCCTCTGCAAGGCCTGTGATAAGGCCTGGTTCCTCTTTAAAACCACACAGACACCCCCCAGGTGAGACACACTTACAACACTGCAAGAAATGCCTGCACCAAGGCAATAAGATGAGCCAAGACCAATTACTTTAAGTCCTACCTTAATACCGTCCAATCTTCCTCCTTCTTGAAGATGGCCACTCCATTAAAGACCCCCTTCTCAGATCACCACCCTGTTCTCAAGCTAGATGACCAAAGCATCTCTGACCCCATCAAAGTGGCAGAAACTCTAAATAACTTTTTCACCACATGTGCTCTTCCTGACCAGGCCCCGCCAGGTCCCTGCTTGTCCCCCCATGTCCTGCCCAAAAGACTTTCATTCTCACTCCCACATCACTGAAAGAAGTCATAAAGGCCCTCTGTTCCTTAAACATCACTGAATCTAGTCTAGATGGCATCCACCCCAAGCTTCTACATATTTCTGCACTAGCTGCAGCTGTTCTTCTCACTTGCCTACTAAATTAATCTTTCAAGTCTGGCAAGGTTCCCCAAGCTTGGAAACCAGCCTGTGCCATCCCTCTCCACAGGGGTCGTGACCCCTCAGTTCCTGAAAACTACTGGCCCAACTCCCTCCTACCCTCTCTTGCCAAGCTGCAAGAATCAATTGTGCAGACCAGACTAACTGACTTTCTCAGGTCCAAACATTACCTCTCCCCATACCAATCTAGGTTCAGGAAACACCACTCAACAATATCCTCCTTCATCTGTGTCACTAGGCATATCCAATCTGCCACTGACCAAGGCCAACTACCTGCTGCTATTTTTGTTGACTTGGCTAAGGCATTCAATTCTGTCTCCTACCCCCTGCTGCTTAACAACCTTATGGTAGCTGGACCCCCCCCCCCCACAGTACAGTGGTTCAGATCTTACCTCGAAAATAGGCAACAGTCAGTCAGTGTTGCAAACTTAACAACCCTCCATCCTCACTGGTGTCCCCCAAGAGTCGATCCCAGGCCCCATTTTTTTCTCCCTATTTATCAACAACTTTGCCTCAGTCTGCTCAAGATCCCTCATCCATATGTATGCAGACAACACTACACTTTAGACATCTGGCCCAGTTCTAAGTGACATCCACTCACTACTTCAACACGATTACAGCAACATGCAGTCTTGGTTTCATGCAAGCAATCTCAAAATAAATTCTTCTAAAACTGTTTCCATGACTTTTGGGTGAGTCCCAAAACTGGCAAGAACACCCAGCCCTCCTGTAATCACTACACTTGATGGAAACACACTAAACACCGTCGCTGCCTAAAAATACCTAGGAGCATGGCTAGACCCCCAGTTAAACTACTCCAACCACATCGATGCCATCACATCGAAGCTCTTCCCAAAGCTTAGTCTTCTGTATAGAAACCATGACTCCTTCCCTTTTCCTGCTAGACACACACACTGCTAACAAAAATGATCACTCCATCTTTGATTACGCTGACAAAGTGTACAGCACCGCCCCCTCCACCACACTATCCAGGCTTGACTTCTTAGTCCACACTTTTTGCCACTTTGCAACAAACTCCCTTCTCAGAACACACCACTTCATGCTCCTTTCTTTCCTCATGATACCCACCCTATCCCATCGCTGTTTCAGCCACTCCATTTCTTTTTTTTCAAAATTTTGGCTTGACCTGCTGCCTCCCCCACCTGGCTGAGAGACTAATGCCTGCAGCCACTTCTCCTTATTCATCGTGTTCTTGGGACTCCCACTCTTTCTTCCTCCCCAAACAATCCTCATCCTCTGGCAAATCTGCCTTCTCCTATAGACTCCCATCTCTATGGAACCAGCTTCCTCAGCCCCTCAGAAACTTGCCCTCTCACAACTCCATCAAATGTCAACTTCATCAACTTTATCAACTCCCTCTCCCCACCTGTAACAGCAACTAACTGGTCTCAGGTCCTTCTTTTTGCCAGATGTACACACCTTGATTATCAAAACCTCTGTACTGTATATTATAACTGTATATATTCAACTGAATGTAAATAACTCTTGTAAAAAACGTGCGACTGTATGTAATAATCTTACGTGTCTATTTATGTATTTTATTTCTGTTGGAACTCGCTTGCCCCTCACCCCTGGGTTGCACCTGGAGATGAGCCTTGGCTCAGTGTGCTTTTTCAAGTTACCAAATGTTTAAATTAAGCAATAATGCCCTACAGGATCATGCCCAACCACCTGAGGCGTGACGTTATCACAAACGACACACACCCTGGAGGGCATTATTGCTATTTTACAATGGCTCGTTGTTATACAGAATAAAAAAATCATTTTAAAGATGTTTTTGTGTGGAAAAATATTTTTGTTTTTTATGAGAAGATGAAACAATCAAGCATATCAAGCTCATCTATAGGTTCACAGTGAGGCTGAGACTAGATCAGTGATGTTGTGCTGGGATAACATCACGGGTCCAGCCCAAGAGTGACCAATCAGAGTCCAGGATTTTTTCTTGCCATTGTATAATGAAAAATAAAAATAAAATGAAGCCTGGAGGAAGGAACAATATTTACCTATGCAGGGTATCTGAGGGCTAAGAAGGCCCCCTCACATGGTTATGTTCTTATAAGAATACCTTCCCTTGTATATAAAGTTGTTGGAAGATTTTTCTTTTGACATTTGCCAAAATTCAGCTCATCAAGCCCTGTCCTCAAACCTAGCAGACCCAGCAGCAATCTTCTGCTTCCTGGTAAACTATAAAAAGACAACCAGAAAACCATAAATACTATGTCATTGACCAAAACGATATTTTACCTAATGTACATAAGTTGTACCTAGACAAGTTGGCAATGATTATGCTGCTGACGGTCAGGTGTGCAGAAAGGAACAATGAGCTTCTCTTCTCTGTTTTATCATCTGCTGCCCCCCCCACCAGCCCCAGAACCAAACAACAACACAGAATTGTACAGAATGATTCTCTCATCACCTTGAGACATTTTTTCAGAATACATGCAGTATCTTGCAGAGAGTATGGAAAAGCTTCAGCAAAGCCATAGCACTCACCGCTACCACAATCCTTAAGTTCTTTCTCTTGCATATGCAGCTGGTAGCTCGGTCATCCTAACTGTGTCCTGAACTATAGCCTGGCAGAAGACACCAGGAGAAAGGACTGCTGTGTGACTGGACTTCTCTGCTGGGACTAAAGAAGAAGAACTTTTGTACTTGGACCTTTAATTTAGGGTTAAAAAAAAAACTAACAAACAAAACAAAAAAAAGTGTGTGTTTGGGTTAACTGAACTGAATGGGTATCTGAACAGTTATCAAGGCGTAAATCTCAGGTGATTGAAAGGACTTAATATCTGTGAGGTTTAAATTACTTGTAGAAAGATCTAGTAAGTAGGGGGAGTGACTTAGCTAGAAGGAAGCTACATTTAAAGACTGCCTTAGAAAGATTCTGCTAATAGCTTGTAGCTAATAACTAAACTAAAAAAATAGCTTGGCAGAAGACACCAGGAGAAAGGACTGCTGTGTGACTGAACTAATCTACTGGGACTATATTGCCCTCCTTTCCACCCAAAGCTAGTTCTATTTTTATAGGCACAGGATTTGACTGACAACAGGAACTTCCTGTTTGGGAGCAAGAAGTGAGTGATCACAGAGCCACCAAAGACCCAACATCCTAGAAGGGCAAGAGTAGCTCTCCGGCCTCCTCTAGCTGCTGGAGGTCTGCCTCTGAGCAAGTAAGTGGTCTGCTGAGAAATATAGGATATTCTTGTCTCAGAACAGGACAATCAGGAGCTTAAAGGGCACACAGGCAGAAAGTAAGGACAGAGAGAAAAAAATAGAGGAAAGAGTAAGGATTGCAAACAGTTAAGGGGACAGAAATAAGACATGATTGGAGTGGTGTAGTGCAGTGGCAGAGGAGCAGCAGTCTTCCGGGAGAAGTTCTGGAGGATGTGGTGTTGTCCCATCTGCAGGCACCTCTCTGGGCTGAGGGAGGAGGTTGCTCATCTCCAGGCTGAGTTGTCCAGGATTTGTGGGACCTCCTCTTCCATCCAGGGACCACCAGTGCCACCGCCGTTGCCTCAGAGATTGCCAAGAAAGAGGAGCGGTTGGACCACAGTGGGCTCAGGGAGGGTGAGGATGGTGGAACAGAGGTGCATCCCTCCCAGTTGTACCTCTTCACAATTCCTATGCCATTCTGGCAAAGTGTAGTTCCTCTATACAGGCACCCACAGTGGAGACCAAGGATGATGCTGGGAACCTCCACAAAGGAGACCCACAGGAAGGTGGCAGGGGACCCTGCAGGGGAAGGAAACAACTCCTGGTGGGGAACTCCATTGTTAGGAAGGTAGAACTAGGGAAGGAAAGGGAGAGGGAGGTAAGGTGCCTGCCTGGCGCCATGGCTTGGAGGGACAGGGAGCAAATCCTCAGGATTGCCGGAGCAGCTGCACAGGGGGGAGGGAGATGTATGTCATTGTCTACCTAGGGACAAATGACCTGGCTAAGAAAGGGATTAGAGAAGTGCAGGAAGAGTTTGTGGAATTGGGGAGGGGCCTTAGTCAAGTAGCACGTGCACGTGAATTCCTCGAGGTGCTACCCATCTATGGCATAGGAAAGGCTAGGTGTTCTGCACCATGGGATTCAATCAGTATGAAAACTGGTGTGGGAGCTCAGGATTTAGCTTCATTGGGGACTGGGGTCCACCTGGAGTGATGCAAGCCTATACTGGCATGATGGACTGCATCTGTCCAGGAGGGAACCAGGATCCTAGGTGATAAGTTTAAATGCTTCATTGGCAAGCTTTTAAACTAGCCAAGGGGGGAGGCACTGGAAAGGAGCAGGGAAATCCTAGCCCCCCCAAATAATCATGGTAGTAAGTGCGGCAAACACCAACATAGAAGTGTCGATAGGGAGAAGGGCAGGGGTAAATGGAGAAAGTGACAAAGGAAAGAAGGACAGGGATAGAGCAAAAAGGAGTAAGGCCATCAGGAAATGGAGGGTAATGAGTACCAATGCCCATAGTCTGGGCAACAAGCTCCCTGAGCTAGTGGCCTTGATGGAAGAGGGATGCCTGGATATTGTAGCAGTCACAGAAACATGGTACACAAAGAAACAATACCTGGGATGTTAACATACCAGGGTACATAACCTACAGGAGAGACAGGCAGGGGAGAAGAGGGGAGGAGTAGCTCTCTTTGTAAAGGAAGGGATAAAAGCAACTGAACAAAAGAGAAAACAGGGAGGAGAGGAGGCACTGTGGGTCACCTTGGAGACTGGAAAGGGCACCACAATCCGCACGAGTTGTGTACAGACCTCCATGTCAGGGGGAGGGAATGGATAAGGATATGATAGAAGGCATTCTTAGAATGGCAGAGAAAGGGGAGATACTGTTGATGGGAGATCTGAATATGCCAGATGTTAACTGGAGCACATTTGCTGCAGCCACATCCAAGAGCAGTGCCATTCTTAATGCCCTACAGGTGGCAGGCCTTAGACAGCTAGTTTCGGAACTCACTCATGAGGGAGCTATCTTAGACCTCATACTCTCAAATGGGGGCAGTGAGAGGATCTCAGATCTAGAAGTGGGTTGCCATTTGGGGACAAGTGACCATCAAACAGTGTGGTTCACGTTAAACTCAGCTACAGAGTCAAGCCATACAAAAGTGAGGGTATTGGACTTTGGAGGGCTGACTTTGGCAAGATGAGAGTGCTCAGAAAAGCACTAGCAAACAGGCTAGAAGGAGGTGTGGAGCAACAATGGGAATCATAAAAACTGCCATCACAGAGGCAACAAACCTTTGTGTGAAGCAAATAAACAAATCAAAATGAAAAAAAGCCACTATGGTTCTCAAAGAGGTGGCTGTGAAAGTCAGAAAGAAAAGATAGCATTCCAAAGTACAAGGAAACACAGAAGGAGCAGGACAGAGAGCTGTACCAGTTAAGGCAGAAGGAAGCAGGGAGGGAAGTCAGAATAGCAAAGGCCCAAACTGAGGAAAAGATAGCCAACTCAGTTAAGAAGGGGATAAAACCTTTATAGATACATCAGCGAGCATAGAAAGACAAAGGAGGGATAGTGAGACTGAATAGAATGAACGGTGGGCGGGCAGAGGGGACAGTGAAAAGCAGGGATACTGAATGAATATTTCTGCTCAGTATTCTAAAAGAGGAGAAGGAAGTGCCTAATCCAATTAACAGAAGCACTTTTGATAGGGGGTCGATCCCAGTCCTTTCACAGAAGAAAGGGTTCCGCAAGAACTCCTAAAACTGAAGGTGGACAAAGCAATGGGTCCTGATGGAAATCACCCAAGAATTTTAAAAGAATTAAGGGAGTAACTAGTGAAACCACTGGCTACTCTTTTTAATAAATCATGGGAGGATGGTGTGATACCCGAGGACTGGAGGAAGGCAGATGTGATTCCCCTTCACAAAAGTGGGACCAAGACAGAGGAAAGAAACTACAGACCTGTCAGTCTGACCTCTGTGGTAGGGAAAGTGATGGAGTCACTTCTGAAGGAAAGAATAATTGAGTACCTAGAGGCCAGTGGAGCACAAGACTCAAGGCAGCATGGGTTCACAGCGGGAAGGTCATGTCAGATAAATCTAATAGATTTCTTTGACTGGGTGAACAAAGTAGTAGACTAGGGAGGGGCTGTGTACATGGCCTACCTAGACTTTAGCAAGGCATTTGACACAGTCTCACACAAAAGATTAATAGTCAAATTAACCAGCCTGGGAATGGGTCCCAGGGTGGTAGCCTGGATAAAACATTGGCTGCACAACAGGATACAGAAGGTAATTGTAAATGGAGTCCACTCTGAAGAAGAGGGGTTACTAGTGGGGTACTGCAGGGTTCAGTATTGGGTCCAGTCCTTTAATGTCTTCATCAGTGACATTGCAGAGGGACTGAAGGAAAGTATGCATTTTTGCAGATGACACAAAGATCTGCAACAGGGTTGATACACAAGGAGGCATGGAAAGGATGAAAAGGGACTTGGCAAGGTTGGAGGAATGGTCAGAAGTATGGCAGCTAGGATTCAATGCAAAGAAGTGCATAATAATGCACCTGGGAAACAAGAACCTAGGGAAGGATACACAATGGGTGGGGAGGTAGTAACAACAACAAAAAGAAAGGGACCTGGGGGTAATCATATCAGATGACCTTAAGGTTAGCAAGCAATGTGAGAAGGCAGTAGGAAGGGCTGGGGGTATACTGAGATGTATAGGGAGAGGCATCAGCAGCAGAAAACAAGAAGTTGTTATCCCTCTGTACAGACAGTTGGTGAGACCCCATCTGGAGTACTGTGTCTAGTTCTGGAGACCCCATCTCTGCAAGGACATAGACAGGATACAGTTAGTCCAGAGGAGGACAACTAAAATGGTGCAGGGTCTGCAAGAGAAGCCATATGAGGAGAGACTAAAGGAGCTTAATATGTATACCCTTGAGGAAAGAAGGGAGAGGGGGGACATAATTGAATCTTTTAAGTACCTCAGTGGAATCAACAAAGTCCAAGAGGGTAGCATCTTTCAGAATAAGAGACTTGCAAGAACAAGGGGACACAATTTAAAGATAGAAGAAGGGCGGCTCAGGGGCAATGTGAGGAAGTATTATTTCACAGAGAGGATAGTGGATGCATGGAACAGCCTTCCTGAGAAGGTTGTTGGGTCTAAAACTGTGGGAGAATTCTAGAATGCATGGGACAGACATAAGGCAATTCTTGTGGGGGGTAGGAAGAAATAGGCTGTTGGTTAACTAAGATCTTCGGCCTATCCTGTAGGTAGGGAAATGGGCAGACTAGATGGGCCAAGCAGTCTTTATCTGCTGTCAAAGTCTATGTTTCTATGTTTCTATAGCTAAACATCCCTGCACTCCCACTTCAGCACAATGACAACTGCACTGTGATTTACCATTTACCACCACATGACAGCAGCAGCAGCAGCAGCAGCTAATGGATGCACATGCAATGAGGAGACCCTTTATACAGCTGCAGTGGGCATAGCCTGGAGACATTTTGGATGTAGAAAAGGAGTGATGTCATGTTTTCTGTCTGTGGAACTGACTGAAAGTATAAATAGTCTCCTCAGCCTTATTCTCCTCCAAGAAGTGTTTTTCACCCTCAAATAAATACGCTTTCATTTTAGTCAATGATTGCAGGGCACTATTTTCTTTCTTAAATTGGAGATACAGGAACTGGAACCTGAGTAGTGGGAGGCAGCATTAGTTTTTTTGGGGGGTGGAGTAAGATCCATCCCCACCTCCACCCTAGAAGCTCCTAAAGATCCACCCACCCCTTTTTTTTGGTTCATGTGGGAGGGGCATGAGGTGGATCTATCATGTTGGAACAACTGACTATCAAAGCTGCCTGGGGAAGCAATTAAGGAGTGCCTGAAACTGCATCTAGGCATATCCCTCCCCCCCCCCACACACATACGGACATCATGAATTTTTTTTTAACTCTCAGCATGTCAATATTTGGCTCTAACAGTATGAGCAAGTTGGGCATAAAAATAAAATAGGAAAAAACATAATCAAGCAGGTGCCTTTTCCTTTGTCAGATACATGCAGACAGAAGGTCACAAATCCTGAATGACAAGTTAATTATATGGATGTTTTTCATGTAAAACAGAAATTTTGTAAATGTCATGTCTGTAGCATCATTTGTAGCCAGCAAACTATTATTTACGTAGGTATTGTAAACGACTGGTTTTAATTCAGAAATCGTCTTGATAAATTTGTTCTTTTTAGCAGCTCTGTAAGATTTATTTCTCTCTGATATAAGAGTGCATCGCAGAGAAACTAAAGGGTTTCTGTAATTGATTGTTGTTTGCATGCAAGAGTTATGTCTAAGTTGTTTCTTGGCCAATCTTGGATCTGAAATTTAACAGTAATGTGTGAAGAGAATAAAATCTTGTGGTTTGTCCATTTGAATAGGTTTAGTGCTTTGAAGTTAAAAGATATAAATATATACATAGGCCCAGATATTCAAACTGCACCAGGCTGTGACGCAAGCCTGGGCGCAGTGCAACTTGGCTGCGCAGCGGCGTTGACTGGGTGATATTCAATGGAGCTGCGCCATGGCTCAGCATCGTTAAATATCGCACCCTAGCCACCCGCAGTGCACATAGTGCAGTGGCACTGTGCCAGCGCAAGTGGCCAGAGTGGAGCAGGGGGTTGCGCTAGTGCAAGTTTCATTGCCCTAGGTGCAACAACTGCAATATTCAAAAGTGCACATGCAAATGGGGCCATAATGTATGCAAAGCACAAATAGAATTTGAATTTGAATTTGACGGCAGATAAGGACCGCTTGGCCCACCCAGTCTGCCCATTTCCCTACCTGATAGATAAGTTGCAGATCCTAGTTAACCAGCAGCCTACTTCTTCCTACCCCAACCCCCTAGAATTGCCTTATGACTGATGTGGCCATCTGCATGTCATTATGGCCCCATTTGCATGCAGGTGCACCGATCCCTGGCGACTTGTGCCTGGCGCCCTGCCAGGCAGCAGCCATTGGGGACCGACGCCCTCTGCAGGGTGGCAATGTGCCCCACAGCCCGATTATGGGTATTTGAAAAATAATACAGTATTCAATATCCCTGGTGGTCCAGTGGACCACTGTCAGCCCGATCGCGGGATTAAGTAAAATAATAAAGAGTCCTATATCCCTGGTGGTCCATCGGATCCAGTCACGTATCTGGAATGTGTAGTACGGTATGGGCTGCACGCCCATTGGCTCATGCTGTGGATCAATGGGCATACAGCCCTACCAATGGTGTCAGTCGGTCGGCGGTGGGATGGCATGTGGGTAAGTGTGCTGCCGCCGCGCTGACCAGGGAGTGGGGCAGTGGGATCAGTGGGTGGGTGGGTGGGGAGGGGTCTCCTGGACCACCAGGGATATAGGACTCTTTATTATTTTACTTAAGCCCGTGATCAGGCTGACAGCGGTCCACTGGACCACCAGGGATATAGGAATCTTTATTATTTTACTTAAGCCCGCGATTGGGCTGACAGCGGTCCACTGGACCACCAGGGATATAGGAATCTTTATTATTTCACTTAAGCCCGCGATCGGGCTGACAGGGGTCCACTGGACCACCTGGGATGTAGGATTATATTTTTTCATATCAATGCCAGTGATTGGGCATGGGAGCACGCCACCACGGAGGTGCAGCTGGAGCTCAGGTGGCCACAGCTGCCATGTTGCGGCCTACAATATGGCAGCTCACCTGTGGGTGGCCGGCCGTTGCTCCTTTTTTTTGGATCAGCTTTGTGCGGCGCAAGCAGGGGTTGCGCATGCATGACTCAGCACATCCCAGGCTGAATATCAGGATGTGTAGAGTAAGCATGGGCACACCCCCAACCTGCGTTTGCAGACATTACTGATGCACTCCGGTGCATCAGGATTTGTGCCAGGCGCAATTCCCATTTGAATATCACACCAGGGCACATCAGTGGGTTGCATATGGTGCAACACAGTTGCGCCATGCGCTACCCTTTTGAATATCTGGGCCATAGTGTCGTAGGCACCTGGAAAGGAAAGACATACTACTAAATTAAATGCTATTCTGATGGTTTATTTATTTATGTGTGAGATTTTAAGTGTAGTTCTGCCTAGGTCACAGACAAATAAGCTAAAAAAGTACATTTAAGCATGGATGTATTAGTCAAAGCCTGTAGTAGCAAAATAAAGCAAGAAAAATAATATATTGTTTTTTTTCTTTCAATTGTTCAACCAGGAGTGGCACACTAAGCTGAAAGTTTGTTTAAGGGGCAACCTGGGAGCACATGGAAGTTAAGTGATTTGCTTAGGGTCACCTAGTATGCATGTGGGGGTGTGGGATTCAAACCCAGGTCTCCAGATTTGCAGCTCAGAGCCTTAAACCACTGTGCTATACTGCCTCCCTAGTTATGGCAGTCATCTGTTTTATGATCCATGATGTTAGTGTAGTAAGCAGCAATACATTGCATAGCTATTGTAAAATGTCAATAAGTAGGTCATGCAGCAGATATGCTGAGCAGTTACTGAAGCAAGAAATGTATTTAGGATAGTAAAATATTCCCAATAAATGTGTAACATTTACATCTCAATTTCAAGGTGGTCCTTATGGGGTGTCAATGTACAATATAAAGTAGTTCTAGTTTTCAAGTTGTCTGAGTAATTGTTTCATACTACCACTGCTACTAAATTTAAATTATTCTATGAAGTAAATTAAGGTTGTGTAACTGTGTGTAAATGTATTAAAAATATTTACTTGTCCTGATAATGTAATGCATTAAATGCTGTTGCTAGGTTAAGAAGTCACATAACAGCAATAGAGGTGAAAACAATGGGTTGCATAGGAATTTGAAAAAAGAACACAATAGCAGGAGCAGTGTCATGACTTCACCAATTTGTTTATAGTTTCACTCCAGATTTTCAACTTTACCATTTTTTACACCTCCTTATAAACAGTACAGCTGTCATTTTTTACATCCTGTTCAAAATGTGTTTTTGCACCTGTGGTGCCAAATGGCACAGTGGCTGTGCAAAATCTCCTTTTGGCTAATGAACTGATAGTGTCACTGTTCATGCAGTGGGGTCACAAAAAGCCAATGCTGAAAACTTGGAGTGAAAATATCAAGAAACACCAAGGGTATTAGGATTTCTGACCATAACACCCTGCCCTGTAAGGACTGACAGGCATCAGGGGTGTGACTTGGGATTGTGAACAGTAATGCTCATGCCATTCTATCCCCATCTCCACCCTGCAGCCAGTAACAGGTATCAAGCTGTGCCTTTGACTCTTCAGCCCTAAAGTTCACTCCATTCTCTTATACTGAAAACAATTTCCTTATGGAATGGGATGAGTGTAATGTTTGAACACCCCAAGGCACACCTCGACACTTGTCTGTGTCTGCAAGGTAGGGTGAGGTGAAATGGCATGAGTGTTATGGGCAATGACCCAAAGGCACACCCCAATGCCTGCCCATCTCCGAGTGGTGGGGGTGGCGTTGGCGTCACTTCAATACTCCACTGCCATTTCTATTCTGCCTGTCTGTTTCCCTCTCTCTCTCTATCTATATGTCTATGTAATTATTTATCTTTCTATCAGTTGCTTGTATTGCTATTTTTATCTATTTCTAAAACAGACATGCATATCACATTTGCCTGCACTATGAGCACATACTTATGAAACTATGCATATTTGTACTCAACTTCTGCACAGACCTCATACTTTCCTAACATTCCCATTACCACAAGCATTACTACCTTGCCCTTGTCAAAAGTGACCCCCTCTGAAAGTTACTGTCACATTTTCTCTGCTAATAGTCCATCATTATACCTGACTTCCTGACATCAACACATTGCTTAAATAAAACTTATATTACCTCATGGACAAAAACCGTGTCTCTCTAAAAAAAAAAACTGTGTAAATAATCCCAAGGCTCAACATATGCCAGCCATTTCTTTTTCATGTACTGCCGCCTTCTGTACCATCATGGGGATTTGCATATGTTTCCCATGATGCTTTGCAGCATTGGGGAATGTGCAACTGTGTTTTCTTTACAATTTTGCTGTCCAGTCAATATCATCTGGGATAACACATACATAAGTGGCATTTGCTCTGGGTTCTTTTGTAAACCTATATTGCTTCATATTCCTTCCATCAAAATGTACACCTCCATATATTTTCCTAATAATGTGTATGCCTTCCTTAGAACAGAAACTAAAACAAATCTTACTACTTACAAATCATTGTGCTGTTTCTCCATACCTCCTTAACAATTCCACACAACCTCACTAACTTCATTATGCAGCTGTGGAGGATCTGACCAGAATTAATTGTAATTGCATCCTCATGCAACTTGTGGACTGTCTTGTGCAAAACAGTATGACATGCCCACAGAGTCCCAGGCAACTGAGGCACAGCACCGATGGGCAAAATGAGCAATTTGGGGGAGAGGAAACAAACAGAAACACAAGCACTCTTCAACTGTATGTACTGGTGAATTGGCACCAGCTAGACCAGTTCACTGTAAAACAAAACAGTAAAATAAGATGGAGAGCCAAAAGACAGTACAGCCTACCCTGATTTCATTATGGGGGGCATAGCATTCTGCCCCCCCCACCCAGTTTTAGCCACCTGTGGTTTCAGAGTTAGTCTACACAGAGATGTTCCACATCATACATGATTTACTTCACACATTCATGCTGGAAAATCTCAGTATTACAGTTTAAAATAAAAAAGTTTATTTGCAAACAATGCCTGCTTCTACAATTATGTATTCAAAATACATTTCATTAATTTGAAATATGATATGTTGTAACTGCTTGCTGACAAGTCTGGGCCATAAATTATTAGTCTGTCAACATACCTGCAATTATCAATATGCTAAGGTACACTTGAAATGGAAAGGATCACTGAACCAGTGCTGTACATGAATGATGATATTGGTAATGTACAACACTCCCTGCCCCCCATACCACCTAAAAGTGACTTCTGTTGCCTTTTGGAAGCATGTAAATTAAAATATGCATCTAACAAGGATAAGATACACTGACCCAGTGTCCGTGTGTGTGTTTGTGTTTGGTAGGGGGTACCTTGAATTGAAAAAAGTTTGCAAAAACATACCCTGGGAAAAGAGCCCCTCCTGGGGTGTGGCCCCATCTGGTCAGGGCTGGGAACACAAGTGCTTACGGCGGTGTTGATAATGGGGATCCAATGGCATACATCAGGTCCACTGACATGCATGATGAGCAATAGATATCGTGCACTCGAGAGGAGATTCACTGCTCCTGCATGACATTCTATTAGACCCACACCTAGTGGGAGACTTAGGCCTCGAATTCAAGGATGCTAATTATGATACTAATGCACACCCATACCAACTACAGGGAAGAAAGTTTAATTATATTAAAAGAAAATTATTTTATTCAGTGAGAGCGATCAACCCATGGAATAGACTGCCATTGCAAGTGGTCAAAAGTAAAACTAAAGTTGAATTTAAATGTAAATTGGACAAGTTCTTAAGATCAGGGTCTGGTGTGAAGTACTATTATTACTGATGGTTAGTGTAAGCGCTCATAGGGGTCTCATCAATCCCCTTGCTCTTCTTTGGCCATAGAGTGAACCATAGTATGCAGCATTGCAACTGATTTGTCCCCATGTTTTCACCCCATTTTCCACCCCTACTAGTTTTATTACCCTCCTTGCATTCTGTGCCCCCACCATCTTGGGCTTGGGGCATGAGCCTGGGACTCCAACACATGACAGTGTTCCCACACAGCTTGGCAGCATGGAGCTGGAATTGCAATGTATCATTTTTAGTAATCTGTAAGCAATTGTTGTGATTTAGCAGATGGCATTTTCTTTATATCCAGACTAGTCTAGGGGAAAAAGAAAAAAGCAAATTCATGAAGAAGCAAGTCCCACTACACTCAGTCACAAAGTTGTAATTATAATTCTTGTTTGTTAACTTGTTTTCAAGGGGCACTTCAAAGGTGTGGCCAATTCAAGCAAATTAAACCAGATCCAGTGCTGACCCTCCCCCAACCCTGAGTTCAAAATGACTGCAATCCTTAACATGTTTTAGTGGTATCTATCTTATTTACTTTGTTCCCAATTCTTGACATTTACATGGTATTTCTTTGTTGCACTTTTCAGCTTAAATGCATCTAAGTCCAGCTGCCAAATGTCACCATGGAAACCTTAGCTGGGTCCAACACTAACATTTTATTTTTATTAAACTTTTCTCAGTTGAAATCTCATAGCTTCTCTCTATGTCTTATTTAAGATGACTCTTAAGGCTCCAGTTTTAATCTTAATATAGAGTGTACCCACTCAGAGGCTGTAGGTATCCAGTGGAGAACTTGCTAGAAAGAGAGGGCCCTGCTCCCCAATCATTAAATAAATGCAAAAGTCCTGCTCTGCCAATCACAAGTTGCAATTATATTTTTTATAGGTTATTTCATTTTCAAGAGGCAGTTCTGGTGTTTTGCCAATTTTAGCAAATCAAACAGAATCCATTGTTTTCCCTGATCACATTGCTGAGCAAAGGGCCAGCAATTCATAAATTATATTATCTATCATATCTTACTTACTGTGCACGTAATTCTTGACATTGAAATGAGGTTTCTTTGTTACATTTTTCAACTGAAATGTGACAAAGCCCAGCAACCAAACTCCCCATAGAACCCATTGGATGGGTGCTACACTAACATTTTATTTTTGTCTAAATTATATGAGTAGAAATCGCACTGCTTCTTTCTTTTTATGTTTGCTTGAATGCATGTGCAAGAAACATTATGTGGCAGCTTAGGAGAGAAGCGTGTTGTGGAGGTGCAGCACTGTGGTGGTCAATGCCCGCACTGCATTTGCAGGCTTGGCAGTGTTCAACCAATGCAGGCCCACTGTCCTGATGACACTGATTCTTCAGAAGTGCCACCAACTTGAAACGATTTGGCCGCGGCAATCAGGGGCCATGTCATCATTGTAGAGTAAGCCATTCAGCTGCAATGAGGGAGTGACCCATCATTGCAGGGCGGTACCTTTCCTGAAGTAACATTTCCAAGAACATGGCAGTGGCTATTGCCATCCACCTCAGAGCCCCATGAAAGCCAATGGGGTTACCAACCCCCTGTTGGCATGCACAACCAGATCATTTGCTGATGGAGGCCACTCCCCATCTGCACAATATCCCATTTGTTGTGGCACCGAGGGTGCCCAAACACCCTCAACATCATACCCCCCAAACAGTCTTTCTTTGCTGACAGGGGACCCAATCCCTGTTGGTGTAAGTCCCCATCCCTCAAAATGCAGGTGACACACTGGAAGCCCACCCCAGTGTGACCAGAGCAAGCCTGCAAAAAGGAAAAACCTTCCCACATTGTCTTTTGTTTATTTTGTTGTCCCATGAAACCAAGAAAACGGTCCCTTGTGGTGTCTTATGTCCCCTTCCCCAACTCGCAGCCACCATCTGTGCACCTCACCTCCCCATGTCCCCTCCTCACCCCATACTTACCTCCAGAGCCTGGCGTGATCTTCAGTTGACTGAGAACATGTCTGCACTCTGCAAAGCCAACCACGAACTGAAGAAATGCAGGTAAGCTGTACAATGGCATAAACAGGAGTTTTTCAACTTATGTGGCTATCTCAGCAATTTTTTCAACTTTTGGCACCAAATTTTCAACATGGGATTATTGGGACCCCTCCTCATGAATTCAGTCATAGTCATGGCATTATTCTGTCCCAAAAGGTGATTGTGTGGTCACTGCGCTGAATCACCTTTTGGGACCGATTAATGAAACGACAGTGCCACTGTTCATAAGGTGGGCTCTCAAAAAGCCTATGTTGCAAATTTGGTATAAAAAATCCAGAAATTATTGTTTTACAAGTGTGCATTGCGTAGTTTCCATGCACAATCATAACTTCATGAATTTGTAATATTTTAACTCCAGATTTTCAACACTGGCATTGTTCTATACCTCCTTATGAACAGTACAGCTGTCATTTTTCATATCCTGGCCAAAATGTGTTTTCACAAATCCAGCGCAGAATAGCACGGTCGCTTTGAGAAAGCAGTGTTCAGGACAGATTAAGAAAATCACAGTGACACTGTTAATAAGCAGAGGTCCTAAAATGCCTATGTTGAAAATTTGGTGACAAAAGTCCATAAAATGACTGTGTTACGAGCATGCATTGCGCAGTTTCCATGCACCCTCTTAAATTCACAAATTCGTAATATTTTCACTCCAGATTTTCAACATTGGCATTTTTTCACACCTCCTTATGAATAGTACAGCTGTCATTTTTCACATCCTGGCCAAAGTGTGTTTTCACACTTCCAGCACAGAATAGCACGGTCACTGTGGGGAATCAGTGTTTGGGACAGATTAAGAAAATCACAGTGACTCCGTTCAAGAGCAGAGGTCCTAAAATACCTATGTTGAAAATTTGGTGATAAATGTCCATAAAATGATTGTGCTATGAGCATGGGTTGTGCAATTTCCATGCACTCTTGTAACTTCACAAATTTGTAGTATTTTCACTCCAGATTTTCAGCACTGCCATTTTTTCAGACCTCCTTATGAACAGTACAGCTGTCATTTTTCACATCCTGGCCAAAATGTGCTTTCACACTTCCAGCACACAATAGCACGGTCATCGTGGGAAGTCAGTGTTTGGGACAGATTAAAAAAAATCACAATGACACTGTTCATGTGCAGAGGTGTTAACATGCCTATGTTGAAAATTTAGTGACAAAAGTGCATAAAATGACTGTGTTATGAGTGTACTTTGCACAGTTTCTATGTACCCTCGTAACTGTGCACATTTGTATGGTGGAGTGGGTCTGAGATCCCAAGTGGCAGATTTCCCTCTGAAGGGGATGCACATGTCATTGGGCCCACCTTATGCTAAACATCATGAGTGCTATGTACCTCATCAGTGGACAGAAGTCATTGGTTGCCTATAACTGCAAAGCCTGAATTTACACAAAATCCTTGATCCTGTCTTCCAGAAACCAGTCTCTGGTCTGAAGTGAGTCAATTTTTATGCTGCTAAATACTGTACCATGATATGTATGGGAATCAGTTTTGACCTTGCCAGGTTGAATAGGAATCTCAGCATTTGGAACATGTAGATGGATAAGCCCTAAGATTTTTTTCACCTCATATACTGAGTGTACTGTTATAAGTCATTTACAGATTTAGAGGAAGACCACCACACTCTGTAAAACCATGGAATAGAAGTACTTGATGAAAACTCTTGTGGAAGGGGGGAGACTTGCTGAAATGCATTGCATAAAATAGACACAGACTGCTATACACTGGAAGCCAGGGAATTCACCTGTTCAACTGACAGATCAGTATATGAAATCATGCATCCTGGAGGTCCAGTGTGCAGACCCATGCTTTTGGCTTCAGGGAGGAAATTATCTGATTCAGTAAGAGTATACAGAAATTTTGCTTTTGAATGAAAGTCTGGGTGGTAATAGATCACAGTGTAGTATTGAATTCCTTGATCTTTGTCAAGAAACTCTCCACTTGATGGCCAAAAAAGCTCCTATCCTTGGAAGAGGAGATTCAAACCTTCTGTTGCATCTCTGGCAAAAGTGGGGTCATTTGAAAGTGTAAAGCTAATGTGGCCACAACAGCCTGAGATGAGGACTCTGCCAGATTCAGACACCTAAAGCTGGTGCTTGACCAACTGGTGCCATATGAACATACTGTATCTTTTTAGAAATGAAAGAAGATGATTTGCATGTCGAGTTACCCCTCTACCACCACCACCAAGATCCCAGTTTCACTCACACACACACATATATATATATATATATATATATATATATATATATAAATCTACAGCACAGCAAGGGGAGAAAGAAAGAATAGAAACAGCAAGTGAAAGAATGGAGATAACAGGGGGAAATTGTGAGATCCTCAGAGTAGCCAGTTCCTATGTGCCACAAGAAAATCTGATTGTGCAAGCAGATAGGCAAGAGATGGACAAGTGGCAGAAATAGGAGAGAACATAATAGAGCCTTGCTTTTCACTCTCTTTGCATAACAAATGAGTCAAGGTCTTAACCCAGCCCTGTCACAGTCTGATCCTCCAGCCAAAAACTTTACTCTCATGGGGTTCTAATGGCTCTTGGCTCAGAACCACAAGCTGGAATCAATGGTAAAGTTTAATTCTTGGATGCTGCTTTTATTCTCTGAATGCTGACAATGTATCTCTCATCTCCAGATGGGATAAGCAGCATCAATGAGAAGATGGCTAAAGAGTTTCTCTCATTGATCTTCTTAGGTCATTCAAATCTTTCTTTATATTGTCCACTTTTTTGCTACATGTGCCATTTATCCCTACGTGTACCACTGCCAGTGTCTGAATGAGTCAGGGGCTCCAGTAAAATGTCAAGTCTCTCAGTGATATGTTTAATTTTGGCTTTTGGTAAACAACAGAATGTGCTGTTCTCTGTGTCTCATCGGCAAATATGTCAGTCTGTAAACCACTGGATTGAATCCTTGCAAGGATTTTCATATGTTCATATGATTGTCTTCCAGTCTCTTACTGTATCTGGTATTGTTTGGGTTTCATGACTCTCTGTAATATATATTCCTATAATTTCTTGTACCATCAGTATATTAAATCTATTCTCTCTGAATAGTGGCTGATTTCCATTGTTGTTTAGTGCTCTTTCTTGGGTAGGTTTTGTCTATTCACATTTCCTTTTTGGTTTCATCTTCATGCAATATGAACTGGTTTACCTTCTTTCTGTCCTCATGCCCTGGATATCAACCGAGTCAGATTAATACTCTAGGGAGACTGGGGCCAGAAATGTTTGAGGCAATCAAATAACTCATATATAGGGCCGTACAGATCCCTGCTTGTTTGATGAATACCCAGTGTCATGGCAACATGCATGTGGTACCCAATCTTGTCTAATGTTTTGGACTCATCCAGATGTTGAATAGAGTGGCCCTGGGACCTGGCCTAACAAAGCACTACATAGAAGACCAGGCCAGCTGCAAAGGGGTGTACCTGAAATGCTGGAAATCCTTCCAGTGGTATTGAGTATCTGTGGTGTTTGTTTGCTTGGAGACTGACAAAAAGCTAGTCATTCCCAGACCTGTATGGAATGTCCATAATAGCTATGTTAATAGGAAGAAACAGAATATAAGACCTTTCTTTAAAAGGATATTGAGGAAGGGATACAAGACCTCTTGCTGCACCACTTGCTGGGGACTCTTTTTTTTAAAATTCAAAATAGCTTATTTTTCATCTGGTAACAAAACAAACAAACTACATACAACTTACGACCAACATTAAATCCTCCCCTCCAACCCACCCAAAGCAGACAGAATGTTGACTAAATCAGTACATCATCAAGGTACATTCTGAGACCTGAATAACCAAAGGACCTACTGCAAAGGGAATGTAACATACCTGGGCACACGATTAAAGTCATACCATTAACAGACCAGTGCTGCTACATGGGGGGACTACAGTGTATACAAGGTGTGTAACTTGCTCCATTTTTTTGTTATATGAAGCAGTCCTATTGTGTGTACTTGCTATCATCTTTTCTAAATGAAAATTTAACTGGAATTCCTGTAACTATTCCTGATATGTAATCAAGGTTTAGCCAAGCCAATTATGAAGAACTACCTACTTTACCGACAGGGAAATCATAGCCATATAATATCTCCTTTCCTGCACAGTAATCCCACTATAATTCCCTACAATACATACTTTGGGAGTAAAGATCCCATCTAGGCCAAAAAGGGTATCCACCCTAGTTTTAATTTGATCCCATAAGGGTGCTAACTTCAGGGCATTCCCGGAAAATATGGAGCAGGGTTCTGTCAGTTTGCCCACATCTTGTGCGAAGAGGGGAGTTTAATCTCCTCATCTTAACTAATTTTAGGGGTGTAAAGTAGATATTATGTATGATGTGAAACTGGATAAGATGGAGATTATCAAATCAATTAAATCAATCATATTTTACTTATAAAAAAAGCACCTTTCCAAATAGATTAAGGCACTTGTACACAGTCAACAAAACAACATTTAAAATCACATCACATAATAAATCAAAAAAATCAGTAATTCTCATAAAATCTATATCATAATTAAAATATCAACTTCAAGCTAAGAACAGTCTGGAAATGCCAGGCTAAATAAATAGGTTTTAAGTGCTGTTTTAAAGCTCTGGATGCTCAAGCACTCTCTCTCCTGACAAGGTAGAGGATTCCACAGGGTAGGGGCTGCAAAAGCAAAAGCCTGGGCCCTGATGTTTTTAATTGAACCCTGGGAATCTCTTGCAATCTCTCATCGTGGGGTGGAGTGGCAGAGGGAGTAGTAGGGGCAAAAGAGATCTTGCAGGTAGTGGGGTCCCTGCTTGTGTAGGGCTTTATACAGTAGGTAAGTAAATTTACCATGCAGGTGGTACACCACTGTATTGACAGCCAGTGCAGTCTGGGGAGCAAAGGCGTAATATGACTGGCCCTAGCAGTGCCAGTCAATAGCCTGATTGCCGCATTCTGCACTAGCTGCAAGTGGCGTATATCAACCCTCGGTAGCCCTAGGTAAAGGGCATTGCAGTAGTCAAGGTGAGAGGTCACGAAGGCGTGAACCAAAGTTGGAAGATCATCAGGAGAATCAGGAGTTTCACCAGGGCGATATTCCTCAAATAGCGAAATGAGGACTTGACAATGGCCAATACCTGAGATTTAAAAGTCAGGCCATTGTCAAAAATAACTCCCAGGTTCCGCACCCAATCTAAAGTAGCCAGTACCATCTGCCCAGTCATGGACCCTCAGCTGTGACTCTCACATTAGTCGCCCACCTGGTACCCCCTGGCTTACCCCCCAGAGTGGGGCTGTAGCACCTGAATCCCTTTGAAGCATGCTGCAATCGACGGGATAGGGCGGGAGTTGGCCTGTGAGCCAATTGCAGCTGGGGGGGGTGAGCATCATCCAGGCAGTGAGTAGCAGACTTTTCTTGGTGTGTTTTTGCGAGGGCGGGGACATACAGTGATGACCAGCATCCACCCCACCCTCCGAACATGCTTGGTGTCAGCGCAAGCAGTACACCCAGCCTCCGCTAGGTGTCAGTGAAGTGCTGACACACTCTCTACCCTCCTCCCTGGAGAAGAAGAGCAGTCTACAGACACTCAATACTTCTCCCCCTGGCCGGCCCTCCAGTGTCTCAGGTCCATTCCTGAACCTGGGTCACTGGCATCACAGGTCAGCACCCAGCCCCTGTGACAACAGACCGTTATCCAACAACTTCTGTGCCAGCCCCATATACAGACAGGTTATAATGGCACATAAGTTTCTGGCTGAAATGAATCATGGCTGAAGTACTTTCACACCTGCATTGTTACCCCCCTCCAAGAAAAGAGCAAAAGGCAATCACAGTGAATGGTTTAAATTCGAGTTCCAACAATATCAATGCACCACACCCCATGGCCTGACTGCAGCCCCCATGGACAGTGAAATAAAAGCAGTAAGCAATTTACTTGTATTTTCTTGGAATCCTGGTAGTTGGGTCTGATTGATTCATTAATCAGTCATGCTCTCCTTTCTAGCATGATCATCAAACTGATCTCCTGTTTCTTGTTGGCAACCTTATTTGCAACTCAACTTGGCAGGCTGAGGTCAATTGTATCTCGCTGCCAACCTCCCTGGAGGCAGGGCATTGATTGTTGGCCAGTTGTTGTGAGCCAGTAGCTGAGGGGAGCATAGGGAGGCTGGAACCCACCAATGGTGACATTACACTGAGTCCTCCTTTCTTCTCCTCCTCCCTCCCTTTTGTTTGGGCATGCATGTGGTTGTTGCTGAACCACCTTGAATGGGCAGGGGGGTACTTTATTATGGGGACTGGCAAGTGAGGCAGAGCATGCCTGCTGCATACCAGTGTCCCAGTCCCCAAGCTACTGTACAGGATTTTTTGCCCAGTACCTTATCCCCCCTAACCAAAAGCAGAGTTCTTTGCCCTGGAACAGAATGGCAGGACCCAGATCAGGGTGGGCCTGTCAGACTCTAGGAGGGGGATGCCAGAGGGCTCCTTGAAGACAGGGCAATATCATCCATACCAGGACAGGGCACAGGTTCCTGTGTCCTGATGCACACCTCCTTGATTCCCATCCACCTCCTGCATTGCATTCAAATGGTTTGCACACATCTTCAGTAGTTGCATTGCTAGCTGCACTATAGGCCCATGCCACAAGGGTTCACGGCAATGTTTCTGCAATGTGCACAGTTCCCCACTCCTGTATGTCCAGCTTTAGGGAACCCACTGGAATGAAACCCAACTTGCCTTGCCTTCATGGTGAAGAATTGTTGTATTTTGTGGTATCAGTGCCACCAAACTACTAGATTATTTTACTTGATTAAACTTCCTTCCTTAAGCGAATAGAGTAGGTTTCTTACCCAGTGACTGTCACCTGTTCTCTGTGGTCAGTACCCAAGTTTAGTTTACAAATCCCCTCCTTTGGCTTAGCAACAAGAGCAACAGTAGTCACTAGCCAGTCCCAGACTTACATCATTGAATTGTTTGGGCTCTGCTAATGCTACACCTTAAAGGAAACAGAAACCTCTGTTCTGTTCACAGGAAGTTGACATTAATTACTTTAAAACAATTTAATATCCTTGATCAGTTGACAACCATGGCATATATATGTTTTTATTGTAGAGAAATAAGTATGGACTCATTGATAGGAAGTTGATTTCTTTCCTATAAGACTGTAGTAGTCACAAAGAAAGAACAAGGAATCAAGATGGCAGTGGTGAGTGGTAGGTGAATAGCTCCATTGACACCATCCCATTATGAAAGTGCATACTTCAGCAACATCTGAATTAGATTAAATGAAACTGACACAACAAGAAAAGTAATCTGGTAATTTAATAAAGAAAAATACAAAGTTGCTAGCTAACATACTAACATACTATTTGCCAGCAGATTAGGCCTTACGGTCTATCGAGTCTGCTCGAACGTTAGATCCTTAGTTGGGTGCCGAGACCTTCCCATCCCTTGTGCTCCAGAAACCCCTATCATCCATCCCCACCCCTCTGGGACAGGCCATCATCTGATACATCCACTTTCTGTGTCTGTCCCACCCTCTCTTGAAGCCCTCCACTGTAGATCTCTGAACCAGCTCACCAGGCAGTGCATTCCAAGGGTCCACCACCCTCTCAGTGAAAAACCTTCTCATCTTTTCCCCCCTCACCCTTCCACCTTCCAACTTCAAACCATGCCCTCTGGTGATACCTCCCTGCTTTAGTCTAAAGATCCCCCTCCATGTTTACCCTATTTATTCCCTTGAGGTACTTGAAGACCTCAATCATGTCCCCCCTGTCTCTCCTCTCCTCCAACGAAAACAGGCAGAGCTCCTCAAGTCTGTCCTCATACGTCAAATCCCCTAGCCCTTGTATCATCTTTGTTGCCTTCCTCTGTACCCTCTCCAGGAGCTGTATGTCCCTCTTCAAGTGTGGTCTCCAATACTGTACACAGTACTCCAGGTGTGGTCTAACCAGTCCATTGTACAGCGGCAGAATCACTTCCTTGCTCCTAGAGGTGATCCCCCTTACGATGCATCCCAACATGCTGTTTGCCTTGCTAGCCACTTTCCTGCACTGCTCAGAGTTATTCATACATGCATCCACCATGACCCCTAGGTCTTTTTCCTCTATTAGGGCCTCCAGCGCCTCCCTCCAGGGTGTACCTGTGTTGAGGGTTCTCTGACCAAGATGCAACACCTTGCACTTGGTGATATTGGAATTTAATTTCCATGTGTGGGCCCAGCTTTCCAGGGTGTCCAGGTCCTTGCAGGGCCAACCTCCCTCTTCTCCCTCAACTACTGCTCCCATCTTGGAGTCATCCAGAAGAGACTCATTTCACACCCTATACCCTCCTGATGTCCTATATGTATGCATTAAACAGGATCGGACCCAGGACCAAACCTCGGTGCCCACTACCAACCTCTCTGGGTTCGAGAGCTCCCCACAGACCACTACTCTCTGGGTGCGTCCAGCTAGCCAGTTTTCAATCCATCTGACCATCAAGGGCCTACTCCTAACCCCATCAGTTTCTCCACCAGACCATTGTGGGGGACAGAGTCAAATGCCTTGCTGAAGTCCAAGAATAATACATCCACAGGCTTTCCCTGTCCAGTTCTGATGTTACCTATTCATAGAACTCCACAAGGTTGGTTTGACATGATCTACCTGGCACAAACCCATGTTGCCGACTATCCAGACCTCCCACCTCCTCCAAGTACACCCCAATCGTTCCTTTAGTATACTCTCCATTAATTTTCCCACCACCAAGGTCAAACTGATGGGTCTATAGTTACCTGGTACTTCCCTCAACCCCCCTTTATGGATTGGCACCACATGTGTCTCTCGCCAATCCCTAGGTACCCTCCCTGTCTCAAGTGACCTGTTAAGGAGCTCCGCCAGGGGTGCAGCCAGTATGTCCGCCAATTCCCATAGTACTCTCGGATGAATGTCATCTGGCCCAGGAGATTTGTCTTTCTTTAGGGCCTTGAGGGCTAACCACATCCTTTTGGCAGAGATAGCATCATCTGTCCCCTCCATCTTACTGGCCTTTTTATCCTTACCCAGATGTGACACCCCTGGGTTACCTTTCTCTCCCTCATGCTCCATTTCTGTTGCTCCCCTGATCCCACTTACTGCCGCTTCTATCCCCATTGTGCCTTGCTTTGTAGATATCCCATCCCCCTCCCTAGTGAACACAGAGGCAAAGTACTCGTTAAATACCTCTGCCTGGTCCCTCGCCTCTTCCACCCACCCTCCTTCTGATCTCAATCTGTGGAGTGGCCCTTAGTTTTTCTCCACTCCCCAATGTACCGGAAGAACCCCGTTTCCCCTCCATGTATTCCCTGAGCCAGCCGCTGCTCTTTACTGGACTTTGCTCCCCTCACCATCAGAGTGACTTTTCTAGATGCAAGCTGGTACATTTCCTTATCCCTATCCCCTCTTGTTGTTTTATATTTTTTGTAGGCCGCCTTCTTTTCTCTGACTGCTACCTGTACTTCACTGGACCACCAGCATGGTTTACGTGACCTTGCTCCCTTACGTTTCAACTTAGCGCAGATCCTGACTGCCTCATGAAGTCCCGGTTTTAAGACCTCCCATCTCTTTTCCACACTTGTCATTGAGGTAATCCCCTTCAAATGATCCTTGAGAATATTTCCCATGCCCAAAAAGTCTGCCCCCCTGAAGTCCACTGCCAGTGTGCTAGATCTCCCCCCTCCCCCCATGCTTATTTGAAACCAGACAGTATTGTGGTCGCTTCCAGTCAGGGAGTCCTGTACAACCATGTCCCTTACCAGATCCCCATCTGCCAGAACCACATCCAGGACATGCCCTCCCTTGTGGGCTCCATCACATGCTGTGTTAAGAACACATCCTGGAAGCCATCCAGCAGCCTCTGCTCCTTGGCCACCTTAGAGGACATGGTTCCCCAGTTTGTACCTGGCATATTAAGGTCCCCATCAACACACTCCTTCCCTTTTGGTCCACACTGGGCAATGATGTTGTCCGGCAAACCATCCTCTAGAACATCACTCATCCTGGGGGGCCTATATACTACACCCAGCTTGACCTTATCGCCTGCTGGGGATCGTAAGGAGACCCATAAGGCCTCCACGTTTCCCTCTGCCTCTTCTACCCTAGCAATTTCTATGTCATCTCTAATGAACATAGCCACTCCACCCCCTCTGCCTTCCTTTCTATCCTTCCTAAGCACAGTGTACCCTTGTACATTTAGGTCCCAGTCACGGTTTTTGTTGGTCCACGTATCCGTGACAGCCGCCACATCCACCCCTCCCCCCCCCCGAACAGCATGGCCTGGAACTCTGGCAACTTGTTTCCCAAGCTCCTGGCATTTACTAACACAAACCCCACTCCTTATCCCTGATCCTCTTTGTTGAACCCCACCCAGATTCCTTATACTCCATCCTCCTCTGCTCCTCCTGAAACCTCCACCCCAGTCTGTTTCTCCCTCCCCTTGGGCTTGAGTCTCTCCCTCATCTGGAGGAGGGCTTCTGGTCAGCCCCTCCTATCCCTTCCCCATCACAAGTTTAAACCCCACCTTTCTTGTATGTAGTCAGCCATCCCCTGTTTAAGGACTTTCTTCCCTAATGGGGCAAGATGAAAGCCTATCCTTGGCATATAGTCCCTTATCCTCCCAAACTCCATTCCAGTTCCCTAACACCCCCAACCCACTCTCTTCACCCCACTTCCTGAGCCAGTCATTAACCTCTGTGAGCTTCATTTTTTTCTCCACTGAGGCCTTTGGTATTGGCAATATCTCCGAAAAGGAAATGTTGCATCCATTATCCTGACAGACTCTGGCAAGTTCTTGGAACCTTGCTTGTATTTCCAAAATGCTATTTCCCTCTAGATCATTAGTTCCCAAATGCACCAGGAAATCTGGTTTCCCTCCACAATCCCTAACCATTTCATACACCATGAACTTTGCTCTGTGCACTGTCAGCCCAGAGATACTCATTACCTTCACCTGGCTATGGAATCCACCCCACTGTCCCTCTCACTGGATACCCCTAATCATCGAGTCTCCCAATAACAGAACCTTAACACTGCCATCATCCTTATGGTTACCTCCACTATGCCCTCTCAGCCCCTTTCCCCCCTTTATTCATGATCTCAATTCCATGGGAGTCTTCCTGCCTTATTAGAGACCCCCTTGTCACCCTCCCCTTTCTGCATCCCTTGCTATTTTTCCCACTTAACTCAAACCCCCTCTGAATAGGTGTCCCCTTTAACCCTCTCTTATCCGAACCATTTACCCTGGCCCTGATGGTTTCCTCTTCCCCCACACCGTCATCCTCCCCCCTTGTAATAGTACCCCTGCCTCCAGAGGCTCTCTGTGGGTCCCCTTTAGCTAGGGCCCCATCCCTGGTACTGACCCCCCTGCTGAAGGGGGGCTCCTCTCCCACCTCCTTGTCTCCCAGTTTCTCTCCAATCATGCTCTCCTCCCTCATGTCTGGAATATGTTGCATTTCCCCCATTTGCTTAACATATATGTTTCCCTGTCTCCCTTTGGGACTATTTCTATCCTTTCCATAGCCGGTCTGTGATGCCCTATGGGTATCCGACTCCCTCCCCCCGGCATCTGTATAAGTTTCCTCATGTCCACCAACCCCTTCCTCCCCCTCTAGGTTGCTTAGTAGCTCAAATTTATTGTGACACTCTATGTCAGCCTCCATCAAGTAACCCGAGTTTCCCCTGACTGCACCTCTAAACTGCCCCTCTTCTCCTCTTGCTCTGTTCACCTTAGGAGCTCCCTTCCCACATTCTGCTGTTTTAGGCTTCCACGCAACAGCCCCTCCTGACTCTTCCCCCTCCACTCTCTTTGTATTCAGAATGTTCACCCCGTACGCTTTCCCCTTAGCATCAACTTCCCTATCTAAGGGTCCTCTGTCCCTAATATCCCGCCTCCTGCTTGCTGTACCATAACGTCCTGTAATTTCAGAGCGTTGCCCCAGCCTCCTCTCAGCCCCACCCTTCTGCTGCCCATATCCACACCCCTTATCCTTGGACACCCCCCAGCTCCCCCAGCTTACTCCTTAACCAATATACCTCACTCCTGATACAAGATAGCTGTCTACAGAGTGGGCAGCCTCCCTCTCTCCAGGCCCAATTTAGAATTATTGCCATCCCACAGCCTGTGCAGCCTACAACTATTCTGAAGATGCCTGCCATGGTGGAATATGGCCACCCTGTTTATCCCCCTCTGTTTATAATGGCACACCCCCTTTTCTCAGTCCCTTTCCCTTGGAATACAGTTTCTCTCTATACTGATTGTAGTTATTTACAAACCCAATTTCAACCCCACCAATAAAGTTCCCAAGTCTCACAAACACATACAGTCCAGTGTGTGTTCGGTCCCACTAATAGTGTGTGTGTAAGCAGACATCAGGTACCGTATGATGTCACAGGCCCACCAGCTCCTGTTGCTTCGAATTTCAGTCCCAAACAGAAATACTCAGCCCTTCAATCCCAACCCCCAGTGGCTTTTCAGTATTTAAGAAAGCCTACAAAACAGGGTGCGTGGGAGGGCTCTTACCAAACACCAGGCAAACAACACATTTAAATTTCCCTCTAATTAACCCTGCCAAACAACTGTTCCCAAGCCTCCAAAGTTACAATATCACAGCCCAAGTAACAGTTCTAATTCAAGGTAATAATTTTTAACACATAGAACTAATTTCACTTACAAAACTGTTCAAATATTTCAGTTAAAACAGAATATAACCCCAGACCTCTGTCCTTACCAACCTGCTGCTTAAGTTCCCAAGTGAGCCGATTGCGGTATTACTATGATGCCGAGGAAGGAAACCCAGACTGATCAAGCACCAAGCCACTGGTAAACATGCTGCAAAACGTTCAACACAACCAGCAATGACTACTCGGAATAGAGGTAATGTCTCATTTAAATTTAGGACATTTTTATCAGTTTAAAATCTATTTTATTTGTTAGAGGACTATCTTTGTTCTGCTGTATCTGCAGCTCTTGCCATACATCCATAGTTGTGTCCTGAATTACTGGGGATGCTTTCAATGCTCTTACTATTGTCGGGCCCAAATTCTGCTCCTGTTCCTTTACTTCTACATGTTCCTCTAGTTCTGTTGCTAACAGCCCTGAAATTAGACTTTCCCTCATTTAGACTGGACCTCACTTGCTTCGCTTACACCCCGACTCAAGTCTTCACTTGCCAAAATCTGGGACTATAGGCCTCCTGGGCTTGATGTTCCAACTTTGCTCTCCATCTCCATCCTCTCTGTAGTCTCCCTTCCACTCCCTGGTGCATACCACTGGGCAATCCCCAGCTGCTTTGGAACCCTATTCCCCACCATCCCGAGTGAGAGCCTGTGCTGGAACAGCCCTCCTCTCACTTCCTCAGACAGCGCCAACTGAACTGTCACAGAGACTACACTGTAATGTGTACACATCACCACTATACCACCATGTCAAGGGGCAATAAATATATGTATTAATATGGGGAAACATTGGGGATCAGGGAGGAGGGACCACTAGGCCACCAGGTCATGGGGAAATATTAATTATGAATATTGAAAACATTGGGGATCAGGAAGGGGGGGGCAGCTAGAACACCAGGGTCTAGATTGGTGCACAGCTGCCCTGTGGCTTGCGCCATACCCTCTCAGTGTACCTTCTGTTTGGTTCCTGGCCACAATTGCTGCAAGCCATGGGATTTTGTTGCTGGGACCCTACCTGATTAAGAATCAGATGCAGGGTCCCTGGTGCACTGGGCTTTGACGCAAGCTACCTTTGGTGGCAGCTTGCATTGATCTAAGGGCTCTTAGATAATCAAGCCCAGAAACTATAAGGATCAATTATGATACAGTTAGGAATAACATTAAACTATTATTGGACAACTGGCACAAACTCTCCCTTTCTCTGTGGAGAAGAATTGAGACTATTAAAATGATGGTGATGCCGCATTTCATTTTTACATCACAAACAGTAATATAAGTCCCTTCAAGCTCCTGGTTCTCTGATATCAAAAGAGTGTTTATCAAGTTTCTGTGGAGAGGAGGGAAGCCAAGGATAGCTTGGCAACAGTTAATAACAGCTAGACAAACTGGGGGCTATAGCTGTCCAGAATTGGCAGTGTATAGTTTAAGCCACCAATGTTCATCCTCTGTCCGTTGTTACTCCCAGTCCTGTTTATCCTCCACTGTAGCAAGAGGAGCCCCACACAGCATTTATGTCCTACATTTGTCTTTGTTTCCTACATGCAACACCTTGCCTTAGGCTACACTGAATCAGATGTTCCAGGAGTCTGAGCAACCACCCAGCATATTCAAGTCCTCCTAAAGTTTGCCCCCATCCATAAGAGAGCCAACCACCCTTGCCAGTTTTGTGTGATCTGCAGACCTAAGAACCCTGCTGGAGACCACAGCTTCCAGATCATTGCTGAAAATGTTTAACAGAATTGCTCCCAGCACTGAGCCCTCAGAAATGCTGCTGAGTACCCCTTTCTACTCAGAGTAGTGCCTGTGCACCACAACCTGTTGCTTCCTGCTCCAAAGGAAGTTAGAAGTCCTCCTTTTGTATGTGTCATGTAGTACACTGCACTGATGTATACTGCCCAGAATCTTGTCATGCGCTCCAATTTTAAGTACAGGTAGACTACATCATTTTCAAGTTCAAGTTTATTTACGATTAGGTAATTGAGCCAAAGTTCATTCAAAGTGACACTCCTACATACATTCATAACAAAATTACATCATAAAAATTTAAATACAGAAAAAATGTCACTTAAAGAGCAGCTGACACCTTTAGGAGAACTTTAACAAAACACAGCATTTAGACACAGTTCAACTTGCACTTCACATCAGTTCCGTGTTCCTCCTCCCATTATTTATCACTTAGGTCATGTGCAAGAAAACAGGATCTTTGCTCCTGGAAAGTTCATCTATTCCTGTTGTTTTCTCCCTACCTGAGGTCATGATGTACTGCTTGTGACATCACAGTTACTCCCATGGCAACAGATTGTGATGTCACAACAGAGCATTATGACTTGAAGTAGGGAGTTAGCTACAGAGGTGGATAAACTCTAAGGGAAATCTAAGGGATAAAAATCACATACTCATGGAAATTTACTCAATAAATAATGAGAAAGAGAAATACATAGAATACACATGGAATGCAAGCTGAATTGTACCTAATTATTAAGTTTTTCAAAGTTTTCTTTGAGGCATCAGTAGCTCTTTAAAAATGTAATAAATATCAGTATACAATATCTACATCCATATTTATAAAAACAATCAAATTAACAGACACACATGTTCAGGCATTTGGTGGATTAACATGTACAGCAAGATTATTGCAGTTACATTATCCCTTCCCTAAATTTAACACACATTGGGGTAATGACAAGAACCGTGTTTTTATTTGCTTATTAGAAGGGGATATTGTTTCTTGCATTTGATATGTCTCGGAGGGAATTGCACAGTAAAGGCACCCAGTAACTAGTAACCTGGCCATTGCAGTGACAATCTAAGGGGATGCCAATTCTAAAAGACATGCACTTCTCAGGGATGCATGCTTTTCCCTAAATACCAGCCTCTCAGTTATATAATCTGAAACTGCGGGCTGTCCACATTTTAGTACAAAAACCATTTGGTGCAAAGTGTGTCTATCAGTGAAAATTTAATTTTTATCTATTTATTTAAGTCTTTGGTAACCAGGAAGTACACTGATCCAGGGGACCATTTTCAGGCATGACCCAGGCCACAGCACGTGGCAATACAGAAAGAGAAATGTATGATACAATGAGTACAAGCTAATGCATATACAGACAAAGTAAGGTACAATAGGAGAAAATCAAAAAGGAAGGCTGTACAAATTACAACTAACAAAACAGTTCATCAGGCTAATTAAAAAAAACAACTATGCATTATTTACAGCAGGATAAGTAACGGGAAGCACCAAGGGAGGTCGACAGTAAAAATGCCAACCTCCCCCACAGCAATGGCACAATACCAATGCAGGTATTGTGCCATCTGTTTTATAGGTGTTTTCTGCAGGGGGCTCAGCCCCCCACACCCCCTGGACTTTAGGATTCCAACTCCAGGTCAGAGTTGGTCTGGGGAGGGGGCGGAACACTGGGGGAAGGAAAAACACAGAAAAAGGACCATTACCTCAAATGTCTCCGTAATGGTCTTTTTTCCTGTTTCGCCATCAGGGTGTCGATCTGAAGGGGTGCACCATAAGTGATGAGTGCAAATAAGTGCAAGACACTGGAAACTCACTAAGACACTGAGTGAGCAGGAGTACATGAAACAAGTTTTGAAGGAGATTAGAAAGGAAACATTGATAGTGGGAAAAAGCACTTGGTGAGACCAAGCTGCCTAGAAAGGAAAGGCCGGTGTGGTCAGCAGGGGAGTGGGGTTAGCCAGGTGAGCAATGGCACTTGGCCTTATCAAGCAGACAGGATTTGAGATGTACCTTGAAGATGGCATAAGTGTCCAAGGAGTAGATGGGCACAGGGAGACTGTTCCACAGAGTGGGAGTGGCAACAGATAATGCTTTACCATCCATGGCTGAGGAAACTTTGGGGATTTCTGGGGTTGGACTGAGGATGCATGCAGGCATCCCAAGGGAGTTCTGGTGTTGAGGAGGGATGTATATGGGGAGACATCACCATGCATGATAGCACTATCCAGAATGCAGCCAAGTACATAGTCAAATATGTGGTGGAGTGGGAGCTAACCTAGTGTCTGGTAGAGGTGGCAGTGGTGGGTGGAGTAAGGCACCAGGAGAGTGAAATGACAGATGCTGTTATATATCGAGCAGAGGCACGCACAAATGGCCGAGGACACACCCGAGTAAATGGGGAAGCAATAGTCAATAATGGGCAATAAGTTGCCTTGTGCAATGGTTATGTGGGCTTCCCTGTGGCTTAACATTATAGGCCGGGCCAAGTTTCTGGTTAACACGACAGATGACGGAGGTGACATGATCGGTGTAGGAGAGGGAGGGGTCCAGCATTACACCCAGATATTTGAAAGTTAGTACATTTTTGAGTACAGTATCATCTGGTGTAATTACTGAGAGGGAGGACCCTGCTTTAGCAACTTTTGATAGGAAGGGTTTGGATCCAGACAGCATGGATTTAGTTTTTTTGACATTCACAAGTAGGCGGTGAGACTGGAATCAGGTGTGAGCAGAAGTGTATTTACTGGATAAAAATGTGGATATATTCTCAAGAGCCTTGTCACTAGTGAAAAGCACAAGGTCATCAGCATATACTAGGGCATCATAAGTAAGACAGTCAGAGGGGAGAGAGTTTATAAACAGGGAGAATAATAGTGGGCCAAGGATTGAGCCCTGCGGTACACCGGTGGTAACTGGAAGGGCAGGTGAGGTGGCAGGACCAATGCATACTGACTGAGATCTATTTGAGAGATAACATTGGAACCACTGAGTGGTCTCAGATGAGCAGTAAAGGTTACAGAGGGAGGAGAGTAACAGGATGTGGTCAACCAGGTCGAAAGCTTTAGACAGGCCAACAAAGACAGCACCAGTGGCTCTCCCAAAGTCCATGTTCCTGTGAATTTGATTAGTAAACAGAGCCAAGGCAGATTTGGTGGAGTGATATTTATGGAAGCTGTGTTGCTGTCTGGACATTAGGTTGTGAGTGTCAATGTGGTCAGACAGCTGTCAGTGTACAATCCTTTCTAGAACTTACTAAATTGGGGAAGCAAGGATATAGGCCGATAATTGTCTGTGGGCAGTAGGTCACCAGTTTTAAAAATCGGGACCACCTTGGCATGCTTCTACATGCTAGGCACTGAGGAGGTGGTTAAAACCAGGTTAAAGAGGTAGGTAAGAGGTTTTAGGATGGCAGGGGATATGAATTTGAGCAATGCAGGAAAAAGACTATCGCTGCCTGGGTTGCCCCAGCTAGGCAGGCTCTTTAGAAGTTTGGCAGTGTCCTTAGGGAGATGGTTGGAAAGGGAGGGAGGGAGGGGTGGATTATCAGGAGTTAGGGCAGAGGGATGCTCTGTAGGATCAGGCCCAGGGCTAGGGGATGCCAGAGTAGGCAGCTTGCTAAGGAGGGCAGATAGGTATGTGAACTTATTATTGAATGCCTTGGCAACTTCAACTGGGTCAGTCAGCCGAACAGAGGGGGTATCAAGGTGAATGGTAGAGATATGAATATGTGAGTTAAGCAAGGAGCTGATCTCACCCCAGAAATGGTGAAGATCATCAAGGCCCTTTGTTTGCCCTGAAAGAAGGCACACTTTTGGGCTAGGGCAGTTTGTTTACATAGGTTCCGTAGTTACCTGTAATCATTCCAATGGGCAGAGAAGGGGGCCTTTTTATAGGCTGACCATAGTTTATCCATATCCCTCATCATGGCCAGGAGATCTTTAGTAACCCAACAAGTGCAGCCTCCCCTAACTCTATAAGAGTTCGGGGAAATGTTGATTTTGGAGACGTAGGAGTGTGGCAGTGAAAACCTCTCAGCCTCTGGCACATCTGAATTCTTATCTAACTTGTTTAACCTCTGAGCTTTTCCAAGTAACATTGTATTAGTTTTCTTTTTCTTTTTAAGGAAATTAGATAGAACAATGGCTGTAGACCATTAAAGGCCATCTACATCCATAGTTGCACTGTCCCAGTGGAGGCACTGATGTGTAGACTACCGTATCATTTGCATACAGATGGTAGTCTACACCTCTGATGCTCTCCCTTAAATCCCTTAAACATAATGTGAATAATAGAGGGTTTAGTACTGACCCCTGTGGAACTCCATTTTTAACAAGCAGCTTTCCTGACTGTTTTCCATTCACTAAAACCTTTTGAGTTTTACCAACAAGGTAGCTATTAAACCAAGAAAACACTCTATCCCCAACCCAACCTCCCTCAACTTCCCCAGTAATACCTTGTGGTTCATCATGTTAAAGGCCTTGGAGAGGTCAACAAAAATTGTCCCAGTAACTTTTACAAGCTTTTTGGTCCTGTTGACATCATCCAAGATCCTCTACATTGAGGATACTATACTATGGTTTCTACAGAAGCCAGACTAAAACTTATCCTGTCTACTGCCCTCTTCCAGTAAGGTCCATAACTGTCTTGCCACTATTTTCTCCAACAACTTAGGCACCATCAAAAGTAAAGAGACAGGCCTATAGTTTGTCACCAGGCCAGGGCTGCCCCCTTAAAATTGGAGACCACCCTGGCCCACTTCCAACCCAATGGCAAATACCCTGATGTCAGGGGCCAATTAAATATATAGGTTAATGGTTCTAAAATCTGTAATGCTGCATATTTTGCAAATCTAGGTGTAAGATTATCTGTCCCACAGCTTTTATCACTTTTTATTTCTAATAGATTTGTACAAACTTCCTGCAGTCTTATTTCTTCAAGGGTGCATTGTCTACCATCCTCACTAGCACCATGTATTATGGCCTTAGTTTCCCTATAAACTGCAATTCCATCAAGGATCCCTACCTTGATAAAAATATTAATAATAATAATAATTAAACTTCTTTGGCAAATCCTTCTATTTAATGAAATTATCATCATCTATAATTTTGATGTCTTCACCCATCTAATGTTTCATATTTAAGACTTTAATTGCATCCCAGAATTTTTTGTGGTCACTGGCCAGCTACCTAGTTCTATTCTTAAAGTATTTTTCTGTTACAGCCATTATCTGGCTCATGTATTTGTTTCTTGTTATTCTTTATTAGTCCAGTTTTCTAAGACACTTGTTTTATTAGCCTCTCCCCATATCTTGTTTTTTTCCCCCTCTTTTTAACTGTTTCAAATAATTATTAAACCACACAGCTGAGTTCTATATTTGTTTACATTTTAGGGGGAAGTGTTTAAATCTACGTAATTAAGGGATTTGTAGACTTACATTATTATCCTTGGTGGACCCCTAGACTACAACTTTCATTTGATACAATAAAAAGTATGGTGATCACTGTTTAGATCTGATAATGTACCTGCATCCTTGTAAGTGTGGGGAAAGTTAGTAAAAATCAGATCCAGTGCACTTGCAACAGAGGGGGACTTAAGGGTAATATGTGTTGACTCATTTATTAATAACTCTAGCCCTATTAAAATATTGACACCGTAGTACAGCATGAGGGGAGTGCTGCACTCCTGAGGTGCTGTCTTCCAGATGATATGTTAAACCGAGGTCTCATCTGCCTGTTCTGGTGGCAGCTCAGGTGGATGTTAAAGAGCCCATGTCACTTCTCAAAAAGATTAGGGGGCAATTTTATTGCAAGAAAGTATAATACATCAAACATCCTAGCAAACTAATTATAACCATACACCATAAAGAAACAACCATCAAAACACCTAGAGGAAACTTAACATACCATTACCATCCCCTAATAATTTCATGCCCTAAAAAAAAGAAAAAAAGCCTTATTTTTATGGATAATGTTCACCCATGCTGGAATTTATCTCACATGCAATGATTCATCATACACTTAAATGGGCAGCCCTCTCCACCAACATTCCAGCACTGGTCTAGATAGGCACGCTTTTGCTTTTCATATACCATACCCATTTCTGTATTACAAGACCAATAATCTAAACCTCCTTTTGTTGTAACACATACTGACATCAGACTTTCCATGTTATCCACCTTATAATAACCAATATCATACATAATGTACCCACATAAAATTGCTTCCACTGCCTATCAAATGAATCATGTACCAAAACCTCATATGACATTTTCAAGAACTGCAGGAGTGTCTACTCCTGTGCCAATCGTATCCAGAATTGTGAACTATACAGTATGCACAATCAAAAAACAAGTGAGCCATCGTTTCCACTTGCTGAATACATTGTTCCCTTAAGCAGATTCTTTTCTGCATTGTATTATGGTGGTGGTTCTCCTGTACATTTAATCTGTCATGGCAGCCCATCCACAATGTATCCCACATTTTTTGCAGGATTTTGGAATTAGATGATTGAGCTGTAAGACATGCAATGTCTGTTCCATTGGGACAGGAAGAACAAGGCATAGTCAACACTTCAGACTACAAAATCTATATATACAGTACATTTTTTTTCTTGTTTTATACTGTACTGCTGTAGATGTCATTTTCCAAGTTTTTATCTTTTCTAAAAATTCAATAACATACCCTGACGTACCAGGTGGTATACCCTTGGTATACCCTTGGATGCTCTTCATGCAGGTACTTCCCATTTCTTGAAAATATACTGTCCCCTAGACTGAAATCAATCCACTCATACTTTTGTAAAATACATCAGTATAGCTAGAATGCTTTAATATAAAAATATTGTAAAAAAGAAAATCACTGGGCTAACCATATTCAGGCCCCCGTCCTTTATTGGCTAGTATGTAACTAATCTTTTTACAGGGTTAAACCTGCTTCCCTATAATAATCTAAAGAAGATAATATATATATATATCTGGGATTCCAATTTTACAGGTAGTGGAAAAATATAGCTTACCATTAAAAAGATTGTTATAACAAAAGTGTTTAATGTAAAAATCCTTTTTATTCAGGCAATTGGGTATGTTCTCCATTTCTCTATTTTTTTCCCCCTGCTATGTCTAGTTTTTCTATCCAGTTCTGTTCTGCTGGATCTTGGTTCCCAAATGTCACCCCTAATATATTCAATGATGTCTCTTTTATCTGTATTCCTGCTATGTCTGGAACTTGATCGTATGCCTCAACTGAAATTGCCTTCCCCACACTTTTCTGATTATTAAGAGATGATCTTGAGATCTTGGAAAAGGTCTATACTATTGCCAGTGCCCTTTTTGTGGATTGTCTGTCTGCTACTAATGGGCATATCTCATGTGCATAAGGTAGTACCGTTGGGTATGATGTTTCCCAGGACTCATCATATGTTCAATCTGCAGATCCATGTTAAGTTTTCCAGTAAGGGATCAATCACAAAGACTTACAGCAGGGGGCTAAGTGGGCACCCCTGACTTACCCCATGTAAAATGGTGATTTGTTTTCCTACCAGGTCATTAACTACTGGGCTCACAGTCGCCCACTTTTATATTTCTTCTATACATTTTATAAACATAGCTGGGATCGCATAATGTTTTAACACTATGAACAGATAATCATGTGGTACTGCATTAAAAGCCTTATGTTGATCTAGACTCAGAACATAACCTGAGGAAGTATTTGCCTCATACACTTTCCTCAATAGGATGAGAGATTATCTAACATACTTCTGCGTGGAATTGCACATGCCTGGGTTGGTGAGATCAAGACTTTTGCAGCCTGTGCCAATCTGTTACTTAGTATCTAAGAATTTTCAAATCTGAATTTATTAAACTAATCAGCCTCCAGTTATTCAGAGCAGTTTTGTCATCTTTTTTTATGCAGCTGTATTAGCAGGCTATCTGCTAACACAGGGGGGAAAGGTGCTTGTCCTAAAAGTATTGTGTTAAATATAATTTCCAGATGTTCAATTAGTCCATCTACTACTTTTTATAAAATTCCCAGGTAACCCATCTAGACCTGGGGCTGTATTATTGTTTAACTTGGCACCCACTGCCTTAATTTCTGCCTTTGTTGTAGGCCCACTCATTTGTTGTTGTTCCTCCTGCAGTAACTGTGGCACCTTTAATTCCTTTAAAACAACCCTCCAATACGGAAGTAGCTGAGTCTGGCTTCCCAAACAGTGCTTCTGTATGAGTGTCCACTGTTCGTAGCATTTCCCTGTTACAATTTGTAGTATTCCCATCTGGCATTTTTAGTGTTGTCATACTGTGTATTTTTTTCTATACTTTAATTACAGACATCATAAGGGTTAACATTTTGCCCTTTGCCTTTGGTGCCAATCTTTTGTTCTATGAACAATGTATAGTATGTGCCCTACTTTATTGTATGTTACACATCTCTTTCTTGATTTTGGCCATTTGGGAAGAATAATTATACCCTGTTTCAGTGGTTAGGGAATTCAATCTCTGTAGTTGTTTCCTTAATTCTAAATATTGAAGGTATTTTTGCAATGCGGTTGATTTTGCTGTTTTCATGTGGCATTTTTTTAATCTCCCATTTTGTTTCTTGCACCATTGTAGTGGGTTGTCATATAACTGAAATATTGATTTTCTAGCTTCTAACACTTCTTCCATTGTCTGCCATGCTAACTGGTCCTCTAATAGAGAAATATTCAGTTTCCATGTATTATATGTAACTGGCTTATTAGCGGCTATTCCAAACTGCACCATTGCCATGGTGTGATCTGAAATTTCTGTTGGGAGCATGGAGTATACTACTCTGATTAACCCATTCTGACAAAAATAATCAATTCTAGTGGAGAGACGATGTTTGTGAAAAGTATGGTCTGGAGGCAGTTTCCCATATATAGCATTGTTTTTCAGTCTTGCTGTTTTATACATAGTATTTAAAAAAAATCCATATCACTATACAGTTTCATTGTTAACCCCATTTTGTCTGCTAATGATAAGACACAAACTGAAATTTCCCCCAGAGATTGTAGATTTTGTTGTATGTAAATATGGTTGGATCAGCTTCAACAATTCCACCCTTAGATATTTTGTCTGGGGATTGTACATTTTAATAAGTCTAAATTCTTTCTAGTGAAATTTGATATCCAAAATTAGCACTCTTCCTGGTGCCAAATCCACTAATTTAGATACCATGGCCCCTGTGGTATTGAACAGTATGACAACCCCTGAATAGGGTTCCTCCCCCAATGACCAGAATGATGGTCCTCCAAATCATTCTTTGGCTGCTGAGTGAACCTCCCTTAAAGTATGTAATCTAGTGTCTTGTAAAAAATAAAATTACAACTATAAATTCCTCAAGAAGGTAAATGTTGTAAGTATTTTCTGGGGTTTTTCACACTGTTCACATGAAGTGAACCATAGGAGATAGCCATTATTTTAAAACGTTAAGGAACACCAAACCCTATCCAGTGTTGCTACTTTTAGATGGCAATTTTAATTTGGATCTCTTGCTTGAGGCTTTCTTTGAGTTTGCAGATGTCAGTTCTGTATCTGTCATTGGGTCAGGTTGTGAGGATGCTGCAGATGCAGCATCCAAATCCTCTTCTGTCCCATCACACTGTTTTGTTTTAGCTAGCACTGTATATCGATTACTAGTTTGCACTGTAGTGGGCTTAGCTGCTTTGCTGGGTGGTGATGGTTTATTTGCTCTATTTCTGGTTAGTCTCCTTGAGCTCCATCATTCCCAAGCTTTAGGAGCTGGTGGTGGCATACCTTGGTCCTGTACAAATGGCATTTCCAGTGCAGTGGCTGCAGGATTAGTTTGTTCTATAGACAGTCTATCAGCATTATTTTGCTCTGGCTTGGACTGACTTATTTCCTCTGTCTCCTTTTGCTCTAGATTTGTGGCCAGTACTGGCTCTTGGACAGTCTCCTGGGCCACAGGATGTTGTCCCATAACTGATAACTGAGGAAGGGAAGAGACAGGTACACCTGACATTGAGGGTGTAGCTGGCCTATCTTGTTCCTGCGATGTTGCAGGCATTGGAGGTGGAGGATTGACAGCCTGTCTTTGTGCCCTTGTTGCCACCTCCTCTTGATCATCTTGGTCTGGAGCTGGGTTGTTGTGAGCAGTCCATGGGCAGTTTTTGTGTGTATGGGATGTATCTTCACAGAGATTACTGGATTGGGACAATTGATCAAGAGTTGACCAATGCCAGTGCACAGAGAACATTTCAATCCTTTACAGGCATTATTTAGATGCATGTATGCTCCACACCTAAAGCAAAACTTAGGTTGCCCTGCATAGAAAATTAAACCCGGTCCCTTCCAAGGTAAAAACAACTGGGCAGATGATGTATGTGCCCATTTCTTTGTGGCAGTCTTGCTCTGATATGCCAACCTATTGTCCACAGCTGTTCGGAATCCATTATTGGATCTGGTTGTCCCAGTACTGTACATTTTGATCTGAGCCTGTATATGATTTCTGCTATTACCACCCGTTCATTTTTAAACAGCACTGTTATTATTTTAAATACAGATTTTGTGAGCAGGATGGCCACAGAGGCAGACCATAGTGGAGTATATTTAACCTCTTGATAATTCTTCCAGAAAGTTTCTTGTCACATGGCCATTTTAAAACTGATGTCAAAGTTGGAGTCTCCAGATGTGTGTATTAGAGCATATATTTCAGTTGCCATATATGACAAACTCTCTTTTAGCAATTTTCTTCCCACATATGTTCTGTCTAGGAATGTGTCTAAACCACCTCTGTACTTCAATCTGACCGCATTGCACCTCTTTGCAGGTTCTAAAGGGAGTGTGGAACAGGCCAGCATATGTTCTGTTTTGTGAATTCTGTTGCTGGTTTTGAGAGCCTGATGTTGATGTACCAGCTGTGGCAGGATTTGTACTAGTATGCTCAGTGCTTGGGTTCGAGGAATCAGTTGGGGGGGGTTACAAACTTTGCAGCTGCATCTGCACCTGTGTTGGTAGTCACTGGATTAGATGTGCTTTCTGTATCAGATGTTGTATCTGATTCTTGCACAAGTACTGGATTCTGTGTTATGTCAAATGTAGAAGGTAGAAACAGGGGATCAACCTCTCTCTCTCTATCATTTCTACCTCATGTGGCCATGCAGGGGACTGCCATGGTTGATCTTTATTTGGCCAAATCCATGCTCTCTGCAACAGTGCTTAAGCAATCTGAATGCCAAAGACTGAAATATTATTATCATAATCTGGTCTTGCAGAGGGTTGTCCATTTTCCTCATTCATACCATCTCCCCCTTGTGGCTGACTCTGAATCACCTTCCCCTCTGTATTCTGTCCCAGATTTTCATAAACAATTTTGGAATCAGTCTCTGTTGAGTCCTGTCAGTAGGTCGTATTGCCATGCCTATCCGGCTGTTCCATCATGGCCACCGACTCAGCTGCTCCCAGAACCATCCCACTCCTGCTATTCCCTGCTGCATCATTGCACAAGCCTTCAGATCCTCCTGACCCTCCCAATACTTCCATAACCTCTTCAGTTATATTCTGTGAAGCAGGTAAAATGCTTTGTGTACCTTTTTTTTTCTGACATGTTGTTTGTGCTGTCTGTTTTTTCTCTCATTGTCTCTCTGGTCATTCTGTTGTTTTGTTCTATAATATCCTCATCTCCATTTACATCCTGGTGTATTGCCATAGTCTGAAAGTGCCACTCCTCCGCCACTAGAAAGCCCAGCAGAAACTCTTTCCTTTGCCAGAATGCCACTTCAGTCAGCAGTATGTCCATCAGCAGTGCAGTGAGCATAAGATCAGTACCTGGCTCCATAGATTCCTTGTGGACTTTCTGTGTTCTAGAACCTTGTGGCATTTCAATCCCTATCTTTGAATCTGCATCCATAGAAGAGCAAGTGGGGAGGGAGGCCTTCTCCCCACCCATGACACCATCTTGACATCCACACCACTGGCTCCTGCAAACAGAAACCGACAGCACCCCCTACAGCAGAGTAGGGGACATTTTTTATTCATGACTTAAAAGAACATAGAAACAAAACAGTATTAACATCATACAAAATCAAAAGAAAAATTATGAATAAGGTGAAATCGTAAAGCAGTATCTACATCATACATGCAATCCTATACAGAAAAATGATAATAAACAAGTAGGGGAAGTTGTATTCAAAACTTAAAATAGAATATACAAAACTGTATTGCTTCATACAGAATCATAATGAAAAAAATCAAAGAAACAAAAAAAAAAGTATTGCAGCATACATAAACTTCAAACAGAAATAAGTTGTAGTGGTACATAACCCTTGTCCCAGTCCCACTAAAACAGTAGGGGAAGTTACCCCATATCCAACCAGTGTAAGAACTTCCATTGTGCAGTATACAGTGGAGCAGGTAAATGACATTTGTCATTTCTCTTAAAATTCATAATAGCTAAATTAATAATCTGAAAAAGTTGTTCTGGAGATATAAAATATTGTTGTAAGGACCATCTACAACTAATTTGCCAAATATAATATTTGATATACCCTGATATGCCATGTACAGTAAAAACATCATAATGCTGCCAATGTGGCGGCAATATTCCAAGCAACAGTATATCAGATGTAATGTCTACCAACTGAGAAATAGACCACTGTGAGTTCCATATAGTCCAGAACTGTTGTACATAAGGACAAACAAAAAATAAGTGAGCCATTGATTCAAGCATATGCAAAAAAGTCTGTAATCGAGGACAAACTCATTCTTCAACTTCTTATGTGACAGGTTCCGTTTTTACATTAAGTCTGCCATGCACTCCCAACCAAGTAACGTCCCACATAGCAACAGGCATATGGGAACTAGTTAACATCAGTTGACTAAAAAGCAAGTCTGAAGGAGATCTATCAACATAGTGTGGAGATTGAAAGAAAAACTGCATTTGAATAGATTGATAAAATTCTTTCCGAGTATGGTGAGTAATCATAATCTTAGTAATTTTCCACAATTTAAGCTTACCAAAACATTAAAAAAAATAGGAAGGAAGTTCCTGAATGTGTTTTTGTTCAGCAATTGGGACATCCGACTGCCAATCAAGCAACCAAGGAAAAAGGACTTCAAGCACCCAGGAGGACCAAAGACTCGGAATATCGACAAGTAACAGTTTAAGATTCACATAAACAAAAATAGAAAAAAGAAAGAAACCAGATTAACCATCTGTAAACCACTCTGAGCTTTTTGAAGATACAAACCCCCCTACTTAACAGGGTTTAAATGACTACTCCAAATTGCACCAAAAAAAGGTGCCAAAAATGGAAGTTTCTAAACATTTAGGAAGAGGATAAATTGCAGCTAAATGCAAAAAATACGGAAGCAAAAATGTTTTGCTCATAAAGATACGTTTTAATTTTTAAATTTTCCACTTGTTCCAGTGAACCACCCTGGTCTTTGCCTCCTGTATTAATTTATTCCAATTGAAGACAGCTACATTAGGGATGCCAAAATAACACCCTAAAATAAGTAGAGCCTCATGTATCACCAGAAGACACATAACAGCAGAATATGGACAATCTCCAAGGCCAAGAAAAATGCACCTACTTTTATTTATGTTTATCCATCCCCCTGTACAGTCCATGAAAGCTATCTTCAGTGCATCTGTAGCTTTACTAGATTGTACATCTGCTACAAAAATACAGAGATCATCAGCATAGGCAACTGTTTTCAGTTCCACCATGTCACTATGAAAAGAAAGACCTCTAATACCTATGGTATTGTTAATTCTCCACAACAAGGGTTCTAGAGTCAAAATATATAAAAGAAGACTAAGGGGACATCCTTGTTTTACTTTCTCAGAATGAGTTTGAAACTTCCCCACCCAACCATTCACAAATGGGGCCACTTCAGTAGTAGCATAATAGTGCTGCAACCATGCAACAAATAAGGAGGGGAATCCAAATTTCAGTAAACACTGCCAAATGTATAGGTGTGACACCCTATCAAAGGCCTTCAACTGATCCAAACTAAGGAGGAATCCCATAAATTCACCAGAGTGACTCTTCTCCATCAGTTCCCAAAGAAAAATCAATGCATCTGTAATTTTTTTCCAGGCGCAGAATAAAACTGAAAAGGACTAACAATAGAAGGTAACACCACTGCCAATCTATTACACAGCAATTTAGACAAAATCTTACTATCAGAATTCAATAACGTTATTGGCCTCCAATTCCTCAGGTCCTCCTTGGATCCAGATTAATGTAAAAAAATAACCAATCCATGATTAAAGTGAAGTGGCACTGAACTAGTGTCTAAAATATTGTTAAAGAGATGCAAAAGTTCCTGTTGCAATGATTTGTATAAAAATGAGGTATAATTCGTTTGTGATGCCATCACAGCCAGAGGATTTTTTTGTGGAAGTGCAGAAATAACAGTGGCAAGTTCACGTTCTGTGATTGGGCTACAGATATAGGTGCTGAGAAAGTCAAGAAATTATGGAAACCCACATGATCCAAACCACTCAGCTATCTTAGCAACAGACACAGTCGAATCTGCCCTAAAAAGTTGTTGTAAATAATGATCTAGTTCTAATAAAATATCCTTTTGAGCATCCACAAATTCTCCAGACTTCGTTTCTAATTGTATCATTTCTTTCTTATATTTACGGGATGCACAATATTCAAAAGGGTTACAGGAACTTTGTGGACCTGAAATACCAAATCTTTGTTCTACTTCAAGAGATTTTCTTTTATCGTACTGAGTCTTAACCAAATTGTCCTTTAAAGTACTAATAGTGTCCTGAGAAACAAACTCGCCCTTATTAAGTTGAAAATAAACCTGAAGTAATTGTTGTCTCAGGGCACTACAGGTTTTTCATTTATCTTGGCCTAAAATGTTCCCAATACTTTGAAAATAGTCAGTAATATCTGATTTCGTATCAGACCACCACATTTGTGGAGAATCATAGAGAAAATAAACTGAACTACGTGCAGCCAACAAGGCATCAAAGCCTTCACTCACTTCAGGTATATTCAGCAAAGAAAAATTAAGCTTATAATAGCCTGGCCCTTTAGAAAAAGCAGAAAAATCTGACAATGTAATTTGAAGCAACACATGATCAGAAGTGGCCATAGGTATCAATTTATGATCACAACAGCTCAAATGAGGAGATATAAACCAATAATTAATCTTAGATCTCCGTGAGCCAGAAAAATATGTGTATGCTGGTTGAACTCCAGGAATCTCCCCACCCTGCCTTTAAGTGGGCCACCAGCACAGCACTCCTCTCTCCTCCACTACCAGTGGCTCACTGAATTGTCAGTGAATGACCGCGTGGTTGTACAAGCAGGCGTTCATTCACTGACAGTTCATTAAACTGTGGATAGAATAAATTCTGCAGTTTATATCAATTTTTCCACAGTTCGCAAGAAAAAGTCCGCAGAACTTGGCGAAAATCCATGGAAAATCCCAGTTTCGCCAATGGCAAAAGTTCCACGATTTCTGCAAAATTTCCAAATTTTCACAGAAGTTCCATGAAAGCAGAATTCGCAGCTTTCACCCACCCCTAGTACCCCCTCTCAAGGAAGGTGATCAGGTTGTTTTTGCATGATCTGCCATTCATAAGGCTATGCTAGGGGGTAAGAATCTTAGCTTCAATCAAGTGTTCCATTATTCTGTCCTTGATAATGGCTTCCAGGAACTCCCAGCACTGATGTCAGGCTCACTATCCTGTACTTGCTCAAATCTGACTTTGCCTGTTTCATGAAGATGGGGATCACATCAACCACTTAGCACAGAAACATAGAATCTGATGGCAGAAGGAGACTGATGGCCCATTAAGTCAGCCCATTGTTGAAGGCTTGGCCAACCATCAATCAAAATAACAGCTTGACTTTCTCTCTGCTCTACTTTGCCAGCCTAATCATCATTAATCCTGCAGAAGGGTGGATTACTGGAAGACAAGACCTACAGCATCAGAGATGAAAACAGATTTGCAGCTGATTCACACCAAACTTCGGAGCTATGTCCACCGGGTTCACCGGCAAACACACGATCATTCCTGGGCCTAGCCCCTTGTTTAGAAGTACTGGAAAAGCCTGCTTTCAACTCTGCAAGATGAGCACTTCATCTCCTGAAACTACAAATTTGAAACAGATGATGAATATGCTTTCACAGATCCTGCAAGACACAATGAACCTCAAGCAATCTGCAATGAAGACAAAAAATGAGCTGTACAACTTGGGGACTGGATCACTAATACTGCGCACTGGGTCAATACCTTAGAGGACATCGCCACTCAAACTCAGGCCCAACTCCAGGAACAAAACTCCACCATCACCTACCTCCTTGAAAAAAATAGATGACCTGGAAAAAAGGCCCAGAAGAAACAATATGAGAACAGTTGGTTTCCAGGAGGGGGATGAAATACTGGATATGGTCTGCTTTCTGCAGGCCATTATACTGCTGCTCCTTAATGCTCCAGACTGCATGCCCATTGAAATAGAAGATGCGTACCATAGTCTTGCTCCAAGACTCTGGCTGGGTCAACCTCCAAGGCCCATCATAGTGAAATTACTCCCTTTCCCAGTTTGGCACAACGTCCTTTGACTGGCTTGAGAGCATGGTCCATTAATTTGGCAGGACCACACAATAAGATTTCTTCAGGATTTCTCAGCTGAATTGTGGAATCATCAACAGGCTTTCACTGCAGCCCTAAAGAAGCTGGCACAGATGGGCTTTCAGTACTCCATGCGGTACCCAGCCACATTGTACATAATGGTGAATGGGGTGCAACAAGTCTTTGCATCCCCTGAGGCCATCGAGAATTTCATTAATCACACTCGCTGGCATCAAATACAGAGGCCCCTATGGATGCCCTTCCTGCATCAGACCCCAGACGGCAGCCATTCCTCACTGAACCGCAAGATCCAGAGTCTACCTAACAATCTACATCAGACCCCTCCTGGCAGCTGGTGAAGAGATCAAGAGGGAGACCACAGTTCCAAGGTAATTCTAAAAAAGACCCACCGGCTGACAATCACCACTCCCATAGCTGAAGCTGTAGCTCTGTGTCCCTGAAACCCTCCCACAGACTGCCAAAATTCTCAAGCACAAATAGGTATGCAGCCCTCAATGCGGACTCGGCTCCTCATGCTTACTAAGGTGAAGATCCTCCATGCTGCAAAGATCCTGATACACATGAAGATAAAAATTCCTCCTGGGTGGCCCATGTGACAGAAACCTCACTCCCACTTCTCACCTCCTTGGGAACTAAATACCGTAGTACCCCAAGGAAGAAAAGACCTAACAGGTGAAGTATAGTAAGTCTTCTTGCTGCTGTTTCTCAGTTTTGAGGGGGATTGTGTCCCACCTTGGTTGTGTTCTGACTCTTTTCTCCCTTACACCTGGCCCATTTTAGAAGTCCTCATTTTTGAGTCATTCATGGACTCAGTGTCTGGTTCTGGCGAACTGTTGAGCTCATTGCTCTTTAACTGTTCACCTGTGCACGGAACACAAACACAGACGTGTTGCTGATACGGCCCTCTCATTTGTTCCTTGGGTCATCATCCTGAGCAGGGCCCACTGAAAAGACCTTCAGATTGTGTTGCCCTGCTTGAGTAGTTCAGCATGTGGCCATTCCAAGTGCCTTGTAAACTACTGGCAGATCTGGGGATTTGGGCTCTAGGCTTAAACATTTTCATCAGCCCTCCCTAGTGATCCTACTTCCAGGTATTTGTTACTTGTCATCAGGCTGCACATAGTACAGCAGCTTTGATATGATTATGTAGTTTCTGACTATTTTTCTTATAAAAATTGATTAATGTTGCTGTTCCCCGTAGCTTAGCAGGTGGTTCAAGTAAATCCCTTTCTCCCTTATGCTTTGTTGCATTGGTGAAGTACTGGTCACCGTTCTTTTGCTGTAGCCAGAATGTGTGCATTTAGGTAGCAGTACAACATACTATTTAATAGAGTTACCAAGTCTGCATAGGGGGTTCTCCCCTCTTCTTAACCTCTTCCAGCTTAAAGATTAATGGGACACTGTGTATTAGGCAACTCCCCCCCCCCCCGGGGAATAATAAACCATTATTCTCCAGAAATAGTTGGCACAATGGTTTCACAGTGGCACAGGTGCAATCCCACAGGGCTACATGGTTTGAGCCTCCCAGTGTAGGTACCTGACTGCTACCTCTAAAACCAGTCTTTAATATACTGTAGGACTGGCTTCTGTTAGTACTGATGGTGTAGGGTTGGAGCTGAGTGGGGTATTCCATCCTCCCTATCCTTGTTCTTTTGTATCCCTATATAACACCTCATCTGTGACTGCCCTCTGTCTCCATCACAAACAGGTGCCTTCCTAAGCAGAAGAGTACCCCTTATGATCTATTACAAATGTAAGTGTCATCTGCCTGACGTGAAGGGGCACAATCTGACATCCCAAACCATACTTATTTTCAGGGTATCCCTCCACACCCGAGTAGATGTTGGCATGTACCATGATGGTATATCTCTCTAGGTGTTCATCACTGGCTGCTCTGACTGTTACTCTCACCCCGGGTTTGAATCTTTGGTCTACTGGCAACCTTTTGGATACTGGCCTTATAGGGTTCATAGCTCTATGCTTAGAGTGTCTTCTTCCTGTGTTCCTTCTGTATTGGTTAGGATTGGTTGTTAGTCAACCCTATACTGTTCAACTGTTTATAACTATCTTGTTTGTTATGTTCAGAAATAACTTCCACTTCAAATGCAAGTAAACTTTACTATATATCAGCACTATATCAGCAGACTCAATTACAGTCTCTTACTATGGTCTGAGATGGGACACATATGGATGGTTGGTTGCACTAATCCCTTGGACACCCTGACATCATCCTCCTGATTTATATTTCTGTTTCTCTCAACCTGTCACGGGTCTCTCCCTGTTACTCATAAATAGTTTCAATATAATTAACAGCTTCCTCTTTTTCCCATAGGGAAACCATGGCATAATTTACAGTTGTAAAGGAGCATTTATAATGGCAAACACACGCACAATTTCCTCCACTCTGCGCAAATGCCTGCTCAAACTCCTCCATTCTCGGTCACTGTCTCCCGAACCACAAACCCAGCATGGATACAAGCTGCCACGGACACTCGGCAGTAAGTAACATTTTAAAAAAACTTAAATGTACCACATTTGCTACCGGATTGCCCACCCTCACAATATTTAAAAAAAATGTTTGAAATAAAAGTGAAAGCCGACCGTGCGCCATGCCATAGTCGGACTGCGGCACACAGCAGCCTCTTTTATTTTATATAATTGTTGAGCCAAAAAAGAAAACCCAACAATTATATAAAATAAAATATGGGTCTGGGTATGTGTAAACTCGAATTTACACACACCCTCGGGGTTTGATGCTGCATAAACCCCTCGAGCTTCGCTCTCAGGGTTTATGTAGCATCAAACCCCTCGGGTGTGTGTAAATTCTCGTTACACACCCACACCCATACTTTATCCTCTATATTATACACCTTTCCTTATGGCTGACCTTAAATGTGTTATATGGCACGTATGTGGCCTTAACTCCCTGATTAAAAGGAAGCAGGTTCTCTCCCATTAGTAAACACTGTAAACAAATGTTGTTTTTCTTCATGAAACCAAATTGGTATCCTCTGAAGCTATCAAGCTCCAAAGGGAGCGGGTGGGGTTGGAGGTGCACAGCTGTGTTCCCTCTTCCAAAAGAGGGGTTTTCATGTTAATACATAAATCCGTCCCCTGGAAAACAGAAAAGCAGAAGCACAATGTTGAGGGTCACTGGTTAATCTTATAGCTTTCTACTTCACAACATTCACGTTTACTGAATATAGCGAATTCAATCTATGGTCCCAATCATGGAAAGCCATGTGTGCAAATGCCAGGAGCCTTAGCAACAAGATGGAAGATCTGGAGGCTGTCATGGTACAGTCAGACCTGGACATTGTGGCCATCACTGAAACCTGGTGTAATGATAACCATGACTGGGAGATGGCCATACCTGGCTACAACATATTCAGAAGAGACAGAGCAGGCAGGAAGGGAGGAGGAGTGGCACTGTATGTGAAAAATGACATAAGGGCCACACAGATCCAGGAGGAACAAATGGGGAGAGATACTGTGGGTTAAGCTAAAGGAAAATGGGGCCAGCCATCGACAGGTGTGGTCTATAGACCACCAGCCCAGGAGGAAGAAACAGATAGGAGCTGATGCTAGCCATCCAAAGGATGGCTGACAAGGGTGAGGTAGTACTGGTTGGAGACTTCAATATACCAGATGTGGACTGGAGCATCCCAGCAGCAGCATCAACTAGGAGCAGATTTATCCTGGACTCCCTTCAGGGTGCCTTCCTCAAGCAACTGGTCATGGAACCAACTCGGCAGAAGGCAATACTGGACCTTGTGCTCACAAACAGGGACAGTGTGATGGGGGTAACAGTGGGGGAGCACCTGGGTAACAGTGACCACCAGTCATTGTGGTTTGAAATCACAGAAAGAGCAGAACCAAACCACACAAAAACACGTATCCTGGATTTTAGGGGGGCAGACTTTGGGAAAATGGGGAGATGCTTGAAAGAGGCATTAAGGGAATGGAACAGGAATCGGGATTGAGGAACAGTGGGCAGTATTTAAAATAGGGATTATAAGAACAACAGAATTATGCATTAAGCAGGTTAGCAAGAGAAAAGAGGAGACCATTATGGTTTTCCAAAGAGGTAGCAAAGAAAGTGAAAGCCAAAAGACTGCATTCAGGCAATACAAAAAGACACAGGCAGAAGGGATAGGAGAAGTACCAGGAGAAACAAAGGGAGGCAGGGAAGTCAGTAAAGGAAGCCAAAGCTCAGACAGAAGAACATTGCAAAATCAGTGGTTAAAGGGGACAAAACCTTTACAGGTACATAAGTGAAAAAAGAAGGACAAAGGGAGGGATAGTTAGACTGAAGGGGAGGATGGGAGCAGCGTGGAGGATGACAACAGTAAAGCTGATATATTGAACAGGTATTTCTCTCAGTCTTTACTAAGGAAGAGAGGGGTAATGGGTCTGAAGGAGTACAAGGGTGAGAATGGTGCAGAAATGGACACAAGTCCCTTTACACGAGAAAGGGTCCTGAAGGAACTGGAAGTAATAAGAGTTGACAAAGCAATGGGGCCAGATGGGTGCACCCCAGGTCCTTAAAGAACTAAGAGAGGTGGTGGCTGAACCTCTGGCTATCCTGTTCAGCCAATCACTGGAAACAGGGAGGTACCCAAAGACTGGAGGACAGCAGATGTAGTCCCCTTATACAAAAGTGGGAACAAAGAGGAAGCAGGGAACTACAGACCAGTCAGCCTCACCGTAGTGGGAAAGATCATGGAAACACTACTGAAGGAGAGATTGGTGGAACATCTGGTTGTCAATGGACTACAGGACCCAAGGCAGCATGGTTTCACCAGGGAGGTCATGTCAGACCAACCTCATTGAATTTTTGACTGGGTGACTAGGGAGGTGGATCAGGGAGGGCAGTGGACATGGCCTATCTGGACTTCAGCAAGGCCTTTGACACTGTGCCACATAGAAGACTATTACACAAACTGGGGAATATGGGTGTGGGCAGGACAGTAGTGTGGTGGGTAGGTAACTGGCTGGGTGGCAGGACACAGAGGGTGGTGGTAAATGGCTGTCACTCCACAGAGAAAGTGACCAGTGGGGTACCACAGGGATCAGTGCTGGGACCGGTCCTATTCAACATCTTCATCAGTGACATTGCACAGGATATAGAAGGCAGAATTTCACTGTTCGCTGATGACACAAAAGCTCTGTAACAGAGTAGACACACCAGAGGGTGTAGACAGAATGAGAAGGGACCTGCAGAAACTTGAAGAATAGTCAAGGGTTTGGCAGTTGAAATTCAATGCAAAGAAGTGCAAGATAATGCATATGGGGCACAAAAACCCTGGCACAATATATCAGTTGGGGGTGAGGATATAGCATGCACCAAGCAGGAAAGGGATCTTGGGTTGTCATCTCTGATGACCTCAAAGTAGAGAAACAGTGTGACAGGGCATCAGGTAAAGCAAATAGGATGCTGGGATGTATAGGCAGAGGGCATCACCAGCAGGAAAAGGAGGTCATAATTCCGCTATACAAGACACTAGTGAGGCCCCACCTGGGTACAGTGTACAGTTCTGGAGACCATACCTACGTAAGGACATAGACAGGGTAGAGAAGGTTCAGAGGAGGGCAACAAAGATGGTGCATGGGTTGCATCACAAATCCTATGAAGACAGGTTGAAGGAACTGAACATGTACTCCTGGAGGAGGGAGGAGAGGGGATATGATAGAGACATACAAGTATCTTACAGGGAGGAACAGGGTGCAGGAAGACACTATTTTAAGCGAAAAAGATGTTTCAGGACTAGAGGGCATGGGATGAAGTTGGAGGAGGGACGATTCAGAGGAAACATGAAAAGATTTCTTCACAGAACGGGTGGTGGACAAGTGGAACACCCTGCCAGAGAAAGTGGTGGGGGCTGAAACAATCACGGGATTTAAGAATGCATGGGATAGACATAAAGGAATTCTAGAGGTCAGGGGTAAGGGGAAATAGACTTCTAGGAAAACAAACTGAACTTACAAGCTCAAATGGGCAGACTAGGTGGGCCATAGGCCCTTATCTGCCGACACTGTCTATGTATCTATGTATCTATGTATCTATGTAATTCAGACTCCCTGAGTTTATATCATTCTTTATGCCAAAAACTCCAAGACTTTGCTCCCCCTATGGCACCTTGCTTAGTTGTGGGTAATTTTAACACAACCTTAGTCCCAGACATGGACAGGTCCCTCTATGCTGTGGAACCTCATCCTAGGGCAGCTAAAGCTCAGATTTGCATGATGGAGGACCACTGCCTTTCAGATCTGTGAAGGTCATTTAGCCCAACAGCCAAGGACTTTACATACAGTACATGTTCCCCATGCATGGCTCTGCTATTGGCCCCCCCCCCACACTCAGAAAACTATTACCTCTGACATTGAGCCACTGGTTATATAGGACCATGCCCTGGTCTCCTCCTTGGTGATTTTGGAACCAGAGGTACTCCGGTCCTCACAGTGAAGATTGGATCCCTTACTTATGAAGGACAAAACCTTCCATAAATGGGTCACAGTGGAAGCCACTAGATTTTGACAAGAAAATGATAAGGGGGGAATCACTGCTGCCACCTTATGGGAGGCTGTTAAGGTGACAAACTGGGGGGTTGTGGGCTATGCAGCCACATGCAGAAGAGAGAGAGAGAGGTGGCCCTTAAACCTCTAGAGGACTCCTTGGCCCCAAAAGACCAAGAATATAAAAGAGCCAAGAATCTGAAACAAGTGAAATCTCATTTGGCTGAACTGATGGGGATCCATCTACAAATAAACTCACTACTGGCCTGGAAAGCTGAGCTAATTTTGCTTCACACCAGGCACAAATATTGGGATGCGGGGGAAAAATCAGGACGTCTATTGTCCTACCATCTGAGGAAGCAACAGGCAGAATGCCACATTACAATCTTAAAAGACCCCTCTGGTGCCCCCTACCATAATCCAACTACAATAAATAAAATAATGGCTCAGTTCTATGAAAATCTATATTGTTCCTCTGCAGCAGACCGAGCCTCCAAATTTACAGTTTTCTGTCCAAACTATCTGTTACCCACCTAACTCCCCAATAAAGGGCTTCATTGGAAGCCCCCTCTCTCTCTCTCTCTCTCTCTCTATCGGAGATTCAAACAGCGATTCACTCTTGAAATAAAAACAAATCTCCTGGAGGGGATGGCATACCTGCAAATTTGAATGCCCACCTGGCTCATGTAGTGATCCCTACCTTTATAAAATATTTTCAGAATCAAATCTATCAGTATCGGGTCGTTCCTGAAAATAGGCATATTACTTGTCTAGTGTACTTACCTGGTAAACAAAAGCTAAATAAATAAATAAAGTATCACTCACTCCAACCCTTCGGGAAACAATAATAATGGTGCTTCCCAAAGAAGGGAAAGATCCACACCTCCCTGCTAGTTACTGTCCTACACCATTGATAAATACAGATGCAAAGATACTGGCAAAGGCCCTAACTCTACGTTTAGATAAGATCCTCTCCCTTCTTATTCACCTGGCCCAAGCACGCTTCACAAAAGGTAGATTATCCTCTGATCATCTCTGCTCCTTGGTATCCATAATTGCAGCTGCTAATAAACTTCCCAACCTGGCATCTGCAGTTGCTATTGATTTTGAGAAGCCCTTCAACTCGGGTTCATAGCTCTATGCTCCTCAAGGTCCTACATTATATGGGTTTTGGGCCATGGTTTTCCACATGGGTAAAAATGTTATATCAAGCTCCAATGGCTTGGGTTCTAAATAACTCCACTTTGTCACCCCTGTTCTTACTTCATAAAGGCACCCGTCAGGGCTGTCCTTTATCCCCCATGTTATTTGTTTTAGCCATTGAGCCCTTGGCGATTGCTATTCGGAATCATCCAAATATACACGGTATTTCTATCAAGGAGGTGGACTTCCACACTAGTTTGTATGAAGATGACCTATTAGTTTTCCTCTCAGCCATCTCGGATAGTCTACCCCACATTCTGTCTCTCCTTAAGCCTTTTTCCCTGATTTCAGGCCTTAAAATCAACCAAGGGAAAACAGACATTCTACCTCTTAATAAGGCTTGTACCCCGATCCCTTTGTAAGAACCAGCCTAAAATGGTCTCCAATTTCTATAAAATACTTAGACATTCACCTTTCTGGTGATCTTACTAAGACAGAAACATAGCAATATAGAAACAAAGAAACATAGAAGTTCACGGCAGATAAGGACCACAAGGCCCATCCAGTCTGCTTATTTCTTTTTCTACGTTATGAGTGTGTCATAGGCCTTTGCTCTGTCAATGGCCTATCTATTCATACTCATCTGTATTGCTCCCTTATGCCTATTCTATGCCTGTTTGAAGTCCTGCACTGTATTCATATCCACCACTTCCTGAGGTAGGCCATTATATGCATCCAGCACCCTTTCTATGAAAAAGAACTTCCTCACATTACCCCTTAATGGGCCTCCCTCTACTCTCATGCTGTGTCCTGCTATTTTTCTTATATTGAAACATGTTAGACTCTTTCACCTTGTTAATGCCCTTGAGGTGTCTGAATGTTTCAATCATATCACCTCTCTCCCTCCTTTGCTCTAGGGTATACATATTGAGTTCAGTTAATCTGTCCTCATATGTTTTCTGATGCAGTCCCTGCACCATTTTGGTTGCTCTTCTCTGGACTGCCTCAATTTGGTTAATGTCCTTGTTTAGGTGTGGCCTCCAGTACTGCATGCAGTACTCCAGATATGGCTAACCAGTGTCTTGTAAAGAGGGATAATTACGTCCCTCTTCCGACTTGTGATACCCCTACTAATACACCCCAACATCCCTCTAGCCTTACCTACTGCTTTAGAGGTCTGCTTGGATGATTTCAGGTCATCGGTGATGATGACGCCCAAGTCTCTTTCTTCCCTTGTGATGGCCAGCAACTCCCCTCCCACCCTATAGGTGGCTTCAGGGTTTCTTTTCCCTATGTGCATGATCTTGCACTTCTTTGATTTAAACCCAGTTGCCAATCTTCCAACCATTTGCTAGTTTATCCAGATCTCTTCTCATTCTGCCCACACCATATGGATCATCTACTCTGTTGCAGATCTTGGTGTCATCTGCAAACAGACAAACCTTACCCTTCAGTCCATCTGCAATGTCACTGATGAAGATATTGAAGAGGACTGGCCCCAGGACTTATCCCTGAGGTACCCCACTTGTGACTTGCATCTCTTCTGACTGAATACCATTTACTACCACTCTCTGTTTTCTGCCCATCAACCAGTTTGCCACCCAGTTGACCAACATCTGACCCACCCTGAGTCTACCCAGCTTATTAATCAATCTTCTATGTGGAACAGTATCGAAAACTTTGCTAAAGTCAAGGTAGGCAACATCAACTGCTCCCCCTTGGTCCACCACTCTGGCTACCCAGTCAAAGTAATCTATGAGATTAGTTTGACAAGACCTTCCTTTCATAAACCCATGCTGTCTTGGATCCTGTGATCCTATGGATTCCAGGTGTTGCACTATCCTTTCCTTAAGGAGTGTCTCCATAATCTTGCCCACTACCGAGGTAAGACTGATTGGTTTGTAGTTCCCTGCCTCCTCCCTGCTACCACTCTTGAGGAGCGGAATCTCATGAGTCCTTCTCCAGTCTTCTGGGACCTCTCCTGTGCTCAGAGACTGACTAAACAGTTCTGATAATGGCTCTGCTAGTTCCACCCTTAGCTCCTTTAGTACCCTTGGATGTATGCCATCAGGTCCCATTGCCTTGTCCACCCTGAGCTTAGCGAGCTCTTGTAGGACCCTTTCTTTTGTGAAGGGTGTACTGCTCACCTCCCTCCCTCCTGTGTCCATGGTGCAGAGCTGTGGGTCCTGCCCTACCTTCTCTTCAGTAAATACTGAGCAGAAGTATCTATTTAGGATAGATGATTTTACATGGTCCTCCTCCTCCTCACACGGCCCTTTATCCCCTTTGATCTTAGCAATACCCCTCTGGACTTTCTCCTTTCACTAATGTATCTATAGAAAATCTTGTCACCTTCTTCTACTGTTCGTGCTTGTGTTTCCTCATTTTGGGCTTTTGCCTGCCTTACTGTCTTCCCTGCTTGCCTTAAGGAAGTTTGGTATGCCTCCCTATCTTCATCCTGATGCGTTCTCTTATATTTCCTGAAGGCCAGCCTTTTGGCTCTGACCTTTTCTGCTACTGTGTTTAAGAACCAAAGTGGTTTCCTTCTTCTTTTGCACTTTCTTTTCTCACTAACACAATGGGATGTTGCTTTAATGCTTGCCCACTTTGCCTGTACCCCCTCACATGTATTTCTTTTTGCCAGGGCTAGCTTAACTCTGTTGGCCATCTTATCAAAGTCAGCTCCTCTGAAGTCCCATATTTTTGCTTTGGAATGAGATGATTTTGTTCTAGTAGCCAAATTGAACCATACCATGTGATGGTCACTGGCCCCCAGGTGAACCTCTACCTGGAGATCTGTGATCCTTTCCCTGTTAGTCAGTACTAGATCTAGGATAGCCCTGTCTCTAGTGGGTTGTTGTACCAGTTGTTTGAGGCACTCCCCCTGCAGGGAATCCACCATGTGTCTAGTTCTGGCAGATGTCCCTGCTGGTATTGACCAATCTGTATCTGGCATGTTGAAGTCTCCCATTATCAGAACCTCCCCTTTAGCTGTCATGTTTTGTATATCTTCTAACAGTAACGTGCCTATGTCCTCCCCCTGGTCTGGAGGCCTGTACACAACCTCAGTTCGTATGGCTGTCCCATTTCCTGTTTCCAGGATGACCCACAGTTCTTCTGGCTCCTTATGTGTATTCTAAATTTCTGTAACTTTGATATTTTCATTGACATAAAGGGCCACTCCACCCCCCCTTTTTGCACCTTGGTCTTTTCTGAACAGTACATAGCCAGGTACTGAAGTCTCCCAAGTGTGGTTACTGGTAAACCATGTCTCGCTAATGGCTACCATGTCTAGTTTAGCCTCTGTCATTATTGCCTGCAGGTCTGGGATCTTGTTTCCCAGACTGCGAGCATTTATGTACATGATTTTGCATTGGGCAGATTTTAGTGTGTTAGTTGTTGGGTGAGGTCCGGCATTTCCCCTGTGCATCATATGGGGAACTGGACCTTTTTCTTTACCTGGTGATGCAAATGAACTACAAACATGCTGAACTCCTGTTTTACCACTAGCTGAGGGGGGAGGGGTGTTCTTCCCATTAAGTGTTTCAGGTGCTGCATCCCTCTCCCCATTTACTAGTTTAAATATTCTGCAAAGACATCACACTTCTGCCTCAATGCACTGATTCCCTCCTTAGTCAGATGTGGTCCATCAAATTTAATGAACTTTCGCTCCCAAAACTGTTGCCAGTTCCCCACAAATTTGTGTCCTTTTTCCTGGCACTAGCCCTTGAGTCACATATTTAGCTCCCCTGTCTCCCCTCCTCTGACCTTCCATCCATCTGCCCTCCTCTCCCAGACTGGCAGGATCTCAGAGAAGGAGATGCCAGAAGAAATGGATAATAGTTTGTCCCCCAGCCTGGTCAGGTGTTCCTTGGTCTCCACAACTGACCAGATGGCAAGATCGCTAGTCCCTATGTGTACCAGGACATCAATGTTTTCTCCTGCTTTAGTGTCTCTCCACGCTGATGTACCTGGGAGACATCTGACCATTACCCATGACTGGAGAGACGTACCAACTCCCCAAATCATGGAGTCTCCTATGATCAGAAGTTTTTTGGATTTCCTTTTTGCTTTTTTTGTTTTGGTTCCTGTTTTGGGTGCGTTTTGTTGTGCTAGTTCCTGTGCTGCAGTGTCCTGCTCTGCAGTGTCCTTTGCCCCTTTGTTTGATTTCAGAGATAGAGGCAGATACCTGTTTGTAGTTTTATATGGTTTTGTGGAGGTGATATGTTGGAGAGCACCGAGTGATGGGGCACCCGATTTGCCCCTCTTAACCACCTGCCAACTTCCTGGACCAACTACCCTCTGCAGTCGAGGTGCTTCCGTTGGATGTTGGGGAAATGGCGGGTGGTTCTTATAATATATTTCCTCCTGAATATGCAATTTGAGGTGCACAATCTCTGCCCATGCTACCTGGAGCTGAGCCGTTAGATCTCCAATGGCTCAGCATGTACGACAGTGACGACTGTGCTACCCTATAAAAGGAGTGTAGTGTGGGGTGGTTGGGGATGAGGGTGGGTGGCTGGGCCCTTCCCCTGCCAAAAAAGAAGAACCACAGATGAAAGAAACAAGGAGGTAAGAGCAGAAACAATCAGCCAGCAACAAATGCAGTAGCCCTGAAAGCTTATCCTAATGACAGATAAAACTTTGAAACCTGTAAAGCACCACCTGTAATAATTTCACAGAAGATATACCCTGTAAGAAACCCTTTGCTACAGAGAAAAATAAAGCAATAACAGAAGATATACCTTGCAAAAGACAATTTGTATCAGAAGATTACAGCAGTAATCTGTAAGCACACACCTGTAGGCACCCCCTTTAATAATGCAGCAGAATGTATACCCAGCAACAACAATTTGAAACCGAGAAAAATAAAGCAATAAAATGTTAGCAACAAATAGTAACAATCCCTTGTGAGTACAAAATAAAAATAACAACACACAGTAAACCTGCCTAACCAAAAGAAGCCTTACTCCTTATTGTTGCTCTGGTAAGGTTCTTTGCTCTGTTCTTTCAAGCAGCCTAGAAGAAAAGATCTCAGGTGAAGCTAGGTGCCTTGGCCAGAAAACCTAGTCTTCCACCTGATCCCTGCTCTTAACACCATCCTGCTACTGCAAAATTTAATGGCAGATTTTGACCACCAGAAGAAATTACACCTCTCCGTAAAGGGTAAGATAGCGGCGATTAAGATGATGGCTGCCCCAAAAATATTCCACTGTCTTTCTCACCTCCACATTAAATTATCCTTGACCTGGTTTGCTAACTTGGACACATTAATAGGCTCCTTCTTGTGGGATGGTACAGCCCCAAGGATTAGTAGACTCAAACTTCAGTCTCACTGGGCAAAAGGGGGTTGGAATCTACTATGGTTCCAAGGCAACCACAACTCCTTTATAGGTGTGCGAGTGTGTCAGTTGTTTGTACCCTGTTTAGCTCCACCTCCTGATTAGCTCACCATTGAATCCCTCCTCTGCCCACCAGACCCATTTCTGGTTTATTTATATTACCCTATTCCCTGACACTTACTGCAGTGTAGCACAATATCTGCTTCTATTCAGGCTTGGAATTGGCTAGCAAAAAAACATCAGATACTCCTTCACACCATTAAATGGGTCCATATCTGGCCATTGGTCTGTATTGCTGGTCAGACTCTAAATTGGCCCTGCTGGGTACAAAAAGTCACTCTCCACCTAAAGGATCTCTTGATCCCCGGGACATTAACCTTCACCTCCTTTGATAACTTATGTACTACCTTTTCCCTGGCTAAATCAGACTTTTGGAGACTTCTCTGGCTGCGCAGTACACTGTCCCCTATATTGAAAAAAAAAACAAATTTAACTAAACAGGATACTGATCTTGATATACAACCATGGCTTTTTAAAGGGAAAGGGAGGGAGAGATTAATTTACACTCAATTTCGTAGAGCTATCCCGGATCAGACGCAGTTGGCTAGAGCATACTGGGAGTTTGCCAGAGGTATTAAAGTTTCTCCACAAGAACTGGAAAATTCCTGGAAGACTGCCTATACCACTTGCCCAGATAATAGAAGCTTCCTTATTCAGAATAAGATTATCCATATAGGATAGAACGCCAGTTAAACTTAAGGCCATGGGCTTACTACCCCATGACTCCTGCTGGCATTGTGATTCCTCAGGGGGTGATATTCATCATATTCTGTGGAGTTGTCCTACTATCCAAACACACTGGAAAGAAATGTTGGCTGCTTGCAAATCAGTGGTGGGGAATTCATTTCCATCATGCCCTCAGCTCTTGCTACCGGGTGTCCCTCCCCCTCCTCTTCATTATTCTGACCCTCTGATCCGCTGATGTATGCAAGCAGGAGTGGAAGCAAAGAGCCTACTCCTTGGGAACTGGTATACCACCAACATCCCTCAGATACAGGAGTAGCTTCAGGCAATCCAAGAGGTGGCTATCCTCTTTCGCATGTCCAGCATTGCAAAAGGGAAGAGACATCAAAGATGTGGGCCCCTTATCTCTCCTTGCCATTTTGACAAGTTGACCTGAAATGGACCTTTCTTCAAAAGTGGTGATCTATTACTCCTTGCGGCTCAACTAGAATTCTTACTATTAGAATATCAGCCACTTTTATTAGATGTGAATAACACTGCATTATTTACTGTTACTGTAACTATCAATGTAGTCATTTACAGTTTATGCTGATGTGCTGTACTGTTATGTCTTTTTATATGATATCTGCAGAAAAATTACTACCTGCAAAGTCTGTCCATAGTTGGTACTACCTTACCCCCCAAACTTGTGCCACAGTGGATTATTTACACCCTCTCTCCTGCTTTTTCCCCCTTTTTGGTTCTCCCAAGTGGTACAGTAGGAAAGCTGATAGAGTCAATGATCAAAGAGGACCTCATAGACTTCTTGAAGGGCAACAGGCTCCAGGATAGTACACAGCATGGTTTTGTGGCAGGAAGATCTTTTCAAATTAACCCAAAAGTTTTGTTTGACTGGGTGACAAAAGAATTAGACAAGGGCCACACTGTAGATCTGCTCTACTTTGACTTCAGCAAGTCTTTTGACTCTGTATCTCACAAATGATTGCTCAAGAAGATGGAAGACCTGGGTACAGCTAAACCCATACTGAACTGGGTGGGTAACTAGCTAGAGGGGAAGCAGCAGAGGGTGGTGGTCAATGGGGTTAAATCAGAGAAGAGGGAGGTTATGGGCAGGGTTCCACAGGGATCAGTCCCAGATCCGGTCCTCTTCAACATGTTCATTAGTGACTCAGAGAAGAAATTCAGGGCAGATTGTGTCTCTTCGCAGATGACTCAAAACTGTGTGGATAGTGACAAGGGAATAAGGGAAATGCAGAGAGACCTACAATAACTAGAGGGGTGGTCAATGGTCTGGCAGTTAAAATTCAATGCTAGAAATTGCAAGGTAATGTACCTAGGGGAAAGAGAACCCTAAAACAGAGTACTGGATGGGAGGAGAGAAACTTAGCACTACAGATGAGGAATGAGATCTGGGAGTTATCATTAGCAACTCACTTAAGCAACTGAGTCAGTGCAACAAGGCCTATAACGAGACTACCAGGATGCTGGGATGTATCAGGAGGGGTATGGATAGCAGAAGAGTTAATACTTCCCCTCTAGAGATCCCTGATGAAGCCTCACCTACAGTACTGCACCTAGTTCTGGAATCCTCACCTCAGAAAGGATAAGGATAGGTTGGAGACAGTGCAGTGCAGAGTAACAAAAAGGATTCAGGGCCAGCAGGGCAGATCCTATGAGGAGCACCTCAAGGCACTAAATATGTACTCACTGGAGACTAGAAGGGAGAGGGGAGATATGACAGAGACCTTCAAGTTTCCTAAAGGAATTAACAAAGTGAACTGTGGGGAACTATTTAGCCTGAACACCAATTCGTGGTCACGTGGACTTGAATTGAAATTAACAGGAGGTAGGTTCAGAAGAGATGTGAGGAAGTACTACTTTACAGAAAGGGTGGTAGAACCTTGGAACAGTTTGTCAGCTGAAGTGGTGGGTATGAAAATAGTCAGGGGATTCAAGCAAGGCTGGAACATAGTGAAGGAAATAATCGTTACTGGGGACGACAGGACCAAGGAGGACATTAGAGGAGGGTCAGTACCTTGGAGGAACAGTAGGTTCCAGGGATTATAGAGAACTTTTGAGAACTGGATAGACCTCTGGTCTTTTTCTGCCATCATTGTCTGTGTTTCTATGATTATGAGTCACCTGGCATTGGCCCACCCATGTTGGAACCAATTAATGATCTTTGCCCCCACAACCTCCGCTGGTAATCTGTTCCAAGGCTCCCCCGCCCTTTTCAGTAAGTAAAATGCCCTCTCATCCTTCTTGAATGTACCTCTCACTAATCATCATCATACCCGCTTGTGACTGCATCTCTATTCCTAACAAACACGTCCTTGCAATTTACCCTATTTATACTCCTTAGGAATGTATAAGTCTCTATCATACCCCCCATCTCACCTTCAGTGGGTACATGTTCATGGCCTTCAGATCTCCCTTTTATGATCAGCCCTGCTTACCCCCGAATCTTTTTTGTGACCCTTTCCTGCACTGACTCCAACATATCAATATCCTTTCTCAGGTGAGGACTCCAAAACAGGGCATATTACCCCAGATAAGGCCTCACCAGTGATCTGTAATCGGACAGTATCACCCTTCTTCCTACTGTCAAACCCCCTCGCTATACAACCCAGCATCCTAGATGCCTTTGTATAGGTCTGCTGCATTGGCTGGATTGCTAGAGTGAGTCACTGTTGAGGATTCTCAGATCTCTCTCCCCTTATGAAGTGGCCAGCTTAACCCCTCCCATCCCATAATCCGTGTGTGGGTTCTTATTACCTAAGTGCAACACCTTCCACTTCTTGACATTGAATCTCAGCTGCCAGACCTTTATCAACCACCTTCCAAGCCTTTCTCGAGCCCTCTGATGTGTCCTCACCCCTACCTCACTGACTTTCTAGTCTTCCAGCATAGCACCTGTACACACAGACACCTGCAAATTACCACAACATGCCATGCCAGATGTTTATTTAGCTCCACACTGATTGTGGGGTGTATTCCATTCATCCCATGGGATTTACTTTACTTAAGGCTTACCTGGCTTGATCTTCACCAGGTAGTTATAGTAACTTAGTTTTCATGCTTGTTGCATTGTTGTCATGGAAAGCAAGTCCAACATATGACAGTGTAAACAGTGTCTGTGAAAGGAAACAAATGTTTGCTGTTTTCTTTGCTTGTTAACTCTGTTATGAGTGTATGACATCATGGCTATGAGGTTTATGTCACATTTTCTCTGATTTACTCCTTAAAACCATTTCTCCTTTTTCTGTGAACATTTTTGTCTATCACTAATGCACAGGGTCATGGTAGCACAAAAGCTCTTATACTATTGGACAACTTCTGATACCAGTACCCTGCCAACAGAGACAAAACAGTGCATCCAGTTTTTACCTGCCTTCTGATTTCCTGCTCTGTTCCAGTGAGCAGCTTCTATGTAATGGTGCAGAAACCCACTACAATACCACACATGGGGGGCATGTAGTAGCCAGTTGCATGTCTCCAAGACAGTGAGTAGGGCTGAATCATAATACTATATACCATCATGCAGTACCAACAACAACCACAGTAAAGTGGAGAGTGCAAACCAGGACAGGTTACCTTGCAAAAGCAATAAGGTCACATTGTAGTCTGGATTAGCACAGGATTTTCAATGTTTAAAAACTCTATACTGGCTCCTCGGGAGGACTGCTTTCGCAATGGTACAGTTACATAGACAATAAAGCATGATCCTGTGAAAGCAGTCTCTGAAAATAGCTGGCCCATTGCACAGTGAGTGATATTTGTCTGCTGACCTTTGAGCAGTCTCCAGTGGCTCAGGTGAATGTGATAATGACGTTGGTAACCAAGCTAAACAAGCCCCATCTCCAGGCCTGTAGTGCTTCAATGGATTGCCAAGAGAGGCCTCCAGAATCATTGGCTTCCAAAGCTGTTGACAGAATGGAAATACTACTACCGAAGAGAAAAGGATCATCAACAAGGATAACGGTGCAAACATTCAGTACTTCTAAGACCACTGCTTTTTTATTAAAGTGATTTACATTAGTGGTCCTTGTAAAACTCAAATTCACAAAAAAAAAAAAACACGAGTCTCTCTTTTCAAAAGGCATTTCCTTGTCCTCTATTGTAAACAAAACAAAAAAAAAACCTTATGAAAGTACTGTGGGGCACAGTTTCTTTATTGTAATATATGTGCATTACCCTACATGGTCATATTAAATATCAATGACATTCAATAGAGTGTCTTAAATGGTGCAAATATGGGTCAGTCTTAACATTCTTTAAGGAGTCTTTTGTCCCATGAATTCAAACTGAATCAAATAATTAAGCAGAACACAATGTCAATAACAATCCAACAGTTTCCTTTTAGGTTTATCTTTTAGAAGATTAAATGCAGAAAAATAAGTTGCTGATTCACCGCTATAGCTTTACATGAATGGCACTTTCCACTTTTTAAGGTTGCTTCATATAGCAAAAATCAAACTTTCTGTTAGAGAAAATGAAGTGCGATCAAAACAAGAAAAGGTAAATTACCTTATTTTGTTCACTCCTAGGGATACAGTACGTCTCTGTGGGAGATGGCCTAAGTGCAGCTGTAATGCAGTGCTATAGATCATGTAGGGATCTATAGTGCTACTTAAGTAGGACTGCAAGTGTACTGTATGCATGTTAGGGCACCCAAACACTGGAATCCAGTCACTCTGCAAAAAGTGGCACCCTTGCCTTCCACTGCATGGAGCAGCATATGCATTTTCACCTCGATAAACAATGAGCATCCTGTGCTGGCAGAGCTCAGTATAGGATATATAGAACTATATAATAAGTTGCAAAAAAATTCATTAATACATCAGTTAAAGCAACAAAAGCAGGAAAATGTGGCATTAGGGTTTCCAACCCTAACATCCCATTTCTCACCCTGAACAGACCCACAGGCGGTGGCAGGGTTGTCTTGGGCCTGTCAGCCCTAACACTCACCCATTCCATTAGAAAATACAGTGACATTGGTACTGTATGGGAGAATGGGGTGAGTAATGCAGTTGATATTTAAGTCTACCCTTCTAGGTCTGTTCAGGGTGGAATGGGGTTAAGGTTGAAACCCAATCCACATTTCCTACTTTTGTCACTTTTAACTTAACAGTTGCAGCAACAAAGTTTTTTGCAACGATTTCCTTACTTTTTGAGATAGTATAATAACATCCCTATTTTTCTGTGGAAGCACAGGGACCTCCAGACCCTGCACTTCCAGTTAAAGGACAACAGCCTTTAGAGGTGGGAATGCAGGGTCTTGACAGTATCTCAGGCACCAGTACAGTGGCCTACAGACCCTGCACTACAATGTCTTTAGGGGTGGGAGCGCATGGCCCTTTGGACTGTGCACTCTTACAGTATCTCAGGCACCTGCACAGTTCCCCCACAGACACTGCGCTACAACATATTTACAAGTGATAGCACAGGGTTCTTTGGACCCTGTGCTACCACAGTACAGTATGTCAGGCAGGAGTACAGTTCCCCACAGACCCTATGCTACACCGTCTTTAGGGCCCTTTTGGACCCTGTGCTACCACACTATGTCAGGCACCAGCACAGTGCACCACAGAACCTGTGCTACAATGTCGTTAGGGGCGGGAGCACATGGTCCTTTGGACCTTGCTCTCCCACAGAGTGTCAGACAGCATCACACTGCCCCATAGACACTATGCTGCAATGTCTTTGGGGTGTATCTCAGGTTCAATACTTGTTCATGAGACAAATTCCTTATTCGTCATGATGAAAAAGGATGAGGACCCATGACGAAAAAAGGAACTCTTCTAATGAAAAAGGTTTCAAAACAAAAAAGTCTGTCCCTAATCCTTTTTCATGAGATGTCACAATCCTTTTTGTCAATGACTTTCGGTGTGATGACTGCCTGCTAAGAGGTACCTGAATTAACTTCTCTCACCCCACCATTTCAGCACCTTGTATCCACTCTCTATTTTCTGACTGGTATTCACCGAGGGCTTCGGCACTATCTGTGAATCTTCTGGTCTGCTTTAGTCCACTACTCAAGCCTGACAATGGACACCAGCATGAAACAAGCCCTGCCAAGGCACACCCTGCTACCAATGCTGGAGAGAGAAAAATCTTCAAAACGCTCCAGGTTCTGGGGCACTTGCTAGCTCTGCCCCCCAGGCTGCACTAACGGACTTTAAATTTTTAGAGGAGTTAGCCCCACTCAAAGACACACTGCAGCTGGTTGTCAATGATCTTCAAGGGATGCAGGCATCACTCGATAAGCTAACAATTTGGACTGGTGATAACGAAGCCAGAATATCATCATTGGACGACTAGAGGACTCGCACCAACCCAGAAGTAACCTCCCTATGGCAATGGATGAAATAGATGGAATCCTGACTGGAGGATCTTGAGGGGAGATCCTGATGCAACAATCTGGTTGTCTTGGGTCAGCCAGAAGGGGAAGAGGAGGGCCAGACAGCTATTGTTTTCACCCAAAAGCTATGTGAAAAACTAGTGTATCCTTCTCCAAATGGGCCCACTTACATCGTAGAGGGCATATATCTCCTTGCACCCTGTGCCTCAGCCTGGCTCTCCTCCAAGACCCATCATCTTCAGACTGCTTAACTACCTGGATAAACATTTTTTTCTTGATCGACTCAGAGACATTAAGGAACTACAGTGGGAAGGTAAGAGAATTTGTTTAGTGCAAGATTTACTATTTACAGTGTGACAGAGGAGAACAGCACTGCATCCATTAGTGTCGAAACTAATAGCCACTGGTATTCGCTATACAGTGTATTATCCTGCAGTTCTTCAAGTCCATAAAGAGGGACAAAGGCTCTCATTTGAGTCTCTGGAGCTGCAACCTGCAATCTTAAAAAGCTGTAACCTGATCTAATTAAATGATTGGGACCCTTCTGATCAACAGTGGTGCTCCCGGTTATCTTCTGGACTTTATATTGGATTTTAGTTTTAACCTATTTGTCTTGAGAACTGTTTGACTGGTAAAATTTTGCCACTATGGGATCTGGCTAATTGTGGGTCCTGAACTAACAGCTGCTGTTCAGATTCCCATTGAAGACCCCCCCCCTCCACATACACACACACACACACTCACTGAACAGTGGCATGGGCACTATGAAACAAATGTGCTGTTTTGCCCTGTGATCACTTTGAAATGCTGTGCAATCTGGCACTGGGGCAAGATAACATCTTCCTATTTGTGTCTAATCTGCACTGTGAGTAGCCACAGCCCTCAGGAATTGTGTTTATTTAGTACTTCTCTTCTGCTGCATGAGTCCCTTCAATACCTCATTTAGTAGTTGGGGAACTTGGAATATTCCTGTTTTGGACATTTCTTAATTTTTCCCCCGATCATAGCAGAACTTGTTGGAACGAGAGACTAATTAAATGGCTACAGTATTGACTGATATCACCTCTCATCCCCTGGGAAGTTATAGCTTATTAGTGATGCTATCCTGAATTCCCAGTCACTGGAGACAGATATTTGATCATTACATTTTACTATTCAGTGGGGCTGCTACCTACTATGTATTAACAGACTGATGATATCAGTAGTGACTGCTCCCCATTATGTTTCATCTGTTGAAACGGTTAATGTTTGGGAACTGGTATACCCTCCCGCTTGGAACTCTGTAGATACTGTACTTTAATGCCACTATTCCCCAGTCATCTGTTCTTAGTTTAATGTTGCTTTGCGTAATGTTGCCCAATTTTATAAGGGGGACTTTATACAGTATTATATCATTTCAGAGTTAAAGATCTTTTCTATACTATCCCATGATTTTCTCCTTTAGTTCAAGGAATTTAGATTTAAGGGGATATGAGGATGCAATAAGTTTTTCTTGTTTTTAATGGTTCCTATATACTGTGAAGGGGGAGGGAGAGTACGGAATGGGAGTAGCTTGCAGAAAATCATGCCGGGTGATTTTGTAGGAGGTCAGTCAGTTGGACTGGGGGGAGTGATTTTGTTTCTATGAGGACTAATTGGGTTTTGGGGATGGGAGGTGGGTGTATTGGAAGGGAGGCAGTTTTTTGGGTAGGGGGATATTACCAGAGAACCTCTGTTATTCTTTCTTCTGGCCAGGTTTTGTCTATTAAGGCTAAGTTGCTTCAATTAATGTTACTATTCCTTTTCCAGTATGAGATATGTCTCATGGAATGTTAAAGGTGCCCAGTCAAGGGTGAAGAGATGTCAGATACTTAAATACCTTAGTTTGATGCATTGTCATATAGCATTCCTCCAGGAGACCCATCTCCTGGCTTTGGAGGGGTCCTTATTCAGACAACAATGGATTGATCAAGTTTTTGCTCTGGGTAACTCTGCTCCTCAAAAGGGGGTAGCAATTTTAATTGCCAGGGGAGTGTAGTTTCAATCTCTGCAGTGTGTGGAAGATCCGTAGGGGTGCTATATTTTTTAAGGGGCATCCTGGATTACACAGAGGTCTTACTGGGCTCTGTTTATGGCCCTGACAAGGACTCCCCAGACTTTTTTACTAGTTTATCTGCTTCCCTAGCTCCCTTTCTTTGGTTGCCTATCATACTGGCAGGTGATTGGAACCTTGTCCAATCTCCTGTATTGGACAGGTCCATTTTTAAGAGGAGAGGGCCCTCACCTGCCCCAAATTCTCTTCATGAACTTATGGAGTCCATTGGCCTCAGTGACCCCTGGTGGCTCTTGAACTCCACTGCTCAGGAATATACATTTTATTCCTCCTTCCCCAAGTCCCTTTCTCATATTAACTACTTTTTAGTTACTAAATCCACATTGTCTGGCCTCTTGGGTACTGGCATTGCCCAGAGAGTGTTATCAGACCACTCTCCTATTTGGTTGGAGGGCTCAATATCCCCTACTTTTCAGCGAGATTGTACATGGAAACTAAATACCAAGTTGATTTAAGAAACAAAAATTATAGCTAGAATTAAAGAAATGCTGGTTCTATACCAGCTGTAGATAAAACCTGGTGTGCTTTAAAATGTGTCTTATGAGGTGAGTTTATTCATCTGTCTTTGATGCGGAAGCGCAAAGGGAAAAGCACAAAGGGGAGGCTCACTCTTTGGCCCTTCTTGAGCATATAAAGGTGTTGGAAGTATCCCTTTCTTTGACTCCCTCAGAAGAAACCCAGGAACAGCTAACTATTTTCAGGGACCAGTATGCAGAGAGCCTGAGGGAGAAGGCTGAATATGCCTTATTTAAAACACATGCCCACTACACTGAACAAGGCGATAAGGTGAGTCACCTTCTTGCCCTGAGGCTCAATAAACAAGAGGAAACTCATTTATTGTTGACCATCTTATCCCTTGAGAGTAACTCCCTCATTACTGCCCCAAGAGACATTGTTTGAGAATTTGAGACTTACTATCACCACCTTTATAGTCCCCCTGAGCAAGCCCCTTTGTGGGAATAAATTCGGGCCTATCTGGCAGACATTCCCCTCCCCTCTTTAAGGCCTGGTCAACAGATGTTTCTTAACAGACCATTAATACCCAGGAGATAGAGGAAGTCATTCGGTCTCTCCACTTAGACAAAACCCCAGGATCTGATGGGCCCCTTCAAATTTCTATAAGTACTTTGAAAAAGAGTTGACCCCTTTGTTGCATCAAATATGTAACTACTTTTGTGAACCCAGCCTCTCAGATCTCACATTGCTGGAAGCATTGATTACAGTTTTTCCAAAGCCTGGTAAATATCGGGATAAGGAGTCCAACTACCATCCTATATCTCTCATGAACTACAATATCAAATTGTTAGCTAAATTTCTAGCTGCTAGGATTACTCAGGTTTGGGAGAACCTAAGTATCCCAGAGCAGGTGGGATTTATGAGAGACTTCCTCTTCTGATCACCTCAGGAAACTCTTTCACATTTTCTGCGTATCCAGGGAAGCTCATCGACCTATGGTGCTGTTCTCCCTGAATTCTCAAAAAGCTTTTGATAGAGTCAGTTAGCCCTTCATATTTACAGTCCTGGAAAGACCTGGCTTTCCACATGAATTTATTCAGTGGATTCAAGTGCTGTATTTAAATCCTAGTGCCAAGGTGTATTGCAATTGCATATTTTTGGCCACTTTTCCTACTTGCTCTGGTACTCAGCAAGGTTGTCCGCTTTCTCCAGTATTGTTTAATTTATATCTTGAGCCCTTACTTTTGCTTCTTAATGCATCTCCCCTTCTTCAAGGTATCCATATTGGCCCCTGTGACCTCAGGCTCTCTGTATATGCTGACAATATACTGCTTCATGTTTCTGACCTGGTGGATTCTATTCCTGTGGCACTAAGTATATTTATGGAATTTGGGAAATTTTCTAATTATAAATTGAACTTGGATAAATCAATGGTAATGCCTTAAAGCTAATGTACTTAAATCAGATATTGAAGCCCTCCAGCTGACTGCCCCGTATTAAATACCTGGGCATTACACTAGCTCCAACAGTGACCCAAATGAAGAAACTAAACTTGGATGACCTCCTTACTATGAAATGACAAGATCTGAACAAGTGATCCCCTCTTTAGCTCCCTCTCTTCAAGGGAGAATTAGTGTAGTAAAGATGAACATTCTTCCCCATTTATTTTATCCTCTACACATGCTGAATCTCAATCTTCCCTTAGTTTGGTTCAAAAAAGTTCACAGCCTTATCTCCAAGTTTCTTTGGCTAAAGAAACCCCCAAGACATTTGTACATCCGGTTAGGAGCCCTGAAGTACAATGGTGGCCTTAAATTGCCTAATTTCTATCGTTACTACCTAGCCAGCCACATGGCAAAATATTTTAAATGGGCTGAAGCTCCTTCTCCCATAGAGGAACCTACTTATGTTCCCCTGTTGCTACTGCTGGAATGCCACCTAATAGCTGAAATGTCTGTCTCTCTGAACTGTCTTCTTATCATTGCCACAAGGCTGGTGCCCTCATCCCTCTGTGTCATCATACTTTTTACCTCCCTGAAAGTTCATGCCCAATTCTGTAGAACCCTAAAGTATGATAATCTTAAAGATATCTCTCAACCACTGTGTCATAACCCCAACTTTAATTTTGGAGGTCGTATGTTAACTCCTGGAGGAATGCTTGCCCTTTTAGGGCTGAGAATTTTGAATTTGGTTGATAATGGATGGACTGGCACTATCCTGGAGCTTTTGGCCAACCTTCAGCTCCTGCCTAATTGTGCATTTAGTATTTATCAGATTTGGCACTTGCTTATTAGTTGGTTTGGTACATCCCCCCTGGTCTATCGATCAAAATGAGCTCATCCACACACTTGGAACCTTAACTTGGCAGCCCCACCCTGTATCAAGAATCTCATCTGCCTTATATCCTAAGTTCCATCCTGAAGCATTGTGACAATTATCCTACTGGTTTTCCTTGTTTTCTGAGAGAGTTTTTCATTGGGACAGACTCTGGCAAGATCTTTATACCCATACTTCTAAGGGCAGGCTTCGCCTTACACAATTCTTTGTTCTAAATAATATATATTTTATACCCGCTAAAGTGGCAGATATGGGGAAAATACTTTCTACCATGTGTTTCAGGTGTGATCAGAAACCAGGATCTCTATTTCATGTTATGTGGGAATGTCCCAAAATTACTCCTTTGTGGGCCCAAATTAGATCCAAGAGGGCCCCCTACTTGGTCTGGAAGAATTATTTATCCCTGAAATCTATCTGGTGGAGGACTATTCACAGATAAGGGCCAAAGAAAGGAGATATTTTTTATCCCTCATTTCCCTCTCAGTGAAGTATCTGGTGTGGCATCACTGGAAAGACCAGTCAACTATTACATATGCCAAAATGGTTTAATGAGCTTCTGCATAATCTTCACCTTGAAAAGATGATAGCCAGCATCGGGGGGAAATTATCTATATACCATAGGAGATGGGATAAACTTCATACCGTACTTTCAATCTCATCTCACTCCTAAAATAATCCTTCACCCTCCACCTTCATTCAGATATCCCCTGAGTTGTGGCACTTCAGATATTACGTCAGTTGGTTACAAGGCACCTGTAACATGTGTCTATATTAGCCTAGGTTGCTTAGTCTTCTAGCCACTGATATAATTGAGATGAGGCAAATCTATTCTTATTGCACACAGGTTCTCTGGAGGGAGCAGGGTGGGGAATGATGAGTGATATAGGGGGTAGATATTGGTTCTGTGGGTTTGTGGTTCTTTGATTTGTATCGTTATTGGTTGTTGTTGGTTGTATTTGTTTGTTAATTGTTTAACTGTTATAGAAATTAATAAAGTATATTGAATTAAAAAAAATCCTTTTTCATCATGATGAAAAAGGATTATGATGTCTCACAAAAAAAGGAATCCATCTGACAAAAAAGGATTATGGAAAAGGCAGCACACCTAAGCTATGTCTTGTGAGTAATTTTGTATTTTACAATAAAATGTTTTTGAAAGCTTGGCTGTTGTCCAAAGCTTGCTGCCTTTTCCATGCTCTCTCACTCAGTGGCACAGCCTAGTTGCTTGTGAAGTATTGTCCTTGCTTGCCACTAGTGAAAAAGGATTAGTGACTTTGCGACCAAATGGCCCTGCCTATAATCCTTTTTCATCAGATGTCATAATCCTTTTACGTCATGATGAAAAATGATTTGGATACCTTACAAAAAAAGGAATTTGTCTGACAAAAAAGGATTATCTGCAGGGCCATCTGGTCAGAGAGGTTCTAATCCCTTTTCACCAAGATGAAAAAGGATGATGACATCTCACAAAAATAAGAATTTGCTGATGAAAAAGGTTTAGGACAGCTCATGAAAAAGGATGACTTTTTAAAATCCTTTTTCGTAAGATGTTCTAATCCTTTTTTTTGTCAGCAAATTCCTTTTCTGTGAGCTGTCACAATCTTTTTTTGTCATGATAAAAAAGGATTAGGACTTCTATGACCAGATGGCCCTGGCAGTAATCCTTTCTTGTCAGATGAATTCTTTTTTCATGATGATGAAAAAGGAATATGACATCTCACAAAAAAGGAATTTGTCTGACAAAAAGGATTACCATCAGGCCCGTCTGGTCAGAGAAGTCCCTAATCCTTTTTCATCAGAAGAATTCCTTTTTTGTGAGCTGTCATACTCCTTTTTTGTCATCATGAAACAGAAATGGAAGAGAGTCAGAACAAAGGATTTAATAAAATAAAAATAAGCATTCTGATGCCACATAAAATTAAACTTAAGGCACACAACAATACAGGACATTCTGATGAACAAGATACATACTGATGTAACTCCATTACAAATGGGGGTCCCCAAAAAGTCTTCCTTGAGCTTGCCTAAATGCTCACTGTCAGGCTGGTGTCCTGCGTTCCAGCCGCTTAAACATTAATGTTAGAGATTGCTTATAAAGCCTCTGTGTTCTGTCTCTTTAAGAGCTGCCTGATTGCAGTTATAATTGAACTGGGAAGATGGCTTAGTGCTTCCATGCTCGAGTACCACCCGAACTGCCCAATAATTGCTCTGTTTCTGCCATCGCTAATTGCACAGAAGGAGCTCTGTTTGAAGATGTGCTGGTGTACTGATTTATCTATTAGAGGAGTGATAATATTGCAGTTTATTTTAACCTGCCTTCTTTGCAGCAAGGGATGTTCTGCTTATCTCCACCATCTTGGTCCCGAACTGCCAAATTGGACCAATCAGTACTTTGGGACTCTAAAATGGAGCCTGCTTACAGGGGTTGTGTGGAGTCAAAATCTGTGGAAGTTGTAGTTCTGGGTTATTGGCTCTTTTTTGCACCTAGAGGGGAAGCCTTGTTGTGACTGACAGCTGAGTCAGCCAACCGAACATTTGGATCATGGGGACATCCCCAAGCTGCCTGCTGTCTGGGGCAGATCAAAGTTGGAAGCTGAAGAAGCAACAGCTCAAGACAGTCAAGCAGCCATCTGCGTAGTTTTGTGTGGGAGAACTGTGGAAAGGCCAGAGTTTTGGCCTGCGTGTCTGTCTGCCACCCTGAGGGGGAAGGAGAGAGTTGTTTATGGACTAAATCTGAGTAAAGAAGCAAAGCAAGTCACTGATTTGGGACCAGACTCATACCTGAGGAAGACAGAAGATTCTTGTGAATGCGATCAGCCTGTCAGAAATTCCATGCTACCTCTTAACTCCCAGTTTGTGCAGAGACTGTGCGACAGTGACCGGAGAGTAACATGCCTGGTACTGTAGAATTTCTGACATATAAATGTGTTGTGTATTGAAAGTGGGTCATGATTTGGTTCCCCACTGTGTGAACTGTGTTCTACTTGCTGGAAGTTGTATCCAGCCAAATCGGACTGAATCCGCGGTTGTCTCCATGCGACCGGGCCTTGCCATGTGGGCCCTGCCAGACTACCCCACTACACAGAGAAATCCATCGATGAGAGACCTGCCTGGGGATCAGCCCCCTGCTCCATGCCTGAACAGGAACAATGTCTCGGTGAATCGTGTCGGCCCTGCTTCTCCTGGCACTCCAGGTTCACCACCTGCTGTCTCGATTTTTGTCCAGCCTGTGTCCAGTCTTGTTTATTGTGAGTAATGACCGGGGTAGCTCCCTGGGACAATAACCTAATCTAAATGTGTCATCTGATTGTCTTGTTGTTTCTCTTTCTTCATGAACTGAGCCATCTGGCTCTGGATTACAAATAGTGTGTATTGTGCATGTTGTTTTTTCCATCACAGGGCCCCAACCAGCTGCGACGCCAGCCTACCCCAGGCAATGGTCCTGGCTAGCCCATCTCTTCTCCACCTGGGTACCCAGAGAATGTGATTGTTTAGGGACTCTGTATGCATGCATAACTGTTTGATTGATAGAGCATTTAAGCAAATCAACCTGATTAAGCCCATTCCTTGTTCAAGTTCCCTGAATAAATCAGATCTAACTTTTTCTGCATTCAACCTGACTGTGGTTCCAGTTTGTGCCAAGAGTACTGTACTGTTGCTATTTGCTGTGCCTAACCTTGTTTTATAGAGGGTCCCCAGAGTGGAGCCAGAGGAACCAGCCCTGGTGGTAAGTGCAAACAGTGTGTGTACGTGTAAGGTGTATCGGGGGTATTGTGAAAGTGACTATTGGGTATTGTTCCAGCCACTAGCAGAGAAACAGTGAGGTTACAATGTTCCAGTGGGCTGTGCCCAGGTTAGCTTGACCCCTACCAACACTGACCTCTGGGTGGAGGCACCCGTTTCAGAACTCAGGCCCCTTGACCTGTTACTAGCCAAGCAGGTAGGGGTAGTAGCCCTGGGGATAGTGCCACCTAGGGGTTACATCTTGGAGGCACCACTGGGATTAGCATCCTCTAGTGGTCAAAGGAAGGAATTACCTCATTATGCTCAAAATTTGTGAAAAAATGGAAGAGCTTGCTATGCCTAAGCTCAAAATCACCCCCATAAGCTGTTAGTACACTGAATGATGAGGTGGAGTGAGGCTGAAGGGTTAGATCCATGACAGACACTCCTGTTACAGGATGTCCCCTTAGGGACCACAAATGTTGTTATTGTAGAAGTTGTGGAACATGTCAAAGGTCTGGGAAAAGTTGAAGTAAAGGGGAGGGATTCAGACCTGTTTGAGTAGACCATGGTAGTCTTACTGTTCTGCAGTTTTCCCATAGATCTGGAGAAGGTACCCCCTGTTATTCTGCCAGAAGGGGCCCAGAAGAGGTGGAGGATCATTCACCTGCATAGTGGTCCAGCTACTCTGGGTGGGTTCCCCAGTATAGAGGGGTTCAAGGACAAGCTGCTCAAGCTATTAGCTTCTGAGGGGTGAACTGTCCAAGAGTTAGTGAAGGTGTTAGACTTTTCTGAAGAACCCATGCCACTGCAGTCCCCGGTCACATCTCCTGCTTCCCCAAAGAGTTCTCCCATGGTCACCTCCCCCATAATAATTCCTTCTGTGCAACTGGACTCTTATCATAGGCTTAGACTTTTCTTGGGCACAGTCCCAGTGCCCACAGGGGAGGATGACCTCAAAACCTGGATGGACTATGCTACCCCCTTGGTACAGAAGTGGCAGTGCTCTGAGGGGGAGTAAAGAAAGAGACTCATGGAAAGCTTGAGGGGCCCTGCACTGGAGGCCATCCATTTCCTATGCACCACTAGCCCAGAGGCTACTACAGCTGAATACCTCTCTGCATTGGAAGGAGTTTTTGGGAGAACTGAGTCGGTGGATGATTTACTGTGGAAATTCAAGTCTGCCAAGCAATGGAAGAATGAGAAGTTGTCTGTTTGTCACTAGAATTGAGAGGGCTCTGCAGAGGACCCACAGAAAAGGAGGGGTGCCAGCTGAGGAACTGAACTGGGTCAGATTGAATCATATTCTCAAGTCTGTCAGGTACTCCAGTGTGAGGATGCTGAAGTTTAAGTTGCAAGACCGGAAGGCTAGCCCTCCCAAGTACTGTCACCTCATGAAAGAGATTTGTGAGGCAGAGAATGATGAAGAGGGCTGGGAGCCCTGTGCTGGGGTTATTTGTACATGCCAGGCCCCTGAGAGAAGTGATGAAGATGAGGCACAGTAGTTGAGAAATTTTATTAAAGAATTAACAGAGTTGAGGGGTAACACTCAAGCCGCCGAGGCGGGCAGAGATCCTGACCTCTACCAGGCACCCCCTGAGATAAAAAGTGGGGTGGGAGTGCATGTTGTCTCTTCAGAAACCCGGACTGTGGATAACCTATTGGAAGAAGTACAGGATTTCAAAGCCCTGGTGGGGGACCTACTACAAGCCTCACAAACCCCCAAGCTGGGTGGGAATCTAGAGTATCAAGGACACAAGCCACAAGTCAAAGAAAACTGTGAAGTGTCCCTGATGTGCCCAAACCTGGAGACAGCCTGCAACCCCTTCAAGACCTGAGAGGACCTGCATTTTTCTACCACTGCAGGGAGGATGGACACACTCATTTCTTTTGTCACTCACCAGAGAATCTATGAAAGGTTACCACCAGACTATTAGCCTTGATTCAATGGAACAACAATCGGCCACCAGGTGGAGCTGCTCAAAAAAGTTACTCTTCAAAGGCTGCCTCCAAGTCGACATCTAAGTCTGTGCCACCTGAATGGTCCAAGGTGGTGGGTCCTTCAATGGAACAGGTATTGGAAGCACTTGTCTGATATGCCCCTACAACCCTTGGAATGCTTACATGTCTGGGAATTGAGTGAGAAGTCTTCTCCATATTCAGGGTATATTCAGATCTGGCTGTCTTTCCCTACCTTGGTGGCTAGAGTGGATGAACAAGTCAAGACCCTGGCCTTAGTGTGTCCCCCTACTGGACTGTATGATGGGGTTCCCCTGTTAAGTGGGACCAAAGCCCATATGTTTGGGAGGCTGGCCAACTCTGCTATGAGAAACAGGGGCAATAAACTGGGAGAGCCTTAAGAATTCCAGCTCTGATCAAGAGGGCCTATGATTTGCAACAGAATCCCAAGGAGATAGACCAGGATGAACTGGTAGGGGTTGTGTGGAAGAAGGATCCCGATTCAATGGTACTGGCACCTAAAGCCCAGTGTACCATTCAAGGGGAGGTCCACCTCTGGAAAGATGTCAAGAACAAGATATTGATGTTGGATGTGCCAAGCGATGGAAAATTGCCAGAAGGGTTCTTGGTCAAGCCCAGCATCTTGCCAGCTCATGCTCATGCCTATGCATGACGAGTGATGGTCCAGATTCACAAGGTGTCAGATCAAGAGATCCGAGTGAACAGAGGATGCACCCTAGCTATAGTACACTATGTAGACACTGCAGTGTTGCCCAGCAACAAGCACCCTGGTGAGATGGATAGAGTAACTCCAGACTTGTTTGACTTTGGTGACTTCCCATTGCCAGATGAATGGAAGACTAGAATTAGTAAGAAACTTGCTCAGAGAGATCAAGTGTTTCTATTGAAGGAATGGGATATGAGATGTGTCCAAGGTGAGGAGCATCACATATGCCTGCACGATGAATGGCCATTTCGAGAGCTGTCTCATCGCCTAACCCCAGCAGACATAGATGATGTGAGAAGACACCTGCAACAAATGTTTATGGCTGGGCTGATACAAGAATCCAGGAGCCCATATGCTTCTCCCATTGTGGTTGTGCATAAGAATAATGGGTCCATTAGAATGTGCATCAATTATCGAACCCTGAACCGGTGGACCATCCCCGATCAATATACCATGCCCCGTATACAAGACAATAACCCATTGACCTATGTTCAGACTTCAGCTAAGTTAGACGTCACAGGGCATCGGTGGCTTTCTGCATTATCTACCTATGATTATGCTGTCAGATACTGGTCAGGTCTGAATCATATTGATGCTGATGCCCTATCCCGAAAGCCCACTTCCAAGAGTGACTGGGTCAGGCTGTCTGAACCTGACATCCAACCATTGTGCCAAAAGTTTGATAGAGATGAACAGATGTCTGTGGACACAGCGGACTGCATAGTAGATTGCTTGGGCCCTTCTGATACCTGCATACCAGCTGCATACTGCCACTTCTCTGCTCTAGATATTAGTGCACTACCTCAGTTTGACAATGACAGCCTTCAATGGGCTCAATCCCAAGATCCTATGATTCAGCCAGCCCTTGATGCCATTCATGCAGGGAAAGATGTGTCCAAGTTGCATTCCCCTGACTTGCAAACTGCTTTATTGTTTAAAGAAGGCCCCAGGTTGAAGTTGCTCAATCATTTGTTGTATAGAGAGACAGTAGATCAGGGTGGCCAAGAAGACAAGCAACAATTGGTCCTGCCCACGGCTTTCAAAGATTTGGTAGTGAGGTCCCTCCACAATCATATGGGCCACCTCGGTATTGACAGGACCCTAGACCTAGTATGATCTCGATTCTACTGGCCCAAGATGGGGGCCAATGTTGAGCACCACGTATGGACTTGTAGCCGCTGCCTGCAGAGAAAGGCCCTGCCTCAGAGGGCTGTACTCCTCGTCAATATTACTACCAGCACCCCAATGGAACTAGTCTACACAGACTTCTTGTGTTTAGAGCCTGATCAGCAAGACATTGGCAATGTGTCAGTGGTTATGGATCATTTCACATGGTATGCACAAGCTTTTCCCACCAAAGATCAAAAGGTATCTACCATGGGCAAGGTGCTGGTGGAAAACATTTTCATCCACTATGGTTCCCCCCAGCAGATTCACTCTGATCATGACCAAGACTTTGAGAGTTGGCTAATCAAAGAAATGCTTTCTCTATGGGGGTGCAAAAGTCAAGAACCACCCCTTATCACCCATAGGGGGACCCTCAACCAGAATGCTTTAACTGCAGCCTGCTAGACATGCTAGGTACCCTCCACCCAAAAGACAAGCATAAATGGAATCAGCAGATTAGCACCTTGGTACATGCATACAACTGCACGAAAAATGATGCTAGCAGGTTCTCTCCCTACCACCTCAAATACGGGAGAGAGGCCCGGCTGCCTGTTGATGTCCATTTTGGGGTATCTACAGATGTGGTCCAAGCCACAAATTACCTACAATATGTACAAAAACTGAAAGTTCAATTGAACCATGCCTATTAACTGGCCCAGACAATGGCCGCCAAGAGAAATTTAGCCAGCAAAGAGAGGCATGATAGAAAGGTAAAGGCTCAAGAGCTTCGGCCTGGAGACCGTGTGTTGTTGTGAATTTTAGGACTGCATGGTAAACATAAAATTGCTGGTCTATGGCACCATCTTCCCCATGTAGCAGTTTGAAAGTTGGATGATTTGCCAGTGTACAAAGTGTGACCTGAGAACAACTCCAAAGCCATCAAGACCATGCACCAAAACCACCTGCTGCCTATTGGCCAAGTGATTGAGGTTGAACCCTCAGAGAGTGATCCCCCCCTGGGCTGGTGACTCATGCTGCTGCAAGAAAGAGACAAAGTCAACCTACCCCAGTGGTCACAGAATTAAGGTTTTCTCTGTAGCAGGCCCAGAATGATAATGACTGTCAGTCCACTTCTGACGAAAGTGAATGAAACCCTGCCTATTATCCACTTATGAACAGAGTCAGCTGTTTTGAGGTAACCCCATGATTAATTGTGGGGATGAAGCTGGGCCTTCTGGACAGTCTAAGCTCCCAGCTTCATCCTTGGAGCCAATGCTCCCTGAAAGTGAAGTACAAAGTATCACATCTGAAGATGCTGAGTCTCTGTGTTTTGTGGAACTGTAAGATTTGCCTGAAGGAGAGACTGATGGTATGAGTCTTTCTGGTGACATATCAGAACTTAAATAACACTATGAGAGTGCTGACAATCCCCCTTCAGTGCCAGAGTGTCTTCAAAATGAGCAAAATGTTGTGGCAACAGAGCCTACAGAGCAAGGCGCTGACATTGCTCCAAGTTTGGACATTTCTACCCAGGCCGTGGCACCCCTCATAAGCGATGAAAGTCCCAGGACCAATGCTGAGAGTACTGAGACTGTGATTGTTCCCCCCAGAAGTACTGGCCGAGCTGTCAAGCCAGTAGTAAGCTTCAGTTATGATTCTCCCGGGAGGCCAGTGGATTTGTCTCTCAGTGTGGTCCACAAAGGGGTTTATGTTTCACAGAGTTCACTGCCCAAACTGAGCCTAAGCACCAATTCCAGGTTGATTGTTCTGCCTTCTAGGTATGGTGCCCCGCCCCATCTAGCCCCAAGTCAGCTGATACGGAAAGGCCCCCTCTGACACAGTTTAATGTGCAAGAAGTTATTACATGATTTTGCATAGTAATGTGTAAATTACCAGTGTGAAATGTGCCTGCTGTATTATCAGAATGGATATAGTATTGTGAAGTGCAGGGAATATGTATAGTAAAGGTATACATTTACGTTGATTAATGCATCAGATGTCACTTGCATAACATGCTAATGGTATGAATGTATAGTGTAATTTGCATTTGCAAATATTGTGATGGTACCGATTTGATGTGGACATCAAGTTTTTCCAGGCAGGGACGAGTGTAACCCACCCTACAAATGGGGGTTCCCGAAAAGTCTTCCTTGAGCTTGTCTAAATGCTCACTGCCAGGCTGGTGTCCTGCATTCTAGCCACTTAAACGTTAATGTTAGAGAGCACCTCTAAAGTCTCTGTGTTCTGTCTTTTTAAGAGCTGCCTGATTGCAGTTATAATTGAACTGGGAGAGGGGCTAAGTGTGTCCATGCTCGAGTCCCACCTGAACTGCCGAATAATTGCTCCGTTTCTTCCATCGCTAATTTTGAAGAGGGAGCTGTGTTTGAAGATGTGCTGGTGTACTGATTATCTATTGGAGGAGTGATAATATTGTAGTTTGTTCTAACCTGCCTTCTTTGCAGTGAGAGGTGTTCTGCCTATCTCCACCATCTTGGTTTCAAACTGCCAAATTGGACCAATCAGTACTTTGGGACTCTAAAATGGAGCCTGCTTACAGGGGTTGTGTGGAGTCAAAATCTGTGGGAGTTGTAGTTCTGGGTTGTTGGTGCTTTTTTGCATCTAGAGGGGAAGCCTTGTTGTGACTGACAGCTGAGTCAGCCAACCGAACCTTTTTGATCATGGGGACATCCCCAAGCTTCCTGCTGTCTGGGGCAGATCGAAGTTGGAAGCTGAAAAAGCAACAGCTCAAGACAGTCAAGCAGCCGTCTGTGTAGTTTCGCGCAGGAGAACTGTGGGAAGGCTGGAATTTTGGCCTGCATGTCTGTCTGCCGCCCTGAGGGGGAAGGAGAGAGTTGTTTATGGACTAAATCTGAGTAAAAGAGCAAAGCAAGCCACCAATTTGGGACCAGGTTCATACCTGAGGAAGACCAAAGATTTTGCTGAATGCGATCAGCCTGTCAGGAATTCCATGCTACCTCTGAACTCCCGGTTTGTGCAGAGACTGTGTGACGGTGACCGGAGAGCGGCTTGCCTGGTACTATAGAATTCCTTACATGTAAATGTGCTGTGTATTGAAAGTTGGTCGTGATTTGGTTCCCCACTGTGTGAACTGTGTTCTGCTTGCTGGAAGCTGTATCCAGTGCAATCGGACTAAATCTGTGGTTATCTCCATGCGGCGAGGCCTTGCCATGTGGGCCCTGCCAGACTACCCCACTGCACAGAGAAAGCCATTGACAAGAGACCTGCCTGGGGATCAGCCCCCTGCTCCATGCCTGAACAGGAACAATGCCTCAGCAAATCATGTGGGCCCTGCTTCTCCTGGCACTCCAAATTCACCACCTGCTGTCTCGATTTTCATCCAGCCTGTGTCCAGTCTTGGGGTTTGTGAGTAATGACCAGGGTAGTTCCCTGCTACAACAACCTAATCTAAGTATGTCATCTGATTGTCTTGTTGTTTCTCTTTCTTCATGAACTGAGCCATCTGGCTCCAGATTACAAATAGTGTGTATTGTGCATGTTGTTTTTTCCATCACAGGGCCCCAACCAGCTGCGATGCCGGCCTACCCCAGGCAACAGTCCTGGCTAGCCCATCTCTTCTCCACCTGGGTACCCAGAGGGTGTGACTGTTTAGGGACTCTGTATGCATGCATAACTGTTTGATTGATAGAGCATTTAAGCAAATCAACCTGATTATGCCCCTCCCTTGTTCAAGTTCCCTGAATAAGTCAGATCTAACTTTTTCTGCATTCAGCCTGATTGTGGTTCCAGTTTGTGCCAAGAGTACTGTACTGTTGCTATTTGCTGTGCCTAACCTTGTTTTACAGGGGGTCCCCAGGGTCAAGCCAGAGGAACCAGCCCTGGTGGTAAGTGCAAACAGTGTGTGTATGTGTAAGGTGTATCAAGGGTATTGTGAAAGTGACTATTGGGCATAGTTCCAGCCACAAGCAGGGAAACAGGGGGGTTACAGTGTTCCAGAGGGCTGTGCCAAGGTTATCTTGACCCCTACCAACACTGACCTCAGGGTGGAGGCACCTGTTTCAGAACTCAGGCCCCTTGACCTGCTACTAGCCAAGCAGGCAGCGGTAGTAACCCCGGGGATAGCGCCACCTAGGGGTTACACTTGTCTGTCTGCAGAAGATATCCCTGGGCTGAGTTATGACAGTTTGTTTAGACTGAAATAAAAAACATGATGGCAGCTGATGAAGAAAGGATTTTTTTCTGATGAACAAGGATCCTAATGATCCTTGTTCATGAGGTGTCAAAATCCTTTGTTGTCAGAGCAAAATCCTTTTTTGTTCCATGCAGCTATCCAAAAGCTATTATATATATATATGTATGTATGACAAAGAACCTTAGTGTGCAAGCACTGAGGAAAGGGTTACCTCAAAGGGCATCGGCTGGGAAGCCAAGTTTCAAAGAAATACAAAATCACACATACCCCCATAATGCAAAGCATCATGGGCTGTGTATGCAAATTACCACAAAATATTATGTTGGTTAACTTTAAGCAAAAATGCATGATGCTGAAAGGCCTCTCACACAGTCTGCAAAGGGTGCCAACAGAAGACACAGACACGTGTTTTGTCCTACCAGAATTCATCAGTGTGCCATATATATATATATATATCTATATATATAGATATAGATATATCTATATATATATATATATATATATTTATTGAGAGATACAGAATGTATCTGATGGTGAAGTGTACAATACCGAGCAACGAAAAATGACCATTGAGGTGTTAATGAAATCATACAACTGTGAGCCTGAAGTGGACCGTATGAGCTTCTTAGGCCCTGAGATGATAATATTTAATGAATATATGAGACTTTGCTCTGAGAAGCTTTATATATTATATTTGGTTGGTCATTTTAAAGCATTTTGGTGGTTGCTGTATATCCTACTAAGGTGACTGTAACATGTGTTAATAGGTGGTTGTTACATTACACAGGGGCAGTAGTGCCTATATATTAAGGTTGCGTTGGGGTTTCATTAAAGATGCACTGTCAGCTTATCCCCTATTTTTTTCAGTATGGAGTATATAAAAAGTCAAAATTTGTGCTGGCACTCCATGTCAGATGCGCGTTCTCGGCATATATTCGCTTCCGTGTGACGGGGTATTTTCGGTCAGGCCGCTGGAAAGTAAAAGAAGGAAAATGGCAAGCATTCTCACTTGTGGCACATTTAGGAACATTATGTGTGACATATGTGATAGATAGGTGCATAGAGGTGCACTGATAGACTCAGAAACAACAAGCATTTGTCAATGCTGAATGTTGTTTGTTTGTTTGTGCTGTTTAAGTATTTGGAAGTGATAGTTCCATGCCTTCCTCCCAAGACATCCACTGCATCTTTCCATTCAGTATTCACAGAAGAGTGGGAGAGGCAAGGGACACAGCAGTACAGCAGTTGCCAAGGGGGTGAAGAGGTGGACAATAGTCCATTCAGAGGCAAAAGAGTCCTGCAGGAGCTCATTAAATTGAAGGTGGACAAAGCGATGGAACCAGATGGCATACGCCCAAGGATATTAAGAGAACTGCAAAGGGAGATAGCAGTAGCGCTGGCAGCCATGTTCACTGAGTCATTCAACATGAGTGAATTGGAGGAGGGCACATGTGGTCCCTCTTCACAAGTCCGGCAGCAGGGAGGTGGCAGGAAACAATAGGCCATTCAGCCTCACCTCAGTAGTGGGGAAGATCATGGAGACATTGCTTAAAGAAAGGATAGTGGGGCATCTAGAAGTCATTGGAGTCCAGGACCATAGACAACATGGATTCACAATGGAGACATCATGTCAGAAAAATCTGGTTGATTTCTCTGACTGGGTGACAAAGGAAGTGAATCAGGGTGGGGCAGTGGACAACGCTTACCTTGATTTCAGCAAAGCCTTTGACACCATCCCATATAGGAGGCTGATAAACTAGCTGGGTAGGCTGGGCATGGGGGAAAGGGTGGTAAACTGGGTTAGAAACTGGCTAACAAACAGGAGGCAGAGAGTGTTGGTAAATGGTGTGCAGTCTAAGGAGAGAGGGTCACCAGTGGGGTGTTGCAGGGATCGGTCCTGGGGCCAGTACTGTTCAATGTTTTCATTAGTAACATTGCAGAATGTCTAAAGGGAATTATTTCACCAAATTTTCAACATAGCCATTTAAGACCTCTGCTCATGAACAGTGTCACTGTGATTTTCTTAATCTGTCCCAAACATTGACTGCGCACACCAAATGCGCCATTGTGCGCTACATGCACAGAAACACATTTTGGGTGACATGAAAAATGACAGCTGCACTGCTCATAGGAGGTGTGGTAAAATAGCAATGTTGAAAATCTGGAAGTGCAAATATTAAAATTTGCGAACTTATGGTGATGTGCGTGGAACTGTAATGCGCTAAATAAAACAGTCATTTTAGAATTTTTCACCAAATTTTCAAACTAGCCATTTAAAACCTCTGCTCATGAACAGTGTCACTGTGATTTTCTTAATGTGTCCCATACAATGATTTACACACCGACCGCGCCATTGTGCGCTACATGGGCTGAAACATGTTTTGGGCAAGATGTGAAAAATGACAGCTGTGCTACTCATCAGGAGGTGTGGTAAAATGGCAATATTGAAAATCTGGATTGAAAATATTGAAAATTCACAAACTTACGAGTGTGCATAGGATCAGCGCAAAAAATGCTCATAAAACAGTCATTTTGGGGAATTTTTCCACCCAGTTTTCAACATAGTCATTTTAAGACCTCTGCTCATGAACACTGTCACTGTGATTTTCTTAATCTGTCCCAAACATTGATTGCGTACACCAACTGCGCCATTGTGCTCTACATGCATGCAAACACATTTTGGGTGACATGTGAAAAATGACAGCTGTACTGCTTATAAGGAGGTGTAGTAAAATGGCAATGCTAAAAATTTGGAGTGAAAATATTAAAAATTAGCGAACTTACGAGCGTGCATAGGAACTGCGCAATGCATGCTTTTAAAACAGTCATTTTTAGGAATTTTTTCACCAAATTTTCAACATAGCCATTTTAAGACCTTTGCTCATGAACAGTGTCACTGTGATTTTCTTAATGTGTCCCATACATTGATTTCACACACTGACTGTGCCATTGTGCACTACATGCGTGGAAACACATTTTGGGCGTGATGTGAAAAATTACAGCTGTACTGCTCCTAAGGAGGTGTGGTAAAATGGCAATGTTGAAATCTGGAGTGCAAACATTAAAAATTCACAAGCTTACGAGAGTGCATAGGAACTGCGCAACGCACACTCGTAAAACAGTCATTTTTAGGAATTTTTTCACTAAATTTGCAACATAGGCTTTTTGAGAGCCCACCTTATGAACACTGGCACTGTCATTTTGTTAATTGGTCCCAAAAGGTGATTACACGCAGTGACCGCAAAATCACCCTTTGGGCCCGATTAATGCCATGACAGTAACAGAATTCATGAGGAGGGGTTCCAAAAACCCCATGTTGAAAATTTAGTGCCAAAATTCAAAACATTGCCTGAGATATGCATTAAAGTTGAAAAAACCCTATCTATCCCATCATACAGCTTACCGGCATTTCCTCAGTTCGCGGTCAGTTTGAAGAGTGCAGACATGTTCCGGTCCACAAAGATCATCGCACCAAGGTCGGAGGTAAGTATGGGATGAGGGGGTGGAGGAGGCAGGGTGAGCAGTGGGTGGGTGGAGTGCGGGTTATGGGAGAAGGAGAAGCGCCGAGGACAGTTTTGTATTTACAGTTTTTTTAATAAGGCGATGAGGGACTTTTCCACACTGGGGTGGGCTCCCAGTGTGACAGCTGAAAGGCTGTTTGGGGGGCTGGAGCCGATGGGGGTGGGCACCACGTCGGCCATAGCCACATTTGACCATGCTGGGTGGGCTCCCAGCGTGGCACCTGGATGCTTTGGGGGCGTGGGGCCGATGGGGATTGGACACCCCGTCCAGACATAACAAATTTTGCCATGCTGGGGTGGGCTCCAGCATGGCACCTAAACTTGCGGGGCATGGAGCTGACGGGGATTGGGCACCCACATCAGCCATACAGTGTGTGCATGGGGGGGAGGGGGAAGGCGCATGAGCACACGGTATGCATGCATGCGCGTGTGTGTGTGAAGGGGGGGAGCTTCCCTTTCAACTGTACGACCACTGCATTTTCAACTGCTGTCATAGACAGCTGTAGCAGTGATTGGGGAACTGGGGCTGCGCCTGCAAACACACTGACTGAATTGGAAGACGGGTGCCACACCTCCGAAAACTCAGATGATGGCACTATGTTTCTTGCACATGCGTGCAAGCAACATAACCACGAGGGGAAAAGCTGACAGTGCCGCTTTAAAAATAGCCATTTTCTGAGCCTTATATCTCAGCTGTCTTAGACCCTAGGACTGCAAAATGTGGCATGCACCTTCTCAGCCCTAGGGTCTCTCAACCATCCTACATTTTATAAATATTAGTTTTGTAGTTTTTGAGATATTAAGGAATGAAATAATGTATGTTTGCACAATTTGCTACCTCAATTTTTGTGCTCAGCTAAAAGACGGTAAAGAGTTGATGTATGAAACATACAATTATTGTAGGTATCACATGGGAATAGGTCCTTTTGGGGTTTTGACTAAACTGACTTAATTTGTTTTTAAGTTAATTATAATTTATTGTTTACACGTACGATCCAAAATAAATCTGAAAAAATAGGTAGAACTTAGTATAGACATTTTTTCATGTTAAAGTTCAACATAAACAAATAGTTTAAGGTATGATAACTTTTATTTGGTAAAAGTTAAGGGGGACAGTGAGTTTATGAGGAAAGGTTAGTATGAGATCCAAAATGTATTTTTCTTAAAATAATTGATTAACAATAATTACTTATCTTTGATTAAAAAATGAAAGTCTTTGCAGCAATCTTTCATGGATATTATTTTTCCTGTATAATGTACATGTAGCATGAATATTGAAAACCATTTTTTTAAAAATATTCATGCTGAGCGGTGTTTTTCTTGTACCGTGCAAAGATTTTCAAACTGACCATGAAGTTATAAAGTATTTCTCATAATATACATACATGTACTGTATGGTAATTTTTGTGTTTTGCAATGATTTGTAAAAGAATCTTCATGCAGTAAAAACTAGTTGCAACGATTCATAAGCTATATAAATCTTCATGCAGTAAAAATTATTTGTGAAACTGCATAATAGTTTTTTACATTTAAATGTGCAAGCTTTGCTTATTGCTTTTGAAAATATATGCAGTTTTCTTTATTAATTGAGACAATCTGTATTTTGCAACTAGTTTTAGTAAACTTGATTTTATATTTAGCTCTTCAATCACAACTTAACACTTATGTATGTGATGCACTTTTAAGTTGTACAATATCTGAATACTGAAAGAACAACTACTACAATGTAATATGATTTTGAAATAATACCTTACTTATAAAAAGGGGTGGTTTAAGCAAAATATGAATATTAAAAAAAATTCAAGCGTGAGTAAATTACTACACAATTTTCTTAGAAAATTAGGACATTTATGGCAAAAAAAACATGTTAATGTTAATTAGGGTATCTACCACACAAAATGCAAGACTAACAAAGGTTGGAACTACAGTAAACTGTTAGGGTTGCAGACACAATGCAAACAAACTTTGAAAATATCCTATTAGGGTTCTTGGGTTCAACACCCACCCACCCTACCATGCTCCCTGCTCTCATGACCTAGGTACAGTCTACAGGTACAAGGCAAAAGATTAATGGCATGGTACCTCATACAGGGTCCATGTAATAAAATTGGTATATAGCAACCTTAATCCTCACTATCCTACCAGTGTCACCAGGGTGAGACAAATCAGTTAGTCATACTACTAACTGAGTACCTGCCCCTGAAGTGATTTCTGAGTCGGTGACCTGTGCCAAAGGGCAGGGATTGGTGATTTTCAGTTGATGGGAGGCTAGCACCTGGCACACAGTGCCAGTTCCCAGTGTCCTGAAAGTTGCCTCTTAGAGTCTGGTGTCAAGAAAAGCACTTGTTTGTGGTGGCTGCTGTTGAAGAGAGCCCTTAAGGTGGGGGGTGCCTCCTCTCCAGCAAGAGAAAAAGATGTTTTGAAGAAAGAAATGCTGTAGATGCCTGCGGAGAGAAAGACGTTGTCCCAGGGAGTTCTGTGGGCAAAGGATCTCAGGTGATGCTCACTCTATTTTACATTTAAAGTGACTGGTTTGGCATCCAGCTGTGCCCTCCCTCCTTATATGAGAAACAGTGACTGTGAAGTTACAGAATTCCTGTCTGAAAACAGCAATTCACCTCTGAGTGTAAAGAGTGGGCCAGTATTTCCCCAAAAGGTCTGTGTAGTGCCAGTATGCACTAGACAGGAAGCCCAGGAGGGCAAAATGTTTTTGTTTTAAAAGTGCAAATGGTTGTGAGAGGAGTGTGTAAGCAATAATACCCTCCAGGGTGGGTGGTATTGTGCTATACCAGACCGCCCAGGGGCGTAATGAGGCCCGGCGCCACGGGCAGAGGGGCCTTATAACCTGGAAGGTCTCTGGTATATTTAATACTGCCCACCCTGGAGGGCATTATTGCGCTGAGAAAATGGGCACTGTCAAAAAAATAAGTTTAATAAGAAAAATGTCAATGAAAAATGTATTAAAGTAAGATTTTTAATTAAACAGTTCCTCCGCCTGCATTTTTGAAGTTGATTGCTATGGTTACAGACACAGGTGGCAACAGTTTGTCCACTAGTTGTCATTAGGGGGGAGCTCTTAAGTATGACTACAGTGATGATTCAGTGTGTGCCCTGCTTCATGTCTTTTATTTTCCTTTGCTCAACTTTGTTTTATGGGTTCCTGGTCCTCGTTGCCTGTTCTGAGGACCAGGACTAACTTATTATTATTTTTTTTATTTTTTATGGGTTCCTGGTCCTCATTGTCTGCCCTGAGGACCGGGACCAAGACGAGCCTTGCGTTGGGAAGCGCTAGTCAGCCAGAAGGTGGTGTCCAGGTGCCGTATCCAGAGAAGCCACAAAACAGAAAGAACAACCAGGAAACATTAGGTAGTTTTAAATAAATTTAACTAAATGCAGTTTGTTGTCAAGGATCAGGGATGTTCAGTAGGTTTCACTCTGCCAGACTATCTGTATCATGCTTGAACCCTTGCCAGCAGTCTGTTTTGTGACCATCGCCTCTATCCTTATTCCCTATTCTATCTTGGCGTGATTTTTTTAATTTTTTCTTAATTAAGTTCCATTGGTTTTTAGCAACCAGTCTGGATTTTGGTTCGGGGTTACATTTTTGGAAAAAAATAAATGGATGTGGAGTTGTGGGAAGGTTCTGTGTAACAGTGGCAGGGGACATGGTCCGTTTTTTTGTCTCGCTTAGCGAAGGTAAAAAAATGGCATCAGGTGGAGTTGCAAAATACTGGCAGTGTGATTTACATAATGATGTCGATTGGCATAGGTACTTGTTTTAGGTGGGTATCTGTTGTCTGATAGATGCCCACCTAGACAAGCCTCTCAGCCAATCAGAAGCCTCAAATATTTTTACCCATTTTCTAATAAAGGAATAGACTTTGTGGAAAGTCATAGGGTATTCAGAATACCCTCACAGGATCATCTAGTGCTGCACAGCATTGGTGCTGGAACTGTGAAGTCTACAAAATGTGAATTAGAAGGAAATAAATGGCTAGGAAATGCCCAGGAAGTCTCCATCCATTGCTGCCTGGGGTGGTAGACTCCAAGAGTTCTAGTGCCTCCATCAGGACCAGTAAGTTCCAATAAAAATACCCCACCAAGGTTGAAGCCAACCCAGAGTAAAAGGGAATATTCAGCCTGCAGTAACCAGGAGACAGACAATAGACTGTGCTAGCTGAGCTATGTGACCGGAAGTGTGAGAATTTAACATCTTGATATTTGAGCTCATGATGTACTGTAGGAATAAAAGATCCTCTTTTGTTTTAACCCCCTCTTTGTTCTGTTTCCAGGTTCTGCTAATCCCTTCCTTTTGCAGCTCTACTAACTCTGATGCATGTCAGTACACCCCCAGGGGTTGCCTTAGGCTCAGGAGGTCAAGTAACTGGTTTTCGGTTTCTTCATTTGGGGCCCTTCTCTGAACAACTGTTCCATCCTCATAGCCCTAGACCAGGGTGGGCGACCCTACACTGAGAACTTTTTCTGGTATTTGAGGCGTCCCTGGGGTCCCTAGCATAGTGGGGGACAGTGAGTTGCATTTCTGGACTTTTTGAGGAAACAGTTAATGCTTAGGCTGAGGAGGAAAAGATGGCACTGGATAAGTGACAGAATGTTCTGGAAAGGTGGGAAGTACAAAATGGGTGGCTGTGCGAGAAGAGGACATCAGCTCAAGGACTCACGGCTGATACATGTGAAAAACTCAGGAATATGTAACTGAGGTATTGAAAAGACCGAACTGATTGGCTCAACGTCATCCTGGGGGCATGTTTTGTTTGACTGGTGGGAGAATGTGACATCTGATGTCCTGCAAAGGCAAGAGCGTTGGACATTGCAGAGGTGAGGTGCTACAGAGTTCAAGAAAACAAAACGCAAAATATAAACACAGTAGTCTACCATGTGGAGTGTTCAGCTGGGCCCAGCTGAAAGCCTTCCTGTCCCTGGAAGTGACAACTGGCAGAGATCCAGAGCCACCAGATCTATCCTCTGTAAGAAATAACAGTATGGACTGAATGCCAGGTGAAGGGATGCATGCTGAGGGCAAAGAAGAAGAAAAAACAGAGAACTGTGTAACTCCCAACCTTAGTGAAGTCCATCAGTGTAAGGAGGTTCACATTGCATGACTGAGCAAAGAGCAGGAAACCTTAGAGTGAAAGGGGGTTGTGTTGAGGAAAATAAATTGTGGTGGGGGTCACAAAATGTGTGACTACAAATTATGTGATGTGTTTGTATTGCAGGGAGGAATCAAGTGAACTGAACACAAAGGGAAACTGTAATACCCCCAAGGCCATAGCTGAAGAGCAACGTAGCTAGGACGAGAGGTGAAAATACCCTTTACCCTGCTAGAATACCTCTCCAAAAAGGTGTGCAAAAGGGAACAAATGGAAAAGGCTGACCTGGCATATTTCTGATGTAATACCAATGGGGGAAGATATGGTGAATGTGCCCCTCTGCAGATCATGTAAATATGGGGTAATTTCTGACTTTTGGGAGCATCATGGTTAGCCTAGCTGATGGGAGTGGTGTCCCCAGTGGAGTCTGTAGAATCTCTTCTGGAGCCATGGAAAAAAACCCTGAAGTGCCAGCAAAGATGTGGGAGACCATGCCAAGTATGCTCCCTTTGGGGATGTGCTCAAGATGCAGGCCTTGGATGTATGGACATCTCTAGTCAAAACATGTAATCCACAGCCCAGTGAACATAGTACCACCCCCATGGAGAAGAAACATGACCCAAGGCCCTCTACTGCCTCACAGTGCCCTAGTGGGGACTGTCAGTTCAGTGGCTCAGCAGGTAGCACACTCGCCTCTGAGGTTGGGAGATCAGTAGGCTGTGGGTTCTATCCCCACACCAGGCACTTGGGTTAATATCCCAATACTGACACTGTAGTGCAGCATGAGGGGGGTGCTGCACTCCTGAGGTGCCGTCTTTTGGATGAGACGTTAAACCGAGGTCCATTCTGCCTGTTCTGGTAGTAGTTCAGGTGGATGTTAAAGATCCCATGGCACTTCTCAAAAAGAGCAGGGGAATTTCCCAGGTGCAATGGCCAAATTTCCTCCATTCATGAAAAATACCACCAACAGCTTAATCTGGTTCAAGGTCAGTTGGCATTCATCTGTATCCCCTTCCCCCGGGTCATGCCTGAAAATAGGCAGGATTTGTCTAGTGCACTTACCCGGTCAACAAAAACTAAATAAAATAAATAAAAAAATAAATGTTCCACCCCCAACCTCATACAGAAAATTTGGGGTGATGGTGAAAACTAGTCCAGCGCGGTCCCAATATACCATGCCCAGCTGCTCGAAGCCAAGTAGTGAGAGACATTGGGAGAGGGTCCCTGCCACCATGTTGCATAACAAAAGACCTGAGAACAAGACAGGAGTCAGTAAGGCTGCAGATAAGGAGAACTCCTTCCCCTCCCCCACAGGGCCTGCACTAGCAGACATGCTTGTGGCACTGAAGAACTACTATGAAGATGTAGGTGCCTGCTGGCAAGGCCTCCCTGTACCCCAGTGATGATACTGCCCAAATGGAGCCAGGCAGAAAGGGTTAACTGACACAAGATTAAAGTGGATTTTCCTGAATATAATTATCCCAATGTGTCTGAGAGAATGTGGCATCAGATTGAATGAAACAGAATGGAGTGGGTCAGGAGAGATATTATGGAGAAAATATAGAAGAAACACAACATCACTTATTCCAGGGATGAGGCATCCAAAGAAGGCAGCAGGTAGCCAAGTCCATTTTTTACAGCGTGTATGAAGGCCTGACCCTGTTCAAAACCCATGCTCTTGTCCAGTCCATATCTGGCACTTTGGCTCAATACAAAGTGGAGGCCATGGACAGCAATGGGGCACCTTGCACCAAGCCTTGTCGAAGTACTATTTTTAAATCCTGCTTGGGAACTGTATGTGCCTGAGTTCGGACATCAGTACACCAGCGGAGTCCTCTGATGCCACCATGCCACCAAATGTTCCGGCCTGTTGTTGCAGTTTTGTTTCAGTTAAACTTTGCAACTGTTGCTGCAATCTCTAGCTTTGCTATGAAATGGAGTTCCTGGGCCCTGAAGCCTTTGCAAAGATTCTTTGTAGACCAATCCCTTCCAAGACGAAGAACCCACTATTACAGGTATACCAGCCTGAGACTTCACACAGTAGTCCAGTGGGGACAGTCGGTGTGAGGAAGAAGATGTCTTCAGACTGGTGATGTACAGCCTTTTTATTCTTTGTACAGATGGGACACAGGGTTTGGCGGCTGTATTTGGGTCACAAGTACAAGTTACTTTTGGAATTGTGTATAACCAAAGTGACAAGTGACACTGAACATTTAATGCAATGATTTTTGCCCTTTGGGGGCCATCACACCCTGGATGGACTAGAGGGACACCTTCTCCTGTGTATTTCAGAGATAACCTACCTATTGTGCACTCACTGGCAGGGAAAATGTTGCTTTACAGTGGCAATACTAGTGGCATCAGTAAACAATCTGAAATAGGCAATGCTGTGTGGGGTGTTTTGTTTCTCCCATGGGTTCCAGTGACTAGACCAAAGCTCCAGGAGTCCCAGGTAAATGAAGTTTGGGTAAACAGATGTAGTACCAAGATAATGCCCACTAGGGAGATAGATGTCACTTGAAGTATGTAGTATAGATATGCTTAGTGATAGCAGAAAGAGTCAGAGTAGTTTAGGAGTGACCTGTTTAAATGCTGGAACGAGTACATAACAGTCACACAGTACTAGAATATAGACTGTAGACTGTATAGTAAAGGTGTAGTGTTAGTATGTCCTGTACAGAAATAGCTGAATAACAGCTAGGGTGTAAGACCCACTACAGAGATGCACCCTTATCAATATTCTTGGGCCTTAAAGTGAAGTAGAGATAAAGTATGTTAGAGTAAAGTTGTGTGTAATGCATAGAATTCACACTACATAAAATGTTGTAGCATTCGCTGCATGTATTATTCCAGCTCTCAGTGTATAGAGTAATTAGTGCAAGGTTCCACTGAATGAATCTATTACAAGTATTCACTGCATGTGTTTTGTGAAATGTCACTGCATGTTTTGGTGGAGTACATGCAGTTGTGTGGTGAGGTACAAGCACTTACAGGCATAGTGTTGAGGTAATTGCCCCAGGGTGGACTGTCAGGATTTTCTCATTTGCCTGCATGGCGTAGGACCTGATGTGAAACTGTGGGTCACCTGGGCACAGTGCCCCAGGGGACTTGGAGTATTGGGGTTATCAGATGAGCTTAGAGAGTGAGGACTGTGAGTCTACTGGAGCTCCCATTTTCTTTTTTGTTTTGCGTCCGATGCACTACCAGCATAGTGATCAACATATATTCCCCTAGGGGGCAGGCTGGTAGAGGGGTGGCCAACCCTCTGTTGGATGGTCCTTGGGATGGAAGGCTGCATTTTGATGTCCCATTACTCTCCAAGAATGTTGAGCCTTGAAAGGCAAGTGACTGTAGCCCTCCTCAGGAGCTAGGTAATGTACCTTTAAGATTGTTCTCCAACCTCTAGGTTGTGCCAGCTTTCCTATGCCCTTGGAGTTCTGGGTCAGTTCATCTGATTTGACAGTCCAAAGAGGAGGAGTCAGTGGTCTGTGCTGAAGGGCAGGGACTGGTGTTTGTCAGTTGATGGGAAGCTAGCACCTGGTACACAATGCCAGCTTCCACTGTCTTGAAAGTTTCCTCTTAGAGCCTGGCATTGAGAAAAGTATTCATTCATGGCAGATGCCATCAAAGAGGGTCCTTGAAAAGAAGGTGCCCCCTCTCCAGCAGGAGAAAGAAAAAACATTTGAAGAAAGAAATAGAGGTCTGTCTGAGAGGAAGTTGGTCTTAGGGACTTCTATGGGCACAGTATCTGAGGTGATGTTCACTCTATTTTATATTTAAAGTGACTGGTTTGGAATAAAGCAGTGCCCTCCCCCCATGTGAGGAACAGTGACTGTGAAGTTACAGAATTCCAGTCAGAAAACAGGAATTAACCTCAGAGTATAATGAGCAAGCCAGTATTTCCTCAAAAAGTCTGTGTAGTGCCAGTATGCTCCAGACAGGATGCCCAGGAGGGTGGAGGGTCCTTGTTTTAAAAGGAAAAAAGGTTGGAAGAGAAGTGTAAAGGAAAAACTGTGGGAAATCAGAGTGTATTCAGAAGTCCCTCACAGGATCATGTAGTGCTGCACAGTGTCAGAACTGGAAATGTGAAGTCTGCAAAATGTAAATGAAAAGGAAAAAATTATCTAGGAGACACTTGGGGAGTCCCCACCCATTGCTGCCTGGGGTCGTGGACTCCAAGAGTTGAAGTACCCCCACTGGGGCCAGTAAGTGCCAATAAAAGTACCCCACCAGGGTTGAGGCCAACCCTAAGTAAAGGGGAATATTCACACTGCAGTGACCAGGTGACAGACAATAGACTGCCGACTGAACTATGTGACCGGAAGTGTGAGAATTTAAAATCTTGGTGTGTGAGCTCAAGTCAGAGGAATAAAGGATCCTGTTTTGTTTTAATCCTGTTTGCATATTTGTCTTTGTTCTGTTTCCATGTTCTGCTGATCCTTTCCTTGTACAGCTCAACTGGCCCTACTGCATGTCATTGGAGCCCCAGAGGTTGCCTCAGGCTCAGGATGTCAAGTACGTGGTTTTCAGTTTCTTCCTGTGAGGCTCCTTTCTGAACAACTGTTCCATCCTCATGTCCTTAGACCAGGGAGGGTGACCTTACACATAATATTTAGTCACAATACATCTGCTATTTATATTGTTTGAATTTCTCTTCTCTTCTCTTTTGATAGTAACTGGGTTGCCATTGAAGTTGCAGTAAACTGCCCAGCCTTGTTGTCTCAAGCAAGGTTAAGAGGCCACCTGGGTCCATTAAACTCCTAATTGGGGGGTTTGCATCTAACATTAATAGGAAAAAGCATTGGGCCTCCACCAAAAGAAAGGTTTAAGTGTGCCTTGTGAAAGTGTAGCATGACCCCCTGGGATGCAGTACCTCCCCACCTCTTCACAGGTTTAACCCACCCATGAAGCAGCTCAATACAGAGATAGCTACAAAAAGCATACAACTTGTACTTTAAAATAATAACATGCACATAGATAGTCATTAGAAACAAAAATCACAAAATTTTTATTAGGGTTTATTCTCTTAATTGGGAAAAAAGGGGGTTGCATAATGTGGTCATTTACACAGTCCCAACTGATTCTTCTGTACCCTTTTAAGCCCAGCCTACATTACACCAGCTGCTCTTCCCATGCCGTTCTAGGCAGAGAAACCTGCCATGACCTAGGGCTGGTGCTTTAAATCTAAATGTTCTTCTTAGCTCATCCATTTAAGAGTGCCACACCCCTCAAAACCACCTCTGCACAGTACAGTTGCTTTTTGTATCCACCTCTTCTGGAGGCCATTACCTTCTTGCCTCAGTTAGTAAGGGATCCGACCGTGCTGAAGTTTTAGAGATCTTCCTGGCGGTTACCATATCCAGCCATGGAAATGTATGAGGCTCAATGACATAGAAACATAGACAATTACTGCAGGAAAAGACCAGTAGTACCTGTACATCCAGACTGCCAGTAGTTCTCTGTCAAACCCCAGGAACTATTGTCCATACAGGGTACTAGCCCTCACTATCCATTCCCCTATTCTCCTTACCACTAGTGCCCTGAAAAAACACTATGCACGTTACTCTGTCCCAGCTGTGCTTAAAACCATTTATAGTTTTGGCAACCACTACCTTGAATGGCAGATTGTTCAATGGTTCCACCACCCTTTCTGAATAAAACTTTCTCAAATCCTTTTTGAACGTCCCTTCTGTCAGTTTCCACTCAAACTCCCTGTCCTTGAACTGTTACAGATGCATAATAGTTCCTCACAGATCATTTTGTTTATTCCTTTCAGGAACTTGAAGATCTTCATCATATTACCCCTCTCTCATCTGGTCACCAGCAACTATACGTTCAATGCTTCAAGACGATCCTCGTAAAATCTGTCCTGCTGACCCTGAATCATTCTGGTCACCATTCATTGCACCATCGCTAGCCTGTCCTTATCTTTCCTGAGGTAAAGGAATCCAGAACTGGGCACAGTATTCCAGGCATTTGGTCTCACCAAAGATCTATAAAGAAATACTAATACCCCTTTTTCTCCTACTGTCAATACCCCTTTTGATACATACCAGCATCCATTCATAAAAATACCACCAACAGCTTAGTCTGGTTCAAGGTCAATTGGCATTCATCTGTATCCCTTCCCCTGGGTCGTGCCTGAAAATAGGCAGAATTTGTCTAGTGCACTTACCCGGTCAACAAAAGCTAAATAAATAAATAAAATCCTATTTGCCTTACTATAGGCCTTACTGCAAATGGCCTGATTGTTTAAGGGAGTCTATAATGATGACAGCTACTGCATGTTCCTTTCCTCAGCCATAGAACTCAAATTTACTGCTCCCATCAAGTACTCTCTCCTGGGGTTATTGTTCCCTAGGTATTCCCAAAGCACATCACCTTACACGTTTTGGTGCTGCGCTTCGACTTCCAAACCTTAGACCACCTCTCTAGTCTTACACGTCACTGCATCTCCCTGATTCCTTTGTCATTATTTACCCTTCCACTAAGCTTAGTGTCACCTCTGAAGAGACACAGCTTGCCTGGATTCCTTCTCCGATGTTGCTGATGAACCAGACTGAAGAGGACAGACACCAGGATGGATCCCTGTGGCACCCCACTCATGACCTCTCTCTTTCTAGATGTGACACCATTCATCACAACCATCTGCTGCCTCTCCTTCAAACAATTTGCCACCCATCTCACTATGTCCCTTGCAGCACCCAGATCCTCCATTTTCTTTAGCAATCTTCTGTGAGGCACTGAGTCGAAAGAAGAGAAATCCAGTGTGGCCTCTATCCAATACCCCTGTCAACCAAAGAAAATGATCAGATTGGTATGACATCCCTGCCATGATCCCATGCTATTTAGTATCCAGGATACTGACTGTACTGTGTACAGTTCTGAAGGCCACATCTACAAAAAGATGTAGACAGACTAGAGGCAAGCCAGAGGAGAGTAACTAAAATGTTGAGGGGTCTGTATCACAAGCCCTATGAGGCAAGATTGAGGAAACACAGCATGTACACCCTGGAGGAGGGAAGGGAAAGGGGGATGTGATAGAAACTTTTAAATGCCTTACAGGGGTGAATAAGGTACTGTACAGGAAGGAAGTACTTTTCAAAATAAAAGATGTATAAGAACAAGAGGACATGCTGTGAAGTTAGAGGAAGGTAGGCCAAGGAGAGACGTGAAGAGGTACTTTTTCACAGAAGGGGTAATAGATTCATGGAATAGCCTCCTGACCGAGGTGGTGGGGCAAAAACAGTGATGTCATTCAAGAATGCATGGGATAGTCATGGGGGATCTTAGTAAAAAGAAACGGGGTGGGGAGGAAAAATGAACTGGAGATCAAATAGGATGTACGGTGACATTCGAGGTAGGGTTAATGGGCAGACAGGGTGGGCCAAGCAGTCCTTATCTGCAAACAAATTCTGTGTTTCTATGACTGTTGCTCTCCAGGTAGTTCATGAGGTCCTCTTTGACCAGTTATTCCAACTATTTACCCACAACAACAGAGGTAAGTCTAATAGGTCTGTAGTTCCCTGCTTCCTCTTTGCCTCTCCCTTATGGAGTGGAACTACGTCTGCTACCCTCTAGTCTTTTGGAACTACCCCCATCTGTAATAAGCTATTGAATAGTCCTATCAGGACTATGAGGTGGCAGTATAGCACAGTGGCTTAGGGCACTGAGCTACAAGCCTGGAAACCTGGGTTTGAATTCCACAGCCCCCACTTGTACACTGTGTGACCCTGAGCAAGTCACTTCACTTCCTTGTGCTCCCAGGTCACACCTGGAAACAAGCTGCGGCTTAGTGTGCCTTTCTTGATTAAACAATTTCCCCTTTCTCTTTCCCTATCAGGGGTTCAGCCAGTTCTGCTGCCGCTTCCTTGACTACTCTTAGATGCATCCCATCAGGCCCCAGAGCCTTATCTATCTTTAGGGCTGCTATCCCTTTCTGGATCCTTTTGTTGGTAAATACTGGCTGCCTCATCTCCAGGACCTCCTTTTATGGCCACATTGATGCCACTTTGTGGGGCCCGCTGTCTTCCCTTCTGAGGACAGAGCAAAAGTAATCATTAAGGATGGCTGTTTTTTACACATCCTTGACTATTATACTACCTCCCTCAGATAGCTTAAAAATTTCTCCTTCTTTCTTTCTTTTTTTCTCTAACATAACTGAAGAACTACTTTTCCTCACCTTTGACCCACTCCTCAGTATGCAGCTCAGTATCTGCTTTTGCCTTTCTGACCACTCTCTTTGCTTCCTTGGTTCTCAGTTGGTATTCTCCTCATTCTTCCTCCCCCTCTGCATTTTCTTGTACCTAATAAAGACATTTTTATGACCCTTACTGCCTCCCTGATCCTTTCTGAGAACCATATGGGTCTTTTATAACTGTTTCCTTTGGTTGCCTTTCTCATGTATAAACTTAGATGCCTCAAAAATGGCCCCCTAACTCACCCCCATCTATCCTCCACTCCAATGCTGTCTACCCCGACTTACTTGTCCTGGACCAACTTCCTTATCCTGTTGAAGTGTTCCCTTCTGAAACCAAGGACCTCAATCCTCAATTAGGGCTTTCAGGTCCAAAGGGCCAGCTTGAACCAAATAGAGTTATGGCCACTGGAATGTAGTGACTCCCCTAGTGACACATCTCCTACCATCTCAAGTTGGTGAGCACTACATTGAGAATGGTAGCCTGCCTGGTGGGTTCCTTAACCAGATGCATCAACAGACAGTCCTGGAACGTATCCAGTAGTGTCTGATTTCTGGTGGTCCTGGGGGCTGGAACCCAATCAATATCCAGCAGGTTCAGATCACCTACCTCCAATCCTTCCTCTTTTGCCACTCCTCTTCCTAGTTCTTACCCAAGCTCCCTATCCCTCTGTTCCCCTTGTCCTGGCAGTCTACAGACCTCCCTCAACTGTAGTTTGTTACCTGAGTCCTCTGTGTGCTGCAACCACAGTGATTCTTTCTCCCAGTTACTTCCCCTGATGTATCCGTCTTCCACAGCCTCGATGCCTTCCATGATGTATAGGGCTACCCCCCATTACCTTCTCCTATATCCCTCCTAAACATTGTGTAACCAGGAACTGTCAGGTTCCAATCAGTATTTTCTGAGGTCCAAGTTTCTGTGATAGCTACAAGGTCCTCTTCAGTGTTTGCCATCATTGTCTGGAGCTTGTTGATTTTATTGATGCTGCACATGGTTGGCCAGCAGTGGTGCCCTTAAACAGTTGATAAGCAATAGTTTACAATGTAACACCTCACAATTAAGCAAAAGGCTTTCAAACCCACAAGGAGTACATGCAGGCAGGATGGCCTAGTCCATTAAATGCTTTCACAGAATATGATACAAATGATGCATATGCAGGTGCAGGTGTAGGGCAAGCCTTGAATTTACTCATGGTTTCCAAGACTAGTGGATCTCCCTCAATTCAAAGGATGATAACACTGTTCACATTGTGTCCCTTCTGGCTGTGTTCATTTTCTCTCCTCCTTCTGTAAAGGCCTCTGGTATTGGGTGGTACACTGGCTGTTTTTCCAGTCCAGGTCAGGCCTCTCCTGACTACAGTGTTTAGCACCCAGTTCTCCAGTGCATGCACAGGGCAGCTCAGCCGTAAAAACCCAATCCTATCTGTCCAGTACGCCACACCCTGGCATTCAGTCCCTAGCGTGCTGATAACCAGCATCTGGTTGTGATACTGGCAGAGTTGCTTTCCAGACTAGTTGCAGTCATAGTTTGTGGTCTCCAGCTGCAGCACAGCATTGGCGGGGCTGCTTCCGAGATTACCCGCAGTCATAATTAATGGCCTCTGGCTGCAGCACAGCAAACGTCTCTCACTTAATTGCTGCAATGTTCAGCTTCAATTTCATGCTAAGATAGTACAAAGTTACTTTTTTTTCTCGGCAGATGCTCTGCTTCTAACTCCCGCTCTCTCTCTATGTCTCTGGGAGATGCTGTACAGCACTACAGTAACAAGTTGCCTTTCACAACAGCACACTGGCACCTCTGATGTTTGCACCCAGCATCAGAACACAGATCAAATCAGTCCTGGAACAGCCCCTGCTGTTCAGTGGAGCACTGCAGCTCGTGATTGGTCAGTTGAGCAGTCGATCAATATAACAGGCCTTGAGCTCTGTCATTTGACTGGTGATTGGATGTTGCAAAGCTGCCTGAATTATTTAGGTCCACTGCAAGTCCACAAGCCCTTGAGGTTCTCTCCTCAGGCAGTCTGAGCTTGATTGGTTCAACACCCTCTGTCCCCATGTAGTCCAAAGGTAGTCTTTCCACAAAATCTTTATTTGCACATGGTTCTGTAGTTAACCACCTTTCACAATCTGAACCAGACCTGCATGGATGCACTTGCATATCCAGTTCAGTTGGGGCAGTGATCGGGGTATTTCTGATTCAAGTCAGGAGTGCACAAGCAGTGGGTCCATTGGCTTTTGCTGGGGCTTTATATGACAGAGTAGTAGGAAGCCTTCTTGGTAACGTCCCCATGGGGGGGGGTTACACTTTGTTCATAATACAGAGTAATTTGCAGTGAAACAGGATTCTTGTCTCATAGAGTTCGTGTGCTTCTGTTTCTTTAATTCTTTGCTGAAGTCTTAATCATCTGTGAGATTGCAGTTTATTGCTATAGAAATGATTGTACCCCCCCCCCCGAAAATGGGGCTTTTTCTGGGCTGCCTTCAGTACTGATTCTTCCTGCCAGTTGAACTTGCCTGCTGTGGATGGGGGACAGGTTGTAGTGTGTGGGATATGGCAGAAGCTGCAGTTTGTGGAGCCATCTGCTTAAAGTAAAAGGGCTTCAGTTGGCAGTTTTGTAGCATGATGCTGGTTGCATATCAAAGGTAGGTGGCCACTGCAAACTGGGCAATCTCCTGGCTGTCATCCGGCCACAACTGGAGGCTATCTCTCACCCCTGCCACCTGACCTAGGAGGTGGGAGCTGCAAAAGAAAACAGGAGCACTCCAATACTTCAACTGTGGCTGAAACACCTAGGTAGCATGGGCATCATCATCCTGGTGACCCTTGACCCTGGGGGAACAGCCAATCAGATCAGGGCTCATAGCAACCATCTGGTGGACATTGACACATAGAAACATAGAATTTTTCAGCAGGAAAGGACTGCTTGGCCCACCCAGTCTGCCCAGATGGTCCTTGCCTAGTCTGTCTCAGCAGACCCTAACTGGTCTTGGGCAATCCTTCCTCCTCCCTGCCTGTTTACTAATATTCCCTTATGCCAATCCCATGCATGCTTGAAGCCACCCTACTGTTTCTGCTGCCACCACTTCCACTGGCAGTCTGTTCCAGACATCCACCAGTCTCTCAGTAAATTAATACTTCCTCGCATCTCTCTTAACCCCTCCCCCCAGCTTGATTGCATGCCCTGTGCTCCTGGTACTCATTCTGTCATTCTGTAAGTGTCAGTGGCTCAGCAGGTAGCACACTCACCTCTGAGACCAGGAGATCAGAAGGCTGTGGGTTCCTTCCCAACATCAGGCACTTGGGTTAATATCCCAATACTGACACTGCAGTGCAGCATGAGGGGGATGCATTACTCCTGAGATGCCGTCTTTCAGATGAGATGTTAAAACCGAGGTCCCATCTGCCTGTTCTGGTGGTAGTTCAGGAGGATGTTAAAGATCCCATGGCACTTCTTGAAAAGAGTAGGGGAATTTTTTATTAGAAGAAAAAAAACATTACATCAGTGTTGAGCCAATAATAGAAGAGCAACTGCAAGAAATCTTTCAAAAATAAAACAACATTTTACAACAGGACTGTAAATATGGATACATATTCAAAAAAAAAGTTAGGAACATAAAGCATAGAATCCAAATCTCACACAAGGAAATACCAGACAGAAATATCACCAGTAATAACCACTCCATAGAAATCAAGATAACCAATGAATATTTTGCGAAAGCATAGAAAATTTCCCCCTGTCAAATTGTGCATTCTCTTTCTGTTTTAATTGTTTCAAGGCTGGTTCAATTTGTTTCAAGATCCTGAAATTTAGAGTATTAATATAGTGTCATGAAAATTTACATCTAGCTTGCCCCATGAAATACTTAATACATGAAAAAATCACATTCAAAGTACTGGGATGATATCTTGTAAAAAATCCAGTATATTCCCCTAAAACCAAACAGTCATAAGAAGTATGTGCAACAGGATCCCACTGCCATCTAGCAGCCAAATATAGCAGTAGTAGTAATGATTTTATTCATTTATAATGAACAAGGTAAAACAACCTCACTGAGTACACAAGTACACTAATTTTCAAGGGACACCTTCTAAAGTGCATAACCTGGTTACAGTATAAGAAGAGAATTTTGCAAGACATACAAAAATACAAAAAATACAAATATACATATACTTAATAAATACATTTTCACTTATTATTTTTTTTTTTATTTATTTAGTTTTTGTTGACCGGGTAAGTGCACTAGGCAAATCCTGCCTATTTTCAGGCATGACCCGGGGGAGGGGGATAGAGACGAATGCCAACTGACCTTGAATCAGATGAAACTGTTGGTGGTATTTTTTAGTGAATGAGGGAAATTTGGCCAGGACACTGGGGAAATTCTCCTACTCTTTTCGATAAGTGCCATGGGATCTTTAACATCCACCTGAACTACCACCAATGCAGGCAGATGGGACCTCGGTTTAACGCCTCATCCAAAAGACGGCACCTCAAAAGTGCAGCACCCCTCTCATGCTGCACTACAGTGTCAGTACTGGGATATTAACCCAAGTGCCAGATGTAGGAACTGAACTCACAGCCCTCTGATCTCCCAGCCTCAGATGTGAGTGTGCTACCTACTGAGCCACTGACACTAAATCACATCCTACTAAACAGCAATTACCTGTCTATTAAACATTTATCCATTTTCCAATGCCATGCAGCATTCATGGGGTTCCTCACTTTGCTTATGGCACCAATTCCCAATCTTAGTCCAATTTATTTTAACACCATAAGATCTTAGGTCAACAGGCAGCTTATTCCAAGTTTTTGGACCTAAATAAAACAGTGTTGCACACCCATATTTTGTCCTATACTTTGGCACTTCAAACTCTATATACTGGGCTGATCTCAAACCCTTAATTGGGTGTTTAATTTTTAGACCTTTGGTAATGTATTCAGGTAATTTATTTTCAATAGACTTACACACAATTTTAGTTATATGTTGATTTCTCCTATTATACAAATGATCCCATCCTACATTTCTATACAACTCACAATGATGTGTAAGTTTATGTGACCCCATAATATACCTGGCCATTTTATTGTATATACTGTCTACTTTTTTCAAATCAGTTTTATTGGCCCCCCCCCATACATTATATCCGCAAAATCTGACCAGAAATGAGTAGCAAAAAAACAGGAAATATAGAAATGTTCTAAGGTTTCCTCCTGTCCCCGACATTCAGGTCTTAAACATTGTCTGTCAGCAAGCAGTTTGTGTTTCCAATTCCCTTTAACCCCCAATTTGCCATGAGCACTTAACAACTGTATATTTCACATATGAACCAGTATACTTCTGTCTGTTAATATAAGTAATGCATATTTCAATTTTGTAGGAAGGCATCTAGGAAAATCTAATTGTGAGGCATGATTTTGTTCCATAATCCTAGTGTACAAAGCCTTCCTATTTAGTGTCTATCCCTCAAGTTTTGTAATTTTACAAATCAGTAGTTTTTTTAAGGAAGACCTGGCAAAATCTGGAGTGTAATAAGAAGCATGTAACCTAGGCAAAAGGTTCTCCCAGTGACCCAAAAATGGAAGAAAAGGGGCATTTGTCCAAGAGTCTCACAAACCTCATGACCTTCCTACTGAACCAATTTAAGTAAAAAGAAAAAAAGAATGAAAAAATACCAATGGATTTATCATACCCAAATCCCCTTTATTAATAGGAAGATATTTAAACTCTCTTTTAATAGGATTTAATCTTCTCCCCCAAATCAATTGAAAAAAACTACTAAACAAACGAGTTTCTAAAACAAGTGGAATAGGGTATATATGCGAAATATATAAAAAATGGGAAGAAGAAATGTTTTAACTATTATAACCCTTTTTTCTTTCCCATGGACCATGATTTCCAGTGTGCCACCCTAGAGTCATCTATCTTGAGTTTATCTTCCCAGTTTCTAGCTGCTAAATTCCCAGCACCAAACTAAATACCCCAAATTTTAATTGGCTGAGTAGATACCATGATTTGTCCAATATGGGATACAGGTATACCTATATCATTCCCCAAACATATTGCCACACTTTTTTGATAGTTAATACCTGCTCCTGTTAAAGCAGTGAAATTCTCAAAGATACGTAATGCAGCTGCCCCAGATTGTTCATCTCTAACAAAAAGACAGATATTATCTGCATAGGCTGATATTTTTGCAATTCAATAGCGAGGTCAGGTGAAAGACCAGTAATGGTATGATCATGTAATATTTCCTGTATAAAAGGTCCAGACAGAAAGTGTATAACAAAGGGCTAAGAGGGCAACCCTGCCTAACTCCACTTTTAATATCTATAGGATCCCCAATAAACCATTAAGGGAAGAAATAGCTACAGAATTATTATAAATCAACCTAATCCAGTCAATCAAACTTTGAGGGATACCATATTCCTGTAAAACACATAATAAAAAAATATGGGACACATTATCAAATGCTTTGCATTGATCAAGCGAAATTAAAAAAAACTGTAATTTCCACTGTGCACTAAAGTCACAAATATCCCTTAAAAACCTCAAATTTTGCTGAATATTCCATTGAGGGATGGAACATGTTTGAGTAGGATGTACTTGATAAACTGCTGCTTTCTGCAGTCTTCTACATAAAATTAGGGATGCAATTTTGTAATCTGTGTTCAACAGACTAATAGGTCTCCAATTCTGTATATTTTTCTTATCACCCTTTTTATGAAAATAAATAATGATAGCAGTTGTAAAATTTTGCAAAGATGTATCTTCCATCAACATAGAATTAAACACTTCAAGCAAAATTTCCACCAAAACAGATTAACAAAAAAGGTAAAATTTATTTGTCAGACCATCCTCACCTGGAGAAACACCTGGTCTGAGATTCGAAATAACCTGTTGAACTTCAGACAATAAAATAGGACCTTCTATTTCTTGAGCAACAACCAGGGGCAAAACAGGAATATTTCATGACATCAAATATTCCCAACTGGAGTTTTGTTCAAACCCCTTCCCTAGGGTATTTTGCACCGAATGAGAGAATATGTTAAGCATTTCAATATCTGATTTTCATAGGACTCCATCCGGGTCATAAAGACCGTCCATGACTTTATGCTCCAGTTTATATTTACAGGCCTCAAAAGGATCAGAAAATGGTTGAGAAACTATACCAAATTTAAATTCAGCAAATAAAGAAGATGCTCTATTATATTGAAAATTCCGCATCTTACATTTTAATTCATCAATCTGAGATTTAATTCTAGCATCTGAGGCATTTGGTAGGTACATCGATTTATAAAATTGGTCTCTAAAACTCAGATAACTGAGATACTCCATATTCCCTTTTTTCCTACCTAAAGAAATAAACAAATGTTTTAAATCAACTTTGGTGTCTTGCCACCACAACAGCCAGCTATCATAGAATTCAAGAATGGATTTCCTATACTGGAACAAAAGAGAAATTTGTTGTTTAATATCTTGCTGATCCAATAAGGAAGAAATCAATGTCCAGCATCTAGGAACAGAAGGAAAACTAGGGGGAACATTTAACATATGTACATCACATTGAAAAATAAGATGGTCAGAAAATTCACTCCAAGTTAATTTACAGTTACTAGCATTAAGTAGTTTTGAAATAAAAAAAAAAATCAATACGCGTGGAATAAGCACTTCTCCTATAAGTAAATTCTCCATCAGAATGAAGTGCTCTGTAAACATCATAAACTCTAACCGTAGTTAAAATATTGCGCAAAACACGAGTGTCGCAATAGACCTTTTGTTATATACTGTCCCTATTTTTAACATCTAAACTACAGTTCATATCCCCTCCCCAAATTACCATTTTAGTTGTAAACAAATAAGGTTTAATACTATCAAATAATTGTATTTTTAAACTTTGATTCTGGGGAGCATAACTGTTAATGAGGCTAAAAAAAACCCTTATAGAGACAGTCTAATATCAAGCCTCTGCCAGGTAAGATGTCCACCAATCTCTGGACTCGTACATGGGGGGAACGGAAAAGAATTCCAATGCCATCAGCAGCATCTTCTCCAAAGGTCCAAAACGATGGACCCCAGGGCCAAAAAGATTTAGCTTGTGAAACATCAGAAAGGGAAGAAAATCTGGTTTCTTGTAAAAAAAGAATATCAAAAGAAAAAAGTTTAAAAACAAAACAAAAGCACAACCCATTTCTTAAAGTTTTTGATGCTACAAGTATTAAAGGTAGCTAACCATAAAGGCACCATGTGATGTAAGTGTTATGTGGGGGAGAGAGAAAAAAAAAAAAAGAAAACAACCCATCACCTTATCCTTTTTTTCTCTTTCTTCCAGTCTTTTTTTGGGGGTTTCTCTAAATGGGAAATTAGAGGCACCTTCAAACTCCATATCAGATACTACACCAGACAGAGAAGAAATATTTGATTCAGAGTCCCCATCCATATCTTGAAGGGTTTGAAAAGAACTTAAAGTGGGTATAGGAGTACTAGGGCCCTTAGGCTGGCTTGAAGATCACGTAACCCTTTTAGCAAAGGATAAACCATTCTCTGTCCAGCCGTAGAGGTACTAGGAGTCTCATCAGAAACTACAGGATGTGTGTGTGAAGAAACGTTCAGATCTGGTTCTGTAGGTGTGGAATCAGAGGAAGGTGGAGGGGGTTTTGCACTTGGTCCCTCCTGAGGAGCCTGCTCCGGCCTTGTAGGCCGACATTGTTCCTGAGCATTATGAACCAGGTCTTCCTGGTTCAGGCCTCCTTGTCTGTTCTGACCTGCCTAAGGGCATTGATGGTACGCCTGACCCATTTCATCACAGAGATTACACTTACAAAGGTTCCTACATACTGAACTATCATGGTCATAATCTTCACACAACGTACAAATTACCCTATCACAGGTACTACTAAGGTGTCAAGGACTACCACATTTGTAGCAGGCCCTTGGCTGCCCTGGATAGAAGACTACCCCTCTATCCTTTCCTAAGAAAAAACTGTTGGGAATATGTAAAACATCATTACCAAGCAAGTGAAGTTTAACTTTAAACCTCCAACCCCCTATTCAGATCCCCTCCGCATCAATGATAGCTTCAGGTAAACCCAAAACTTGAATTTTTTTTTCCAGCCAGAATAAAACGTCACCCACATTCACTCCCTCATTTCTGAACAGGATGTTTACAGTTTTATACAAAGGTTTGGTAATGGGTATAGCCCAAAAAGAAGTCCATAAAGGTAATGACTTAAAAGCCTCGAATTTTTTCCAAAAAATGTCCAAGCCTGAAAATGTTCGAAAACTGATGTAAAACGTATCTTCACCTTGAACATTAATCAAGACATAATGTCTGAAGCCAAAAAAGACATAGAGTCCATCAAAAGGGTTCTGGCTACAAAATGTCTGTCAGGGTGTTCTTGCAGCCCTCCACAATAATGTAGCTGAACTCCATTCTGCCTAGGAGCCTGTTCAACCTTGTTATTTTTAAAGAAATCAGAATACTTAGGGCCAGCTCATTGTCTATCTCAGTTTGGGGAGGAAGGGGAAGTAGCATTATCATTCAGTTCCTCAGGCAAACTGTCAGAATCAATAATACTATGAGCCTTGTCAGCAAGCTGCAGATCAGAATGAACTTGGGGTTCAAGCACAACAGACTGGTCATTGTCCGCAACAGAATTAACAGCCTCAGAAATAAATTTCTCACCTTGAGAAAAGGAGACCCAGTTCGGGTCAGGAATCCAATTCTCCGCTTCAGTTTGTAGCCAGCCCCTCTGTTTCAAATCAGTCTCCTTAGACCAGTCAGTAACAGAAAGAGGAGCATCAGGCGTTGAAAGGTCAAAAGACTTCCGCATTCTCTCTGCAAGTCACTCCTACGTCAACCATACTCTGCTGAGGCGCAACCCGCAGACTGTCAGTTCCAGCTGGAAAAGCTGTCAGCACACTTCCTGTATCACTCTGAATCTCCATTTGAGGCAAGAAATCCTCCTGGCTAGCGGCTTGCAAAGATACAACCACAATTTGCTCCATTGAAACAGCCATTCGCAAAGTGGGTACATCACTCTGCATAGTTACACGTTCACTCGGTAGAGACATCTCCGCTCCTATCCAGCAAATCATTCAGAATCTCCATTGCACAAACAGCTACATCCCCATTTGCAACGCTGCCCAGAGTCAGGGATTGAACTTCTGGCAGCAGCTCAGACACATCCTACTCACTCGCCAGCCTGACGCCTACTGCCAAACTGCAAGAGCAGAGCAGTAGTTCCCCCTACCAACCAGTAGGGGAATTTCCCCAGTGTCCTGGCCAAATTCCCCCCCCTTCACTAAAATACCACCGACATCATAACTGGTTCGAACTCAGTTGGCATTCATCTATATCCCCCTCCCCTGGATCGTGCCTGAAAATAGGCAGAATTTGTCTAGTGCACGTACCCTGTCAACAAAAATGAAATAAATAAATAAATAAAAAATTCTCATTTGAAAGAAACTTCCCTCCTGCACAAAGAAATAATGTGACCTGCTGAGAACTGAACCCAGGCCCCCAGAATACTGTTCTGTTGCTGTACCACTAAGTTAAAGGCTCACATGGACTTTTGGAGAGGAAAAGACTGTGACTTCTGGTGCCTTATCACAGACCTATAGGGCATTATTGATTTGGAGTGACATACAGATGAACCAATGATAACTGACTTAAAAGAGTTCTGATAAACTAGGGACCATGCTGGAGGCTGGCATCTCAAGGAGATATGACCTGCTGCTGGAATCAGGGGTTGACCTGTGCCACATTGGGTCTTGGGCCTTGTGGAGAAATCACAAAAAGAAGTTGCAGAGTTTCAGAGAAGGAAGAGAGTGGCAAATGCATGCTAACCACCAGTGAATGAGCAATGCTGAAGAGACAGGGCAGAGAGACTGACTGAATTCCTGACTGATTCAGATCCCATAGCAGGCACTATAGCCAGGTGTTAGACTGCCACTGGCCTAAGGGTTTGGAAGCTGAGACATGTGTGGGAATTTGTCTGAGGCCTCAGTGACAGACAGTGGTGGAGAGAGAGGTCAAGAAGGGAGTCAGCCAGAACCTGAGAAATAAGGGAGATCAGAGTGCTAGAGGTCTGCAGAGATCGTCTGAGCTATCAGTCTGTTTGCCCTGTCTCAGGAAATTACAAATTTGTTGAAGTTTTGTTAGCCATCAAGTTGGATTGCAAATACAAAAAAACTCGGTTTATCTGAATGTGCTGGCTGACAGAAAAAACATTTGGATAAATGGGGTTTCAGATAATTGGGAGACCATTGACAGTGTATTGAAAAATAATGAAACAGGCAACTGCTTACTGTTTTAAAAAAAGTACTGTACTTTACTGTAAAAATGTAATAGCAGTCAAAGTTTAAAGCAAAGTTAAAAGCAGGCATAGTTCTGGTCTATGGGCGTGCCCCTGTGCTCTCCATTTGCTGGTACTACAGCGCGTGCAGGCACGCCTTGGAGCTGGGAGGTTTCGGCATTTTGGAGATTGGCTACACGGATTGACTTATGATCTCTTTATTTGCTCTAACCTGGCCAGAATGGTTTGAGAGTTTTATGGGAGGCCAGTTGGGGCCAGGTAAGGTTTCTTGTATGTTTTTTTTGGGGTGGGTGCCAAGTGAGAACCTGCTTATCTCTGAACATACACTTCATTATGCTCCTGATTGTAACTAATCTGTTGCACCTTGCCTGTATAATTACTTCTCTTATATTTATTTTCTATTCGGTAAATGTGTATTTTTTTTCCTCGCTTAATGTATGTAACTAATTCTGGGTCGCTCGTGAGAAAAGGGCTGTCATGTCTCAGTGGGCCAACTCTGTCTTCAAAATTCAAATATATAATGTAGTTGAAATTGTTAATAAAAAAAAGCAGGCATACGTTAGAACAAGTTAGAATACTGTAAATACTGTACATCACAGTTGTTTAATAAGGTCTTTGATATTGGTCTGTTTCTTCTTACTGTTCCACAGTCATACCACTTTGTTTTTCTGTTGTTAGTGCAGTAGGATTTGCAGGGGATCTGTGTCAGCGATGTTCTCCATCCACTGGATATATTTTTTGAAGCACTCCATGACGTTAGAGTCTGTTACTTATAGGTGCAGGTGGATCTACCTCCACTGGTTCCTGCTCGTTGGATTCGTCAGTGATTCAGTGATGTTAGTGTCAACAAGCACACTTGAAAGAATTTTGTACTCAGATAGCATTACCTGTCCTGTCTCCTCCTCCTGCTTCTCTCGCTCAGAGACATCCACTGCAGTTCTGTCTGCCTAAGCCTTGAGGGCGTCCTCGGCTTCTATGAATTGATCCACAACTATCTGCTCTGGTGGTTTTATAAGAAGCCTTGATTACTACCAGCACTTTATTGCAGTCTCCTTTTTAATTTCCCTCTAGCTTTCTGCCAACATGTAGACTGCATCCTTTATTGTTAGTTTTCTCGATGTCACTAAGTGCAATCTCATCATTTTCTTTTGACAGCACACTTGAAAGCAGTTTACTTCTGCACAGCCTTTTTAATGTTGCCAGGGTTCCGGGGTCCATAGGCTTTATTTTGGCTGTTGTGTTGGCTGGCAGAAATTCACATTGTATGCTGCCATCATCTATTGTAAGGTGGCAGCTGCTTGGGTGGGCTCCAGAATTACCAATTAGGATCATATCAGGGTTGGCAGTCCCTTAGATCTGAGATGCACTTGTATTGAAGGCATGAAACAAACAAAAAAAAAAATTCTCTAAAAATCTCTGCATTCATTCATGCACTTCTCTGGGCATTGTATATAATCAGTAAGTTTTGCAAGTTCACATGCTTAAAGCACTGAGGGTTTTGGTATTTGCTAATGACAAGGAGTGATAGCATATGGTTACTGGTTGCACTGCCAGAGGCTACGACAGTCAGCTTTTCTTTACTTTTCTTAAAGCTGGGAGCATTTTTCTCAGCACCAGAGGCTAGTGTTTTTCATGAAGCAGCTTCCAATTGCTGCCCGTTTCAACGGCATTGTAGATGTGCTCATCAGCTAATGCCTCCCTCAGCATCATGCCCTTCATTTTTTCCCTGAAAGGCTGGATAGATTCCAGGATGGCAGAAAGAATCTCACCAGCAATTGACAGCTGTTGAATGCCATGCCCTTGCTGACGGAAAATGGAATTTGCGGTCCCAACTGTCTGTGAAAGTGTTTGGCTTTTTCCTTAAGCAGTGTGCTAGACATTGATGTGCTCTTGTTATGGTTCTGGATGAACCAGAGGTAAGCATTTTTGTCCTGTTTCTCATTCCGACATGAGCGCATGGCCTTACATGTTTTGGCACATAAGCCACGATCCATGGAAGAGGCAAAATCACAGATCTTGTCCTTGGCTTTGAGCATGTCAGAGACAGTTGCATTGCCAACTCCAAAAATGCTTGGGAACATTGACCACCTTATTGCTGGCTTCTAGTGCCTCCAGGACTCACAGTTTCACATTGATGTCTAAAACAGCACACCTACAAGTGGCCATTATGAAATAGAATCAGCTCTGCTTCACTCAGTAAATGCAGCTGATAGCAGCTCAGAGAAAAAGCTCACAGTAAGGTAACAACAATTTAATCGCCCAACTTAATCACCCACTAATAGCCCGCTAATTTCTCATTGCAGTGAAGTGTAACTGTTAGTGGCTGATTGCTGCATCTGAATTGCAATGGGAACTATAATGATCATGCCTTCACGGCTTTACTTTTTTCACTCTGTAAAATTGGGAGACGTCTGTCAGTTTCAGATAACTGACAGTTTCGGATGAGAGGGGTTTAGATAAATGGTGTTTTACTGTACCTCTCTTTTAGAGGGTTAAAATGCCATTTAAGTGCCTTTATGGACTGTGGGGTTTGGGAAAGTTAAAAGTTGTATTTCAGTTTAAGTGCACCAATGCCAGCCAACAGCAGCTTCTTTCTGGGGTTTCTTCCCTAGGCCGTAAGCCCAAGGCCTAAGGCACAACATGGCAAAGCTCAACCCCTGCTTCCAGCAGCAGTTCTTATCTCCTTGAGCTCTCTCACTGTTTTGCCAGTCTCCAGCACCGTTCTCCTTTTATCAGACCCTCCTTAGCAACATAAACAAGCCTGCAGCATTTCAACATTGGATACCTCCCACTGTGTTTAAAAGTAAATCCTGATACCAGGAGGAGAGGGTAGCAGCCTCTTAATACAGGAAGACTCTTTAAATGGTTGCTAACCGTATTGCAGGGTGAGGGCAGGAACAGTGTGGCTGCACCTAATTGGGCCATGTTAATTGCAGCTGAGGTAAAAATGCCATTTGTGATGCACCCTCTTAGGGTTTGATTTACTGCAGCCTACACTAGAGGGTAGTCGAGACCCTTCCTAGGAGGGCAATTAACCCAATCTGGTTTCTGTATTTATCTGCTCTAATTCTTTTCTCCATGCAGGAGCAGTCATGGTAAACAATGCTTTGTTTTGCTTTTTAAATTGGTTATCGTTATTTATAGCCTTTCACTGTGCATGCTAATTGGGGGAAACTATTGCATTTGTGTGGGTTCGGCAGTAGGTGTGACCTCGGTGTGGAGGTGGGCAGATACAGCATCCCAGTGGGTTGCACTGTTACAACATCTAGTCCACTTTAATATTTCTCTGGGTGGAGGCACAAAATATTTATTTTCTGTTGGACACTAACCCCCTTCACTGCTGAGAAAAGAATCCAGGAGGCATCACAAACATCTATGGCAGGCCAGTGGCAGCATAAGGTTATGGCATCTCACCTCTTAAGACAATTGGGAGGGGCATCCACCCTTCAGGGGCCTTACATTACTTTGATGTCACAAACTAAAGATTATGGCTTCGGAAAAGCATTAAGCTACAGATGATAGATCAGCTATGAAGGAGAAGGAGACTGCTTTCATGAACGGTAAATTAACCTAAAAAGTGAAGAATATAATTCATCTAAATACAGAAAATCTAGAAAATATAAACTCAATTGTGTCTCATATTATATTTTTCAGTCTTTTCCCAAAAGTGCAGTAAACAACTCACTTTGAGATTTGCTTTGAGGGTAAACATAATGCATTATGCGGTTCCCACTCCTCCTTAGAGCCATCCTGTAGCCCTTACCACTTCCTCACTTCCAAGGTCGCTGAAGCTGCCACCATCAGACCACCATAGAATGCTTCTCATGGCTATAGCTGCTTCTGTTACTATTGTGACATAGCTTACTATCTGGTGTGAGGGTATAAGGGAAACACAGCCAACTACTTATCTAGAGTAAGGGTATAAGGAAAACATAGGCAACTACCTATCTAGGGTAGGGATATAAGGTAAACATAGGCAACTACCTATCTAGGGTAGGGATATAAGGGAAACATAGGCAACTACCTATCTAGGGTAGGGTAGGGATATAAGGGAAACATAGGCAACTACCTTTCTAGGGTAGGGATATAAGGGAAACATGGCCAACTACCTACCTAGGGTAGGGATATAAGGGAAACATAGGCAACTACCTATCTAGGGTAGGGATATAAGGGAAACATAGGCAACTACCTATCTAGGGTAGGGATATAAGGGAAACATAGGCAACTACCTATCTAGGGTAGGGATATAAGGGAAACATAGACAACTACCTATCTAGGGTAGGGATATAAGGGAAGCATGGGCAACTTACTGTCTGGAGTAGGGGCATTAGGGAAGCATCCAAAGGCATACCAGGCAGGTAACCATGTGAAGCAATGCCTTAGGCTAAACATCCTGTATAGGTGAGGCCAGTTAGGGTCTAAGCTAAAGGGTAATAAGCAGGTAAAAAGATGAAGAGTAGTAGTGGCGGTCCAATACTTATTGTGTATAAGGAGACAGCTGATAGTATGGAGCATAGGTACAGTGGAGAGGTAATCAGCTTCAGGGACTGTGGGGTATGCTGATCTCCAGGATTATGCTCTGGAAGAGGGGACACTGCCCCATATGCAGGACCTTTGGGGAAGCTTATGCTCATCTGGTAGCAGCAAAGAGAGGAGATATCTCAGCTGAGCCAGCAACTGAGCAGGTACCCACATCCCACTCCTCCAGAGGTCCAGAGGTCGAGGAGGCCGGATTGTGGTGGGAAGGGGGAAGGGAAACGGAGGCAGAGTCAGTTTTGCAGTGGTCAACCAAACCCATGAAATCCAATCAACAAATCACTTTGCAACCCTAAAGGAAGCACAGGTGCTTGACTGCATTGAAAGAGTTGAACTCTAAGTCAGTTGGGGAGAAAGGCCAGGGTGACTTGGTTGCAGTCAGGAGTGAGAGCAGGAAGAAGTTAGCAAGGAGTATCTGAGTCATAGGGGAATCAAGAATTAGAGGGGTGGAGAAGGTGGTGGGTGGGAGGGAAAGGAAAGGGGGTGGTCAAATGCCTTCCTGAAATGTCAGCTACCTGGGATACATATTGGAAAAGGAGATTGGTAGAGGAAGAGGAGGTGAGGGAGCTGGGGTGCTGGTACACTTGAGTACCAATGATCTGGTGAACCCACCTTTAGTGAAAGTGAAACAGAAGTTTCAAGGCTGGGGACAGGTTGAAGGTGCACTCAGTTTTCCTGACCTTTTTCAAGGTCCTCCCTGTGTGACATAATGGAATGGGAAGGGCAGTGAGGAAGAAGGAGATTGAGGAGTTTAAAGGGTGGTTTAGTTGATGGTGCCTGGAGGGGCTACCACTTTGTGGGGGCTAGGTGGCTTCTGGGAAATGAGGCTCTTCAAGGGTAATGATCCTTCTTCTAACAAGAATGGGGACCAGTGCACTGCGGCAGAAGTTTGACATCTACATTGGTGGACAGGTAAGCTGACAGCAGGGGGAGGCTGAGGCTAGGGATATCACAGAGAATGGTCAGGAAGTGGGGAACTTAGCTAGGATTCCCCCTAAACTGGGGGCTAGAAGCACTGGGAGGAAGGAGCAGCAATGGATGAATTCATAAAAGGATAGAGGATGCCAGGGAAAGGGGGCTCACTAAGCCTGCAAAAAATGGGAAAACAAGAAATTAAAGAGGCTAATGAAAAAAAAATGAAGGGAGAGATCATGTAAAAAACAAAAGGCATGGTGGTCACAAGATGGAAGGTGGTAGTGCCAGCCTGACAGTGCAGCGGTAGAACTACTGCTTGCAATACTGATAGCCCAGGTTCAGGAACATGCCCTGATCATCAGAGGGCTGGCCGGAGGGGGGGGGCTGTGGGATGAGCATCCATGGACAGCTCTCCTCCTCCTCCTCCTCCTCCTCCTCCTCCTCCTCCTCCTCCAGGATAGGGGCTGTGAGATCCCAGTGTACTAGTGACACCCAATAGAGACTGGGTGTACACAGGCCTGGACCACATAAAAAAGGGGCAGAGGTGATTGCAGACATCAGCAGGATGTGCATGAGAGCACGTACATCCATGCACTGATGTCATTGTATGTCCATGCCTCCTGAACATACTGTCCAAGAACCCCAGAATGGAGTATTGGAAGGGATGGGTTAAGCTGGACACCTCTTCTGAGGAAGGAGACATAGGAGTAATCATAATTGACTCAAGCCAGTGAAACAAGGCCTACAGTAACGTAAACTGGTACTGGGGTGTATTGGGAAGGGTTTTGACAGGTATTACTACTTTGCTATAGATCATTGGTTGGTGAAACCACACCTATGGAACTTTGTCAGTTCTGGAGTTCTCACCTAAGTAAAGACAAGAACAGGCTGGAGAAGGTGAAGTGTAGGGTAACCAAAATGATGTAGGCCAGGAGGGCAGATCCAATGAGGATATGCTTAGGGCACTGAACATGTACTCACTCAAGGCCAGACAAGAGAGGGGCAATATGGCAGAGAAGTCAAGTTACAGAAAGGAATGAACAAGGTGAACTGCATATTCAGAGTAGTGAATCTAGAACACAAGGTCAAAAGTGGAAGCTGGTGGTAGGGGGTCTAGAAAGGATGAGAGACATTTCTATTTTATCATGTCATGATTTTTCCACCTTGCTGTGCAACGAACGTCGGGGGTATCCAGCCACCGGCTTGACCCATCCAGAGGGCAGCAGGCTCACTCACATGATGGGGTGGGGTCGGTACAGCCATTCTCTGACCTGCTAGAAGGCTCCCCTATGCCTTTCCATGCCGGGCCAAGACCGAACCTCCCCAGTGTGATTCCACGACAGACCTCCAGGCCGGCCAAGAGTAGCCATCAAGCTGTTCACTCATGCCCAGCCTTTTCCTCCATTGTTAAGCCCCACTGGAGTGCAGACATACAATGACATCCAGGCACTGCATGCTGACATCTGCCGTACTCCCCCAGTGCACCAACACTTGTAGTGCCCCCCCGGTCATCAACAGGGGTCGTTACAGTGCAGTGGAGTCCCTCGACCCTCCCCAGGGACAGGAGAGCCATCTATGGATGCTCAATCCTAACCTTCCCCTGCCGACCCCAGGTGACCTGGGCTCATTCCTGAACCCGGGTTGCGGCATGGCTTGAGGTGTGGCGTCCAGTGCCTCAACTCTCAGCGCCACCAGGCTGGGCTGACATTTCTATTTTACAGAGAGTGGTTGAGCTATGGAACATTCTTGCAGTGGAGGTGGTGGGCGCCTGAACCTCTAATGGTTTCAAACATGGTTTGAATAGAGTTAAGGCAAGGCAATTTTATTTACTTAGTGCCCAATCCTAAGGGCTCAGGGCATTTAACAAAAATAACAGCTAACACAAAATTAAAAGAATCAATTCCATAAACATTAAAATAAACAGCGGTACAAACAGAATCCATTAGGGATAGGCTAATTCAAACAGGTGACTTTTCAGGCTCCGTTTAAATGATGCCTTCACCAAGAAGGAACTCCTGAGATGGTGTGGCAGGGAGTTCCAAATTGCTGGCAATGCCTCTAACAAAACACTATCTCCAGAGTGTTTCAGGTAGGATCTCAGGACAGCTATCAAGTTCCATTTAAGTTGGTGAAGCGGAGAGAGTGGCTGAGAGCATATCAGCCCTTGAGGTCTTTGAGGTAGGCAGGGCTCGATCCATACAGGAATTTCTATGTTAAAAAGCAATCTTGATGGTGATGCTGAGACCTAATGAGGAGCAGCGCAGCTCCTGCAGCACAGCTGTAATATAGAAACATAGAATTTGATGGCAGATAAGGACAGCTTTGCCCACTTAGTCTGCCTATTTTCCCCACCTGTTTCAGATACTGCAGATCCGAAATGATCTGTGGCTTACCCTCTCTTTCCTATTGCTAGAGTTCCTTTACATCTGTCCCACGCATTTTTAAATTCCCTTACTGTTTTTGCCCCTACAACCTCTACCAGGAGGCTGTTCCATGGATCCACCTCCCTTTCCATGAAAAAATGCTTTCTCACATTACCTCTAAGTCTACCTTCTCTTTATTTTCATATTATGGCCCCCTGTTCTTGAACATCTTTTTTGAAAGATGCTACCCTCTTGTACCTTATTTACACCCTTGAGGTATTTGAAAGTCTCCATCATATCCCTCCTCTTTCTCCTTTCCTCTCCTAGAGGGAATACATATTGAGATCCTCCAGTCTACCCTCATATGACTTTTGTTGCAGCCCCTGCACCATTTTTGTCACCCTTTTCTGAAACTGCTTCTACTCTGTCTATGTCTTTCCAGAGATGTGGACTCCAGAACTGGACACAGTACTCTAGATGAGGTTTCTCCAAAGTTCTATACAGCAGCATCACCACCTCCTCCTTCTTTCTGCTGGAGATACCTCTCCCTATGCACCCCAGCATTCCACGGGCTCTCCTCACAGCCTTTTCACATCATTTGGTAACCTTTAGATCATCGGATATGATTACTCCCAGGTCTCTTTCCAGTTTGGTGGTTGTCAGTACCTCACACTTCATCATGTACTCCTCCACCTCATTTCTGTGCCCCAAGTGCATGATCTTGTACTTCTTTTCATTGAATCTTAGCTGCCATGCCCTTGACCACTCTTCATGCTTTCATAGGTCCCCTTCACAATTTCTCTACCCCTTATGGAGTGTCAGCCTTATTACAGATCTTCATGTCACCTGCAAAGAGACACACCATCCCTTCCAGACCCTCTACAATGTTGCTTAAGACATTAAAGAGGACTGGTTCAAACACTGATCCATGCGTGACCCCACTGGTCACCCCCCGTCTTCGGATCGAACTTTGTTCACCACAACCCTCTGTGTCCTATTGCTCAGCCAATTTTTGACCTAGTTTACCACCCTGGGACCCACTCTAAGGCTGCCCAGCTTGTTTACTAGCCTCCTATGTGGGACGGTGTCGGCCTTGCTGAAATCCAGGTAGGCTTCATCCACTGCCCTGCCCTGATCCACTTCCTTAGTCACGCAGTCTAGTGTGAACTGTGAATATGATGTCTGTAAGACACTTCAGCCACAAATCTGGCTGGGGCATTCTGTATCAGCTGTAGGTGGTGCCTTCAAATAGTCCAGGGTTTACACCATTGCAGGAATCAAATCTCGAGGTCACAAAGACTTGTACTATGGTCACCAGATTCTCTTGTATTGGATAGGGTCTAATCTAGGAGATATTTCTCAACTGGAAAAATCCATTATAGACCACAATTGACACTGGTGGTTTATTATCAACTGTGAATCAACAATGACTCCCAGATTTTTAAACATATCTACAGCTGTCAGAGATGTTCAGTTCGGAGATGGTGTTCTGACAGCATCATGTCTTCCAGCCAACCACCGAGGACCTGGTTCCACCAGCAAAAGATCTGTCTTGATTGTATTGAGACTCAGCCAGCAGGAGGCCATCCAACTGGCAATTTCTTTAAAGCAATGCTTCAGCACAGAGACTGCCTCCGCCCATCTGATGCAAAAGGCACATACAGCTGAGTATCATCTGCATAACAATAAAAACTCACACAGTACCATCTACTAACCTGCCGTAGTGGCAGCTTATATGCCACATACAGCTTGGGGGACATAATTGAACCCTGGGACACACCAAAGCTGATTGCCACAGGCTGCAACCCAGAACCTTCTGTTTTCTACCAGAAGGAAGGACTCAACCCACTCTAAAGTTGTCCTAGCAAGTTGTCCATATTCCCCAAGGCACTTCATCAGAACCTTTATGATCCACGCTGTCAAATGCTGATGACAGATCAAAAAGAATGACAATAGAGTGCCTCCCCATCTCTTGCCAAAAGCAGATCATCAAACATCTTGACAAGTATGGTCTCTGTACTGTGGTAAGGCGTGAAACCAGATTGGAGAGGTTCATAGATGTCAAATCTCTTAAGGCAATCCTGTAGCTGATTCGCCACCACTTACTCGATAAGCTTCACTAGAAATGGAAGGTTCAAGGCAGGCCTGAAGTTTACCAGTACCTTCAGTTTTAAAGATGGTTTCTTTAAGAGCAGTTTCACCATGGCTTTTTTTAAGATCCAGTGGGAAATAACCCTCCTGTAAAGAATCATGGATATTACTGGAAAACCCAACAGTCGGGTAGGCCCGGGATTTGACATTCAGTAGGTGGGGTGCAGTGCCTCAATCTCCTCAAGCACCTCCACTATAACAGCTAGTGGGAACTCATTCCAGGCCCTCAGAGTGCCTTCCCACCTCTCCCCTTTATCACTGCTGGCCCCTGACAGGCCACCTGTCAAGATCCAAGCTTCAGTGGGGGCCACTCTGTCCAGGAAGAAAGAACAAAACTACTCACACTTTTTTTGAGTCAAAAGTCCTCCAGACTGCAGACAGACAGGACTGAGTAACTGAACCACTGTCCAGAAAAGTTTAGCAGGCCTATTTCCTCCTGAGGTAATAACCCATGAGAGGCACTCTGCCTTCTTCAGGGTTTATTGCCCTCTGATAGTTCTTATAATGGGATCTCAAAGAGATCCTGACATCTATTGAGCCCAGCCTCTTCCAGGAATGCTCCAACCGCTGCCCTTTTGCCTTCAACTGCCTCAGTTTGTCATTATACTAGGATGAGCTACCATATGAAATAAATGGGCCTTCACAGATTGGTGCAGTGGAGTTGGGCACCCCTGTAATGGCTTTGCAGCTACTCAGGAGGGTAGTGGTGAAGTACAGAGCATAGGAGTGGATAATGCAGACAAAGACCCTATATTGACAAAAGGTCTTGGTGTATGATAGGGTATTATGGGCAGACTAGAGGGACCATTTGTCTTTTTCTGCAGTCATTGTCTTTGTTTCTATGTTTCTATGACAAACACTAACTAAGGCTCTCCCATCCATAAGTAAGCCTCAGCCAATTGTCTGATGCACCCTGCAGAGCTTACACATTTAAGCTGGTTTGGAAGTAGGGCCACCAGGTTTAAATCCAGTCCACATTCAAGCACCTCAGAGTGTGAGTGGACCCAGTGTAAGTTGCCCAGTAAAAGTAGTGAGTCTGCATTGCAAGTCAGCAGTACAGTAAGAGAGGTAGTGATATTATGCCAGTTCTGGTATTGTTAGCTGTGACTCACAGGAACTTTGCAGTTAGTACTTTAACTTACGCTAAATAACTATTCCATTACAAGGAAAAATAATTGTAGTGGCTGCATACTGTGAGGGAATTTTTATATATCCTAAAGCTATATTTGCTATTAAATGCCTTGAAGTTATGCTTGCTTTAAAAGCCATGCTGTAACAAAGTAATAATGAATGTAGTAGACATTTCTGAGTTCATGTTTTGTTCTTTTAAGGGTTATAGAATTTGTACTGAGGTTACTTGAAGTACATTTTGTAAAAAACAGAAAGATAGATAAAACTGAGCAGAACTGGTTGTACCAGCCTGACTAACGGGCTTGGACAAAATATAGAGATAGGAGCATGCCTGGGCATTAAATATAATAATAACAGCATGTAGTGGCATTGAAGATAAGCTGTACGTTGCTATGGTGTGAGTGAAACTCATTGTCTCTCTCAGGTCAGCTTGACCCAGGCATATGTATCAAGCAGTAATGGGAAAGAAATGAATTGCATGTTTTATTTTACATTGCTGAAAACTTGTTATGCTGTCTTATGATTGGCTTATACTGAAATGTTGGTATTTTTCAAGATAAGAAGTGCAAAAATCTAGCTTATAAAAAGCTACTGTAATTGTAATCAGGAACTTCTCCATTGTAGAAGTCCCACATGCATGTGTGAGATATTTGATCAAATAAAGCGACGTTAAGACAAAACCCAGTGGTGTGGTTTTTGCCCCGTGACGACGGGAGTGGTTGCTCAGGTAATACTTACAGTGAGAGAATTTGCGATCACAGTTTTGGCGTAGTCGGCAGGATGAGTTCTTCGGTCCGTGTCACCTCATGATTGGGTTGTTTCCCTTGGACAAAAAGAAGGACATTTTTGTGGAACCCCATCAGGACGTGACGCCTAGGGGCTGGCGACACTCATCATCACTGTAAGTACAAGAATACCTTGGAGCGAGTGTGCACTATAAAGGACAGGCCTAGATAATATGGGAAACAAGGAAAAATAGCTGGGTCCAGAGTTAGTATTATCTGGACCAGCAAAATGTATGTTTGATAAGTTTGACCAAATGAAATTACAAGGGCAACTGCACTGCCCTTTGTGCTTGTAATTTGTGCTTGCTGTAAGTATATACTGTTAGAGCCAATGATGGCTTTTATAGTTCAGGCTGCTTTTAGGAGAAAAGCAGCGGCTGATTAAGTAACGTTAGATAAGCAACATCTAGAGAAAGAAAAATAAACTACTGTGGATGTACACACAGTAGGTGACTACAGACAGGATGATTTGAAAATCCTACCCCCCATGTTGCCTATCTGTATAGTTTCAAGTTTTTTGTATTAATTTCAAGTTCCCTTGCCTCCTATAGAGGCTGAAACATTTGGTCCCAAACCTAAGTACTCAGGACCTCTACCAGATGGATCTCAACCTAGTACTGTTAGAGATTTTTTTGTTTTGTTTTAAACTGCAAACCAGAGCTCTGGAAAAAGACTTGGTTTGGCAGGTTACTAAAATGGCCAAAAAGAAAATCTTTGAAAGGTTTAATAGCTGCAGTGTTTGGAAATTATCATGAAGGTCCTGCAGTCAGTTTTCTTACTCAGACTTGTGTATCGGAAAAGAAGAAGAAAAATACATTGGCACCGGGTAAGTCTGAATTTTTTATTCAAAGTTGTTTTATGTCTGTCTGTTTTATTTCTGTAATATCTGTGTTCTGTAATTATGTTCTGTTGTCAAGGTTGTGAGACAGGATTGACTGCCTTCGGTGCATAACATGTTACAGTAAAAAAGAAAAAGGAAGCTTCTTTGCCTCATATCTGACTGTTTTAATTGGTTTTATTTTTAATGGAACATTTGTGCTGCCTAGATAGGGTCAGTGAAGAACTTTTGTATGTAGTTGTTGGGTGAAGCAGGTAGTGTTGAAGGTGAAGAGATATGACGTCATAGATTGCAATGTGCAGAGAGATTTGTAGTTTGCAAGCAACGTGCCAAGCCACTGCTAGGTGAAAATGTAATGTGTTAACAGCTATAAATGGCTTTATCATACTTCTAGTTAAAACCAGAAACTTTTTGCAAAATGGCAAAGTGCCATATTTTGGCTATGCGCCAAAAGGTGTAACCATGTTATACAAGATGTGTTCACTTACAGATGGTACGTTGTGTTGTGTTTTAAAGGTGTTGAAAGGAGTTAGCATGTGTTTAAAAAAGTGTTTTGTTCTGGAAAGATTTGGCATGGTGATATGTATAAATGTGTTGATTTAAAAATTGTCAGTGTTACAAGACGGGGGGGCAGCACATATATCTAAAACACGTACAGTTTTCTAATGAAACTATGGGCATTACCTCAGCAAATTGGTGTGAAACAATGTCAGTCTTATTTTGTGTTAAGTATTTCTTTTGTGTATGTGTATGTGTGTGTACTGTCTTGGCCAGCAGTTTTATTGTAAAGATATTTAATATCAGTAGTGTTCAAGGACACTAAAAAATAAATAACTGGGTTTGAACGACCCTTGCATGCACACTGTGACCCTTTGCACGTTATTTGACCTTCTTGTGTTTCAACATTTTATGTTACTACCAGTTCAAACTTGATGTGTATTCCATACCTAAAGCACAACTTTTCACGCAAAATGTATGTTTTCATGAAAGCACACCAAGAGTGAACCATGTAATTTGACTTTTTATTGCAAAACTAGTATTCTAAGTGAAGAGGAACAAACTTTTCTTCTTATCTCACTGCTTCTGACTTGCAGCCAACACAGGCAATACTCCAGCTGAAAGGGGAGAATTATTCATCATCTCCCCATATTTTTATATATATGTATATAGTACGATTTTGAAAAAAGGACTACTACAGCTGTTTTTGAGAGTTTACCATCTACAGTTAAAAACAATGGTTTTGGTTTTTTATGTGTGACCATGGTGTAATCATTTTTTTGTCTTTTTGAAATGCATTCTAAGAGATACGTACGTACGGTATTACCATCAATATGGATTTTTTTATAAATTCAGCTGACATTTTGTCATGCTTAGGATAGGGGAACCCAGGGACGCTTGGCTTCTTTTATCCTATGGAAATAATCTTGTTTTATTTTTAAACTGGTGTGTGTTTGTTTTTCTTGTTTGTGTTTCTTCTCTTTCTTCTCTTTCTTCTAGAGAAAAAGAAGTTCCCCATCTTTATAGTAAGGTATGAAACTTACTAAACTAATTGTAATATTATCTTGTTATAATTTAAAGTGTAGTAGGTGGAGATCATGTCACCATCCACAGCTAACCTTTTTATTGCTACAGTATTCGAGCTGTCTCTTTCACTTTGAGCTGTCTCTTCCACCAGTAGGAGTTTGGGGGGAGGGGGTAAGCTACCCTTCCTCTATCCCTTCCAGTGTAGTACCCACAAAGGTTGCAAGGTACATCACTGGTCCCCCAAAGGGGTAAATAAAGAAAATGTATATTTGCCAATAATTGTTTCTTATTTACAGGTTTAAAAAAAAAAAAAAAAAAGACCCAAGGTATTTTAACAGCATAACCCAGCCCAAGCCCTTCTGTTTTTTCTAGTGCAAACAGTTAAATCTCACACCTATTATTGGTACAAGGGTTTCTGCCCTCAGCAAGTAATCAATTCGCTGGAGGGTAAAGTTGTGTATGTATGTCCACACATATTCATTCTTTTGATTGTCTTTTCAGCTTTCTTATCCTGTTAAAACAAATGCAAAACAACTTTTGTCATTGCCTTACAGCAATGAATGCATTTTTTTCAACCAGTAAATTCACAGTACTCTTAACATTTCTGGACTCTAAGCTAAGTTTACAGTCTATATGTGTTGTTTAAAATGTATTTTATGAATTATGCATTATGCTCAATACTGAAATTGTTCTATTACAAACATGCTTATGTTTCATGTTTATGTTATAACATTTTGATATACATCTTGCTACACTGTATCATGTGTGTATTCAGAAAAGTGTTCCACATGTATAACGTTTTAATGCTCATAACAAACCTAAATACTGACCAGCATTGCTGACCCACCCTACAATATGTTCCAAAGCAAAACCAAAAGTAAAATTAATGTCTGTTTGTCTTATTGCTCACAGGTACCCCTGAAGAATGAGTGTACTCTATGCAGGTTTTGTCATTTTAAATTTTAACAATTATAATATGCAAAATTTAGATTGTACTCCAAACCTATGCTTCAAGCTTTACCCCACTCAGTACTTTGGAGTATTTTACTATACAGGGTAAAAAAGGTAGACCTTTTCACTTGTCACAGGTGCAATAGGCACTGTTATTAAATTGGCATCCAACAACATATGTATTTGTCCCACTAATTGCATTGTGTAAAAGGCATATTGTTATGAACAATATGTTTGAAGCGGTAACTGCATTAAGCAGGTTAGCAAGAGAAAAGGAAGAGGAGACCATTATGGTTTTCCAAAGAGGTAGCAAAGAAAGTGAAAGCCAAAAAGATAGCATTCAGGCAATACAAAAAGACACAGGCAGAAGGGGATAGGGAGAAGTACCAGGATAAACAAAGGGAGGCAGGAAAGTCAGGAAGGGAAGCCAAAGCTCAGACTGAAGAAAACATTGCAAAATCAGTGGTTAAAGGGGACAAAACCTTTTACAGGTACATAAGTAAAAGAAAAAAAAAGACAAAGGGAGGGATAGTGAGACAGGGGGAGGATGGGAGTCACGTGGAGAATGACAACAGTAAAGCTAACATATTGAACAGGTATTTCTGCTCGGTCTTTACTGAGGAAGAGGGGGGTAATGGGTCTAAAGGGAGTACAAGGGGTGAGAATGGTGCAGAAATGGATTGCATCACAAATCCTATGAAGACAAGTTGAAGGAACTGAACATGTACTCCCTGGAGGAGAGGAGGGAGAGAGAGGATATGATAAGAGACATACAAGTATCTTACAGGGAGAAACAGAGTGCAGGAAAACACTATTTTTAAGTGAAAAAGATGTTCCAGGACTAGAGATCATGGGATGAAGCTGGAGGAGGACAATTCAGAGGAAACATGAGAAGAATTTCTTCACAGAACAGGTGGTGGACAAGTGGAACACCTGCCAGAGGAAGTGGTGGGGCTGAGGAGCAGTCACAGGATTTGAGGTACATGGGGTGGACATGGAGGAGTTCTGGAGGTCGGGGTGAGGAAAACGACTTCTGGGAAAACAGGCTGGACTTCATGGCTCAAATGGGTGGACTGGGTGGGCAATAGGCCCTTATCTGCTGACACTGTCTATGTATCTATGTATCTATGTATTGTAACATTACAAGATTTTATAACTCAGGTCTCAGTCAGGCCTGCTTGCAACAGACAGGAAATAATGTTCATCACTGTCATAACTGCTTCTGTAATTTAAAAGCAGGAGGTAACCATAACACTGTCATGATTTACAGATGGTCAAATGGTATAATTGAACCTTGGCCTGCACCCCCAGGTGTGCGGTTAATGTCCAATTTTAATTTTTTCTCTTTCTAATCGCCAGAATTTAGGCTCTGTCACACCACTCTTTACAAAACAAGAAGTTAATGGTTTAAAAGATTGTTATTTATGTGTTTTTTAATTCAGTGTCTAACACACTTTGCAAGTTTGCAGGTTTCCAAGGTGTGGCACACATAAGATCTCCACGTTCAACAGAAGTAATACTTTCATCTAAGTTGCCAAGACCTTCATCTTTTTCCTTAAAAAAGAAAAACAACTGCCACAGTTTTGATGTTATCACCATCTTTGTGCCTGACTGGTTCCTAATAAGGACTGTTGCATGAATCCGGTTATTATTTACCTCTGCAAGTGTAATGTTTTCAGCAAAATTACACCTATTTGTAGAACTTTAAATCAACTGAAGAAGGTCCAGTCAGTTCAGACTCTGCAATCAAGCTTATTGTTTCTGCTTACTATGAAGTTAAGTCTGGGAAGGGCACTCCCAACTCCAGCAGAAGATTCTGCTTCAATTGACCTTCAAGCAATACATCTATTTTCTTCGCTGCTGCTTGTTCCAAACATGGCTGGTACTTTCTACAACCCTATTGCTCTGTTATGGACTGTGTTCTTAATGGTTTATTGTCAATTGTTACCTTTTATGGACTGGTAATCTTTATGCAGGGTGTAATCAACTCACTACAAAACAAATGCCATGCGCAGTGTGTGTGTGACTACTCCATTAAAAGGACTTAATGCACCCTGGCCAGTGTGTTCATTAATCAGCCAGCCAGCAAATGAACACTGACTTTTCTACTATGCTGGTGTTTTGTTTTAAATTACTGTCTGCATTGCCCCATATGCCTTGTGGGGTTACCACCATTCTGCAAATGACATTTCATCTGTACTGTAACTACATCAACCTGTGGATACTTATATGAACTTTACGGACTGTTAACTTTATGGACTGTTATGTTTTATAAGGACTTATCTGTCAAGAGACATTATCAACAGATTCTTCAATCAAGCTCCCAGGGTGTGCCACACCTCAACACAAGGTAGCATCTATCTTATTCACTCTCAAAGTGAATTCCATGAACTCTTTTTCATCAACAAAATTGTCATGTTATATTGTGTTATATGTGGTGTCACATGTTAGCATTTTTCACATATTTCAATTGTGGTGTTGACATCCCTCAATTCTGTATTATGTTTTACAAACTCACGATTTGTGTTCCGTCTGTAACCACCCCTGTGCCAACTCCAAAACAGGATGCTTTTTATAAATGCCTCGACTATCTGTATGCTGGCAACCAGTTTTAAATCATATACCTAGTCACCTAGTCTAACAGTCTAAAAGTAGAAATAGTTTTTTTGTTTTTTTTGTAACCTTCAGTTATTTACTAATATCTTTACATTTATGTTCAATTTTGGAATGTTCGAGTCCCTCAGGGCCTCCTATCTTCAGGGTGAAAATTATTAACAGTGGTCAGTGGCCAGGTTTTAGTAATCAGTGACCAAACTTTTATCAACAATGTGTAGTTGGCTAACCATAAAACTGAGGAAATAAAAGGTGTAAAATGGCTAGTGTAAATTGCTAAAGGGCTAGTAAAAGGTAAAATGGTTAGTAAATGACTAAATGATGCCAACATGTAAATTAGTATATCTAGTAGCAAAGGCTGCAAGTGGAAAATACCACTATGTCACTTAATATGTGTGTGTGTAAGACTTTAAAAGGGTTAATTGTAAAATTCTATACAATGAGAAAAAAAAAATAGCTAAAAGCGTAAAATGAGGCCGTGGCGAGATATACACAAATTCCAGCCTTGCATTTTTCTAAGCTTGCTACACATAAATATAGGACCCATGGTCATAGCTTCTAGCGTAGTTGGTGACTGAGATTTACTCTTCTCCATTGGGTGTGGTACTTGTAAGTGGTCATATTGGCACTCTGGCTACTGACTGTCCTAATCAAACTTCTCCTACAATGCCTGTGCAACACAATGGTGTCACGGACGCCACCCACCTGCCCCTTGCTACAACCCGAACAAAAGGACCCCATTAAACTGAAGGGGTGTTTTCCATTACAAAATGAGCCAGATTGTGATCAAAATATAAAGCGAAAAAGTAAAAGGGATCGTTAGTTGATACATAGTATCAAAAGGGGAGAGTGTGAGGAATTTTATATATCCTAAAGCTATATTTGCTATTAAATGCCTTGAAGTTATGCTTGCTTTAAAAGCCATGCTGTAACAAAGTAATAATGAATGTAGTAGACATTTCTGAGTTCATGTTTTGTTCTTTTAAGGGTTATAGAATTTGTACTGAGGTTACTTGAAGTACATTTTGTAAAAACAGAAAGATAGATAAAACTGAGCAGAACTGGTTGTACCAGCCTGACTAATGGGCTTGGACAAAATATAGAGATAGGAGCATGCCTGGGCATTAAATATAATAATAACAGCATGTAGTGGCATTGAAGATAAGCTGTACGTTGCTATGGTGTGAGTGAAACTCATTGTCTCTTCCAGGTCAGCTTGACCCAGGCATATGTATCAAGCAGTAATGGAAAGAAATGAATTGCATGTTTTATTTTACATTGCTGAAAACTTGTTATGCTGTCTTATGATTGGCTTATACTGAAATGTTGGTATTTTTCAAGATAAGAAGTGCAAAATCTAGCTTATAAAAAGCTACTGTAAATTGTAATCAGGGAACTTCTCCATTGTAGAAGTCCCACATGCATGTGTGAGATATTTGATCAAATAAAGCGACGTTAAGACAAAACCCAGTGGTGTGGTTTTTGCCCCGTGACGACGGGAGTGGTTGCTCAGGTAATACTTACAGTGAGAGAATTTGTGATCACAATACTTAATTTGTTGAAACTGTATCCTACTGTGTCTAATTAATATCTATAATAGAAGAAAAAAGCATTATCTTGCTGTGCATGTTGTGTTGTGTTGTATTTAGTCATATAGTAGACCCTTTATAATTCCAGTGAAACTTAACCCCATATCACTTGAGTGTACTTACACTCATCTGAAGAGAAAATTATATATAATAGTCTTATGTATGTCAACTTTTATTGATAGCAGAAAACGGGAGCATTATTAAATCCATTTGGCATATCCATTTGGGTTTCTCCACCTTATGTACCAGGTACTTGGCACTAAATACAAACCCCAGACCCTTCCTGCATATTGTGCACTGTAAACTAAGACTGATCATTCTGCTTCATTCTGAATTGCATAGTTATACTGAGTGATCTTTTCTCATATCCCCCCAGTCCTTGCGGCTGCTGAGGAGTGGCTGTGGACAATTAGGCAGACACATGTTGATTAAGAGGCTGATACAAGCGGGAGGGTTTTCTTTTTTTATTGAACCAATGGGGCTTCAGGGAAAAGGGAAACATGTGTGCCCATGATGGGCAATGCCTAGGCTAGGAGGGAGGAAGCCTACTAGCCAGGAGAATGTACAGACCAGTTAGGGGGATTTTAACTACAGAATTGGGGGAGGAGATGGTGCAAGGATTCAACAAGGGCAGAAGACAGACACAGAGATCCTGAGGGAAGGACAACAAAGCAGGGAAGCAACAAGACAGGAGACCCACAAAAGAAGAGAAGAATCATAGAGGGGCAAATATGCTCAGTTTCATAAAGGCCAATATAAGGAGTGCATCCAGCAAAATGAGCTAACTTGAGGGTCTAATACACCTCAAAGGTCAGGCCTTGATGGCACTTATAGATACCCGGTGAGTGTAGAAAATGACAGGGATAGCAAGATAGAGTGCTACAGGATATTCTGAAGTGATAGGCCTCTCGTAAAAGATGGTGAGATGGCTCTCTTCCTAATGGATGGAGTTACTATGGAGGACATGGAGGCTGTCAGGAAGTAAACCAGTGTCAGAGTAAACCTGGGCTGAGTTATGGGAAAAGACAAACAAGAATGTTTGCTCTGCACTCCTGACTTAGGGGTATTGGTGCACACCAGGGCAGCCAGTCTAACAAGTCAAGTACAAAGTTGTTAATGGTGCACTCACCTATGAACTCTCAGTCCTGCCTCTGTACAGAACAGAGTTCCACCAAATGGTGTCTTGGTCTGTGGAGTAAAGCGCCACAGAGCATGGACATCACTTTAATTGTTATCTGGATGTACCAGCATTTTCATGTTTTGAAAATACAATACCCAAAAGACATTTCAATAAATTGAGAACTAGAGCATTTACGTAATTGTGGAATTCTCTCATGAGCAGAGGCAGGACTGAGAAACAAAGTGTTGTAAGTTCATAGGTGAATGCACCATTAACTACTTTGTTATGGGAAAAGAGAAGCAAAAGAGCTACCTTGGGTGAGTGCTACATGACCCCAAACACTTCTGTGGAGCATAATTTACAGCTGGCTGGAGAAATTGCAGCAGTAGATAGATCAGATGCATTAGTGATCCTGAGGGACTTCAAATCTCCTGAGCACAGACTGGCATCTTGAGAAGGATGAGACTGAGTTTGTGTCCACTTTTAAGGACTGCTGCCTAGAATAGCATGTACAACAATGGACTTGATCTGAAGACATCGATGATCTTATTCTCAGCAGTGGGGATGGGATTATTTGCAGTGTAAACATCAAGAAACCAGTGGGAGGCAGTGATCACAACTCAGTAAACTTCTCCCTAGCAACAGTGAGAAAAACTCAGACCTAAGTCACCACAGCTTATAACCTTTGAAAGGCAGACTGGCCAGGATGAGGGATTTTGTGTTCTTGAGCCTGCAACAGGTAAATAAGGCTGGTAATGCAGCACACATGTGAAGATTGTTGAAGAAGGTGCTTGAATCAGCTGTGGAGGACTGCGTCCCTTTCAGCATTAAAGGGAAAAGGCCAAGAAGTGGCCCCTTTGAGTCAAAAAATACCTTTTGTAATTTATGCTACACTAAAACAGGTTATAGAACTGCTAAACAGAGGCAGGTTGCCTGCAGGAAAGAGAAGAGTACAGAGTAACACTGCAAGACTACATCAATAGAATTAAAAAGCCAAAGAACTTCTGGAAATCAGGATAGCAGTAAGAGATGCAGATATCACCAAGGCCTTCTTTAAGTACATAACTTGTCAGCATCTTACACATAGTCAGGTTAGTTTTCATAATTGGACGGGAGAGGGAGCTGCTAGACACCAAAGACTACTTTAATGGGACCAGAGATGGAGATGTGGGGAGGGGGGTTGATAGACACCAGGGACTACCCTAATGGGACCGGGGATGCTGAGAGGTAAACGGGGTTACTAGATGCAATGGACAACTCAAACTGGATTGAAGAGATGGAGGCACAAAAGTGGCAACTTCACTTTCAAAGAAATGTGGCACGTACACCACAGAATAAAATTAATTGCTTTGCTTTATTGAAAGAGGTGCAGATTACAGCTAGGCACAGAAGTGGGCTGCTGGATAGTACAGGCTACTCTAACAAGGATTGGAGAGAAGATGGAGGAGCCAGTAAAGGCCAGTGATTGCACAGGCAGAGCTGGAAAGAAGGAACAGCTAGATACCAGGGACTACTCATTCGAGACTAAAGGGATACCATAAAATAGGTGCTTGTATGTGCTCCCAATCCCAGAGCTGCAGATAGTTGTACCACTTCTTGCAATGCTATAGAACCCTTTGTAAGTAATAATACCCAACAGGGTGGGCATTATTGGGATATCATGGACTGCCCAAGGGGCATAATGAGGACCGACGCCATAGGTGGAGGGCCTTATAGCCCTGGAAGGTCTGTTATATCCCATAATGCCCACCCTGGAGGGTATTATTACACTTAGATAACGGGATTACATTATTTTTTTAGATAATGTTTTAATTTGAAAAACAGTGTTAAATATTATTACAAAAGAACAGAAATGTGGGTTGTGTAAAATAGTCCCTTGCTGCTAGATGGTGCTGCTGTTTTTGATATGTGTGTGTGTGTTTTTTTTTTTGTAGAGAATTGAAAGAGCAAGAGCGTTGAAAGATTAGGAAGTAAATGAGTGTGAGTGAGGTCGGGAGACTGAATGAAATGGTATTGGTGACTTAGGAGAAGAGCTCAGATGCGAGGCAGGAAAGTAATTTTTTAATATAAGAATAAAATACAGAGTTACTTTGGTGTTTCTGCTGCTGTTTCTTTAGTGAGGGTGGGTGGCATGAATGTGACTGGGATTGGAACGGACTGGCTGGTAAAAAGTAAATGAGTTAGCACAGTCAGCGGACTGCCATAATGTTTTTAGTGAGTGAAAAGCGGAAATGTTTTTAGTGAGTGAAAAGTGGAGTATAAGCTTGAGGAAGTATGTAAGGCAGGTAAAAAAATAGAGAACTAGTATTTTGTTTTTGCCACAATTTCCGTTTTAGGCGAGGGTGGGCAGAATGCAACGTTGGTATGTCAGGGAGTCGCTCGCTTAGCAAGCAAGAGACAAATGGCGCTAGCAAGATTTAAAATTTGGGGTGGTGAAGGATACTGTTTGTAATAGGGTATCCCAAACTGGCACTTGTTTTGAAGTGTCCCGTTGTTAAGTAATAACAGACTGGGTGGCAGGCTGTTTCAGCCAATCAGGATGTGAGTTTCAGTTTAACCATTATCTAAGCATTTATAAAGCATTGCATTATAGTTGCACACAGACCACCTCTCAAAGAAACTGAAACATTGGGCATGTTGCCTTTTCCAGTTTTGGTCATGCCCTCTATTACCCCTATATACTAACAAAAAGGCTATGTGAAGCAGCCTTAAAAAAAAAGGTGGGAACTACAGAAAATATATGAAATATAAGCTACAGTGTGCCTAAATCTTACACTTCTGTTTTCACAGTGGTGTTGGGGTCTCTTAAAAATCTATCAACCAGATCCAGTTGAAACAAAAAAGTAAACAAAAGGCCCACTATATTGGTGAGGTAACACCAAAATACATTCACACCAATCAGTTGATCAGATGAGTCTATTAAAAGTATTGGAATGGGAAAAAAATAAGAGACCTGTAATTCATGAACCACAACGTAAACAAACACCTTGGATTCAAAAGTCTTGATTTGTAAAGGGGTGTCAGGTATTTGTGGTAACTGTGCAATTTTCAACAGAAAGTTAGACCACATAAAACATGGTCTAACCTTTTCTTTTTGCTGCAGGGGCACAGTTTGCACAAATATAATTATGCATGCATCAAAAAATATGCTTGCTTGTTTTGTTTGAATATAAGCTGCTGTAAAGCAGAGAAACTTGCAAAAACATCAAAACATTTGAAAACAGCACTGAAACATTTTGATACATTTCAGATGATGCCAGTCAGATCTAAATCAGGAACTGCATCTTTGTTGTCACTTTTTAGAATCCAGCCCCAGGTATCTAGAGTACTCTTTTTTGTAGATTAAATGTACACCCCACTAATCCTTCCCTCTCTGGTTCAGGATTTTGCTAACATAACCCCATCCTCTCACCACTGCAGAACCCCTTCCTCAGACATGTTTATAAATATTTGTTGTGGACCTAAGCCCCTAAATCCTGGCATCATTGAGGCACAGAAGACATCCCAGCTTGTCTGCACACCCCTCTGTAGAGAGAAAGGAGCTTGCCAGTTACAACTCTTAAATCAAAACTTGTCTTATAAGATTATGCTCCAGTCACCTATCACAAAATGAGTTTACAAAAGGCCTTCAACTAAGTAAACCTGGAGAAAAGTTCTGGTTACCAAGGGAATTATTTTGTACTCTGGGTAGGAAGGTGGGCGGGAAATCAATATCAACTAGCATGTTTGAACAGCAAACTGGCCCTCCCCTACATTGGGAGGGGGCTTGATTGATCTGAAGTGCCTTACAACCTTAAATTATTATGTTTCTATGTACTGTACAACTTTATATTACATAGTAATGGCTAGCATGAATCCATGGGGAGGTATGTAGTCTTATTTCCCAGAATGATGTCAGAAGATAAGGTCCAGTGGCCTCAAAGTAGCAATGGATTTGAAATAAAAAATAGTAATGGTTTCCAAAAAATGCACACTGCGGCTAGTTGGGTATAGAGTGGGTTGCATTGAGGAAACACTGCACTCTCTGCTAGGTGACCAAGGAGCAGTACTGTCATGGACTTTTAGAGTAGGTGCTTGAACACCATCCTTGCTGGAGGAAAGGGGCAGTAGTGATGACTCATGATTTTCAGGAGGGAATGGGAAAATGAAAGGGACAAAAATAAAAGAATAATGCCTGACAGGGTGGGTGTTATGCTGGGATAACATCCCACCTTGGGTGGTTGGGTCTGAGGCCGCAGGCTGAGGGTGTCCAACACTCAAGAAGGGATGTTGTTCCAGTATAACACCCACCCTGGAGGGCATTATTCCTATTATACAATGGCTCATTAGTGTGCAAAAAAAAAAAAAAAAAATATAAAAAAGTAGATTTAAAAGTAGATTTTTTTTGCAGTTTTTTTCACGCGTAGGTTTACTTTTAAAAAAATGGTGCTGATTTACTATTGCGACCAGTGGGTTGAACTGCTATTTATGAGCATCACACTGACTCTGGGCACTAACTTGTGTTGGAGCTGCTGTTTCTGTGGGTCTGCACTGCTGTTGTTGTTGTTTATTTCAGGAATAACCATTGAGCGAGATGCTCATTTACACTACCCAATAGTAACATTGGAAGTTTTGCTTATTACTTCCCTGTTTCCCCTTGTTTGATGTTTTGGCTGCCATTTGGAAGTGCAACCTCGTTCCTACCCCCCCCCCCCGTGTTTCTACTATCCTACCCGACTGGTGCCATGAGGATGTCTTTTAAAATGACAGGAATGAACATAGGGACTGGGTAGGGAGAACATTTTTTTTATTTGTTTTACTTGGTTGATCTGTGAAAGGAAACAACAAAATGATTTGCATCATGACCGTGTGAGCGAGAGCCATGTGGTGGCTGTTTCAAGAGGTTTGTTCGCTCACATGCTGGGTGCACTTGTTTTTGGTTTTTTTTCTTACTTACAGGATTTTATACCTAATCAGCAATATTCTGTGTGTAGGGAATGTATTTATAGTTTTTTTTTTTAATCACAGTAACAATCTTTTGTTTTGGGGGTGAGGGGGCAGGGACCACCAATTTTGAGCAGAGCGGGGATCTCTACTCACAGAAGCTGCTCGCAGGGATTGCTGCAGAGCAATTTTTTTAAAAGCAATTGTTGCAGTTGCAAGTCTGTTGGGACTAGAGCCGGGATGTTATGCTGGGATAACATCCCTGCTTCAGTCCCAGCTTGACCAATCAGGGAGCATCATTCTCTCTTGCCATTGGGGAATAAAAATTATATATTGCTTTTAACAAGCTGAGGAGTGGTAGGGGGTAATGCAGATGGTAGTAATGGGATATTTTAGCAAACTAGTGGGATAGATAGGGAGGCAGAGAATTGCAACGTGGAAGTGGGGCATTTGTATTTAAAAATAATTAAAAAAAACCACTAACCCAGCAGACCATAGGCAGATTGTATATGGTTCAACCTGCCAGATACATTGAGTAGGACTTGCATGGTCTTTATAGCTCTAATTTGAACGGTAGAGAAATTGTATTAATTTATTTCTTTATCAAAAATGTGTTAACTGGTATAGGTACTGTACACTCAGACAGGGCTCATTTCCAGGTACAGCTTGGGGTAAGGTTAAAGAGAAAGAATAAACATCAAACAATTTAGAGCCAACAAGTGCATGCACAGAACAGTAAAAATATAAAATTCAAGCAATTGTTTACAGAAATTTGACTAAATAGACAGGCAGAAAAGACACAGAACATAAAGTAGGGGATAATGTACAAAAACACCAAAGTAAATTGGTGAAAATGGCAGAGATTAGGGGAGTGTCAGTCAACAAATGATGTGAGCAGGCAAGGTGCAAATTCTAGAAATATTGGTGGACTTCAAAAATACCAATTGTACATTGAGACAACAGTGAACAATACAATTGACAGTGTTTCTTGGGTGACTGGGTGATGGGTGAAGAGTATGGTATTGATGTAATGCAAGAGATTAACTAGCTGCAGGTGCATGTTTTTAAGAAGTGAGACAAAGGACAGATCTGAGTGAGTGAAGGGAGGATGACAGTCAAACATGAACTGTGTGGTTGTTCCACTATTTAAATAGGCAGATGGAGAAAGTAAATTGGCCTGTCTCAGATTTACAGTGAGGAATATGAAAGGATCAAACATCAGATGAGTGGAGGAATTAGGAGGATAACATGAAGGGGGTAAGGAAATACAAGAAGACTGGCATAATGGCCTAGTGTTGGTCATGTTTGCTCACGATATACATGATCTGGGTTTGCATCCAGGCTTTGAAATCCTGGTCAGTCTGGCATGATGTTCAGATCGGTTCACTAAGATGTGAAAGCACCTGGAGAAGGGCAGATGACTTCTGTCTCTATGCTGCCTCATGATGTCCCAGGGGTTGCACAGCTACATCTGCATTGGGTTCACCACAACATAACCCAGATAGACCATCTTAGGGTAGCTGGTTCATTTCACTGGGGTGTCAAATGGACAAGGCATACTGATGAGTCCTGGTAGGACGAAACATGTGTCTATGTCTTCTGTTGGCACCCTTTGCAAACTGTGTGAGAGGCCTTTTGGCACCATGCATTTCTGCTTAAAGTTGAACCAGCATAATATTCTGTGGTGATTTGCATATGCAGCCCATCGTGCTTTGCATTGTGGGGGCATGTGTGATTTTGTACATCTGCAGACCCTCCATATCTGCCTCTGACACACAGAGGGACATTGGCGTACACCTGACATCACACTGGCTAATGTCTGGTACATTTTATCTGGTAGCTTCACCCTCCACTTGCTTTGAGTTGACATAATCTGCTTTCCATTCAGATTGGTTGCCTTTAGGGCCTACCTTGGAGGATGTTAGCCAAAGTGTGGCTACAGCAATCCAGGGCGGAACCAGGGACTAACTACAGGGAGGGAAAAGTACAAAGCCACAAGAAGGAAGGAAGCTTGAGAAAAACATTTTTGGAAAAAAGGATTTTAAAAATAAAATAAACCAATGGCATGGTTGCACTGTCATGGGAAACATTATGTGGTTTAGGTGTACTGTAGTGGAGGGTGCCACTTATACACCAAGGATTACTGACTTGGGATGGAGAGTTGGAGAGATACCTACAATGTAAGTCACAATAAAGAGATGCAGCTTGTCCTTTTTACCGTGGATGAAGCAGTGGGCACTGTAAGCCCATTCAAGGCATCCTAGCCATGGAACTGAGGTAAAGGGGCCTTCTAGGATAGCACCAATTGTTTATTTGTAATTTTTTACCAGAAAAGGCCCACTAAGCTATGACAGCTCATTTCCAGGTGTGTCTTTATGTGTTGTTGCATGGACCTCTCTACTAACAAGGGTAATGCTACCCATGACATTAGGAAAACTCATACTGCAAGTACCACGGTTCTTTAAATTCCACATGGATAGATAGATGGGACATATGTTTAATGTCTTATCCAAAGGAAGGTACTGCCAACAGTATAGCATCCCCTTCTATGGTATTTCAGTATCAGAATATGTATCTGCCCAGCTGGTTTCCAGTGGGGGCTAGAACCCATGACAGATGTGTGAGTACTGTGTGCTGTGTTATGCATACTAGCACATTCAAATGGAACATACTGCTGTATCCCAAAGTGCTCCACAAAGCAATGAGGCAGACAGTGCTAGAACAGGAATTGCAGAACAGAAGAGAACTTAGCTTCATACTGCTCAGAGACACATAGGTGTTCATGGACAGAGAAAGAATCATGGTCCATCCAGTCTGCCTGGTTCCTACCTAGGCCTCACCAGTCCAGCACTAGACAGGCTTCCAGTGAATCAAACATCCTGCAGTTTTGTTTGAACTAATCCTACATCCTCATTAGCATCAACCCCTCCCCCACATCAACCTCAACAGTCTCATGTCTTTATTCCCTCTTGAAACTTGCCACTATGTTGACATGGACCAGTTCCACTGGAAGATGATTCCACTTTTCCAAGACCTTCTCTGTAAAGACATATTCCTCTACATCCCTTCTAGGTTTCCCCCTTCCAGTTTACAGTTGTGGCCCCTGTGACACTTGGCCAGATGGTTATGATTATTCTATAATATTTGTAATATAAAAATTTAGTATGTGATTGTCTCACATAAGACAGCCTGGGCTTCCATGGGTGCCCCGCCCACCCCAGGTTTCAGTGAAGCTACAGGATATGTAACTGACCAGGAGATCTTTGTAATGTAATTAACTTCCTTGAGAAATTGCATTTTATGGCCTTTTTATGACCATATGCTTTGAAGTTGGAAAACTAAAATATACATGTTATTACAGGACAGGACAGGACATCATTAGCTGATCCCTGTTGGTGATATTGCACCTAGGTGATGGATTGCATGGCTGTAAACCTCAAAGAAAGGAACTGGTGGATCAAAGACTCATAATTTGGGAAATTAGTTTTTGCTGATGTCACCTTATTTAATATACCTCCTGACTGGACACCATGTTTGTATTTTTTTATATTCTAAAAGGAGGAGATAGATGACTCACAGAAGAGGTGTGGAGATACAGAGTTAAACTAATACTTGTGTCTGAACTGTTTGATATACACCATCTCGGGACTCTAGAAAGACACAGCTCTCTTATTTAATGGAACTGCACTTACAGAGGTAATACATTAAATAGAAAAGATCTAACTGTATGTTGGTATCAGTTTGTTCTGTAGTTTTCCTTGTTTTTCTTTTATGTGATTGTGATGCTCTTTGATATAGTGCTCTGTGTTTACATTTTTCATATTTTTATCATCCTTTATTGAAGAATCTTTTATTTGAAAGACTGCCTGGATGTGTCTGCCAGTTCTTTTTTTTTTTGCATGGGACATATAGATGGTTAAGTCTGATAAAACTGTTCAAAAGCTTGATGGTGTTACTAAGCTTGAGTAAAAATGTAAGAATATACCTAAAGTCTCTTACAGAGTTAAAAGGGTTCATTTTGGATGCCTGGCTGGGTGCCCCTGGCAAAAGATTGTACCGCAATCCCCAAAGAGGGTATGTATCTGAGCCTGTTCATTGGGTATGCTAGCATAAGGTTCACAGTTTGAATCCCTTGAGACTAAAAGTGATTTGGACTCAAAAGCAAGCAGGAGGGTTACCCTGTCTGTTACCTGTTCACACTATTGCACTCTGAGGTTGGCACTGTGGGAGCAGAGGGCCTGACCTGATGAGTGCATTTGTGACAGATTTGGTTGACAGCGGTGTGAAAAGATTGGTAACACAAGCTTTAACTGTTCAGTGTGTCAGCTTAATACTGTACAGCTCACTTGCAAAATAAGGCAGTAATTTATATTTAAAAGAGTAAACAGAACTATATTATTTTGCTTACAGTCAAAGTTCCTACCTGTTTCATTTTTTTTAAATGCAAGTTAGAGTAGCCATAGTTAGGGAAGAAGATGGCTTCCAACTACAGTGAGCACACTGCAGACTACTTGAAGGAGTTGTGCAAGGAAAGAGGAGTCCTGCTTGAGGGGAGAGCCACCAAGCAGAACCTCATGGATGTCCTGATGGCAGCAGATGCCCAGAGCATCGAGTCACAGACTGTGACTGTAAAGGACCAAACCTTGGGCATGGAGGGGCCAGCGGCCAGTGCAGTGTCCAGATCTGGTGAGGAGGACAGCAAGACCAGTGCAAGCAAAGGGCCACAGCAGCAGGGGAAGGTTACCAGTTTTCTGGAGCCAGAAGCAATCAGGCTGCAGATTGAATTGCGTAGAATGGAGCTGGAGTTCCAGAGAGAAGAGAAGGAAGAACAGCGAACTGCAGAGGAGAAGAGTGAGCGAAAATGGTGAGAAGCAGAGTGAGAGAAACGAGCTGCAGAGGAGAAGAGGGAGCAAGAACAGAGAGAGAGTCTGAGCAAGAGAAGCGAGCTGCAGAGGAGAAGGAGGAGGAGGAGTGAGAACAGCGAGAGGTGGACCGTGAAGAGTGTGAGCGCCAGAGGAGACATGAACTGGAGAAGTTACGACTCCAACTACCAGCACCAGAGCAGGTAAGTGGCTTGGGTTTAACTGGAACTATAGGACTGGGTTACAAATTTACTTCCAAATTGATAGCTCAATTTAAAGAGGGGGAGGATATGGATGCCTTTTTAAATTCCTTTGAAAAAGTTTGTATTCAGGCAAAGATTCCTAGGGTCATGGAGCTTCCAGCTATCCCCACTACTTACTGGGAAAGCTCAGGATGCATTGAGTCAAATGGACAATGAGGACAGTGATGATTACAGCAAACTTAAAGCTGCACTTTAAAAAAAAATTATTTAACTGCAGAAGCATACAGAGCTAAATTCCGTAAGCTCAAGAGAAGCCCTGACATGAGCTATGAGGAGCTAGTCATGAAACAATGCCAGTGTTTAAAACATTGGTGGGAAGGGATTAAAGCAAACTCTGTAGATAAAATTGAAAATGCTATATTGTTAAAACAGTTTTTTTGGGGCATGCCCAGCAGAGCTGAAAACCTGGCTGGAGGACCGAGATCCCAAAACAGTGCAAGAGGCTGCTGAACACTCGGACTGCTATGCCAAGAGTAGTCCTGCTCTGAGAGTGAATGGGGCTGGCATGAAAGTGCAAAAAGGGAAAAGCACACCTTCAGGGCAGCAAAAACCCTCACTGCCTCCACCAAAACCAGTTAGCCCCAGGTTTCAAAGAAAAGATTTATTTGAGAAAAGAAACGAATGTTGGGTTTGCAAAGAAACTGGGCTTATTGCCAGACAGTGTCCCAAAAGGACAAGCAATGCGCAAAATGGGGCTTAGAAAGAAGTGGGTTGTTTGTGTGTACCTGAAAGCATACCTGTGAACATGAGGGAACACATGCACCCAGTCACGGTGAATGGTGTACAGACACAAGGGTTAAGGAACACGGGGGATCCATGACATTGGTAAAAGGGGATCTGGTAGAACCTGGTCAGCTTATACCTAATAAATTTGTAACTGTACAAGACTTCACTGGGGAAGAGAACGCATTGCCACTCGCTAGTGTTCTCCTAGACTGGGGTGAAACAGAGGGAACTGTGCAACAGGTGGATATGGCCAAAACTTTAGCAGTTGATGTTATCCTTGGCAACAATCACAAACAGGGGATTGTGTGTGCAGTTACCAGTAGCCAAGTGGCAAGGGAAAATTGTAGTTCCCTAGACCCCACAGAAGCCATTGTGGAAACCACAGGGAGGCTGGTTCCCCAGCCTGTGTCTCCTCATATGGAGACTAGTGAAAAGGGGGTAGAAATTTCCCCAGTAGCAGTTAACCACACAGCTATGGAGGGTTACTCTGAAGAAGGAGGGGTGACCTATTGTCAGAGGGTTAGGGATAACAGTGATCCTGAGTGCCCTAATGCTAGTGCTAGGGACCCTGGTTTAGAGACTGAAGGGGACCTGTCCTATGCCTTGGGAATGAGTAAGGAGTTTGCAGCTGCTCAGAAAAGTGACCATAGTCTAAAGAAGCTAAGTGCTTGGGCAGACTCTGACAGAGCACAGGGAGGTGATGGTAAACAAAAGGTTTGTTGGGAAAATGGACTGATGTATACTCAGGATGCTAAGACAGAGGGAGGGGTGATAGGCAGACAGCTTGTCATTCCCCAGGGGTACCATGAGCAGTTGCTCAAGATTGCACATGATATTCCCTTGTCTGGTCATCAGGAAATCACATGCACTATGCAGCGGTTGGCCCAGAATTTCTATTGGCCCAACTTCACCCAGCAGGTGAAGGAGTTTTGCAGGTCTTGTCACCGGTGCCAAGAAATAGGGAAGGCTGGTAAGAAAACCCAAGCCATCCTAATTCCATTACACATAGTGGAGGAGCAATTCCAGAGGGTGGGAATGGATAGTGTGGGGCCTTTAAATACCCCCAGATCCTCCAGGAAGAGGTTCATCCTGACTGTGGTGGATTATGCCACCCAGTATCCAGAGGCAGTTGCCCTATTCTCACTAAGGACAGATAAAGTGGCAGATGCCTTACTTGGGATTTTCTCCCATGTTGGGTTTCCAAAGGAGGTTATCACTGACTGAGGGGGTTCCTTCATGTTGGACCTGATGAAATGTTTGTGGGAGAAATGTGGGGTAGTACAGAAGTGCACAACACCATATCACCCGCAAGCCAATGGGCTTGCTGAAAGATTTAATGGTACCCTGAAGTCAATGCTCCAAGCATTTGCTAAACAGCATGGGAGGGATTGGTAGAAATACCTTCCCCATCTGTTGTTTGCATACAGGGAGGTGCCCCAAGAGTCAACAGGATTTTCCCCCTTCGAGTTCTTATATGGACTCCGGGTAAGTGGGCCCCTAGACTTGATCCAGGAGGACTGGGAAGGCAAGCATGCCACCCAGGGAACTCCCATAGTGGATTATGTCCTTAGGTTTAGGGAAAGGCTGAAGGAGCTTATGGGGACAGCCCAGAGCAAGCTGGAAGCTGCCCAACAGAAACAAAAAGTGTGGTACAACCACAGAGCCAGAGCTGGCTCATACACGGTGGGTCAGGAAGTCATGGTCCTTATTCCAGTCCAGAAAGACAAGCTGCAGGCTGAGTGGGCAGGACTGTACAAAGTAGTTAGAAAGATAAGTGATGTGAACTATATCATAGAATTACCTGACAGAAGACATACAGAAAGAATGTACCATGTCAACATGATGAAGCCATATGCTAATAGGGCTGACATGATGTTTGCAGTGTGCAGTCCTGGGAAGGGGATGGACGAAGGAGACCCCCTTCTGGACTTGCTGGAAGAAAGCAAGCGGGAGTCCTCTGTGGAGGCAGTTAAATTGTCACCCCAGCTGGCCCCAGACAAGATCCAGGAAGTAAGAGATGTTTTAGCAGAATTTGTCCCCCCTATTTAGCCCCAAACCTGGACTAACCCCCTTAGCAATGCATGATGTGGAGACAGGGACAGCAGGGTAGTATAGGAAATTTGTACCCAATTACAGTGCCCTGGCTTCTCCCCTATCTGACCAGGTAAAAAAAATGATGTCTAAGAAAATTATCTGGGAACCGGTCTGTGAAAAAGCCTTTATCAAACTGAAGTAGGCACTGTGCAGTGCTCCTGTATTGACAAGTCCTGACTATAGCAGACCCTTTATAGTCCAGACTGATGCTTCAGATGTAGGTATTGGGACAGTACTGAGTCAGACATCCAACCAAGGGAATAATCACCCTGTCGTGTACCTGAGTAAAAAGTAACTTCCCAGGGAGCAGGCTTACTCTACTGTGGAAAGAGAGTGTCTTGCCATAGTGTGGACCCTAAAGAAATTAGAGCCATACTTACATGGGCAGTATTTTGAGGTTCAAACTGACCACAACCCTCTGGTTTGGCTGACACAAATGGGAAAAACTAATGGTAGACTATTAAGATGGAGTTCTGCCTTGCAAGGGTATGACATGATGAGCTTACATAGGACTGGAGCAACCAATCAGAACACAGATGGTTTGTCACATCTATATGAGGATTAAACTGACTTCTGTAGCTCATCCCATGCAGGGGATAGAGCCCCAAATTCAGTCTAGGTGGGGAGGATTGTGACTCTTGGCCAGCTGGTTATGATTATTCTATGATATTTGAAATATAAAAATATATTGTCCGATTGTCTCACATAAGACAGCCTGGGCTTCCATGGGTGCTCCCTCCAGGTTTCAGTGAAGCTACAGGATATGTAACTGACCAGGAGATCTCTGTAATGTAATTAGCTTGCTTGAGAATTTGCATTTCATGGCCTTTTTATGACTTCATGCTTTGAAGTTGGAAAACTAAAATATACATTTTATTACAGGACAGGACATCATTTAGCTGATTCCTGTTGGCTATATTGCACCTAGGTGACAGACTGCAGGGTTGTAAACCTCAAAGGAATTGGTGAATCAAAAACTCATAATCTGAGAAATAAGTTTTTGCTGATGTCACCTTATTTAATATACCTCCTGACAGGACATCATGTTGGTATTTTTTTATATTCTAAAAGGAGGAGATAGATGACTTACAGAAGGGGTGTGGAGAGACAGAGTTAAACTAATACTTGTGTCTGAACTGTTTGATATATACCATCTTGGGACTCTAGAAAGACACAGCTCTCTTATTTAATGGAACTGCACTTACAGAGGTAATACATTAGATAGAAAAGATCTCACTGTATGTTGGTAGGACTTTGTTCTGTAATTTTCCTTGTATTTCTTTTATGTGATTGTGATGCTCTTTGATATAGTGTTCTGTGTTTACATTTTTCATATTTTTATCATCTTTTATTAAAGAATCTTTTACTTGAAAGACTGCCTGGGTGTGCCTGCCAGTTCTTTTTGCATGGGACGTATAGATGGTTAAGTCTGACAAAACTGTTCAAAGGCTTGATGGTGTTACTAAGCTTGAGTAAAAAAAGGTAAGAATATACCTAAGGTCTCTTATAGAGTTAAATGGGTTCATTCTGGATGCCTGGCTGGGTGCCCCTGGTGAAAGTTAGTACCGCAGTCCCCGAAGAGGGTACATATCTGAGTCTGTTCATTGGGTATGCTAGCATAAGGTTCACAGTTTGATTCCCCCCTAGAACTTGAGACTAAAGGTGATTTGGACCCAAAAGATGACAAGAGGGTTACCCTGTCTGTTACCTGTTCACACTATTGCGCTCTGAGGTTGGCACTGTGGGAGCAGAGGGCCTGACTTGTTGAATGCGTTTGTGACAGCCTCTTCTGATGGATCCCTTGCTATGCTGAAACAGTTGCTGTCTGTCAATGCTACAGTATTTATAACCTTCAGGTATCTGATGGTTTTACTCATGTCTCCACTCTCTCTCCTGGCCTACAGTGAATACATATTGATGTCAGTCAGTCTTTCCTCATAAGTCTTCCCCCTGCCAGCCATAACTATTTTTTATCACTCTCCTTTAGATCAACTCCTAGAGGACCCCCTGCTTTTTAAGTTGAGCATTGAAGAATTGTGCACAATACTCCAGGTGTGGCCTTACCAGGCACTTACAAGGACAGGATCACCTCCTTTAGTCTGTGTGAGAAGGCCCTATCTACAGTATATATTCGCCCAGCATCCTGCAAGCTTTCGTAAATGCCTGTGACACAGGGCCAAGGTCTTGAGGTACTCCACAAGTTCTACAAATGTTGCTGCAGTTAAAAGGTTCTAATCCAAAGTTCTGGGAAAAACAAAATGCAAGACCAGGAGATGTTACATGAGATAAAGGAAGAAAACAACCACCACCATAGGATTTGAGAGACCAGAGTTAACAGTTATCAATCTCTCTAGTCGAGCACTTACAGAAGTTCAAATACAGCACTATCATATAGAATACCTTTCATACCAACTGTTCCTATAAATGAAATTTAAAAAAGAGTGGACCTCTTTAAACATTTTCATAAAATCTTTTTTTTACTGGGGGGGTGTTGAATTGACACGACCTTAACACTGACTCCTGGGTCCAAAATTTTCCAAGTGCCACATCTGAAGCAATCACCTAAATATAGCTGGAAAATGACAGCATTCATATTGATTTAATTGACCAGTTTGAAGATGATGATTTAAAGAACAATTTCGGCCGAGACAAATACCATTACATGCCCACTGCTGAGAGCAGAAGTAAGCATTAATCCATGAAAAAGGAGGCTTCTACTAGGGAATTAATGCACGGTTGAGGGGTGGGGGTGGAGCACAGGGCCACAGGCCAAGTGCCCCAACAACCCAACCCTGCATTTTCCATAGTAGAAGCCTCCTTTTGAGTGGCTTAATGCGCTTGTAACATAACAAGTGCTGCTTAGGAAATATTGCCATGTTACACAGATATGGCTATGGACAATGTCTCCTAGGGAAAAAAAAAGATATTTCCCTATAAAGGTGCTCCATCTCTGTCTGTTTCTCTCTGTGGTGGCAGTGTATTGAGCATGCTCTTGTGTGCAGATGTATCGTCAGGAGTAGAAATGTAAAGAGACCGAGTGACTCACCGTATACACAGTCACTTAACAGTTAGTAATGTGTTGATTTATTCGATGGCTAACTTTCAGAAAGTTTGTAGTGCTGTTTGTTATATGCTGGGAATCTATTCCTCTGCATGCTGGGAAACTTGTTATGCAAATTGTACAGCTCTGTGCTCCATCACGCTGTTCCGTCTATATCTCACTCTCTATTTAGAAGGTAGGATTGCCAGACAGACAGGAAGAGAGATTCATGACACTGTCTCCCTTTCTGTCTCTTTTGCAACTGGGGACTATTGCTGCTGCACTTCATTGTGAAAGGGAGACTGACAAAAGGGTTTTTTGTGACAGAGAGAGAGACATGATCAAAACTCTTGCATCTCTCTCTCTCTCTCTCTCTCTCTCTCTCTCTTTCTCTCTCTCTGTCTCTCTCTCTGTCTCTCTGTCCAGAATGTAAGCAATATTTAAGATTTTGGGTGCACTGTCTGGTGGGTACACTGACCGCTACTGTATCTCCCCAGAGGTCTATGGAGTGGGTGGGAAGGAATGGGAAGACATGGGGACAGCGGAGACAAGAAAGAGAGCAGACACCACTGTGAACAAGACCGAGAGTAGAGCACTTTTGCTGACTTGCTCCTCTGTCTCACTGTGTCATCTGTCTCTCTCTCTGAGTCTTGAGACTTTTGAGTGCACTCCCGCTACTGCACAGGGACTACTGCTCAGTAATGATTTTGCAGTGGTTATTAAAGGTAGTACAGGAGCAACTGGGCATTACTAGGGAATTAATGCATGGTTGCTCCTTGATCATGTGTTGCTGTTCCACCAATGTAAACTGGTTATTTCAGTCTAACATTTATTGCCATTTTACAATCTACTTTTAACTTCCTACAGCACTGCGATTGCCACATTTAAAAAAGTGATACAGTGAGATACAGCGTAACAGAGCTCCTTCAAACGGAAAATGTACAGCAACAGAAAAATTTAACCCTGAAAGAACTAAAGCATTGGAGGAGATTTTGCACATGAAGGGAATTGTACTAAAAGAATCCAACAATGGTGGAATTGTCATCATAAAGACTGAAAGCCAATACAGTATATAAAGGAAATGAAAAGATAGTTGTCTGACTCAGTTATACTGTACATCTCTGCCACAGAACCCAATAATCATGTTCAGTGAAAGGTTGGAGCAGTCCCTGCAATCTCCATTGGATAAAGGTTAGATTACAGAAAAGGAATTTCAATATCTTCATGATTCCCTGACAATGGAAACCTTTTATATTCTGCTAAAGCTACACAATGACCTTTAAAATCCCCTAGGACTCCTGACTGTGTCTGGGAATGGAGCTCTAAGAGAAAATCTTTCTAGAGTCATTGAATACTTCTTGAAAACGGTTATAATTACATTCCCCTTATCTCTGTGAAGCATCAGACATTCTTGCACAAATGCAGGAATTTGTGTAGCATGAAGACTTCCACTGGTATACAGTAGATTGACAGGACAGCATTTTATATATATATTTATACAATACGTGTTTTGGGATAAATGACTGTATAAAAAGTAATATCTCTGCTCCCCTGTGAAGATATCATTGTTATCTGAATGTTCCTATAAGTCATGCTGTTATCTCCACACTCCTATATGTCATACTGAAACTGCCATTCTCACAGTCACAGCTTTCACTTTTGTTCTCCAGTGTAGCGTGACCAAGCGCTATTAGTACTGCTAATCTGCTGCCATACATTTAAAATAATGTCCAATCTCTCTAAATAGTAACACAATTTGTATATCAACACTTATCTGGTTGACCCTGCCGCTCTGCTCTTCGGTAGTAAGACTATTTTCAACATATTTGCTAAGAATGCTGCTGCAACACTTATTCTGAGTTGATCTCGTTATCGCGCTCAGCAAGACTACAAGAGTTATTCACTTTTCCAGAGTTTCACTTTTCTTTCCCAGAATGAAATGATGCATTAAAGACTTCATATTCTGCCCAGTCCTTCGAAAGCACTCCATGAGGTGTTGACGTGATTCTCTGCTTCACTGGAATTTTCCACAGCCGCCGACTGCACTGAACAGAGAGAGACCGTCAGCAGCTAGAAGCAGAAGGTAGCGTGAGTGTCTGTTGCTAGCAACACACGCTCACTCTTCCTTCTGCTGCTGTGAAGCTCCTGGCTTGTCCTCTACTCAGTACAGTCGGCAGCTTTTTGTGAGAAATCTAGTTAAAATGAGCAGAAGTCCACATTTTTTCTTACTTACCTCCATGGAGACTGCTTTACTAAGAAGTCTGGGAGCGAGTTATTGAGTCTCTTACTAGCCCGTCACGCTACATTTCATGGGGGAAATGAAACTCTTATTATGCTTTGGTGAAGAATGTAGCAGGATGAACCAGATAACTGTTTTTAAAGCAGTATTTAGCTAAACAAATATGGCAGGATCAAGTTAACATTTTTTTTAATGAAACATGTCATCAGTTCTCTTGATGGGGAATAATTCAGGAAAACAGTGAAATTATCAATATGGCTACTAGTGGGCTAACAAAACTCTGAAGGACAGGATCAACCAGTCACATTTTAAATCCTTATTTAAATGATTATTTATGTAAAAATAATGGCAGGATCAACCAGATAAATTTATTTACAACTACAAAAATCCACCAAATACTTTTTTTCCAAAACACATACTGTAGCTCATCTTTGTGTTGGAGCCTCTTGAGAGGGTATTGAGAACTGTGTTTGAAGAGATTCTATCACATGTGGCCCAAACACATATTGTATAAAAGACAATGCATGACACAGAGTCTGATATTTTATCTTCACTGAGACCACGACATCAAGATATTCCCACCGTGGCTTCGCCACTCGTGAGATATCATGATATCATTGGCCTCTCGTGAAGATAAATATGATATCTTCAGTCGGGCCATGTCATATCCCCTATTTATATATATATATATATATATAGTATGAAATCGGAGCGAGGACAGTCACAGACATGATTTCCCGATTTAATAAAACACTTGCAGTTGAATTCATCTTTGAAGCCTCGGTTCTGTATTCCTCAACTTAGACACACAGGGATACCAGGCCATTGTGCAAAAACTGTAGGTTACAGAAAGACTGCAGCAGGGAATACACTTCTACATGCCCAAAGTGCACATCCCAAACATCTATTTGACAGTATATCCTATGGACAACTTGGCCAATTAAGATAGAACTGTTCTGAAAATGTGGTGTTTGAGAGGGAAGTAAAAGACCTGTTGTTGAGCTTTCAGGTCACGGGCTACAAGGAAGAAGTGATACAAAAGGATTTTAATAGAGCATTCTCCCCCATACACATTCCACTATTTCAACTCCCACACAAACAACACAAATGGTGATCCAATGGCACAACACATTAAACAAATTGTGCTAAAACATTGACATTTATTATCCACTGACAGTACTCTGACTGAATAGGCTGCACTTCACCTAGTGACAGTTAACAAGAGTTAGAGCATAGGTGAACAAGTGACCCATGGCCACTTTTTATTTATAAAGGATCAAAAGTATCAGTGGCTATCATGCAAACTCGAGTATTTCTATCCATGTAGAAACTGCAACATCTGCAAATATGCTCAAGGGGTAATAGAGTTACACATCCAAATACGGACAATAGGATCCAGGTTAGACAGTATATTACATGCTGAGCCTCTTGTTATTCATGTTTCGTGTATACATGTGGCCTTATCCCCCCTCTTAGGATCATGGATAGTCCATGGTTGTACATGGTTAAATCATGACTATGTACTGTCAGTGACCATGATCATTCCAGGTTTGTCCATGAGTTTAACCATGGTTATCACAGCGGCACAGTGACAGTACATGGATGGTCATGGTCAATATAGTTGGAAAATTGTTCAAGCTGATCATGATCATCTATGATTATCCATGGCTGTTAATTTCACAAGTTTGCTGCAAGAAGTTTGCTGCATTAAAAAACAAACTTTAACATAGTTATGGTACTTTAATTTTTCCATCCTTAAAGTGATTTTCTGAGCTTCTTCTTGGCAATTTACGACTTAACTGTATTTGGTAGCCTATGCTGGTGATAGTCCATTTCTGGCATTTATAATATTTACTTGCCAGCCTATGTGCAGCTAGAAGGGATCCTAGTTTGGCCCCAACAAGGTGACCAGCTGATCCCACACCCTGATTGATTTCCATGACCCAGCTATGACATGCAGCAAGGGAGAGTGCAAGGACACGCCCCATTGAAATGAATGTGATTATTTTTTATTAGTATTTTATGCATTAGGATGGCAAGTTAGAGATTAATGAAGGCCAACACTTGACTAACAAGGGCCTTGCTAGTCAAACGATGGCCTTCATTAATCTCTAACCTGCCATCATAATGCATAAAATATTAACAAAAAAATGCCCCCATTCATTTGAATGGGGCATGCCCCCATTCTCTACCTTGCTGCACATCATAACGTGCCTAAGTGTGGGGGCATGGAAATCAGTAAGGAAGTGGAAGAGATCAGCTGACCACCTTGTAGGGTCTAAGTGGTTCCGTGTCACTGCAGCGACAGGAATGTTGCTGACCATCGATATAGTGATGGCATAATGCCGCCAATTGGCATTGTGCCATCACTGAGGAAAACTGTTTTTTGTGGGGGGGCCTCACACCTCCACATCCCCCATGTGGGGTCTCTGCCTCCCATTCCCCCACACTTTAGATAACCAGCTCTGAGTCAGAGTTGATTCTGGAAGGGGGCGAACACCCCGGAGACAGCAGCATTGGGAACCCAGCGGACCATCACAGCGAACTGTCGATAATGTCGCTGTGATGGTCGTCACTGTTTTCTTGTTGCTGTGGTGACAAGATACCGGTCCAAACTATGATCCCTTCTAGCTGTACATAGGCTGGAAAATAAATATTACAACTGCCAGAAATGAACAATTGCCAACCTAAGGTACCATATTCTGCAAAGTGATACCTTAAGGTTGTAAAATCACTTTAACATTCTGTTATAAATATATATTACACACACATACTTTTGAAATAGCATTCTTTCTCTTACCAATTGCTGCTGTTGTTCCTCTTTCTAATAGAATCTCTCCTCATTTCTAATTGACAGAATAGCTTAATGGCCATTTTAACACTATAAATCTAATTGCAAGATGTGGTGAGCTTGTCATATTTTTTTTTGTTGTCAATAATTGATTTCTTTGCGTAAACCATATTTTTGTTCATAAATTGTGAAAACATTTTATTGTGATTATTTAATCAAAATGTCCAATTCTGCATTCTGATAGTCATATTAATTATGCAAATTTCCCTGTATCCCATGTTCTTATGACCACTGACAAGCCATGGTCAAAGATGGATGAACCGTGGTTAGCCGTGGTGTGCCTGGGATATTCAGAAAACATGCTGGTAAAGTACAAAATAAATGGAGATCATGCTTGAAGAATTCTATAGGAATCTTAACCAAGAACATTGATGTGATCTGTTTGTGAAATGTAGATTTTAGGAGTAAAATTACAAATTGAATCTTTGTTTGCAAAACTGTTTTTTTACTTTGAAAAACAAAGAATTATATGCTAGGTAGCAGACACAGCTTCAATACAACATGTTAAAATTTTACTTTAGACTTTAACTGATCCTGACAAGGCTCTAGGTGGATTGAAATTTACTGAAATAAGAGGGAGTCTCAGTTTGGATAAGAGGTGAACTAGAAATACCATAAATCAAGAGAGTTATGTCTTTCAATCTAAACTTACCTGGGGTTGATGTCTCTAACACCGGTTAAAATTGTGCTGTAATGAGCTTAAGTGTAAATTAGGCTAAACCGACAACTGGAAATATTGTATACAGTTTTACTCTAGAATCTATACTATAAGTAGTTTAAATGATGGAAGTAATAATATAGTGAAACAATATCTAATTTTAAGCAGGATAAAGTTCATGTCCTGTCTGCATTCAGAACTGGTGCTGCCTATCATACAGTTTGAAGCCAGCTGTCATACAGTTCTGGGGGCTGTCTGCCATCCACTGTATGCCATCTGTTACATAGTATTGAAGCTGTTTGTTGTAGATTTGGTGAAATGTCTGTCATTCATTGGTAGATACATTAGTTGTACAGTGTTTGGTGCTGACTACTGTCCACTTTTAGGGCTGTTTCTAGTAGTGCTGGGTGCTGCCTGTCATCTGTTTGCAGGATAGAAATTGTCATGCAATGTGGGTTGAGCTGTCTATCATAGAGCTGGAGACAGTTTAGCATATAATGTTAGGGGCTGCCTGTTCTCCACTGTGGATTGTCTTTGAAAGAGTACTGTGGCTGTCTTTCATATTGTTGATGGGCTGCCTGTCATGCATTTGAAGGACTGTGTGACATACTTACTGGATTATTCTATCATAGCTATGAGACTTCCTGTCATCCATTTGCTGGACAGTTTGTCATACAGTGCTGGATGCTTTCCGTCAGTGCTTTACTTGGGGCTGTCTGTCATTCATGTCTGGGTCTGTCTGACAACTACAGTAAGAACAGTTACCACTGGGGTTTTCATGCTTGTTTCAAAACCATACATATGCTAAAGCCACAGTCCTAGCACACAGCATCATGGGTAAATCCTTTTGCAAGTCAGGGTGAGATGGTCTCTTGAGAACAGATATTGCCTTTTAAATAAGCTTGTACTACATTGGATCCAGTATTGGATGAGAATGATAAAGTACAGACACGTGTTTCATCCTGCTGGGATGCCTCCATGTACTGCAGACGTACAAGCCTATTTTAAAGACAATATTTGTTCTGGTGAAGCCTTGTCAACCTGACTTGCACGAGTTTTTGCTTACCAATGATGCCACTGGAACTGAAGCTTTAGTGTATGTGTGTGGTTTGGAGAGCTGTCAAAAGCCACACAATGTGGGTATTTATTCTGTCCTAGCTTACCTTTATCAATTGGTGGGTGCAGCATGTGTGGACATTTGGCACCATGTATTCCTGCTTAAAGTTGAACCAGTCTAAATTCTGTCATGATAATTTCCATATACATCCCATGATGCTGAGTATTATTTGGTATGTGTGATTATGTATTTCTGTAGTTGTTCATGAGATTTTTTTTTTTTTTTGGCATCTGGATGAGTAGCAATGCAATTCTTTATACATACAGTTATCTGAGCTGATATTATATGATTAGAAAATTAGGCCTGCTACTCTGTGGGTAGCCTAGAAAATGCTGATGATCTTTTCATTGTTAAGCCAGGTAATTTTAAATTATTTTTGTTTTATTTAAATTCACTCATCGTGCACAGTATGTTCTAATGGAGTTGCAATGAAGGAGAATTTCCCTGCTGGAGTCAGAACTACATGTATATGATATTTAAATGACATGCATCCATTGTATCTTCCTTATACTTGCCTGCCTGTAATTAGGATTATGGTAAATGTGTAGGTAATGAATTATTAATCTACTTTTTAGGTATTAAAATACTACTTGAAATAAATCATCTTGAATAATGTATGTATTTGATTGTGATACAAAATCAAGCATGTTTTTCTTGTTCTATTTTTTGTTTTCCATCAACACCCACAGAAGATACCAGAAAAGCCACCATCCCAGAATATTTGTCTATACATCTCACTACAACTTCCAGAATCTGTTCTTTCTGAAGACCCAGATTCATGTCTGAACATCTCTTGGCTATTTTGGCTGTAACCAGCCAAGGATAAAGTGCTAGGACCACTATGTAAGCCTTCTCTCAGGTCTAGGGCAAACACATAACAGTTTGTTTTCTGGGAGGGCTGCATTGCATGTGATACAACTCTGAGCACCAAGGGGTACCCCAAAAATCCCAGATGATGCCCCCACATGTAGGCCTCCTCCCAGGTCATGGAGAAAATGATAGCAACAGCTCCTTTACTGGGAGGGCTGCATTACATCAAATAGCAAAACTGTGCACTTACTTCACCTCCTGATGTGGGGGAACTTCCACAGTGGCAGTCTAATGGGTCATTGACGAGGGGCTACAAGGCAAAAGTTAGTGCCATAATAATATTTTAAATAGAAACATTGTCCACATTGAATTGTTAGAGTCTAGCGCTTCATTTTTACAACATAACTCTTTTTTCAGCCTGCAGGCAGGATGGTAATAAATTTTAGAATGCTAGAAATTTGTTTTCATAAGTACAATCTCTTGTTTCACCCCCCCCCCATGGCAGAGTCCAAGGCCCAAAAGGGTACACACTTATTCATTGTAATTTTTAAAGGAAATGTCTCTTGGATGGCACAAAAAGAGTTCTGGTAGCTGTTGCACAGCAGTCCATTTAGGTACAAAAATGTCAGTAAAGGATGTTACTAATGTCCAGAGTCCTCAGCTAGAAGCTGGACTATTAAATTGCAGCCCTTAAAATATTTCTTTCATGCTTCACATAACCAGTACATTACCTCATTACAGAACATGTCCAGGAACAAGTGCAACTTGCACTCAGAAGGGACCACAGGGGATCTGATCCTCAATTAAGGGGTGCTGTGGATGTTTCTCCAACACCACAAAACATGATGGGTAGTAAGGTAAACACTGAGGTACAGTGCTCAACAGAGGGCAGGATGGGGTAAATGGAAAAACAGACAAGGGCAAAACGAGCTGGCATGGGGGGAAAAAAGGATAAAGCCAACATTAAATGGAGGGCAATGAGTACCAATGCCCGTAGTCTGGGAAACAAGCTTCCTGAGCTAGTAGCCTTGATGGAAGATGAACACTTGGATATTGTGGCAGCCACAGAAACATGGCACATGGGGAACCATGACTGGAATGTCAACATACCAGGGTACACAGTCTACAGAAGGGACAGGAAGGGGAGAAGAGGAGGTGGAGTAGCTCTATACATAAGGGAAGGGATCAAAGCTACAGAACTAAAAAGTAAAGGGGGAGGACAAGAGGCACTCTGGGTCACCTTGGAGACAGGGAATGGCATCACAATCTGCACAGGGGTTGTATACAGACCCCCATCTCAAGGGGAGGAAATGAACAAGAAAATGATAGAGGACATTCTCAAACTGTCTGAGAAAGGGGAGATACTGTTGATGGGGGACCTGAATATGCCAGATGTTAACTGGATGACATGTACTGCAGCCACATCCAAGAGCAGGGTCATTCTCGATATCCTGCAGGGGGCAGGCCTTAGACAGCTAGTGCTGGAACCCATTCGGGAGGAAGCAGTACTAGACCTGGTACTCTCAAATGGAGAGAGGATCACAAATTTAGAAATCAGTAAACATCTGGGAACAAGCGACCACTGCATAGTGTGCTTCACAATAAGCACAACCATGGAGACAAGCCATACAAAAACAAGCATACTGGACTTTAGAAGGGCTGACTTTGGCAAAATGGGTGAATACCTGAGGAATACACTAGCAAATGGCCAGAAAGGAGGGGTGAAAGAACAATGGAGAAAAATCAAAACTGCCATCATAGAGGCAACAAGCCTTTGTGTGAAACAGATAAAGAAAACAAAGCGGAGTAAAAAACCACTATGGTTCTCAAAAGAGGTGGCAGGGAAGGTTAAGGAGAAAAAGGCTGCATTCAAAAAGTATAAGGCATCACAGAAGGAGCATGACAGGGAACTGTATCAATTAAAGCAGAAAGAAGTGGGAAGGCAGTCAGAATAGCAAAAGCCCAAACTGAGGAAAAATAGCCGAGTCAGTTAAGAAAGGGATAAAACCTTTATAGGTTACTAGGAGCATAGAAAGGTTAAGGAGGAATGGTGAAGATTAATTAAGGAGAGAGGGACATGGGCAGAGGGAGACAGTGAAAAGGCAGAGATACTGAATGAATACTTTTGCTCAGTATTCACAAAAGAAGATGAGGAAGAGTTACCTAAACCAGACAATAGAAGCACTCTGGGTAGGGGGGTTGACACCAGTCCATTTACAGAAGAAAGAGTCCTGAAAGAATTCCTAAAACTCAAGGTGGACAAAGCAATGGGGCCTGATGGGATTCACCCCAGAATCCTAAAAGAGCTAAGGGAGGACCTAGTGACACCACTGACCACACTTTTTAACAAATCATGGAGGATGGGGTGGTACCTGAGGACTGGAGGAGGGCAGATGTGATTCCCTTCACAAAGTGGGAACAAGCCAGAAGCAGAAAACTACAGACCTGTAAGTTTGACCTCAGTGGTAGGGAAATGATGGAATCACTTGAAAGAAAGAATTGTTGAATACCTAGAGGTAATAGGGCACAGGACCCAAAGCAGCATGGATTTACAGCAGGAAGGTCATGTCAGACGAATCTAATAGATTTCTTTGACTGGGTGACCAAAGTAATAGACCAGGGAGGGGCTGTGGATATGGTCTACCTAGACTTTAGCAAGGCATTTGACACAGTCCTTCACAAAAGATTAATAATCAAGTTAGCCAGCCTAGGAGTGGGTCCCAGGGTGGCAGCCTGGGTTGCAAACTGGCTGCACAATAGGACACAGAAGGTAATAGTGAGTGGAACACATTCCGAAGAAAGGGGGGTCACTAGTGGAGTACCTCAGGGCTCAGTACTGGTCCAGTCCTCTTTAACATCTTTATAGGTGACATTGCAGAGGGTCTGGAGGGAAAGATATGCCTCTTTGCAGATGATACAAAGATCTGTAACAGAGTTTATACACAAGGGGGTGTAGAAAGGATGAGAAGGGACTTGGCAAGGTTGGAGGAATAGTCAGACATATGGCAACTTAGATTCAATGCAAAGAAGTGCAAAGTAATGCACCTGGGAAACAAAAACCCAGGAGAAGTGTACACAATAGCAGGGGAGGTACTAACAACAACAAAACTGGAACGGGACTTGGGGTAGTCATATCAGATGATCTAAAGGTGGGTAAGCAATGTGAGAAGTCAGTAAGGAGAGCCAGGGGGATACTGAGATGCATAGGAAGGGGCATCACAACTAGAAAAAGGGAAGTGGTTATCCCTCTGTACAGACAGTTGGTGAGACCCCATCTGGAGTACTGTGTGCAGTGTGCAGTTTTGGAGACCTCATCTATGCAAGGACAAAGAGGAGGCAACTAAAATGGTGCAGGGTCTGCATCAGAAATCATATGAAGAGAGACTGAGAGAGCTTAATATGTATACTCTTGATGAAAGGAGGGACAGGGGGGACATGATAGAAACGTTCAAGTGCCTCAAGGGAATCAACAAAGTCCAGGAGGGTAGCATCTTTCAGAAAAAGAGATGTGTAAGAACAAGGGGACACAATTAAAGATAGAGGGGGGACAGCTCAGGGGTAATGAGGAAATCTTTTTTCAGGGAGAGAGTGGTGGATGCGTGGAACTGCCTTCCTGGGGAGGTTGTTGGGGCTAAGACAGTGGGGGAATTCAAACATGCATGGGACAGACACAAGGCAATTGTAGTGGGGGGGTGGCAGGAAGTAGGCTGTTGGTTAACTAGAATCTGCAGCTTATCTAGTAGGTAGGGAAATGAGCAGACTGGGTGGGCCAAGTGGTCCTTATCTGCCGTCAAAGTCTATGTTTCTATGTTTCTATCCATGGGGCCCCCACCTCCAACACCATTTTTGTTAAGTGTGTCCCCCGCCCCTTCTGTTTTTCCCGTCTACAAAATTTTTCTTTTCTGTTGAAGCAGTGTTTTAAAATTCACCACAAATAGTGAAAAACATTTCTCAAATTATTTGTGCAGGCATGATAGCCTCCGGACACTGGTCTTAGTTTGACTAAAAGCTTAAAAGAGTGTCAAAGTCTCTTTTCTTCTCAGGAAAGGCATGAGGCTTTTCTTTACTGTTAAGAGAGATGACTCTAGGCAGGCTATGCCTTATCTGTGACTGATGTATACATGGCTTCCGCCACAAATTTCTGAATTGCTGGTGTTTACTTCACACAGAGAAAAGTGGATCTGCAGCAGAGATGTGAGTAATTGCAGTTCAGCACCCTCTCACCAGCTGTCACAGGTAGACATGAATGGGCCTTATGCTACTGTAGCAGGCCCCATCCCTGCAATGGCTCACAGACTCCAGCTCTGAGAAGTTCATGTTTTGCATTCTAGAATTACCAGCCTTGCAATAGGAACCCACATGGGTCCTGGGGTTATAGCTGCACATATGAAACTTGAATTGAATCAAAACTTACACACACCTGGTGATGCAAAAGAGTTTAATCAGTCTGTACAGTGCCATGTTGTTTTTTTTACCAAACTCTGCTTCACTTTTCTGCCTCCCTTTTCGAGGTAAGATGGTATGTATAGGGTAAACGGGGCAACATGCACAGCATCCACTCCAGGCTGGCAAACATATACTCAGAGCAAAACTGCAATGTGAATGAATGTAATCAGGAGCATTTAGCATACTAAAACACCCAGCTGGATTCTCCAGCACTTCGTGGTGCAGAGCAGCTTCATCCCTTTCTAGGTTGCATGGGTAGCTAGTCCTATTTACTCAGGATATCATGAAACTCAGACAAGGCTCCAAAATGGGTCTGCAATCAATAAACAGTACATATATACAAAATAGCCCAAAAGTTAAAATTGGGTTTCCAGAAATGGCAGTCTTGTATGAAAGTAAATCGTAGGAAAATCTTGAAGACAGTAAATGTAGTTCCACTCCGTAAGAGCAGTCACAAGGATGACATGGGAAACTACAGACGGGGTAGTCTTACCTCAATTGTGGGTAAACTACTGGAGACTATAATTAAAAATCAATATTGTCAAATACATGATTTACAAGACAAAAGGCAACATTAGTTTGTTGTGTGATGGTCATGCCAGACCAACCTGTTCATCTTCTTTAATTGAGTCACTAGGGCAGTGAGTGTGTTATATCTTGTCTTCAGCAAGGCAGGACCTTTGATTCTGTACCACATAGGAAGCTCTTGAAAAATCTGAACGTCATGGGGGTAGGAAATATGCTTACAAAGTAGTTAGGGAATTGGCTGGGTGGGAGGATTCAAAGATAGTAGTTTATGGGATAGATTAAAGGCCCAACAGCCGTAAGTGGGGTATCACAGGGGTCAGTCCTTGGACCTTTTCTATACAATATATTCATCAGTAACACAGAAGAAGGTATACAAGGCAAGATGTGCCTCTTTTTGTAGATGATGCTAATATCTGTAACAGGGTAGATAATAAACAGGGTATAAGGGAAATGAAAAAATGCCTTGAAAAATTGAAATGTGGACCATGGTGTGGCATATAAAATTCTGTACAAAGAAGTACAAAGTGATACATATTGGAAAGAAGAACCCCAAAATGGAATACTGGATAGGATGAGTAAGGGCCTGTGTGTCACGGCACAGGTACGGGGTGCACACACCACCATGCACACTGGTGCCAGGCCACAGCATGGACACACACACACACACACTGATCGGTCTGGATGTCACAGCTGCCCTGCCCACTAGCCACCCTGTGCACATGGAACACACACACACCACATACAGACCATCCCGGTGCCGCACACAGCATGATGGCAGTGCATGTGCAAGTGGGCCTGCAGTGGGTGCGGGGAATGCACAGAGCCATCTCACGGTCCACATGGATCAGCATGCCAGGCCCACAGCCCCCCTCATGACAAATAGCAGCTTGTGTCACACGCACACTGTGAGCCGGCGGGTGCCCCCTCAAGGATGCGCTCAGCGCAGGGACTCATCACTGCACACTCTCCACCCACCCTGTCTGCTGCACACAGATGGAGTTATGCCACGACGCCCATGGAGTGACCCGACAAAACTACACATGAGCAACAGACCTACACACACTCCAAGGCCCGCACTGTTGCACAACATGCCCTGTCCAAGCCTACTCTGGTGCATGGTCTACTGCCGGATACCCTTCATGAGTGCCACCCATGCCTCCCAATTGACAGTGGTCTCTGGTCCTTGGCAAATGTCAGTTTCACCACCCACAGGTGGAACATCTGGCAGTTGCACCCCTGGTATGGGCACATCATGCTGTAGGACAAGATTGTGCAGCATGGCACAGACCATGAACACCCTGCATGCCTTCCCTGGTGCCAGCATGATCATCCCCCTGGTGTGGTCCTGGCATTGGAAGTGCATCTTCAAGAGTCTAATGGTCCTCTCCACAATGTTCCTCATCTTCCGATGTGCATGGTTGCACACCTCCTCCGCAGCTGTTGTTGGCGCCAGGATGGGTGTCATCAGGTTCGGGCACAGGGGGTATCCATTGTGACCTGTGTAGGGGGGATAGAATGAAAGATGTCACACATGTGCTCACATGTCACTGTACAGGTGCCCCACACACACACAGGGTGACTCTGCCATACTCACCCAGCAGCCAGTCATCAATGTTCCCTGCATGGAGTATGCTTCCATGGTGCAATGTGTCCAGGATGAAGGAGTCTTGGCGTGAACCAGGGTACTTCACACAGATGGTGAAGATGCCCCACACATCAATCACACCACCTGGCATTTCATGCTGTAGAACCCCTTTTGTTTCCTGTATGCCTCCTCCTGTGTCAGCAGGACCAGTTTGGCAATATGGGTGCAGTCAATTGTAGCCATCACATTGGGCATGCCGTACATGTCATTGAATGCCTATTTCATACACTGCGCTTCTTCGGCAGATGAGGGGAAGTTGATGTGTGTGTGCATGTGGTCCAGCAGGGCATCTATGACCTCAGTCATGGCTTGGGACACTGAGGACTGACATACACCCACTGTGTCACCTGTCAGCCTCTGGAAGGAGTCGGTGGAATAGTATGCCAGGGCACACAGCACCTTCATCTCCACAGTCATTGCCCTCAATCAGTGTGTCCTTGGGGCGGTTTTGTCATGGACCATGTCACAGAGCATGACGATCATGGGCCATGGCAGATGGAATCACTCAATACAGTGCATCTCCTGCAACATGGAGTAATCCAGCCATGGGTGGAATACCCTGGACAGTGGCCATGGCCACCTCCGCAGCAGCATCTCCTTGTGGAGCAGTTGCATGTTTAACAGCAGTCTGGGACACATCCTGCCACACTGTGTTATTTCTGGTGTACTATGCAGCCACTGGGTGCATCCATTAAAGGGGTGTATTGGGCCACACGTGCATGGTGGCCCTACATGAGTGGTGTCCACATGCAGGCACGCATGCCCTGGGACCCATGTGTCATACGTCAATGTACAGTGTTGTGTACACCAGATGTACAGTGTACACCACGGTGAACATGGTGGAGGTGGTGGTCTACAATGTGGAGAGGTTGTGCACCTGTGGTGGGTGTCTGAATCCAATTTCTGCAACTCAGGGGGTTACGGAACCCTGTGGCTGGTGCAGAGCCATGACTGGGTGAGTACTGGGTCATCTCGCCGGGACTGGTGTCTGTGCGGGTTGTGTATGCTGTGCTGTGCCCTAACCCATGTTCCCTCTCTCTCTTCCCACACAGGATCAGAAGGGAAGGCCCCAGAGGATGGTGCTCACCATGGTAGAACAGCGAGATGGTGCCCCCTTTATGGTGCTAATGCCCACGAGGAAGAAGTGGAGATGGCATCTACCATTCCCACACTATATGAGCAGGGTGGTGGTGGATGGGTACATTTGGTACCTGGAAGAGTACACTGACATCTGGAGGGTCACTGTCCCATCAATGGTGAGTGCATGTCATGGGCAGGGCCAAGCTGTGGGCAGGGTACTGTGAGTACACTGACTGGCGTGTGGTTCAACTGTGTCCCTGTGGCACAATGCGGCCCACTCATGAGCAGACTGGGTCATTGTCCCATCCTATGTGTGCCAGCCATGAGCCAGGACAGGCATGTCATGTTGCCATACCACACACTTGCCCCTGCATTGGGGATGGGCTTGGTGGCCACAGGGGTGAATGTCCATTGTCAGGGCCTGTCTGTCCCCATGTGTGATTTATACCCAGGCAGGAGGTGCCATTGTGAGTTCCCGTGGTCCATGTGGTATGAAGGGGTCACGTCAACACCGCTGGTGTATGGTGTGAATCTGTTTGTGCAGTACCCTTCTATGTGCACAGGTACCATGATCCAGAGGGGACACTGGTTCGCACTGTGCATGTGCACAGGCTGCCCCTTCACCCCCTGGCCATCAGGTGTGGTTTGCCTGTTTCTGCCATACTCTGTGGCCATGCCTGGTACACATGATGGTCCATGCAACACGGTGCTGCAACCGCCTGCCCATGTCAGGCATGCTATCCCTGTGTGGCCTAGTCGCACACCCTCAGTACCCCCTGCCATGTTGCCTATACATGAAATACCTCGCAAACCTTTGTCACCAGATCGGGGGACATGGGCCCCCATAATTGTGGATAGTGTGGGTCACAGACCATCATAATGAGGGATGCATCCTCAGAGATGGACATGCAGGCTCAGTACACTGTGCTGAACAGTTCCTTTACTTGTGCATGGTTGTTTCGTGTGTTGCATTGTGGCATACGGTATTTTTTTTTTTATGTAATGCTTTTTGCCACCTGCTGTGGCACACTACTGGCTTGGGGCATCCAGTCGCTGGCTCTGCCCACCCAGAGAACTGGGTAGCTCAGACTGCACCCAGAAGGATTTGGGATGGCCGTCTTGCCATCCTGCTGGAGGGCTGCCCCTCTGCCTCAGCCAGCCGGGACAGCCCCGGACCCTCCCCCACAGGATTCCTCCAAAGTCCTCCAGGCAGCTCGGAGCACAGCCATCAAGCTGCACGGTCACGCCCAGCCATTTTCCTCCAAATGGCTCCCTGGAACACGGATGTGCAATGACATCCAGGCACAGCATGCTGATGTCCACCGCATTCCCCCTCCAGATCGCCAGCACTTCTAGTGCCCCTGAGCGTCCCCAGGAGCCGCTACAGCATGGCAAGATTCCCCCAACCCACCCCAGGACTGGGAGAGCAGTCTATGGATGCTCAATCCCAGTCCTCACCTGCTGACCCCCGACGGCCCGGGCTCATTCCTGAACCCAGGTCGCCGGCCTGGCGTGAGGTGTGACATCCAGGGCCTCAACCCTCAGCGCCACTGGGCCGGCTGCATACAATATTTTTGAGTTCTGCTTTACATTCTGGGTTTACAGCACCTTCCCTGTGTGTGCCGCACCATCCCGATGTAGGATGGGTGAGGGATGGGTGGTACTGAGGGGTGCGTTGGGGGATGTCCCTCAAACTGAGGGACAGGTGTGCTGTGGTCCATTCTGCCAATGAACTGGCCAGGGGGTTGGCCGTGTCTCTGTGGCCATGCCCATTCACCCACATGCATCTGGCAGTGTCTGTTCCACTGCTGGGGGGGCACTGCTGCATGGAACATACCATGCATGGGTGTTGGTGGTGCTGGTGATGTGCAGGGACAGGGCAATGGGGCAATGTGGCTTTTCTGTGTCTCTAGTGTCCACAGTGCTACCATGGATCTGTCAGGAGGATATTGTGATGAGGAGTGGCCATGGGGGCTGCCACATACCAAATGTAGTGATGATGGAGATGGTGGCACCGGACCAAGTGCCACCAGCACCACAGTTGAATCTAAGCAATTCCCCTGCATCCCATGTCTTCGGTTTTTGTGCAGCATTGATTATCATGCAATACTTATCTGTGTTCCAATAAAGCATTTGTACGGTACATCTTTGTATGTTTACTGTGTGCAGGGTGTGGGCGGGGGGCAGGGGTATGTCCTTCTGGAGTTGTTGGGTGGGGTTGGGGAAGGGGTGGGTGGGTGCCTGTGCATGGCCCCACTTGTGCATTGGCTGTGCTGGTCATGGTCTGCCCCTGTGAGCCTGGACGAGCACGGTGTCCATGCCTGGTGGGTCTCAGTCTGGATCCACCCAGTGAAGTGTGCCATGCCCACACCTGGCAGTCATGGGTGCTGTGCACTGTTGCGGAACCCTGGCATGGTCACATGCCATCCTGGGTCTTCTGTCAGACACCCCTGTGCCACACACATGACAGACACACACTTCAGCTTTCAGGCATTTGGTGCTGCAGCTATGTCCAGCCGCTGGTCACGTTCCATCAGTGGCACGGCAGAGTCAGGACCATGTGTCCAACATGCTGTGGTGGGGCCTGTTGCTGCACACTGTACATCACTGTTGGGCATGCAACGTGTGGCCTGTCTGCCCTGCCGTTGGTCTGACATGGACGTCAGCAGACAGGGTACTGCCATGCCCATGTCAATGGACATGTGGTGCACTGCTCGTGGCAGCACAGTGTGGCTGCTCTGGGGGGGGTTAGTGGCCATTTGTCACCTCAATCAGGCCCTGTGCTGGCCCTCTGGCAGCCGTGGTGTCCTACACAGATACTTACAGCAGCCTATCCAACCGTGTATGTGTATGCACCCTGCGCCATATGCCTGGGTATCATACGCAGCATCACACATGTGCACAGTAGACCCTGCACGTGACCCTATGTGGGTATGCCCCATACATGCCGCGCGATGGGTCCACATAGCTCCATGCTGCTGCCCTACATGATGGCCTGTGCATGCATTGTGCATGCCGCACTCAGGTGGCATGTACTCCAACTGCACATAGGCACCTACGTGCTGTCCTTGCACGCCCTACACATGGCATGCTGGCATCTTGCATAGGCCCTCTTGTTTGTAAGCAACAGGTCAAGTAGTGTGCCTTCTGTAGTATGTTCCTTGACTAGTTGCCTGAGAAAATCCTCTTGTAGGGAATCAAGGATGGCCCTGATGCTTGACAAACTTGCAGTTGCAAGGCACAAATTGGTATATGACAAACTGAACTTCTCAAGTAGTAGCCTCTCCCCCAGTGTTTTATGGAGAAAAACAGTTATTCTTCTCCAGTGATTCCCAGTCATTTCAGCAGGGTAATCAGTTAGGCTGCTTTGTTGGGGGGGCATGTCACCTTGTAAGTTTTTTCCTCATTATACTGTGACATGTAACAGCTGGACTGTGATGTAAACCAATTTAGAAAGTCTTATAAACAGCAATTCATCTAGCCCCATGTAGTCTGCCCATATAGCCTACATACCTTCAGAAGTGAGACAACATATGGTGTAACAAATTTGACAACCCCTTTATAGCGTCAAAGGTTCTCTTCTACTTATCTTATGCCTTATCCTATCCCCTTACAGCTTGAGATGCCACTAATTATGCATGGAGTTTGTGTTATTCATACACTATTTGATGTGTGATGAAGTGTCTCCTTACAGTTCCCCTACATTTCCACACCCCTCCCCCCACCTGGAATCGTATTGCACATTATTCTTGTGAGTATTGCTTCCACCAGAAAGTGGTTTCACTTTGCAATCATTGTGGTATAGCACATGTTGGCCCCCCTCGATCTTCCTTCCTCAGGTATGAACATATCAAAGCTCTTCATTGACTACTCCTTGTGCATTTTAAAACATACACAGAAGACAGCAGCAGCCCATTTGCCTATGTGTTCTACTCATATTTAAGTTTCCAAAGCTTTACCCACTAACCAAATCACACTCCGCGGACCTCCCCTACTTTCCATTCTACCTACTACGATCAATACCATCCCCTAAGCCTACCCCTGCCAGCCTTGAAGCTGGCAAATGGATTAAACATCAACAAATCTTCCCGCAGTTTGTTCCAGTTGTCAACAACACTGTACATCAGACAGTTCTGTCTGTCCTTACTCCAACACCTACTCTCTCATGCTCAAGACTGTGCCCATTTGTGTTATAGTTGTAATTTGGCTACTCCTTATCTGCCTTACTTCTCCCTTTCAAGTATGTGAAAGTATAAATCATGTATTCATTTTGTCTCCTAACCTTCATGAAGTATGTAAGCAATAACCAACGACAGGGTGTGCAGTAACTGAGGATTAATCAACACCGAGGGTGCATTGTGATTCATGAGGCCACAGGCCAAGTATCCTCACAGCACCAGTGGTGTTGATTAATTAAACAATAAGGCACGACAAGGTGTGTGTTATGTTGTAATAACGTCACTCGTGGGGTGGATTGAAGTATGAGGCGAAGCCGAGTGTTTCCACCACCCCAGGAGTGACGTTATTACACGATAACACACACCTTGGAGTGCCTTATTGCAATTATACAATGGCTCGATGTTATAGAAAGCAAAAAAGAAAAAGAAAAATGTTTTAGTAGATTTTTAGTGAGGCAGTGTATCTTTGTTTCTGAAAAAAAAAGTGGCTTATAAGAATCATTAGGATCATCCAAAAAATTGTGTAATAACATCACTGTCTCAGGCACACATTGACCAATCAGAGTCCAGAAAATGTTCTTGCCATTGTATAATCACCAATAATTGCACACCCTATCATGGGTTATTGCACTTATAACATGGGTTATGTTTAAACAACAAAAGAAAAAATTCAAGAAAGGTGTTTTTTTCCTGTCTAAACAGCAAGAAAGGTGGTGTATCCTGCCACCTTGCAAAATAGTCCCTAACAAATACTGCATACTACATTGCTGTTATGCACATAGAAGTGTCACACATACATAAGTGACATTATCTGTGACATTTCTTATGCATAAGATTGTCTCTTACATTGCCTACCACTGGAACTGCTACTACCCCCACCCACTCACTGACAGAACACTATAGATCTCTCAGTCTGGCTCTTAGTCTCTCTCTCTCTCTCTCTCACACACACTTGCCATACATTTCTTCTGTCCCTCACTCTCTCCTCGCGTCCCTGTTCTACAACATGGACTGCACATTGAAAGACAGACAGAGAGAGCACTGCATATGTCACCATCTATCTGACAACATCACTCACTCACGCTCTCTCACTTTTTCTCTTTCTGTTTCTGACCCACTGTCACTACTACTACTGCATCTTGCAGGTGCCGCTATCTACATAAGGATTTCTGTTATGCATGTCCATTCCCTACACACACACACAGCAACCCATGAACATGTGCACCTCTCAGTATGCATTTCTGTCTGTCTCTCAGGAGGTGATTTGCACTGCTCCTTTGCTGTCAATGTGTCTCTCTCCCTTGCTCTCTCTCTCTACACTTGCCACAATTGACCTTGGCAGTGATGTACGGGCTGGCATGGGGGAATGGCAAGCAGCTCAAAATTCCACTGTCAAACAGGCGGTACATCTCGATACAGCGGCTGACACAGATGGAAACTGTAAACTGTTCAGCTACCATTCTTTCCATCATCGGGCTAGCGGGCGACTGTGTGAGGCACAGCTGTCTCTCACTCTCAGATGGGCGCACGCTGTCACTCACTCAAGCCATTCTGCAATGGACACCTAGTAGGGGTCTGACATCCTTTCATCATTACACTGCAGGTCTGACACTTAACAGGGATAGTGCCAGCACAGATATGGTGGGCTATGGGCATCTGATTGCTCTGTCGGGTGGAACCAGGCTCAGGGGAGGGGTGGGGAGCCAGCATGTGGCACAGGGCCATCATAGCACTACTGACTGTCCTGAGCTTTTTAACTTAGCCTACCCAGAATTTTAAATTCATTGCTATACTCATTGTTTTAACTGAGAATTCTGTGTTTGTATGTTGTATTTTAAATGTGAAGCACCTTGGTTTTAGAAAGGCGCTAAATAAATAAATATTTACTTACTTACAGTCCCGTCTGTCTCTCTGTGACTCTCTCAGAGGACACACACAGTGAACACATCAAGGCTAAGTGACCTCAGACAGTAAACAGTGTAGACGAATACAGACAGTCAACGGTGGATAGGGAGGAGCTGACACTTGGGGATTGCTGGCAATGTGCTACTCAGACTGACACACTCTCTCTCTCTCTTTCTTTTGTGCAGCTCCAGCAGTACAGTGGGGGTCTGTCACTGTCTCACTTACCCTCATCATCTCTGTTGCACTTAGTCCTGCCTGTGCCCCACTCACTGTGCTCCGAGACACAACCCCCACAAGCTGTAATTCATAGAAACACAAGGGACAGGATATATAGCGCTGTCCCAATCACTATTGTCACTCTATTGCTCATTTCCCTATGCTGTGTGAATGTTTATTTAATAAGCATTCTAGTGCCCCAACCCCATAAACCCGACCACACAGATAGAGCACTCACAGACTGGATTTATGCTAACTTAATCCATGGGCATGCAGAGCAACTCCACCAATTCCAGTGGACTTTTTGTCCAACATATGTTATAAATGTTGGTACCCTTCAGCTCTTCTCATGTGGCTCACCATGCTGAAGATCTATTACATCTGTAGCCATCTCTTGCACTTGTTCATCAGGATATTGCTAGTTTGAGGTTTGGGCACCAGTACTGAACTTCATACAGTACACGTTGGTTTTCCATTGAGCTGTACAACTACAGTATACCCTATAAATTCATATTACAAGTCCAACTGCCTATACTGTACATCACTGGCTTTTGTTGACGAAACTGCTGCTTTATTACCCTGCTTTGAGCGCTTATGCCCCCACTCCCACCCACACCATGAAACTGGCTAGTCTGTCATGGCACTATGCAACTCTCACAGTAGCTGCCTGATTGTATCTGGCTTTTTGTACTTTTATCACAGTGTGACATACTTGTCTCCATAGGTGCCTTTGCGGCCATTGTGTGACTATGCCAACAGAAATCAAACATAGATGCTGTCAAGAAATTCCTTGTGTTCTTGAAAAGATTAATAATATTCCAAATGTCATTGAAGATTCTGAAATCCCATCCTGCATAACCAAACACCCTGGTTTTGTAGAAGTGTGCCTCAGCATCTGGGTGCTAGAGACTGTTCAAGTTGCTTACAGGCAGTACCATGGCAATGTGTCCATATCAATGAATGAGTAAATCTGAATAGCAGGAACTGTACTGTACTGTAATTAACTGTGGCATACTGAGCTGTATATAGAGATATTAATCCAATAGCTGTATATGCACATGACACTTACTGCATAAATGGGCACACTGAGATGCCACTGCAGTACATTAAATCACATTATGTTACACTGTCCATAAGTGAAGTACATTATAGTGTAATAATTGTGCTTGTTATTCAATCAATAATCTATGAGGTGGTGTGCAATCAATAGATATTACCCAAGGGAGCAGTGTGGCAGTAGGATGCATGGCCCTAATCACCTGTGACTGCTAATATCTGCTCCATGCTTTTTATAGACATATTAGAACTGTAATAAAGCACTCCAGGTTGCACATCGTGGTGTGATAATGGCACAGATATGGTGGGCTTCGGATTTGTGCTTCGACCAACCTAGGTGTGCCAATATCCAAAAATGACGCACACAGTGGAGTGCGTTACTGCTTAACTATAAGAGCATAATGTATGGGCATCCATAAATAACTAGGCAGTGTCTACATCAAGAGTTTTTTTGGGCAACCAGGAATGTTGAGAGTGAAGTTTAAGCATTTAACTGGTATTCATATAAAACATTAGATGAAGACACAGGCTTGTCTGTTTATGTATACCCATGCATTGTCCTTTATATGGTATTGGTATCCATGCCTATTTTTGACAATTGTCTTACTTTCATTGAATTGCTGTTTGGGTTGTTGGCTGAGTCATTTCTGGTTTTGGTGGTCATTGCAATGTACTGCATTAATTTGCTATTTGTTTTCATGGTAATTTATGATTTCAATAACAACAATTAAATTAAATATAAAAAGGCTCTCAGAAATGCTGCAATCTGATTGGCTGCTAGGATTCCAACAGCCTTACAGTATTCTTATGAAATCCTGAGGCTCACTATCCTGACACTTACCTGCCTGGGCACTATTACCCGACAGGTGTGATATCCTGATAGTGATCATCCCGATGCTGAAATACCCAGCGAATGTTGACAGGAGTAATGTAGCAGGTGTGACGGGTTGCTACCTTATCCCTGCTGGTGCACAGTAAAGATCAGTTGATTGGGGCACTTGGCTGAGCTGCTTTGGTGGTGTACAGGGCTAAACTGCAAGCAACTCAGCCTGCATGCTTTGTGAGACCTGGGTTCTGGTCTGGCTTACATCTTTTATCGACCCCCCCATAACTAATATATTTTTACCCCAGGGTCCACTCCCCCTCGGAGTTCATTATGTTAGGTACGGGGAGTGTGAGAGGTGTGGAGGGGTCAATGCCATCTTACTCTTTTGCGTGATGCCCAACATTGTACTATCAGGCATCCCATCTGTTCAGGGCTGTGATTTTCAGGACCATAAATTCGGTATCCTGAGTGTCGGGATACTGAGTTTCGGTCTACTATAATATATTCAGCCTTACAGTAATCCCTGTTACACTGTCATGTACAGCCTGATTACCATGGCACATGGATTCTTCCTGTCAGCATTCCATCCTCTAGCACTGCTGAATGACTGGGAATGATGCATTCTGAATTTGAATCATCATTCTTAAAGAGCAGCTGATGCCATTTGGACAACTTTAACAAAACATAATATTTAGACACAGCTGAGTTTGTATTTCACATTAGTTCTGTATTTCTCTTCCCCTTTATTTGTTACTGAGGCCATCTGTATGAAAACAGAATCTTTGCTCCTGAAGAATTCATATATCCCTGTTGCTTTTCTCTACTTGAGGTCATAATGTTCTACTTGTGACATCACAATTACTCCCATGGCAACAGATTGTGATGTCACAACAGAGGACTACTGTATGACATGAAGTAGGGAGTAACCTAAAAAGTCAGATGAACTGTAAGGGATATAGAGCATTTTTCCATGCAAATATCTTAGTAATGGGTAACAGGGAGAAGAAATCTATCCAATACATATGGAATGCAAGCTAAATTATAACTAATAATAGTTTGAAAGCTTGTTGACATTGATATCACTTAGAAATCCTCACAATTCCTACTCTGACAAGTACTGTTAGGGTGCCTCAGTATGATCTCTCCTTTTTCTTCTTTGCTTGCAGCCATCATTGTTTCCTGGCCTACCGAAGTTTTGTCCATTGGTGCTAGGGCTGGCTTGGTCGATGAGCAAGCAAGCAAATAAACAAACTTTATTTGTAAAATAGCGCTATTCACACAAAGACCATAGTACTAACACAATTAATAATAAAACCACAGCTAAAAATCCATAAATTATAAATACATATCAGCATCCAAAAAGTAATCATAATTAGGAAAAGCAAGATTAAATAAATATGCTTTCAATGCAGATTTGAACCTCTCCACTGTCAGGCACTCTCTTATCCGATGAGGTAGAGAATTCAACAAAGTAGGGGCCGTAAACTCAAACGCTTGGGCCCCAGAGGTCTTCAAATGAACTTTGGGAGTCTCTAGTAATCCCTCATCAAAAAAGTGGAGTGGGCAGAGGTGGCAGCAGTGGCGAAGAAGCTCTTGCAGATAGAGTGGTCCCTGACCGTGTACGGTCTTACAGGTCAGCAAGCTGACCTTGAAGGTGGTCCGCCACTGAATAGGCAGCTTATGCAGACTGTGCAGCACAGGTGTTACATGGCAAGCCTGAAGGAGCCCTGTCAACAGCCTAGCTGCCACATTCTGCACCAGCTGCAAGTGGTGGATATCAACCCCCAGTAGCCCTAGGTACAGGGAATTACAGTGGTCAAGGCAGGAGGTTATAATAGCGTGGACCAGAGTTGGAAGGTCATCAGGCGGATCAAAGTGATTAATCCGGGTGATATTCCTCAGATGGTAAAAGGCAGTCTTGACAACAGATGGCACCTGGAATTTAAGTGTCAGCCCTTCGTCAAGGGTAACGCCCAGATTTTGCACCCGTTCAGAGGTCATCAGCTGGCAGTCTCCAAGCCAAAGCCCAGATGGCCACCCAGCTGATGACCCCTCTACCTGATGACCCAGGTCCACCACCACAACCTCTGTTTTGTCCAGGATGAACCTCAGCCAGTTAGCACTCATCCAGTCTTTAATCTCAGAAAGGCAGTTGTTTAAGCTCTAGACAGCTCCCACCTGCTTAGGCACAAAGGACATGTAGAGCTGAGTATCATCTGCATAGCAGTGAAAACTCAGACTGTACCATATTACAATGTCTCCGAATGGCAGCATATACACTGTGAACAGTATGGATGATAGCACAGAGCCCTACGGTACCCCACATAGTAGGGAAAACTTGTTTGAGGAATACATCCCCAAAACAACTCTCTGAAAGCTACCAGTGAGGAAGGATTGAAACCATCTGATGACTGTACCCGATAGTCCACAGATCAGCTGCAGGCACTCCAGCAACACACCATGGTCCATGGTTTCAAATGCCACAGATAGATCAAGAAGACCCAAGAGGGTATGGCTCTTCCAATCTCTCACAATCAGGAGATCACTGAGGATCCGAACAAGGGCCATCTTGGTGCTATGCCTCTTGTGAAATCCAGACTGGAGAGGATCGTAAATGTCGTGGATGATAAGGTGATCCTCCAGTTGCAGCACGATCACCTTCTCAATAACCTTACCCACAAAGGGAAGGTTGGAGACAGGTCTGTAGTTAGTAAGACAGTCTGGGTTAAGAGAGGGTTTCTTAAGGAGAGGTATCACCACCACCTCTTTCAAGGTGTCCGGAAACACACCTGACTCTAATGAACACCAGACAATCTCAGCTAGGACTGGGCCGATGACCTCAATGCACCCCACAGGGAGGTGAGCTGGGCTGGGGTCCAAACTATAGAAGGTCGGCCACATACTCTGGATAATCCTCATGACACCCCCAATCGCTGGCCGGCTGAAGTCAGACCAGACAAACTGAGGAACTGCAACCGACCACTGACCACCGCCATCCCCATTGGAGCAAGTTGAACAGATCTTGGACCTGATGCCGGCAACCTTCTCAACAAAGAATCGAGCAAACTCATTACATTTCTCTTGTGACAATGCTCTCTGAGACAGTAGACAGGCTGGATTGCACAGTCTGTCCACAGTTTGTAAGAGCTGAGCCAGTCGGTTCTGTGCAGTGGCAATCTCCCTGGACAGGAACTCTGCCCTCTTAGTGAAATTGATGATTGATAGTTCTTGTAGTGGCCATCAATCTATGTCTGTTGGCATCAAGGCCCAATTTCCACCAGCGATGCTCCATCCTTCGTCCCACTCTCCTCAGCTCCCTCAAAGTCCCATCGAACCAAGGGGACTGGAGGTGCAGGGTGAGGGTGAGAACCCGGACTGAAGTGATGCTATCCAGAGCCTCCACCACGGCCCTATTATAGGCCCGTACCAGAGTATCTGTGTCACTGCTTGCACTTGGTAGACCCGATAGGTGTAGTACCACAGCCAGGCCATCTGGGGTCAAACCCCTTAAAGGGTGGTACCTGACCATCTCCATAGGGGCAGGCCTATAGGGGGAGCATGGAAATTGAACCTTATAGTGTGATGGTCAGACCATCTGACCGGCTCCGCCACCAGGTCGGAGGTCTCCATACCCAGTAGGAAGATCAGGTCCAATGAATGACCATGAGTATGGGTCACAGAGGTAATCACCTGTGTGAAGCCCAGTGAATTCATGAGTTGAAGAAAGTCCTGACTAAACTGCAAGAGTTCATCGTCAACCCAGGCATTGAAGTCCCCTAAAACCATCCATCTGTGGGACTCCAACACCATGTCGGCGATGAAGTCAGTGACTTCCTGCAGGAATTGCTTCTCACCCCTTGGAGGACAGTAGATGAGAAGAATCCTGCACCCCACACCTGCGTCCATGATACATTCAAAGGACCGGGTCACCCCAACTGATACATCTACAAGGTTTCATTCCATTCTAAAACATATGGCTATGCCACCACCCCTACAATCCATCCTCGGATGGTGTATCACCAAGAACCCGGCAGAAATAGCTGACTCAAAAGCTGGGCCAGAATTTTAATTCGGCCAGATCTCGGCGAAGCTCATTAGGTCTGATGACCCAACAAGATCAGCAAATACTGCAGTCTTGTTCTTGATGGACCTGGTATTGCACAACACTGCCTGAATAGGATGGGACCCCGAGGCTGGCCATGTCATCTGCCTACTCACAGTGGAGCCCTTGGGTATGAGAACCAGACAATGAGGTCCCCTATCCAGGACCCATTTCACCGCAGGACATCTTCTGGTCCCCACAACCCCAATCTGTCCACCTGGCTCCACTCTCCCTCTGGGTCCATGGCCCCCACCCCATGCCTCCTCCTTCTTATAATCCCCAGAACTTGGCATCACCCATATACCTCAGCCGGCAGATGGGGACAATCAAAGGGACAGAAGTTGAGGAGCTCAGAGGGAGAGTAGCGTCTGATTGGGGGAGACCTCTGTCAACACATAACTAAAAGACTCACACCAGCAAGCAAGCAACAAAAAAATAAAACAAATACAAACTAAAATAAAACAAAAATAAATACAAATAATAAAAAAAATTATACCCACAGTCCCCCCAACACCGCCTCAAAGAAAACTACCCCTTAAAGCACTACAAAACTGAGATTACACATGAGTTGCAGATTAATGAATCAGAAATGGCGCTAAGCAAGCCAGTACTTCAGAGTTCAAAATTTGGATGAGATGGGGCTGTCACTCCCACCGTAGCCAATAAAGTTCAGATCCAAGCTGCTGTCCTCTCACTACAGCAGACAACGTGTGCAGAATAAATAAATGAAATATATAGTCTAGAGGCCCTCTCACGGCCTCACCAGTCATACACTATTGAGCCTCCTGGTAACCGAAGACACTCCACCTCTCCCTATATCCACAGTATCTTCACAAAATAACACCTCTGTCCCAAAACTGAGAAAACCAGTCAGTCCGCTTAGATTTTCCTGGCAAGTGCAATTTGTAATCCCTGCTTGTGCTGTTAGCAAGATCATAGAATGTTGGCCTTCTGAAAACTATGTTGGTTTTCTACCACCACCTTGAAGACAGCTCTGAGGGATGTTGATATATTAACGAGATTTCCAGTTCTATTTGAAATGTCCGTTTCTCTTAATGTGTTCTGTGGCAGTATCATTGCTAATTGTTGTAATTTTTGAGGTTAATGGACTTTTAATTATCAACTGAAAACAGTATTTTTGGCTACCCTGTCATGTGGCACAGCGTTGTCGAAGGTGCATTAGTATGTTTACATAGAAACAAAGAAAGTGAAGGCAGAAGGGAACCTCCAGATCCATCTAGTCTGCCCATAAGCCTAGCTCCCTCCCATAACTGCTATTCAGTGGTATGATTCTTTTGTACCTATCCCAAGCCTTTTTGAATGTTCCAACTGTTTTTGCTTCCACCACCTCAGGTGGCAGGCAGTTCCATGCATCCACCACCCTCTCTATAAAGAAGAACTTTCTTGCATTGCCCTTAAATGTGCCCCCTTCTAACTTCATGCTGTCACCTCTGGTTCTTGTGTGAGTCTAGAACTGGAAAATGTCCTGAATCTGTACCTTGTTTATTCCCTTCACATATTTCAATGTTTCTGTCATGTCTCCCCTATCTCTCCGCTGTTCAATGGAACACATGTTGAGTTCTTGCAGTCACTTCTTGTAGTTTATATCGTGGAGTCCCTGTATCATTTTTGTAGCTTTCCTCTGCACTGCCTCAAGTTTGTCTATATAGGCAAGTCTGTCTACATCCTTTCTGAGGTGTGGTCTCCACACCTCAAAAAGGGCACCATTATGTCTAATGATTATTATCTGAAAGGTTCACACTAGTGAAAATGTGTAATAACCATTACTGTTACTGTTCGCTAGGACGTGTGTGTTTTTCTTTTACTATGCACACCTTGCTTGCCGAATAATCACAGGTCATGTTGATGGTACTGTGTTCTTGTCCCGAAACTTTGATGGCTACTACTGTATGTTGGGGAACAGCAAAGGAGAAAGGTATGTACCAGATGGCATGAAATAGGCATATGCACATCTCCCACCCCACAGAGATGGGGTACACAACGAGGGTTTGGTGAGCAGTGATGGAAACAGTTAAAACAATTTAACTGGTAGGCAACATGATAGCATAGCAGAGTCTACTGTACTGCTCATGCTTGAAACACGATCTGGATTGTGCTGTTGGGTGTGGGGTGGGTGGTTCAACACTCTTTGCTCTCTAACTAATGAAGTTCCATAACAGTATAAAAATCAGTAGATATAAATATATATGTAAATTGCTATATTTCTACTTTTTGTCATGTGACACTGACTGCATTAGTGTTCTGCAGTACCTGATATTGCCTTGAAACCAGTGTGTCACACTGCAATTATTGCCAATGTATGCAAGAGTGCATCATTTGGTGCATCATGGTCAATGTGGTACATGTCTGTGAAGGCGAATTTTTACATTATGTCAAGTACTGCAGATGTGCATATGCATGGCATTAGTGAAACAAGCATTTGTCAATGCTGAATGTTTGCTTGCTGGCATTGGCATTGGTAGTGTAGGAATGGCAGTGAAGTATTGAACTGAAACCAGCCCCACCACCACCCTGCAGAGACTGACAGGCATTGGGGTGTGCCTTTGGGTCGTCAGGCATAACAGCCACTCCATTTCACCACACCCTACCCTGCAGACACCGACAAGTGTCACGGTGTGGCTTGGGGTCTTTGGCCCTTATTCTCACCCCATTCCATCAGGAAATACGGTGAGATGGGTGCTGTATAGGAGAATGGGGTGAACTTTGGGACTGAAGAGTCCAAGGCACACCTCGATGCCTCTCACTGGCTGCAGAGTGCGGAATGGTATGAGCATTACAGGTGAGAATCCCAAGTCACACCCCTGATGCCTTTCAATCTCTACAGGGTGGGGAGTTATGGTCAGAAACCCTAAAGTCTCAGGCTTTCGTTGGCATTTTCACTCCAAATTTTCAACATGGGTTTTTTGTGACCCCCACCTTATGAACAGTGGCAATATCAGTTTGTTAGCCAAAAGCTGATTTTGCACAGCGACTACGCCATTTGGCACCACAGGTGCAAAAACACATTTCAAACAGGATGTGAAAAATGACAGCTGTACTGTTCATGGAGAGGTCGAAAAAATGGCAATGTTGAAAATCTGCAGTGAAAATATTAAAAAAACTGAAGTCACGAGTGTGTGTAGAAATTGGGCAATGCACACCCATAATGCAATTAGTCTGGGGATGTTTTACAGCAGATTGTCAACAAAGGCATTTTGGAACCTCCGCTCATGAACAGTGTCACTGTGATTTTCTTAATCTGCCCTGAACAGTGATTTCCCACAGCTACCACACATTTCTGTGCTGCAAGTGTGAAAACACATTTCAGCCATAGTGTGAAAAATGACAGCTGTATTGTTCATAAGGAAGTGTGGAAAAATGGCAGTGGTGAAAATCTGGACTGAAAATATTAGAAATCCATGAACTTACGAGGGTGCGCGGAAACTACGCAACGGTCACTCACAACAGTCATTTTATGGACCTTTTTCACCAAATTTTTAATATAGCCATTGTAACACCTCTACTCATGAACAGTGTCACTGTGATTTTCTTAATCTGTCCCGAACATTGGTTTCGCACACCGACTGCGCCATTGTGCGCTACATGCACGGAAACACATTTTGGGTGAGATGTGAAAAATGACAGCTGTAACTGCTCATAAGGAGGTGTGATAAAATGGCAATGTTGAAAATCTGGAGTGAAAATAGTGAAAATTCACGAATGTACGAGCGCGGGTAGGAGCAGCGCAACGCATGCTCGTAAAACAGTCATTTTGGGGAATTTTTCCACCAAATTTTTAACATAGCCATTTTAACACTTCTGCTCATGAACAGTGTCACTGTGATTTTCTTAATTTGTCTCAAACATTGATTTCACACACCAACTGCACCATTGTGCACTACATATGCAGAAACACATTTTGGGGAAAATGTGAAACAAGACAGCTATACTGCTTATAAGGAGGTGTGGTAAAATGGCAATGTTGAAAATCTGGAGTGAAAATATTGAAAATTCACGAATTTACAAGCATGCATAGGAACAGCGCAACGCATGCTTGTAATATATCATTTTATGGAGTATCATCACCAAATTTTCAACATAGGCATTTTAGGACCTCTGCTCATGAATAGTGTCACTATCAGTTTCTTAATCTGTGTGGAACACTGATTTTCTCCCCCACCGACAGCTATTCCGCGCCTGATCTTGGCTTACATTTAAGTCAGGGTGGGAAAAATGACAGCTGTACTGTTCACAAGGAGGTCTGAAAAAATGCCAATGTTGATAATCTGGGGTGAAAATATTGCAAATTTGCAAAGTTATGAGCATGAGTAGCAACTGCGCAGCACACGCTCGTAAAACAGTAATTTGGGAGATTTTTCCCACCAAATTTGCAACATAGGAATTTTGAGAGTCCACCTCATGAACACTGGCACTGTTGTATCATTAATCAGTCCTGAAAGGTGATTCAGTGCAGTGACCACAAAATCACCTTTCGGGGCAGATTAACACCATGACAGTGGCAGAATTCATGAGGAGGGGTCCCAAAAACCCCATGTTGAAAATTTGGTGGCAAAATCAAAAATGCCTGAGATATGCAGCAAAGTTGAAAAACCCTATTTATTCCATTATACAGCTTACCGGCATTTCCTTAGTTCCGGGTCAGCTTTGAAGAGTGCAGACGTGTTCCGGCTCATCAAGATCGCCGCGCCAGACTCCAGAGGTAAGTATGGGGTGAGGGGTTGAGGGGGGTGTGGGAGGCAGGATGCACAGTGGTGGGTGCGGGTTGTGGGAGGGGGGCTAGGAGACCGCTAGGACCATTTCTTCATTACAGGTAAAAAAAAAGACATTGCAGGACAGTTTTTTATTTACAGGGCAATGTGGCATGCTGGGGTGGGCTCCCAGGTGCCAACTGAGTCTTTTTTTGGGAGGGCCACTTTAGCAGACAGGGGATTGGGCACCCCATTGGCACATAACAAGGGGTACATTATGCCAACGGGATTGGGCACCCCGCCGCACACACACACAGCGGGTTGATTATGCCGACGAGGATTGGGCACCTGTCGGCAGACAAGAAAAGCAGGGTGTTACATGCTGCCGATGGGGAGGAGCTCCCCATCGGCAACATACATCTGGGCCACTGCTGCCATTGGGGATTGGGAACCCTGTCGGCAAACAAACGTGTTGAGGGAAGGCGATGCTGCCAGGGGATTGGGCACCGCGGGAGGGGGTTAATATTGTTTGTGAACAGGTGGCAAACCACCGTCATGTTCACAAACAATATCAGTGTGTGAACATCCCGCCCTGCAATGACGGGTCGTTCCCTCATTGCAGCGAATGGCTGACACTGCAATGACGAGGCGGCCCCTGATTGCAGCGGCTATTTTTTCACAAGTTGGTGGCAAAGTTCCAAACTAGTGTCACTGGCTGTGTCCCCAGTTATTGGTGGACATCACAGATGCCCCAAAATGCAGTGCAGGTATTGGCCTTAACAGTGCCGCAACTCCAGAAACTGCTTCGGCACCAAACTGCCGCAATATGTTTCTTGCGCTATGCGCAAGCAAACATAAAAATGCACTATCACAGCACGGTATTCCACAATATAGTTGTGAATAATGTGACAAAACGTATAATGTCATTATGGCTTATGCACAATTTATTTTAGTTCTAAGGGTTTTTTTTCCCCTTTGGAATTTAGAGATAGAAGACATACAACAGATAGGAACATAGACAACCTACAATATAAACAAAGACATTTCTAACATTACTCAGTGGAAAACACCTGCAAAATTTTTACATACAGTACATTGACTGGTGCATTCTTTATAGGTTGCAGAGTGGATTTGAACTACTGAATGGTGCTATTACTTGAAATGAAGCTTGATGTGTGGTAAAACAGTTTTTGTAATGCATAACATTTAACTATAAAAAATCATCTGTTATACACTGTGCAGTTCTTACCCACTTCAAAATCTTGAGTGGATGCAGCAGACTAACATGTGTATTCCAACACCAGATGCTAAGCAGTCTACAGGTAGCATGTGATTTTATAACTAGTGACTTACTTGAGATTCCATGCAGTATTAACTGAAGAAGCTGAGGACCAGGGACAACAGGTAATCAGCAAATACATGTGTAGTCGGAAATGAAAAGTAATACATTCACAGAACAGCTCATCCTACATGACTAAACAGAGGGTACACAATGCTGTAGTATTGGATGACATACATCATAGTATCCAACAAAGAATCAGAATATTACTGACAGCGCCACTAGTTGCCATGTTTTGTGACGCCTTTGGTACTATAGTAGTGTCAAAGGATTGCGTGAGGGCACATATGTAGTCAGTCTACACTGGCTGGACTATGTTGGGCTTGGGTGATTGATGGAGGGGGATCACAGGCACATTCCACATCTGGTACAACTTAAAAGGTGGTTTGCCTGTTTTCAAAGCAGACCCCGACCAATAAGGTGACTCAATGGCTAGGAAAAGAAAGAAGGAGGGGCAGGGAAGTGGGCTGGGGGTTGGGGTTTGGAAATTAAGATGAGTCAGGATAACATCAAAAATAAGGGGTAGAGCAAGCGATGAGAGCAAAGGATTGATTGGGCAAAGAAAAGAGAGAGAGCAAGAGAGAGAGAGAGAGAGAGAGAGAGAGAGGTGGTTACAGGGGTTGAAAAGGGGCTGCTTCAAGCAGGCTCCCTCACAGTTTTGCTAGCTATTGATGTTAGTTAGCACAACAGTTGGCAATTTTGTTTTGTTCCTGCTTTGGATTGCATAACTGAAGCATACGTGGTATAATATAAGAGTTTCTTTAAAAAGGTAAATTCAGGTGTTTAGACTGGGTAGACAAAAAAAATTAGGTTTTGTGGTACAAGGAAAGGTTGTACAAACAGAGTCTAGACTTTTTATAGTGCTTAGTAATGCAGTGGAATGTTAGTTTACAGGCAGCTTTTATACTTTGATAGTGCCTGGATGTAATGCAGATGAGTGCTCAAGACATTGTCATGGGTCATTTAAAGAAGATGGTTAGGCCACCGGGCCTGAGTGCATGGAACAGAGAGCATGAGGCTAGTAAACAGGACCCACTCCAGCGGGGGTTTCTGGGGGCCAGTAGGCTGAGGGAGTCACCCGCCATGTGAGGCTGTTGGGAATCACAGCAGGTTTAACAATGTGCATTTTGTCTGTGACCAAGAGAATGCCTGTGTTTAAAGAAATAAAAGGATGACTACAGTAGGGAGTGGGGAGCTACTGAGAATGCAGGTGCTCCCGATAATGCGGACCAGCTGATACGCATAAACGCACTTCTGGTTTGCACTGCAGCAGATCTGCAGATTTGTTCTGTCTTTGAATGGCTCCTGGGTGGGTAGGATTTCCTTTCCATGAGAAGCATAGAGCAGGTGGCTTTAAGCAGCGAGCTGATCCAGGGGCCAAGGTTACCGAAAGGCAGCCCAAAAACAGGGCGAGACCGGGAGCGGGGATCAAGGCTAAGCAGTTTTGAATGCCACACACACACACAAAAAGAGAAGGACCACATGATCAGGAAGGGACCAGGTAGAAGAGAAGATGTGGGGGGGGGCATTACCATGGATTATAGCAGCAAGGATGGGGGAGAATTAAAGAAACAGACAGCAATGTTACAAGGAGGCGGTGCCACATGGCAGGTCACAATGTTGAAACCATTGCTGGACCACATGGCGGCCACCATTTTAGATCACAGGCTGCATGGCAGCTGCCATGTTAAAGCATAGGCAGACCATGTGGCGGATGCCATTTTATGACTCGCGCTGGCCGTGTGGTGGGTTGCTAGTGTGTTATACGGGCAGATTCAAGGAGGCTGATCATTTTTCAGAAGTTAAAATTATTAGTAAACTTCAGTTATCAAGCATGTTAAAATAATATCTCCAGGTTTCAAGCCTCACATTGGTGCTATGGATGTAAACAGTAGGTCTCCAGTTTGTAAAATAAAACAATGGAACCTCCTGGCATTGCTAGGCTTAAAGTTTATCAGGGGTCAAAGACAATTCATGAATGTTTTCTCTGAACAGTAATACAATACTGTATATCAAAAGTAAATCACAGTGAACCTCGTTTATGAAGTATTGTGACAAATAACCACAGAAACAGTGATTGACAAGGTTGTGACCTGGTTGCTCTGTGCTAGGATAAGGCACAGCGATATTAAGGATGTTGAACTGCATGAGGCAATAAGCAACTAATGAAACCACATTTTGTTACCTAGCTTCTCGGCTAATTGTTTTAATGTTAGGCTATTGTTTATTTTAATTTTTGCCAGTAGGAGTCGTTATATCAAATTTCACTAACTAAGGGCAAACACAAACAGAAAACAAGCATTTGTCACTGCCGAATGTTTGCTTGCTGGTATTAGCACTGGAAATGCAGGAGTTAGACAGATACAGAATCGGAATGGCAGTGAAGTATTGAACTTCACGCCAACCCCACCTCCATCCTGTAGAGATGGACAGACATTGGGGTATGGGTTTGGGTCATCGCCCATGACGTTCACGCCATGTCACCTCACCCTATTCTGCAGACACCGACACATGTTGAGGTGTGCCTTGGGGTGTTTGGCTTTACAGTCACCCCATTCCATAAGGACATATGCTGAAAAGGGTGTGGCATAGGAGAATGGGGTGAACTCTGGGGCCAAACAGTCCAAGGTACACCTCAATGCCTGTCACTGGCTGGGGGGTGGGATGGCATGAGCAGTACAGTCGGCAATCCAAAGGCACACACCAATGCCTGTCAGTCTGTACAGGGTGGGACGTTATTGTTAGAAACCCTAACACCCCAGATGTTTGTTGGTATTCGCACTACAAATTTTCAACATGGTCTTTTTGTGACCCCACCTCATGAAAGCATTTGGGACCTCTTCTCATGAGAGTGGCAGTGTGATTTTGTCTACGTGTCCCGAACTTTGAGTTCCAACAGTGACTGTGCCAATCTGCGCCACATGTACGAAAACACAGATTGGTAGGATGTGAAGAATGACAGCTCTACCATCCATAGGGAGGTGTGAAGAGATGGTAATGTTGAAAATCTGTAGTGGGAATATTAAAAATGCTTGCACTTCTGAGTATAAATGGAAACTGTGCAACACATGTGCGTAATACAGTCATTTTATGGACTTTAGTCACCAAATTTTCAACACAGGCATTTTAGGACCTCTGCCCATGAACAGTGTCACTGTGATTTTCTTAATGTGTCCCGAACACTGATTTCCCACAGTGACCGTGCTATTCTGCTCCAGAAGTGCAAAAACACATTTCGGCCAGGATGTGAAAAATGACAGCTGTACTCTTCATAATGAGGTGTAGAAAAATGCCAATGTTGAAAATCTGGAGTGAAAATATTACAAATTTGCAAAGTTATGAGTGTGCGTGGAAACTACGCAATGCATGCTCGAAACATAGTCATTTTATGGACTTTCATCACAAAATTTTCAACATAGGCATTTTTGGACCTCTGCTCATGAACAGTATCACTGTGATTTTCTTAATGTGTCCCGAACACTGATTTCCCACAGCGACCGTGCTATTCCGCGCCGGAAGTGCAAGAACACATTTCAGCCAGGATGTGAAAAATGATAGCTGTACTGTTCAGAAGGAGGTGTAGAAAAATGCCAATGTTGAAAATCTGTATTGAAATATTACAAATTTGCAAAGTTACAAGTGTGCATGGAAACTACGAAACGCATGCTCATAACACAGTCATTTTATGACTTTCATCACAAAATTATCAACATAGGCAATTTAGGACCTCTGCTCATGAACAGTGTCACTGTGATTTTCTTAATGTGCCCCAAACACTGATTTCCCACAGCAACCATGCTATTCTGTGCTGCAAGTGCGAAAGCACATTTCAGCCAGGATGTGAAAAATGACAGCTTTACTGTTCATAAGGAGGTGCAGAAAAATGCCAGTGTTGAAAATCTGGAGAGAAAATATTGCAAATTCGTGACGTTACAAGTGTGTGTAGCAACTGCGCAACACACACTCATAAAACAGTCATTTTTTGGATTTTTTCCATCAAATTTGCAACATGGACTTTTTGAGAGCCCACCTCATGAACACTGGCACTGTCGTTTCGTTAATCGGTCCCAAAAGGTGATTCCGCGCAGTGATTGCAAAATCACCTTTTGGGACTGAATAATGCTATGACAGTGGCTGAATTCATGAGGAGGGATCCCAATAACCCCATGTTGAAAATTAGGTGCCAAAATTCCCAAAAATGCCTGAGATATGCACCAAAGTTGAAAAAAAACTATTTATGCCATTATACAGCTTACCGGTATTTCTTCAGTTCATGGTCCGCTTTGAAGAGTGCAGATGTGTTCCCGTTCCACCGAAGATCGTCGTGCTGGGCTCCGGAGGTAAGTATGGGGTGAGGGGGGTGTGGGGAGGTAAGGTGCGCAGAGGGTGGGCGCGGGTTGGGGGAGGGGCCACTGGACTCAATGAGGAACTGTTTTCTGTTTTACAGGTCTTTAAAAAAAAAACATTGTGGGACTTTTTTTTTTACAGGGACATTTTGCACGCTGGAGTGGGCTTCCAGCATACCACCTGAGTATTTTTTTGGTGTGGGCTGTAGCTGACAGGGGATTGGGCACCCCCATTGGCACATGGGGGCAAGAGCCGAGGGGGATTGGGCACCCACCTCAGCACAAAACACATTTTTGGGGGGGACATTATGCCGATGGGGCGTGGGCTCCCTTGTCGGCAAATTAAACTGGGAAGGGGGGTCTGAAGACGATGGGGATTGGGCCCCCCATTGGCAAACAAAGACTGTTTTGGTGGGGTGCATGATGCTGAGGGGGATGGACACCACTGCGGCACTGGGGCTGTGTAATACTGCTTGTAAACATGGTGGTGGCTTGCCACCGCATTCACAAAGAATATTACACTAGGCAAGGTACCGCCCTGCAATGACAGGTCACTCCCTCAATGCAGCAGAATGGCTGGAGCTGCAGTGATGAGGTGGCCCCTGATTGCTGCAGCAAAATGTTTTAACTTGGTGGCACTTTTGGAAATCAGTGTCATCAGCACACTGTGCCTCCATTGGTCCACCAGTGCCAAGCCTCCAAACGCAGTGTCTCCGTTGGCTGCCTCAGTGCCGCACCTCCACAACCCGCTTCTCTCCTAAGCTGCCACATAATGTTTCTTGTGCATGCACACAAGCAAACATAAACTGGAATAATAATACTAAATATACAATAATAGTAGCTATAAAAAAATATACAATAATATATAAAAGATGAGTTGCAGGAGGAAGTTTATTAGGGACAAAGTGGGGTATGGGCCTGGGTTTGCAGGTCCAAGAAGAAAGTAAAAAAAGAGAGGCCTATAAAGGCAAAAGGATAATAAAAAAAGAAGGTAAAATCACAACATATAGCTGGTTGTTTACTGTACTTTCAGCTGTCAAGATTTAAACAATGGCACCTAGAAGGAACCAGATCTCCAAAGAGGAGGTGGCAAGAGCAATGATGGAGCTGGTGGGAAAGGCTAATCAAATCCTAGAGGCAGTGGACACAACCAGGACGAGTGTGGGGAAAAGCAGAAGGCAGGCAAGGGACATGGAGGAAAGGGCAACAAGAAGCCCCCAAGGACCCCACGGGTTCTGGGGCCAGTGGAACCAGTTTCACTTCTGCCGAGGCCCTTAACTCCTGTCCCGCCTCCTACACCAGTACTGCAGCCACAACATGATCCAGCACCAGAGCCTCAACCTGTGCCGCCACAGCCACAGGCTCCCATAGGTGTGTCTGCACCTCCAGCTCCTCCCCAGGGGACTCTCCCACCAGACAATGGAATGCCAAAGGTACCACCCACACAACTGCCAGCCCCAGTACCAGAGCCAGCAAAGCCAGGTAGAGTAGAGGTACCACTAGAGAACACTATAAATGAATATGTTGAACAAATGATAGGATCCAGGGGGGATAATGGGACTGGGCAATTTGAAAGAGTGTTGGGAGATAATAAAAAGGAAAAAGGGGGAGAGCTTTTGACAGAACAATGAAGGAAATGGGAGCTCAGTGAATGGGGGAGCAGAGATAGGCACCTCAGGGGTTAGAATAGGGGACGATGGGGGGGGGCACCAGAGAGCCGCATTCGTGACTGGAAGTTTTTCCGTGTTGCTCTGTATTGCACTCTGCAAGAACCTGTTAAATTCAAATTCTAAGTGACTTTTATAAAAATATTAAGTTATCATCTGGTGACTCGTCAGTTGAGAAATCAAAAGATAACAAACACAGAAAGGGGCATCCAAAAGGAATGGCTGGAGGCTCTGGTCAAAAATCTACATCTCAACCCACGTATTCCCCACATGGTGAGTTGGAGCAAACAGCAGGACAGAAGGGTGCATGAGTTCCACTGACATGAGACACTGTCCTCAATGCAGTCTGAGAAATGGATCACAAATTGGAAAAAGTCCTAGAGAGACTGGGAACACAAGACATGAAAATTGACGATGCGACAAAGGTTGCCAAGGAAGCAAATGATAGAGCTCAGAAGACCCAGGTGGCTTTTGCAAAATCAACCACTGAGATCAATCACCTGCGTGCCTGGGTAAAAACAATGGAGAATGCAAGTCTTGCCATGAACATACACTGGTAGGGCTTCCTGAGGGCTTGGAAGGGGAGCACTTGTTAACCTACCTTAAGCAGCGGCTGGTGGACAGTTTCCCCTCTGAGCTCCAGCTGGACTTGGACTCTCTTAGACTGGCCTTTCGGATAAATTTCAGATGGGCCCAAGGTAATCCTGCAGTACCCCATACCATCATGCTGGTAACTACCGGAGCAGACATTCGGGACATAATCCTACAGTGGGCAAGAGCTAATTATCCAGTTTCCATAGCAGGACATGAAATAAAAATATTCCTAGACTGGTCTTTCAATATCCGCACACGACACAAACTATTTGATCCACTATGGAAGCAACTTCATGGTTTAGGGGTGGCCCACTCCCTGCTGGCTCCGGCTTACCTCCATATCACATACAGGGGGAACCTACCAGTACAATGACCCGGACGAGGCAAGAAAAAGGATTGATGCCATAGTGGCTGAATTTCAACAGAGATTCTGTTACTGCAAAGTGAATGAAATGTTACACTAAGACATGATATTTCAATGTCATTATGTGAAAATATATTATTTACAAGGTTTGAATCTAGTAGGAATGACTAACATAAAGTTTGTAAAGAAATGTTTTTTAGATACTCTTGTTAGCATAATTGTGGTGCTTTTTCTATTGGACTAACACTGTGATGTCATTTTTTTTGCATATTAGAGACACATATTCTGTATAGTTTATGCCCCCTTTGAAGGCTTGTTGCTGAGGTGCTAGGGGCTCTCACCATGGTGTGAATACACTGACAATTTAGTTGGATTACTTGGCTTTCTGTGTTTTTTCTGGAGTGCTGCTGTGTGGATTTCTGTTATGTGTTGGGCTGGCCACCCATTGTAGTGAACCGACTCACAAATGAGCTCCGGAACTTTCTTTTTGTAAATTTTGTACCTGCTTCTAAGCTCCTGCGAATGACTGAGCACATCTTCACAAACTCAGGTGAAGTGAAACCAGCTGCCATTCATTTGAAGCACTAATTTGTTACCACGCTCTTCATCTGACTTTACTCACTAGTGTTGCATTAGAGATTGTGGCACAGGAACGGTATTCAGATGGTTAAGTCAAAAAATCTTGTGCATATGTGGTTGGCTTAACCTTTTAAAATGACTGAAGATGTATCAAGAGTTACTAGTGAAGCACTGGAAGCATCAGAAGCAATAAGTTTTAGTTTGGAGAGCTTGTCTTCGCTGCAGTCCAGGAAACTACTGTTAAGAGCAAACCTTGGAGGTACAGTATCAGGTGGAGCTGTGTTTAATAAGGATACAAGAGGTATGATTAAATCAGCTTTCCTGAAGCTTGAGAGATTGTTGTTTAAAGAAGTGAACATAAGCTATAACATCACATCATTAGAAGCATATTCAGAGAAGAGCCAAGCACCATGTGGGTTGAGGGTAATTAAAACACCCTCATGTGGTCTGGATAAATTCAAAAGGAAGGAAGCTTGGTTAAAAATTTCTGAGGCAGCATCGTTAACTTACATTAAGCTTATTATAGAAGAGAACACAGAAAATTATCAGGAGCTAACCAAGAATCTTGAAGTAGCTAAAGAGGAGGTGGCAACATTCAAATAGCATCAAGAATTTGTTTATTTAGATAAAGTGCTGAGAACTAAAGTTTTAAAGCACGAAAAAGAGATTATTGAATGAAAACAGGAGAAGATTTTAAGAGACAGCCAGGATTACGAATGAGGTACCCCTTACATACTTCCAAAAAATATAGATCCAAGGTAGAAAAGTAGAGGGAGGTCGAGGAACAAAAGTAGGAACAGGTTTAATAGAAATAACACTGCCCAGAGGAAAAGTAATTCTGACCAACTTCCTGCAAAGTCAGTAACTACTGATTTGACTGAAAGCTCACAAAATGGAGAAAACGGACTATAAGAAGTAAGTGGGGAGATGAACCAAGTGGGGAAAAGCAAACTCTCAGAGCCCCCAAGAATGCAACGAGCTACAAATAGTAAATTTAAGTAAATTTGAGTTGAGTGTGCCTCAAATGCAATTGCTGCAGAAAGGTCTAACTTTTGTTCCTACACCGAGCATTAATCAGTTTGCTTCTTTTGTGGGCATTTTCAAGTTATTTCGGAAGATACGTTTGAAGTTTTTCTTTGCTAGTAAACGCGTAAACGAGCCAGTGGGAATTATGGGGCACACCGAAGTATCAAGTAATCAGACAGTTTTTGAAGAAGATTTGGACTACTTGATTGCAGCAGTTCAAGAAATACAGGACATCGGGGAGAATGAGATGGTGCCAGAAGTCTTGTTTAGTTCTGAAGGTTTGGCATCTGCTGCAAATGGGCATTTGGACAACAGAGAATGAGGGATGTTTTGTTTAAAAGTAAATCGGACTTCTACCCAGTAGTATTTAACAGCAATATTGATGCATTTGAGAATACTGTCCTGTATAAGGTAAGGGAGCTTTTTTCAAAAAATGTAAATTCTAAAAATGAAAAGAATATTAGTTTTGCAGAAGAACATGCCTTACAAGAGCTGGTAGCCAATGAAAATATAGTAATTAAGAAAGCGGATAAAGGGGGCAATATTGTGTTGATGGATACTGAGAAACATAAAGAGATGGTTGAGAGATTGATCTTTGATGTAAATAATTATAGAAAGCTAACTGGTGACCCTACATGTCAGTATAAGAAGGATTTATACTTTTTTGGTGAAAGCACCGCAGGATGGAAGTATTAGCAACAGTGAATTTAAATATTTGTATTGTGAATATCCTGTGGTCCCCACCCTGTATTGTCTTCCTAAAATTCACAAATGTTTTTCTGAGTCTCCAGGGAGACCAATAGTGTCAGGAGTTGGTTCAGTCACAGGGCATCTTTATGAATTTATCGATTTAATTTTACAACATAATATGCCTAAGTTACCATCATATTTACATGGGTTCTGGAGACACAATAAAAAAGTTTCAGGAGATTTTTTGGGAACCTGATTTCTTATGGATTTCGGTGGATGTTGAATCCCTATATACTTCAATTAGGCATCTGGATGGTGTAAAAGCAGTTAGATTCTTTTAGAAAGAGATAAACATGAAACAAAAGCACCCATAGAATTTTTGGAACAAGCCCTTGTATTTGTGCTTCACCATAGTTACTTTGAATTCAATAATGCATTTTACACACAAGAGTGTGATACAGCAAAGGGGGCATCAATGGCCCCTTCTTATGCAAACTTGTTTATGGGACTATGGGAATTTCAGTATCTCGATAACCCCCTTGTTAATCCATTTACTAAGAACATTATAAAATGGGGGCATTATATTGATGATTGCCTATGTATTTGGAAAGGCAGTGTAGAAAGTGCATGCAATTTTATTGAGTGGATGGATACTAATGGTTTGAATTTAAGATTTTCTTCAGTAATTCATCAGGAGCTTATTGATTTCCTTGATGTCACCTTCATGAGCAATAGCACCACTGGTGCCATTAAGACAAAGGGTTTTAGGAAGTCTGCTTCCACAAATTCCTTGCTTAGGAGGGACAGTTCTCATCCAGCCAAGCTCAATGATTCCATCCCTTATAGCCAGCTTATAAGAATTAGGTGAAATTGCACTTATGATAGTAATTTTTTTAAGCAAGCAGAAGAGTTGTTAGTTAGATTTAAAGAGAGAGGGTATAAAGAAAAAGTTCTCAATGTGGTATTAGAAAAGATAAAAACTAAGATGCAGAGAGAGAGAGAGAGAGAGAGAGAGAGATGATTAGAGATGAACCTGTTAGAAAATGTGAGACCAGTGATAAAATAACTTTCTCCTTAGAATTCAACAATCTTGCAAGACAAGTGGGCAACATAGTCTGGAACTGCTGGGACATCTTGAAAGGTGATGACGCATTGAAAGAGGTGATTACTGAAACACCAAGGATTACATTTAGGAAAACAGCTAACCTACATGATAGGTTAGTCAAGAGTCAGTTTTATAAAAAAAGTAATAATATCTAGACCTGGTTGCCTGTGGGACCTAGTGGGGTCCATAAATGCAGAAGATGCAATATTTGCAAGTATATGCAAACAAGTAATAGTATTGTGTTGCCAAATTATGTTAAAATAGAAGTAAAGGACATTATATCATATACTACAATGTTTGTTGTTTATATTCTTTGGTGTAGCTGTAATCTCTTCTATGTGGGTAAGACTATTAGAACCATGAAGAAGCGTATACTGTACAAGAGTATATACGCTCCATTGTAAATCAGAAAACTGATAAGCCTGTGAGCAGGCATTTTGCAGAAGTACATCAGTCTGATCCTTGTTGTTTCAAGTTTATGGGGCTTGAATGTGTACACACTCCAGCAAGAGGAGGTGATAGACAGAACCTTTTAATGCAAAGAGAGAGTTATTGGATTTTTAGGGCAGATACAGTTAGATCCAGGGGTCTTAATGAAAGATGGGATTTAAAACTCTTCTTAAAGAAGTGAGATAGTCAATTTCTTGCAACAGTTATTATCCTTTGAGGCTAATCTCTTAATTCTGCTCTCTATCTTTAAGCACTAAGCCACTCCCCCTTTTTTCTTTTCCCCTCCCCTTCCCCCTTTTCCCTCCCCCTCCTCCTCTCCCCTCCCCTCCCTCCAAACCCACCCCCCTTTTTCCTTTATAGATATAATATTAAGTAGTTCAGTGCATAATTCCCCCCTTGTGCATATATATATATATAGGTATACTGGTTTTTCTCTATTGCAACATGCTGGGTAATAACCTTAAATATTTTTCTTCCTTTTGTCTTTCTCCATTTAGGTCTCTCTGGTACAGATGGCCAAGGAATTATTTCCATTAACCGTAGTGCTTGGGACCCAGAAATTTTTCTATCAAAATATGTTCTTTAGTTAGTGATGTGTTCTTTTGAGAAAATTGTAAAGATGTTTGTTTGTTTATTCATATCCTGATTATTATTAAATGGGGTTTTTAGTGAAAGCTGTTTAAGGAATTATCTTTTTAAAATTGAAGAGATGTTTATCCATACTTATTGCTATCAAATGGTGTTTTCAGAAAAAAAATTTCTAAGGTGTGTCCCATTTTTTGGAGATCCTTTGGAATAAAGAAATTATATTAGATAATATTGTTTTCTATGTAGTCAATTATCTGAATTTTCTGTGTATCAACCTTTTCATGATTATCTCCTGATGATTCGTTGTTCAAGGTCTTTTCCTGTTACTGTAGTAGGAATGACTAATTAATATAAAGTTTGTAAAGAAATGTTTTATATACTCTTGTTAGAATAATTTTGGTGCTTTTTCTATTGGACTAACACTGTGATATCATGTTTTTTTTTTTGCATATTTAAGTGAGACACATATTCTGCATAATTTACACCCCATTTGAAGGCTTGTTGCTGAGGCACTAGGGGCTCTCACCGTGGTGTGAATAAACTGACAATTTAGTTTGATTACTTGGCTTTCTGTGTTTTTTTCTGGAGCGCTGCTGTGTGGATTTCAATTCTGATCATTTGGAGCACAAGGGGATTCTGAAGAAGACACCTGAGGTAGGCTGGCTAAAAGCTCCAAAGCTTTGTGTGAACCGACTGGGAAGACGATCGTCGTGGATATGGGAATACCACTTTTTTGACTTTTTACACACCATCCTTAACAGTCCCCCTTCCTTGATTAGGGAGAGAGATTTCACTTTATTGCATGGTTTCTCATCCAAGGAGGACTTTGTACTTTTATTTTTCCTGTTGTGTTGCTGGTTAGATATACTGTATAGCCGCTTATATTGGCGCCCTCTTTATTTAGCGCAGAGTGGGATGCAGTACTATTTAACGCCCTGTTAAATTAGTGCATCAGCTTCATGTCCAATTACAGCACTATGCTCCCTGTAATATTAGTGATCAGCTTATTTTAGCGCTTTTGTCAGTTAAGCTAATATAGCGAAAATAAACTGAAAGCTAATATTTCCTGCTATACAGTATCTAAAAATAACATGTACTCAACTGGGTTGTTGACCACAAGGTGTACACCATTGCTGGGGCAATTTGTTCTCTGAAGTAATGGAAAGGAAGGTGGGGATGGATGTTTACTATTTCCTGTAAAAACAGGGTTAAAAAGTATTACTGGAGCAATCATTCACACACTCCTGGGGTCACAAAGATAGAACCATGGGTGAAAACAGGCTACAGTTACTGAAAGATAAAAGCTACCAAATGTGTTGATTATTCAAAGTTAAATCAGGTTTGAGCAGCATTAATGCAGTTTTGGGGAGAAGGAACATACCTTATAACCTGTCATCAAATATGTGGGAACAGTGGCTATATTGGTCACAGATAAATAATGTTTTAAGTGTTATTATAAATATGTCTTTATCCCACAGGTTTAATGTGGCTGGCTTATCCTTAAATGATATAGTGTGAGCATTACAAATACATTGTAAGGGTAGTACCCCATATGTTGTATCATCTACCGAGGGACTAAAAATCCTGATGCTAATAGATTTGAACTGCAGTAAATGTGGGAGCTAATGTAACCTCGCTCCATCGACCGTAATGCTTCGGCATGTTCATGTCAAAAAGAATAAAACAAAGTTAAAAAAAAAAAAGAATAGGGGACGATATGCCACTGGCAACCAAAGAAAACATATGGAAAGGAGAATATGTAGATGTATTTGCATTGGTCAACAAGGAGACAGTTAAGAAATATGATAAGAAATATGATGAGAAGGAGAGTTTTAAATAAAAGGATATGGCAGCAGCAGTAGTATTGCTAGGAAAAGGGGAGGAAGACAAAGCAACTAAAGGGAAAACATGGGATGCTTGGTCAGTAGGTTTCAACTACTACACAGACATAGTGATAGAGAAAAAGCCAGAGTTGGCAACTCTATTACTGGCTTACTCCCTGACGGCAAGAAATGCATACAAAATGAGTGGAGGGAACAACTGGCTTCAGTATGATGAAATGTTCAGACAGAGGATGGCTTCCCATGGGGATCTTCGATGGGATATCAGGCATACCAGAGATCCCCAGATCGCGAAGTAGCATGGGCCTCAAGCGATGGTTTCCAAAAAGGTTTTAACTTACATTTCCAGGGGCAACGGATAGACCCTAAAGCTAAGAATTTGGGATCAGTAAAGGGTAAGGAAGAATTAGTAGCACAGAAGATAAAGAAAGAAACAGATGCAGAAAGGGTAGTAGGACCTTTTGTGATTCCCACTTTTGACAATCTCAGGGTATCACCACTAGGTTTAGTGCCCAAACAGCAACCAGGGGAATTTCCAGTGATGCATCACTTATCTTACCCAGATGGGGATTAGTAAATGACTACATTGATGAAGAGGATAGCAGAGTCACATATGAGACTCTGGAAGGGGTGGTCCAGCTGATACGGGCCACAAAGGGAGCCTGGTTAGCCAAGACGGACATTGAAGCAGCTTTTCATCTGCAACCAGTAAGGCCTCAGGACTGGGACTTATTGGGTTTCTGGGTGAGGATTCAATTTTATTTTGACAAAGCAATACCCATAGGCTGCTCTACTGAATGTGCCACATTTGAGATGTTTAGCACATGGTTGCAGTGGGTATTTTAAAACCAGTACAGACACAGGGCAGTCATCCACTACCTGGATGTTTTCTTATTAATTGAGGAAGGGAGAGCAGAAACTGAGCTTATGCTGAATCAATTCTTGGGCATGTGCAAGAAATTAGGGGTACCATTAGCACCAGACAAGACAGAAGGCTCGAGTCAGTGAACTGAATTTTTTTGGGATTTAAATAGACACAGAGGGTGAGCTATTCTGGCTACCAAAGGTGAAGGTAGACAAACTAAGGGAGTAAGTGATTTCTGTCAAGGGACACAGGGGGTTACAACTACAGTAGGTTCAGCAGCTCCTGGGGCACCTCAATTTCGCATGCTGGCCAATAACCCCGAGGGGCACATTTACACGTCACCTAGCCAGAGCTACAAGAGGTACCACCAGGCCACACCACTGGGTGGATATTTCAAAAGGGGTCCAGGAAGATCTAGAGATCTGGGAATAATTTCTTATGGAATACAATGAAGTAACCTTTTGGCAGGACAAATGAGTTTTTAAACACAGACCTTTAGTTAGTTATACATGGATGTAGATGGAGGGCTAGGGATGTGGGAATATTTCAAAGGGAGATGATTCTCAGAGGCATGGCCTAATGAGTGGGCATGGTTGGGCCTAACAAAAGACATCACCTTCCTGGAGATTTTTCCCATATTGGTGGCCACCCTAGTTTGGAGGGATGCGTTAAGGATTCAGAAGGTGACTATTTGGTACACTAACAGCTCAGTAGTAGATGTTCTGTATAAAAGGGGGTCCAATTGGCTAGCCCGCCAGCACAGTGGTTGGATTTCCGCATGTGACGCCAGTGACCCAGGTTCAGGAATGGACTCGGGTTGCTGGAGGGCTGGCCGGGGGAAAAGGAAATGAGCATCCGACGACAGCTCGCCTTCTCGGGGGGGAGGGTGGATACGTGGATCGGCACCTGCTGACTACTGGCGGAGGCTGGGAGTAAGGCAGGATGTCGGCCACAATACGCTAAGGGAAGTGATGGATGTCGGCGTATGCCTAGATGTCAGTGGCATGTTGCTTCCCAGGGGGAGCAAAGTGGAAAATGACGCCAGGCCGATCGAGTGATGGCCCTCCAGAACCCTCACCACCGGGCTCCCGGACCTCCATATGCCATCCCAGCAGCACCCCAGGATCATTGGTTGGCCACCAGGGCCATTCTCCTATGAAGGTAAGAGACCCGCCCGGTAAAGGGATACACCAGGGCTACTTGGGGTTGGCTGCGATATGGGGCGGTAGGGGTCAGAGAGTAGCCACAGTGGGGAGTTCGTGTGGGGGCCCAAAGGAGAGACCAGCTTGGTGTGAGGAAGGAGCATAAAAAAAAAAGGAGGGAGCCATGTCAGACACAGTAATGAGAGTGCTAAGGCAACTAGTGCTCCAGGGGCTTAAACTGAACATGTCTTTTAAGGCAAAGCAGATAGAGGGGATTAAGAATACGTTAGCTGACTGCCTCTCCCATCTGCAGTTGGACAGGTTGCGGGCCATCGCCCGGGGCAGAAAACAGAAAGACAGCAATACCACCGTACACATGGGAGATTGGTTGGAGGGAGCTGAACTTTTATTCCACAACTTTTGGTTGCCCCAGATTTTGAGGACATATGAAGGTTCTTGGAGAGTATTCCCAATATTTCATGAGAGCTAATGCATGGAGATAAGTGGGGCTGTTACCGAAGAACAGGTAGCCAGACTTGTAGTGCATAACTGGAAAAAGAGTATAGCCGATGCCACCATGGGGTTATATCTATCTGCTATTGGCCTCATCTGTAACTTTCAAGGCTGGGAGGATCCAGAAAAGAGTAATATGGTAAGGAGGATGATGCAGGGGTGCCTACGGGTAAAAGAGTACCAGATGGCAGGCTGCCAATTTCAGAGGCCTTGCTAGAACGTCTGTTAGGAGCCCTTCCAAAGATATGCCATTCAATGAATGAGGCATACTTGTTTGGGGCTATATATGCAGTAATATATCATGGAGCATTTCGGGTAAGTGAGGTAGTAGGCCACGGAAAAGGGGGGATGAAGGAGGTCAACTGTAGGGGGGAGACATTATGGTAGAGGGATGAAATCAGCCTTATGCTAAAGAAATTTAAGACTGATCAAGTAGGGGAGAGGGGTGACCATTAACTTGAAGAGTCATATGAAAGTAGCTATTTGCGTGGTCCACACACTGCAGTCAGAATAGCTGGGACAGATCACCTATTCACACATGGGGATGGCATGCAGGTAACCTCTATGTAGTTAGTAGCAGTTTTAAAGAAGGGCTAGAGTTTCTGGGTGAAGACACAATAGGCTATTCATCTCACTCATTTAGGATATGTGCAGCATCTGAGGTAGCAGCACAAGGAGGATCTAAGGAAGAAGTGAAAAAAGTAGGAAGATGGGCCTCAAATAGTTATAAGACCTATGTACGTTAATTGCAAAACTGAATCACTGACCATGTTTTCTGTTTCATGTTCAAGTGCGGGCGTGAGTAAAAAAAAACAAAGGGGACAGGAGACAGGGGTAGCAACACGGTAACTATGTTCTCACACCTTTCTGTTTTACCTACAGACCACAAAGGGAAGTTAGAGGTGTGGATTTGTGGCCATTCTTTTAACTATTGGGCGGCAGCAGTGAGGCCAGGGGCCATCCACTATACCAGGATTGGAACCAGATGAAGGTGCTGTGGAAAGGAATCCAAGTGCTGAGATGGGCCCAATTGGTCCCAATCAGTTCTGTGTGATACTAGTGATTGCCAAAAGGTGACCCCTGTTACCGCAAACTGCATTATCGCCGAAAATATTTTTGTCGATATGCACTAAAAGGCGACCGGGATAACTACGTGTTTTGGAGGGGCCATGCCCCCACACCCGATCTAAAGATTCTCAGCTCTGGGGGCAATGTCAGGGACGGGGCACAGCCCGGTTTTAAAATTAAGTCTCCGCAGTTGCGGACGTAGCAAAATTGTACCACCGCAGTCCCAACCCAGAACCTGTTCCATCAGAGCCAACCACCCTACCCACCACACTACAGGGTTGGCTTGGTGGAAGTAGGCACACTACAGGGTTACAGCTCTGTTCCCTATCCCTCTATGTCCTGTCACCCACCCTTCCTCCCTTCCTGTCTCCCACCCTACCCTCGCTGTCGCAACAGTAGTCATCCTCATAACATCGCCCATGAAGATAGCACCTTCATATGGGTCGCTATTTTGACGGTCACCAATATGAGTTCGCTATCATCACAGTATACCCTCCCAACCCTTCAAGGCATGGGGTCAGATGTGCTGGAACCACATTTGCTGATAGTATACCTGGGAGACAATGATCCGGGGACCAGACTCTGGTTGAACATATTTTATCAAATTAAGAAGAACAATTAAAAATTAAAAGAATGGTGGCCACAGGTCACATTGGTTTGGTTCAAGATGGTTCCACGGAGGGGGTGGCAGCATGCCAACAGCCACAGGGCAATTGAAAAGGCCAGGGGGTTGGGCCATTGTTCACAGCTGCAGGGGGGAGTATTATAAGGCAGAGGATAGAGGAGCAAGTGGATGACTTCTACCGGTCATAAGAGGTTCATTTAGCTGAGATCTTTAACGCAGAGATAGCAAACACAGTAGAAGGATGGCAAATAGAATGGACCAACAAATCAAAAAAAGGGGGAGGCTAAAAGAGGGAGCACTGTCCTGCGCAAGCTGGAGGTGGGCTAGTGAAAGAAAAGAAAATAATGGGGGGGGCAAGGGGGAGGGGGATGGGCAGTTCTGAGTGTACACTCAGACACCCAGAGAGCCTCAGAGCAACACAGACCAGAAGAAAGGGTACAGGTGTACACACGTACCCAGCAAGACAGAAGAAAAGGAAGACAAGGACCCAGATGTACATCTGGGGTAGAGGAGGAATGTTTTCATGTTTTAATGTTGAATACAATAAATAAATTGAGACAATATTAATAAGTTGGTTAAAGGAAAATTTGATGTCAATAAATCAATGATGTTAGCATGCAACTACAGGAATAACTTGATTAAATTTATTGCCAGCTGAGCTCCCACACAACAAGGTTTGGTGTACTTTTTGGGAGGGGCTCTGGGAACAAACTCCTATGCAGTTCTGGAGGAGTGTTTGAATCCAACATGAGAACCTGAGGTTAAGACTAGGGATGATGAGCTGGTACACAGAGGTTTTCATCTAGCCAGTGGGGCAGGGTGGAAGGGAACAGGGTGACTCAAGCAGCCCACCCACACTGGTTACAGCAGCCATCAGCAGTGAACCATCCCATCACCAGCCTCAGCCAGGAGCTGTGACTTCCTGTAACCCATGCACAGGTCTGTCCTCAGGCAGCTAGTGATACAGTCCACTAGTGAAAGGGGAGATTCTGTACCTAGTACTGACCACTGGGGACAGAATAACAGAGGTCCTGTTGTAGGATCACCTAGGGATCAGTGACCACAGCACAGTGAAAGAGTAAACACTTGTGGTGGGATTGTAAGTATGAGAGGTGAGGCAGGAGAATGCATGGAGACAGACTTTGAAATGGTGTCAATACTGAATAAATACATCTGTTCATTGTTCACTGATTAAGTTGAGGTAATGGGACTTCAATTAGGTGACATACACAAATGGTGAGAGAGGTGAACAACAGTCCCTTTATAAAAGAGTGAATCCTAGAGGAAGTAACAAAATCAATGGTGGATAAAGGAATCAGAACAGATGGTATACATCTTATGATTTTAAATAAACTGATGAGCACAGGAGATGCCCCTATGTCAGCCCTGAGTTTTGAGTAGCTCAACTGATGATTGGTTCCAGAGGACCGGACAAGGGCACACTTAATCCGTCATCACAAGAATCGGAGCATGTAGGAGGCAGGCCACTACATGCCTGTGAGGCTCACTTCAGTAGAGGGCAAAATCCTGGATGGTCCAGGCTGACCTTATCTGACTTAAACATTTTATGTTGCTATGTATTTTCCACTCAGTCTTTAAAAATGGTGTGTTATTCAATGGCAACCAATTACATACTGTATTATCTTTGTTAAGGTTTGTGTTAATCCAGTCAGTAGTTTATGGATATTTGCCTGTAATATAACTGAGTATGGTACTTCATCAACAAAACATTCTGTAGTGAGGATATAATAGGTGCAGTACTTGTGCAGGGAACTCAAAGTCTATCTGTTTTTTCATTTCAAACACTATTACACCACACATACTGTATACTTACATCATAGATTGGGTGAGGCTACAATGTGGGTACTAACGGTGGATACATAGCGGCTACATGTCAGCTGAATTACTCAAGGACTGAGCTGTATGAAATTAGGAAGAACCACATGGCAGAGTAATACTGTCAGTTCTGTGTAAAAAAAATAAAAATTATGCTGCTCCTTGGCTATCTCCCTATAATCAAGATCAAAAGCTTTTTTTTTTCACATCATTCTGCCTTTCCCCAACTGCACACTATGGGGATCTTGCTATTTTCAAATCTTCCACTTCCATGATAATATTGGTGACCCGCTGCTTCAGCATAACATCCTGCTGTCCACACTGTAGCCTGTCCCTTTCCACTATATAACTTTAAGCGACATAGATGGCCGTCCATCACAAAACTATTATTTTGAATTTGCAGTTGGACCCCGTCCTGGTTTACTGCACCCACCATGGGGACTGAGCTTGAATCATTGAATCGTCTGTACTTTAATCAGTTTTCAGTTGCTGATTCTTTCTTGATGGGTGGAAATTTTGAACTACAGTAAGCGGTGGTGATACCTCTCCTGTTAACCAGTTGTTCATTGGTTTTCCAAGTTTCATGGTAGACTCACATGCTGTCAACAACTCATCCACGAAATCTGTTATTATAGCAATTACATGACAAAAAAATCAGTATGTAATGTAAACAGTTATACTGAAACATATAGAAACATAGAAACATAGACGTTGACAGCAGATAAGGACTGCAAGGCCCATCCAGTCTGCTCATTTCTTTCTTTACCTTATGAATGTTCCATCGGTCTTTGCTCTGTCAATGACCTATCTATTCATACTTATCTGTATTGTTCCCTTATGCCTATCCCATGCCTGTTTGAAGCCCTGCACTGTATTCATATCCACCACTTCCTGAGGTAGGCTGTTCCATGCATCCACCACCCTTTCTGTGAAAAAGAACTTCCTCACATTACCCCTTAAATGGCCTCCCTCTAATCTCATGCAGTGTCCTCTTGTCCTGCCATTTTTCTTACATTGAAACATGTTAGACTCTTTCACCTTGTTAATGCCCTTAAGGTGTTTGAATGTTTCGGTCATATCACCTCTTTTCCTCCTTTGCTCTAGGGTGTACATATTGAGCTCCGTTAATCTGTCCTCATATGTTTTCTGATGTAGTCCCTTCACCATTTTGGTTGCCCTTCTCTGGACTGCCTCAATTTTGGTTAATGTTCTTGTGAAGGTGTGGTCTCCAGTACTGCATGCAGTACTCCAGATGGGGCCTAACCGGTGTCTTGTAAAGAGGGATTATTACCTCCGTCTTATGACTTGAGATATCCCTACTAATACACCCCAACATCCCTCTAGCCTTACCTACTGCTTTAGTGGTCTGCTTGGATGATTTCAGGTCATCTGTGATGATGATGATGCCTAAGTCTCTTTTTTCCCTTGTGACTGCCAGCAACTCCCCTCCCAGCCTATAGGTGGCTTCAGGGTTTCTCCTCCCTATGTGCATGATCTTGCACTTCTTTGCGTTAAACCCCAGTTGCCACTCTTCCGACCATTTTGCCAGTTTATCCAGATCTCTTCTCATTCTACCCTCCCCATCTGGATCATTTACTCTGTTGCAGATCTTGGTGTCATCTGCAAACAGACAAACCTTACCCTCCAGTCCATCTGCAATGTCACTGATGAAGATATTGAAGAGGACTGGCCCCAGGACTGATCCCTGAGGTACCCCACTTGTGACTTGCATCTCTTCTGACTGTATACCATTTACTACCACTCTCTGTTTTCTGCCTGTCAACCAGTTTGCTACCCAGTTGACCACCTTCTGACCCACTCCCAAGCCTACCCAGCTTATTAATCAATCTTCTGCGTGGAACAGTATCGAAAGCTTTGCTGAAGTCAAGGTAGTAAACATCAACTGCTTCCCCTTGGTCCACCACTCTGGTTACCCAGTCAAAGAAATCTGTGAGATTAGTTTGACAGGACCTTCCTGTTGTAAACCCATGTTGTCTTGGATCCTGTGCTCCTGTGGAGTCCAGGTGTTGTATTATCCTTTCCTTAAGGAGTGCCTCCATAATCTTGCCCACTACTGAGGTAAGACTGACTGGTCTGTAGTTCTCTGCCTCCTCCCTGCTACCACTCTTGTAGAGCAGGATCACTTCTCCAGTCTTCTGGGACCTCTCCTGTGCTCAGAGACTCACTAAACAGTTCTGATAATGGCTCTGCTAGTTCCACCCTTAGCTCCTTTAGTACCCTGGGATGTATGCCATTAGGTCCCATTGCCTTGTCCACCCTGAGCTTATCGAGCTCTTGTGAGACCCTTTCTTTTGTGAAGGGACTAGTGCACACTTCCCTCCCTCTTGTATCCATGGTGCTGAGCTGTGGGCCCTGCCCTACCTTCTTCAGTAAATACTGAGCAGAAGTATCTATTTAGGAGAGATGCTTTACATGGTCCTCCTCCTCACATGCCCCTTATCCCTTTGATCTTAGCAATACCCCCGGACTTTCTCCTTCACTAATGTATCTATGAAAGTTTTGCCACCTTCTTTTACTGTTTGTGGTAGTGTTTCCTCAGTTTGGGCTTTTGCCTGCCTTACTGCCTTCCCTGCTTCCCTTAGGGAAGTTTGGTATGCTTCCCTATCTTCATCCCGCTGCATTCCCTTATATTTCCTGAAGGCCAACCTTTTAACTCTGACCTTTTCTGCTACTGTTCTTGAGAACCAAAGTGGTTTCTTTCTTCTTTTGCACTTCCTTTTCTCTCTAACACCATGGGATGCTGCTTGAAGTATTGCATCCTTAATGCTTGCCCACTTTGCCTGTACCCCCTCACCTGTATTTCTTTTTGCCAGGGCTAGCTTAACTCTGTTGGCCATCTTATCAAAGTCAGCTCCTCTGAAGTCCCATAGTTTTGCCTTGGAAAGGGATGATTTAGTTCTAGTGGTCAAATTGAACCATACCATGTGATGGTCACTGGCCCCCAGGTGACCTTCTACCTGGAGAAGCCCACCAGGATGAAGTGCAGCACTGCAGAATTCTGCAATAGAGTTACTGCAGTAAACAATGCAACTGCAATGACAGTTAATCCCTTTTGTCATGCAGTAAACCTGTGACACTGTGCTTCATCCTGGTAGGCTTCACTTTATACTTTGTTGCAACAGATTCAAGAATTCATTCTCTAATAAATGTTATTCATTTATTGTTTCTTATGTGTTGCTTTACTGTTAGTTTAACTATCATTTTTTTAACTATTTTTTTCTAGAACTTTCACGTCTCCTATGGCATCTCGCTTGAGACACTAGCATGTAACGTCCATTTTGAGCCCCCCTCCACCTTCACCATAAATCCAACCCAGGCCCACAACCCAACATCCTTCCTCATATTAGTAGATCCCAGCCTTGTGCTACCAAGGGTTGTGACACCCATGACTTATATTTGTGCACTCGTTCAGTTGAGTCTGGTGGACTGGATGCATAGGGGTATCATGATCAAGAAAGATGTGCTCTGACAGTTAGTGTGGTGCTGTAGTCAAGTTGACTTCTCAATAGCCATGATTTTCCCCCTTAAGTTGAGTGTAAGCATGACCCCAACCCACAGCTAGAGGCATGCACTGACGTCCAGCACATACAGTAGGCACTCAGGCTACATACCCAGGGACGTCCGTATTGACCTGCACTCCTGCCTTTTGTTCCTCCAGCATGTGCGCGCTCCCAATATGCATTGTAAGTCGCTGCTGGTGTGGAGTCAACACTTAGTCCTTACCCATAGCGGAGTGCTTTTATAAGATGCTATATTCTGTCCCTTCCCTGGCAGATCATGGTGTGCCGACCGCACATCGAAACTTTCATGATGAAATCCCTCACAGCGACAATCTTGACAGTTTTGAGATTGTCACTGTGAGGGACCTGTGGGTGAAATTTTGCCCTTTCACGAATTTTGTTTCCCCTTCAAATCAACTCCGACTCTGAGTTGACAATCTATAGAAGGGGGCGCAGGGGGCACAGCCCCCTGCAATGCAGGGTTCGGGGGACACAGCCCCCGAGAAAATCAAATCAATGTCAGAAAGGTGAAATTTTACCTGTCATCATTGGAGATCTCGCTATGCCAAACTTTGACAATAGTGTTGTTGATTCGGCATAGGTAAACAGTGGATCATATGTAGCCATGGCTATCTCCCTACCCCTGGTCAACAGCATGGTAAGAAGTGTCAGGGCACATCAGCACTCTGCATCACTCTGCCAAATACGTTCACTGTCTTTGTGATGCATATATGCAAAGGTTGATGTCACAATGACTAGCCTTATCCTAAGGACCAATAAGCCAGCAGTTAGCACACTCCTGATGACATCGTAAAACCATTTGCCTGCTATTAAGTTCACTACAGAATTCAAAAAGAAACAGTGAACTGTACATAAATAGCTGATTTTAAAGGTATAGCTTATAAACTTATTTTCTATTTATGAAATACACAGTGGTCTTACTCCAAATATACAAATTCACTTAAGTTGTGAGGGAGCAGGCCTGTTATAACTTGCACGTGGGTATGCCACTTATGAGTTATTTTCATGGCCACTCAATCATGACTAAATATTGCATTATTTTAGTGTCACAGTTGTTAACCCCCTAAGTTTATTCTTTTTCTGAAATGAGGCATCTAAATAGGAAGCCGAGGTACATTATATACTGCACATTTACAGGCAGACATCATCGTATGATGTTGGGAGTTTTCTTGAGCTTAATCACCCCATGACTACTCTTGCACTTTGGTACATTGATTGCGAATCTGGCATGTTCTTTCTTGCTTACAGCTTGCTGTCTGTCTGAATTTCTGTGGAAGTGCATAGCAGCTAACAGCATTCTGTAAATGGTAATGGCAGGGTTTAATTTGTTATGAATAACTCAGATGTAAAAAACATGTGATCTGCCTAAGGCATAGCTTGTTCAGTGCATTGATGTCACAATTTAAAAAGTTAATAGCATTCATTTATTAACAGTTGCCTATGACCCAAATTTAGATTTTGATGCAATGAGACATGTCTTATGTTTGTCACTATTCAGATACCTGCAGTCCCAGAAGTGGAAGGCACCTTGACTGTGGACTCTTGCCTTAATATGACCATTGTACAACTCCCTAGTAAGGCCTCATCTGGAGTACTGTGTTCAGTTCTGGAGGCCCCATCTCCAAAAAGACATAGACAGGATAGAAGCAGTATGGAGGAGGGCGACAAAAATGGTGTCTGGGATGCAGCATATGTCATATGAGGAGAGATTCAGAGCTCTTAATATGTACTCCCTGAAGAAAAGGAGAGAGAGGGGGGACATGATAGAGACCTTTAAGCATCTAAAGGGGATCAACAGGGTACCAGAGGGGAGCATCTTTCACATGAAGGGAAATAGCAGAACAAGGGGGCACAACAGGAGACTAAAAGCAGGAAAACTTAGGGGGAACTTGAGGAAATTCTACTTCATTGAAAGGGTGGTGGAGAGATGGAAGAGTCTCCCCCAGGAAGTGGTGGGGACATTCACAGTTCAGGCATTCAAGAATGCGTAGGACAGGCACATGGGAATTATCAAGCTAGGTGAAAGGGGGGAAACTTGTAGCATCTTGTGCACCTTAAGCATTAGAAAGAGGGCTAGGACATTTAGGATGGGCCACAAGGCCCTTATCTGTCACCAATATCTATGTATCTCTGTGTGTCTGGGCATTTCAGTAATGCCAACACCCAGTCATGTCCTATTGCATTCACATTACCTATTTATTTATGTATGGGCTCCTGATTTACAACAAAAGTAGATTCTTAAGTAATGTTAGTTAAAATTACATACAAGAGGCAAGGAAATACCTGTGTAATGATCGGCTAAGACAAGGGTCGTGCACATCCTATTTCCTCCTGTCCGGGGCAAGTAAATTTCCTTGAATGGCAAGTACAAAAATATAGCCAATTTAATTGAAATGAATAGGTGCAGGTGAAAATTCAGCTACATTTGTGGTTGTTTAAGTCTTAAAGGTTTTGCTTCTAACACCCCTGGCTGAGACATGGTTATAGCGATTGCTTTAAGACAGTAGTACAAATGGATAAGGAGCCTGCCCTCCCCAATGGCACTGGAAAGTCAGATCCTGAAGAATCCTCAGACCTCCCCCTCCAGTGCACAGAAGGTCGTGAGGGCCTCAGAGCCTGCCCTTCCCAATGGCAATGGAAAGTCGGATCCCGCAGAATCCTTGAACCCCCCCCCGTGCACAGAAGGTCGTGAGGGCCTCAGAGCCTGCCTTCCCAAATGGCAATAGAAAGTCAGATCCCGTGGAATCCTTGGAACCTCCCCCGGTGCACAGAAGGTCGTGAGGGCCTCGGAGCCTGCCCTCCCCAAATGGCAACGGAAAGTTGGATCCCACAGAATCCTCGGACCCCCCCTTCCCGGTGCACAGGTACGGCATGGCAGCATTTGGCACTTGGAAAGCCTCACAGGCCTGCAGTGATCACTACAGAGCGCAGAGATTCAAACTTGGTGCCATTTTGGGAGCGCCACACCACATTTCTGTCAGCACAGCAGTGCTGATAGTTTTTCAGTGTCACTCAATTCTGGACTTATCGCTGTGCTCAGCTAATGTTTAGTGGTGATTTACTTGTATGTTAAGATCCATAGCCACAGTTTGAGCCTGTTGACATTGGACATTTGCACTCCCTGCTGGAGGGAGCCTTTAACATCACTTTAAACCTCTGAAAAGCATTCAGTAATTTACACTGAGCTATACAGCAGCAGGGGAGCCTGTAATCTGCTCATGTCTGCACAATTGGGAGGGAGCCTTGCTCTATCAATGTAAGGCACAGTAAAAGCTTTCAGCTCATTTTAACTCTCAACGACAGGTTAAAAACTAAAGTTTAATGTGAAACTCAGCTGCAGGTCTGCCTTAAATCAGCTCGCTTTTACACCAGTCGGGAAAGTGGCTTTTAAACACTGAAACACACAATAAAAGCCCTCTGGTAATTTTAAACTCAGATTCTTAAATTTATTATGTAACACATAGCTGCAGGTCTGCCTTAAATCAGCTCGCTTTTACACAAGTCAGGAAAGTGCCATTATAATCACTGTATCCCACAGTAAAAGCCCTCTGGTATAGCTAGCTTTGTTCAAGTCCGAAAAGGTGCCTGCGAAAACACTTCAATCTTAGTTGCTGTACATTTAATTAATGTCCCACAAAGTTAGAGTACTATGCTGACTCTTCCTACAGCCTACCTGCTTTCCTTATTTAATGTGCTTCATCTCTCCTCTTTTCTCAGAAGGTCGTGAGGGCCTCAGAACCTGCCCTCCCCAACGGCAACGGAAGGTCGGATCCCGCGGAATCCTTGGACCCTCCCTCCAGTGAACAGGTACAGCACGGCAGCATTTGGTGCTTGGAAAGCCTCACAGGTCTGCAGTGATCACTCCAGAGCACAGAGATTCAAACTCGGCACCATTTTGGGAGTGCCACGCCACATTTCTGTCGGCACAGCAGTGCGGATAGTTTTTCAGTTTCACTCAATTCTGGACTTATCGGTGTGCTCAACTAATGTTTAGTGGTGCTTTACTTGTATGTTAAGATCCATAGCCACAGTTTGAGCCTGTTGACATTGGACATTTGCACTCCCTCCTGGAGGGAGCCTTTAACATCACTTTAAACCTCTGAAAAGCATTCGGTAATTTACACTGTGCTATACAGCAGCAGGGGAGCCTGTAATCTGCTCATGTCTGCACAATTGGGAGGGAGCCTTGCTATATCACTGTAAGCCACAGTAAAAGCTTTCAGCTCATTTTAACTCTCAACGACAGGTTAAAAAAAAAGTTTAATGTGAAACTCAGCTGCAGGTCTGCCTTAAATCAGCTCGCTTTTACACCAGTCGGGAAAGTGCCTTTTAATCACTGAAACACACAGTAAAAGCCCTCTGGTAATTTTAAACTCAGATTCTTAAATGTATTATGTAACACATAGCTGCAGGTCTGCCTTAAATCAGCTCGCTTTTACACAAGTCAGGAAAGTGCCATTATAATCACTGTAGCCCACAGTAAAAGCCCTCTGGTATAGCTAGCTTTGTTCAAGTCCGAAAAGGTGCCTGCAAAAACACTTAAATCTTAGTTGCTGTACATTTAATTAATGTCCCACAAAGTTAGAGTGCTATACTGACTCCTCCTACAGCCTACCTGCTTTCCCTATTTAACATGTTTCATCTCTCCTCTTTTCTCAGAAGGTCGTGAGGGCCTTGGAGCCTACCCTCCCCAATGGCAACGGCAATGGAAAGTCAGATCCCCTGGAATCCTTGGACCCCCCTGGTGCACAGGTATGGCATGGCAGCATTTGGCACTTGGAAAGCCTCACAGGCCTGCAGTGATCACTCCAGAGCACAGAGAGGACCCGCCAGTGCTCTGCGCCAGCTCCCCACCACCCTTGGTGAGCTTAGCCCTATATAGGCTGGGTCACGTGCACTCACAAACCTATCAGCCCACTTTCCCATAAGTAGCTTATCTGCTCTTTCCTCTAGTGGCTGCCCTCTTGGCTCAAACTGTGATAGCGTGACTAAAATTGCCCACACTTCCCCCTGACTAAGAATTTAGATAAAAGGAACACTCCCTTCCCCTGACTAACAAATTATTAAACACTTACCAAATTCTTGGCAACAGCACGAATCTGACTTGTAGCCTCGAGTACTGTGAGCCCTAAGGTTGGGCTGGATAAGCTTATCATAGACTCCCTGCCCACCTGCGGTATCGTCACCTAGCTCTCTCACTATGGCTTGCACAGCCCTTGTGCTACAGGTAGTGTGTTTCTAGGGCTATTGCTACTGCAACCTTCCTGAGCCTACCTGAGATCTCTCCTTGGCAACGTCACAGTGCTGGCGCTCTGGGGGCTTAGAGATGCATGCTGTTGCAAGGACATGCTGCTTGCATATTTCACCCTTACACAGGCTGCCCAGACATATCCCTGCCGACCTTAGTTGCGGTGCTGCTCTCTCGGGAATTCCCTAACTTCCAGAGCCACGCCAAAACTGCGACTTTCACATCTGTCGCCATGACCCTCCCTGGACTGGCTGGGGTAATTACAAACTATCAAGGACCTCAGGCCACCGTGCCCTACCACAAGCCCCCTACTGCACGGCTGTCTGTCAAAGGCCTAAAAATTACTCATCTTAACGTTCGCAGTATCCTGCACAACCTAGCAGACCTAACAGCATGGGTGGCATACTACAACCCTGATATCTTGGGGATTTTGGAAACCTGGCTGAAGCCTCACATCCCTGACTCCTTGTGTGCCCTACCAGGCTACAACCTCATCAGACAGGACCGGGCAGGGAAGACATGTGGGGGCGGAGTGCTCCTCTAATTTAAGGTGCACCTAAATGTGTGTGCTGTTGATCATCCACCCCCTACATCCCCAACCTGTGAGTTTCTGCATGCACTCCTCCTGCTAGGGAATGCAAAAAAGGTACAACTAGTCTGCGTCTACAATCCTCTGAAGGGAGGAGTGTTAGGGCTCTCCTCACTACTTGACTGCCTTACCAACAAGGTGGGCTCAAATGAGGTACTAGTCCTGGTGGACCTTAACCTAGACTGGTTGGGTCCCAAAACCAAGCATTATGAGCCCCTCTTCTCAGGGCTTTCCCTAAGTTAGCTCATCATGGTACCCTCAAGGCTCTCCTCCCGGGGAGATGAAGGATGTCTCATCGACTGGATACTGAGCAATAGACCGGATAGAATAGTCTCCGCAACAATTCTCCCCGACGTCCTCTCTGATCACTCTCCAACCTACTGCATATGGGGTATCTCCTTGCCCCAAATCTCCAGTAAAGTGATCCACATGAGGGACTACTCAAATTTTATACTAAATGACTATCTTGTGGACCTGCAACAAGCTGACTGGTCCAGGGTCACCTCCACCAATGACCCTGCAGGTGCCCTTGACCATTTCCTCGTGGTGCTTGTCCTCTTGCAAAACAAACATGCCCCTTCACTAAAAGGAGGGTGAGGGACACTGTCACGAAGTGGCTCCATGGTGGTCTGTTCTCCCTCATGAAGCAGAGGGACAAATGCTGGGAGAAGTACAAGACCTCCCGCAACTATAATGACCTTCTTGAATATCGGCAGCTCAGAAACTCTTGTAAAAGAGCCATCCACACCACCAAGAGTGAGTACTGTCAATCTGTCCTGCTATCCTCAGCCAGAAATCCAAGGTGTTTCTGGCAAAACATCAACAACTTGGTTGGAGGGTCCGCTAAGGTTCAGGTCACCGACATGTACCTTAACGGGGCCAGCTGCAACAACCCACGTACCATCGCAAATGCCTTCAGCTCCTTGTTCTCTGACTTCCCTGACCCCCCTCTATCCCAGTCTTCTGCCCCAAAGTCTCTGAGTGGGAATACCCCCCGACCACCCTTCTACCTGAAACGGGTCTCTGTCATGGAAACCCAGAAACTACTTGCTGGGCTCTCCCACCATACTGGGGTGGGGCATGACAGCACTGAACCCAAATTGCTTAGCCTGGGAGCTCCCATCCTATCCTGGCCCATCACGCACATCTTTAACACCTCTCTAATCTCAGGGATAATCCCTGATACATGGAAAGTGGCCAAGTTGTCCCCATCTTCAAACAAGGCGAACCTAAAGACATCAAGAATTACCGCCCCATCGTTATCCTGTCTGCAATCTGCAAACTTCTTGAAAAGGTTGTCACCATGCAGCTCTCCCACTACCTTCACAGTTATAGACTTCTCTCCCCTGCACAACATGGCTTCAGAAAAGGGCACAGTACATCCACTGCCCTTGCTGTTGTCACCTCTGAGATCAGGACCACTGCTGATCAAGGCAAACTGACCGGAGTCATATCCGTGGACCTCTCAAAGGCTTTTGACCGTGTTGACCACTCTCTCCTCTGCTCCACTCTTCGCTGTCTCAGATTCTCACTCCCTGCACATGCCTGGTTCTCCAACTACCTCGTGGGCAGGCAGCAATTCACCACCTTCAACCATGCTCTCTCTGACCCCTCCCCTGTCAACTTCAGGGTCCCCAAGGGTTCTGTCCTTGGACCCATTCTGTTTTCCCTATTCATTAATGAACTGCCCACCGTTGCTACCCATGGGTGCACCACCCTCTACACGGATGATATCATAGTCCTTGCCAGCTTCCACGACATCTCCATCATTAACTCCAGACTAAATTCCGACTTCACGCTTATCCAAAACTGGCTAGTGGGCCATAAGCTTACCATCAACAAGTGGTGACAAGACTCTCACGAACAACTACAGGCCTATATCCATCCTCCCTCCTCTATCCAAAGCCTTGGAACGGATAGTGGCTGATCAGCTTATGGAGTACCTTGTAAAATACAGCCTGCAATGTTCCCAGCAGCATGGCTTCCGCAAAGGGCACAGCACTACCACGGCACTCCTCGAATTCACCACACATATCCATCATGCACTTGATCAGGGCCAGTTGGTTGGTGCCTCTTTTATTGACCTGACTAAGGCATTTGACACTGTCAATCACTCCATTCTCCTCAAACAATTATCCCTCCTTGGTCTTTCAAGTGAAACTACCCTCTGATTTCAAAGCTACCTCAGTAACCGGACCCAACAGGTCAGGATTGGTGAATTCCTCGTCATCTCTACCAATCCTCTGGAGTACCCAGGTTCTATCCTGGGTCCCTTGTTATTCAGCATATTCTGAACAATCTCCTGCCTCCTGCCATCACAGAATGTTACTGTATGCAGATGATGCAGTAATCTTCACTTGCCACACCGACCCCCACCTCCTTCAGTCTCAACTACAAAAGTTTCACAGAAGTGGAAGACTGGTTTTGCTCACATAAACTCATCCTTAACCACAAAAAAACTAAAACAATGTTGTTCCATGGAACCCACAACAAGTACAAGGACCATGAGCTCATAATTAACAACCACGAAGGCATCACTCTTGATCAGGTGGATATGTTTAAATATCTGGGCCTGACCCTTGACTGCTCCCTCTCATATACCAAACACATTGACAATATCGCTAAAACTGTGAACTCCCGTATAGGGCTACTATACAAGCATAAACATTGCCTAATGGCTGAAGCCATGAACCTCGCTATCCAGAGCTCTGTTATCTCAACTATTGACTATGGGCTCGTTATCTATGGATCTGCTACTGATACTGCACTCCGGCGCATAGCTGTAGCCCTTAGTAAGGCATGTAGACTCCTTATTTCAGTTGCCCGCCTTTCTCACACGTGTGACATTTATGAGCAGGCTAACTGGCTCCAGCTATCCGGCAGGCTAAAGTACCAGACCTGCATCCTAGCTAAGAAGACATCACTGGCCTTACGCCCCTGGAGTCCAATCAATATTGACCTCCGCAGTGTCCGCCCACCCAACTAGAAGATCGGACAGTCTAACCTTACAATACCTGCAGTCGGACCTCTCAAACTCAGCGTTCTTACCTTGTCAGAGCCTCCACCTGGTTCAACTTGCTACCTACAGAAATCTCCAACATTGCCACGTTTGGTGCTTTTAAGTGTAAACTGCATCAACATCTCGTGGCTAGTGCCTTCTGTGATTGCTTCTTATAATCCCCTCCAGGCAGACTACACTCAAGCATCCCTCCTCACTGCCTCAGCTCCTCCTCCTCCTCTCCTACCCCCCCATTACTGGGTATAGGATGAATCTGTCTCCTTTTCATTCCCCCTTTCCTCCTCCCTTGCTGTTTCCCATCTACCACATACCCAACACGATGCCCTCCCCATTTCTTCCCTCCTGCCTCTCTCTCTCCCATACCACCCCCTCACCACCACTCTTCTTTCTCTTTTTCCACTAACCCACTCCTAACAAAGCTTCACTAAGCTGCCTATGACTTGTACTGTATAATTAACTCACAACACAATTCCTTGACAATGCCTTTGGCTGCTATTATTGTAACCTTATGTGTCTTTTTTTTTTGTAAGTTCCATTGTAATGATCATGTTATGTTTTGTACCTTATTGTCTTGACGTGGAACCTTTGTAAAAGAGCCCTCAGCTCAAAGGTGTCATCCGAAATACAAATAAATAAATAAATAAATCAACATGGAAAATACCCAGGCCATGCTCTTTGGCTCCTTGGAAAAGACAAAAACCTGCCCTGCTCCCTTAAATATCTATGGAGCCGATGGTACCCTGAAGGCTGCGGATTCAGTCAAGTACCTGGGAGTAACCCTTGACCCGCAACTGGACCTAACCCTGCACATTCAAAACATATGCAAGTCAACGAACTGCAAGCTCGGACTTGCCTACAGAGCAAAAATTTGCCTCACTCCAGCTGCACAGGTTGCCCTAGCCAGGGGGATCCTCCAACCCACACTCTGCTATGGGCTCATATCCTTTTCTCCAGTCCCAAAATCAAGTCTCACAATGTGGGACACTACATACAACAATATATGCCACTTTTCGCTCTCGGCACCTCACCTCACGCGTCGCTGTGATCTATACTCACGTCTAGAGTGGCTCCCCCCAGAAAAGCACCTGCTTTTGTACTCGGCAATTTCATCAACAACATAGTAAGAACGGCTACCCCTTCTGCTCTTGCCCTTCCCCCAAAAACATGGAACTCCTGCCTACCACTTAAGATCCAATGCCGCGCTGGACTGCCTGGTTTCCAGGACCCATACCTTTGCCAGGGACTGAGCCTTCTCCATCCAAGCACCCAGGATGTGGAACTCCCTTCCTGCTTCAACTCGTTCTTCTTCCTCCCGTCCTTGCTTTAAAGCCTCCCTATGGAGCTTCCTTAAATCGGCCTCCATCTGTCTATGTACCATGTAGTCCCCAGCTAAGGCACTCTCTTCCCAAACTGACTGTAGGTGGTGACACTTCTGTGTGCTTGGTGCCACAACATGGTGTCACAATATGCTGAAACTTGCCCATGGCACTTATCCCTGCCTACCTGCTCCTGAGTGTGGTCCCTTGTGGCTCACCCCATATAGTTAGCCTTGTTGACATTGTCTGTATTTTTGTCGTTTGCTCTACCTTGCAATATATTAAGTATCTTGTTCCCACATGCTGTTCTCTATCTATCTGCTTGTTATGTTGGATGATCCTGTATGTTACCCTGACTATACCTGATGCTTTGTATGCACCTTGTATCCTCCTGGGTCGCACCTGAAAATAGGCACTTGGATGTCTAGTGTGTTTACCTGGTTAACAAAAGCAAATATATAAATAAGTAAAAGCAAGTCCCTACAAACTGTGGCAATTCACAGAATTCGTAATCCACTTGCTTCCTAATCTACATCACAAACATGTCTGCAACCTTCACTCATATATAGAAACCTTCAAGTCTGTACTGTAGATGAAAGTCCATTAAATTAACTCAAGTATGTAAGTAATTGTGCCTTACAATGACCATGTGAAAACCCTACTACAACCAAAACCCTGTCATGACATATCTATTAAATATACATTAATTGTTGCCTGATACTGTAAGGTTCAAGGGTATGCCTTTATTTTGATGAGCACTACTGGTGGAGTTTAAGAAGCAAGTGGCTTATGCATTCTGTGAGTTGTCATTGTTGTCATGGCCTTGAGTTTACCCATTGGTAGTTTGCTCATCATGCAATTTGTAGAAGCAAGACTCGGTAAATAAAGACATGAGTATTTCCTTGCTAATTTCACATTGTCAAGATATGAACATTTATGACAGCCACAAAAGTAGCAGACGTCTCTTGCAGACACTGTGTACAACATTAACAGATTATAATCAACATCGGAATTTAAATCTTATAAGTACATTTGTTCCTGTATTACAGCATGTATCAGACAGTTCTGGCTGTAATGTTCAACAACTGTAAATTATGTCCTATATAGACATTCCAATGTTGTCAAAAGCAGTAAAATGAGCTGAGAATTAATTAATCAGGTAAGAAACTGTGGTTCAGTGTGTGATTCACCTTACCTGGTATACAACCAATTGCAGTGCCATCCTATATGCAGATGACCTGGTGATAACGGCCCACTCTAGTGACACTGCCACTCTTACCAAGAGTCTGTCTGAGGACTTTAACCAGGTTCTGACCTGGGTTATGGATCATAAGCTGGTCTTGAATCTGAAAAAAACTCAGGCCATGCTGTTTGGCTCAGCTGCCAAAATCAAAGCCTCAACACCCCCCCCTGAACATAATCAATCCAGATGGATCCTCCCTCCCTGTGGTGAACTCGGTCAAGTATCTAGGGGTTACATTAGACCCTCAACTTGACATGGGGAGTCACATTGCTAAAGTCTGCAGAACACTGAACTGCAAGCTGGGCCTCACCTACAAGGCCACGTACAACCTCACACCTGCGGCCAGACTTGCCCTAGCGAGAGGAGTACTTCTTTCCTCTCTCAGTTATGGTGTGCACATATTTGCTCGCTCCACTAAGACTCACCTCACAAGATGACACACGGCATACAACAATATCTTCCATTTTGCCCTGGTGACTCCCAGCCTCACCCATCGCTGTGAGCTTTATAATAAACTCCTGTGTCTCTACCCAGCCAGATACCTGGACTTTGGGATAGGTTGTCTCACAGGCAAGGTGATCAGAACTGGTACCCCAGCAGGACTGGCCCAGCTTCTACCATTAGCTGACATCTCTCCTTACTCATTAAGGTCTTAAGTCCAGGGGATGCTCAAAGTTTCTGCCACAAGAACTTTCATGGGAGCTGGGACTTTGTTGTGTGTGCTCCCAAACTCTGGAACTCCCTCCCAGAGTCTGTTCGCTTGGCCCCCTCCCATCAGTGTCTCCGAAAATCCATGTGGGACTTCTTGAAACAAGCTTCAGCATGTGACTGCCCCCAGCCTCCCTAGGGCAACACTGCCTCTTACAGGGCTGCCTAGAAACTACTGCTGCTCACCCCACTCCATTACCATTACTTGATCTGGATCTAACTGGTGTCTTGCAGACCCAGGTCTTGCCTTAATCTGTAATCCTTATTATATGTTTATTGACTTGTCTTACTTGTAACTAAATGACTATAAGTTGTACCATTGCTTTCTACTCCTCTGTATAATGTGCCCTCTGTATTCTCATATGTTGCCTATGCTGTCATTATGTTGACATGCCCTCTGTATTTTTCTCATATGTTGCCCATGCTGTCATTATGTATTTGAAATGTGTCTTTGTACCATCATGTTGTATTCTCCCAGGTCGTTCCTGAAAATAGGCATAATACTTGTCTAGTGTACTTACCCGGTAAACAAAAGCTAAATAAATAAATAAATCCCCTTGTATCTGAATGCCATACTTTTTGGTGCATACTGTATGATTAGGCTGTGAAAGCTCTCTAGCAATGGAGTTTGGTGGTATGGAGATAACTTCTGGACATCATGTCTAACCAAATTGGATGTTAGAATTAGGTCCACCTTCTCGTAAGCTTTCTCACCTACAATACAGAGGCAAAGAGAAGCTTTTACTGTCTTAATGAACACAGTTGTTAAACTTTAACCATGGATGTCACAACAGTATACCAATGCAGAGCAATTGTGTCATGGATACTTTACAAATACAAGCATCAATACTGTGTATATTGAATATTCTTCAGTGTTGACCATATGAACTGCCGGTGCTACAAGTATGATTTTAACAACATGCAACAGTATTCTGCATTCTTTCAAAAGAAATTACTTTAAAGAAGGACCCACAGATGATAGTTTTCTTCATATCCACAATCATTATTTGAGGGCATCCACAACTGCAAAATGATTTGTTTTTAATTTGTAAAATTATAAACAAATCATCTTGAAAGAAAGAAAGAATTTTGGAGCACCTAGAGGCCAGTGGGGCACAGGACCCAAGACAGCATTGATTCACAGTGGGAAGGTCATGTCAGATGAATCTAATAGATTTCTTTGACTGGGTGACCAAAGTAGTAGACCAGGGAGGGGCTGTGGATATGGCCTACCTAGACTTTAACAAGGCATTTGACACAGTCACAAACAAAAGATTAATAAACAAGTTAGCCAGCCTGGGAGGGGGTCTCAGGGTGGTAGCCTGGGTAACAAACTGGCAGGACAACAGGACACAGAGGGTAATAGTAAATGGAATATATTCTGAAGAAAGGCAGGGTTACTAGTCGGGTACCGCAGGGTTCGGTACTGGGAATGGTCCTCTTTAATGTCTTTATAGAGGACATTGCAGAGGGTCTGAAAAGAAAAGTAAGGCTCTTTGCAGATGACACAAAGATCTGCAACAGGGTTGATACACAAGGGGGGTGGAAAGGATGAGAAGGGACTTGGTAAATTTGGAGGAATGGTCAAAAGTATGGTAGCTTAGATTCAATGCAAAGAAGAGCAAAGTAATGCACCTGGGAAACAAAAACCCAGGTGAAATGTACACAATGGGGGGGACTTACTAACAATAACAAAAATGGAAAGGGACCTGGGGGTAGACATATCAGATAACCTTAAGGTGGGCAAGCAATGTGAGAAGGCAGTAAGGAGGGCTGGAGATATACTGGGATGCATAGGAAGAGGCATCGCCAGTAGAAAACAGGAAGTTTTTATCCCTCTGTGCAGACAGTTGGTGAGACCCTATCTGGAATACTGTGTGCAGTTCTAAAGACCCCATCTCTGTAAGGACATAGGCAGGATGGAGGCAGTCCAGAGGAGGACAAATAAAATGGTGCAGGGTCTGCAACAGAAGCCATATGAAAAGAGACTAAAAGAGCTGAATATGTATACCCTTGAGGAAAGAGGGAAGAAAAAATTACTCACCATAGTAATGCTGTTTCTTCTAATGGAGTCTTGCTGTATTCAGACATAATGCAGTTAGCCCTAGCACTTGAACTGCCCCGGAGAGGAAAGAGTTAACTTTATGCAGAACCATAGAACGTTGAGCTCAAGCTCGGTTTTCAAACCTCTGTCTGTGGTATTTCCTAGTGTAACCATCTGATTCTTACGAGCAAACTAACTAACATACTATAGTATGGAAATTGTTCAAAATATAGCCAAAGGGCAAAAGATTCCTTTTGGGCCCAAAAGACTCAAGTTGAGAACCCAAGAAGGAAAGGAAGTGACAATATTTAAATATAAAACACCAGAAAAATAATAATAACACCCTAGAGGGAGAGTACAAGGTACACCCCTGAGGTACAACACTGTACCTGCCAGCCAACTTTCCAAAACCAGGTTCTGAGAGGGGAGGCAGGGAGGAAGGGAGGTCTGAATACAGCAAGACTCCATTAGAAGAAACAACATTACTATGATGAGTAATTTTTTCTTCAAACAACATGAAGTCTTGCTGTATTCAGACATAATGCAGACTACCAAGCAGTTCCCTATGGAGGAGGGAATGCAGAACCTACTTTGGGAAGAGGATCTGCAGTACTGCTGTGCCAAACCTAGCATCACTCCTAGCCTGGATGTTCAGGGAGTAATGCTTGGTGAAAGTATGTACTGTTTTCCAGAGGGCTGCTTTACAGATCTCTAACAAAGGTATATCTCTGGCCACAGCTAGAGAAGCAGCTGTACCCCTACTTGAGTGAGCCCTCAGGCCTGAAGGGGGCGCCCTACCCAACTTGTCATAACAAAATTGTATGCAAGAAACAATCCACCTGGCAATAGTTCTTTTAGTGGCAGGCTTACCTTTCCCCACTTCACCATAAGTGAGAAACAATTGAAGACAGTCATTTCTATGTGCCTTAGTATGCTCAATGTTGTAGCTAAGCCCCCTCTTAACATCCAGACTGTGTAACCTTCTTTCACCTGAAAAAGAAGAAGAAGAATGGTCAGTGAAAAACACAGGGAGAGATATAGACTGGTTCAGATGAAAATCTGATACCACTTTGGGCAAGAACCTCCTATTGGTTCTTAGGACCACTTTGTCCCTATGGAAGGATATGAAGTCAGGTTCAACTGACAGAGCCTGTAACTCACTAATCCGCCTGGCATAAGTAATACCTACCAGGAACACAGTTTTCCAGGTTAAGTACTTCAATTCGGCTGAAGCCAGAGGTTCAAAGGGTGTCTGCATTAGCTGAGCTATGCAGACATTAAGATCCCAAGGCGGAGTGGGCTCCATAAAGGGAGGGTTACTGTGAACCAGACCTTTAAAAAACTTTCTGAAAACAGGATGAGATGCCAGGGAAGATCCCTTCCCTGCTGAAAGGAATGCAGAGACAGCTGCTAGATGAACCTTCAGAGTGGCAGGCCTAAGGCCTAGACCATTGAGATGGATTAGATAGTCTAAGGTTGTGAAAATGTCAGCAGAATCGGGGCAGGATGCCTTTCTGAGAGCACCAAATACTGAACCTTTTCCATTTGGAGTTGTAAGTTTTTCTAGTGGAAGGTTTCCTAGATACCTTCAGAATATCCAGAACTCCCTGAGAAAGATATAGTGCTGCATATTCTAACTCTTCAAGAGACAGGCCTTGAGATTGAGAGACTGGAGATTGGGGTACCATATCCACCCCTGGGAGAAGGACAGGAGATTGTATGTCCTGGGCAGAGACAGGAGACGTGACACTGACAAGGACAGAAGTAGAGGATACCAAGGCTGTCTGGCCCAATCTGGAGCCACCAGAATCACTGTGCAGGGTTGAGTCTTGATCTTGATCAGAACTCTGAACAGCAGAGGGAAGGGAGGGAAGGTATAGAGAAACCTGCTCATCCAGTCCAAAAAGAGAGCATCCTGGAGAACCGTCCCCAGGACTGAAGGTCTGCAGCAAAACAGAGGAAGTTGATGATTGTCCGGTGCTGCAAAGAGATCTATCTCTGGAGTGCCCCACGTGGAGAAGATGACCTTCAGAATGTGAGGATCCAGGGACCATTCGTGGTGTCCCTGTGAAATTCTGCTCAAAGCATCTGCTAGTAAATTGTCCTTCCCTGGGAGGTGAACTGCTACCAGAGAAGTCTGAAGAGAATAGGCCAGAGACCACAGCTTCATGGCTTCTGTGCACAAGGCCGAGGACCAAGTGCCTCCCTGCTTGTTGCTGTACCACATTGTGATGGTGTTGTCAGTTCTGACTTGGACCACCTTGCCCTTGACTGAATCCAAGAAGCTCTGCAGGGTTAGGAAAACTGCCCTGAGTTCCAGGAGATTGATATGAAGGAAAGACTCCTGTGGAGACCAGAACCCTTGAGCTGTCAGGGCTCCCAGGTGGGCTCCCCACCCTAGAAGAGAATCATCTGTAGTTAGAACTTCTGATGGGACTGGAGGGAGAAATGGAACCCCTTGTCTGAGGTTGTCCTGGTCCAGCTACCACTGGAGGGCTTGAACCAGAGTCTGAGTCACTGGAATCAGTTTGGTAAGTGAATCCTTCTTTTGAGACCAAAAAGACCTCAGATGAAACTGAATGTCCCTCATCTGGAACCTTGCTCCCTGCACCACTGCCGTGGAAGCAGCCATGTGGCCCAGGAGCTGGAAGAACTGTCTTGCTGGGCGGGAGGCCCGAGGTCGAAAGGAGGAAGCGAGATTCATTAGGGCCTTCACCCTTGCCAGGGGAAGGAAGGCTTTTGCTTGTACAGTGTCCAACTCTATGCCTATAAAGATGAGAAGTTGAACTGGTTCGAGTACAGACTTTGGAAGATCGAGAAGAAACCCAAGGGAGCTGAGTAGGTCCTGGGTAGTTTGAAGAGCTGACTTGACCTGTAAAGGTGACTGACCCACTAAGAGCCAGTCGTCCAGATATGGGAAGATGGTGATACCCTCTCTTCTGATGTAAGCCACCACTACTGCAAGGCACTTTGTGAACACTCTTGGAGCTGATGTTAGGCCGAATGGCATGGCTCTGAATTGGTAATGGCCTGAAGGCAACTCGAACCTGAGGTATTTTCTGTGGGAGCACCTGATAGGAATAAAGAAGTAGGCATCCTTGAGGTCCAGAGATGCTAGCCAATCATCTGGCCTTAGAGAGGGAAGGATTATTTCCAGAGTTACCATTTTGAATTTGGGCTTTGAAATGTGTTTGTTCAAATACCTTAGGTCTAGGATGGGTCGCTACTCCCCTGTTTTCTTTGGGGTAAGGAAGTACCTGGAATACAGTCCTTTTCCTTTGTGCTGAGTAGGAACTTTCTCTATAGCTCTGAGAGCTAGAAGAGAGGAAACCTCTGCCTCTAGGGCAAGGGTTTCTGAGACCGATGCAGATGGAAAAGACTTGTCCCTCTGTTTTGGAAATTTTTTGAAGCTGAGGGCCAGTCCCTGGCTTACTACTTCCAGGACCCACTTGTCTGAGGTCACAGACTTCCAGGCCTGGAAGTAGTAAGCCAGCCTGCCTCCTACTGGAAATGGGGAGTCAACCCGGGCTGACACATCAGGGTGTCTGCTTGGCAGGAGCCTTAGACTGAGAGGAGGAGGGAGCAGCCCTGCTCATTCCCCACCTATCCCTCCCTCTGAAGAACCCCCTCTGTGGGAAGGGAGAGGAGGCTTGGGCTTGTTAAAAAGGCCTTTGAAAGGGCCTGCCCCTGCCCATAGACTGCTGCCTGTGCAGAGTGGCCTGCCTTTCCTTGGCCTGCGCACTCCTGTACGTGATCCTGTATTCATCCATTTTCTTCATGTAAACCTCTGTCTACTCCCCAAACAGAGAGTTACCTACTACAGGAAAACCCATGGCCTTAGCCTGGGTATCCTGTTAAAGGCTAGTTCATCTGAGCCAAGCATGTCTTCTGGGAGACACAGATGTAGCCATGACTCTAGATGCCACATCATTGGAGTCCACAGCAGCATGAAATTGCATTTTGGATGCCTCAATTCCATCAGCAGCCACCTTCTCCAGCTCCTTGGCTAGCTGGGGAGAAGCCTGTTTAGCCAGTTCCAGAACTGTATCACATCTGGATTTTTGGTACCTGGTTGTGTAGGCCATATACAGTAAGTAGCCTGCCTGAGCCCCAAAGAGGATGCTAAATACTGTTTTTTGGCCGTGGCATCCACTTTCCTGGAGTCCTTATCCGAGGGGGGGTGAAGTCAAAGGAATGTTAGCCCTGTCACAGGCTGCAGGCTCCACTACCCCACCATAGCTGCAATGACTATAAAGGAACTCCGCAGCTGAGCCTGTTAATGAATACCTCATCTCCATGCTCTTATCCACAGGAGGTATTGAATTAGGGGTTTGTAAAATCTTGTGTGTCTGTTTCCCCAAAGATTTATGAGGAGGGAAAGACAGCTTTTAGGACTCTGGGATGTCCATCATTTCCACAAAATCAGTCTCTTCATCCTCCTCTGTGGCTTCAACCAAGGGAAGCTGCAGGGTTTCTGCCACCTTTTTGTAAAACAAAAAATGTGAAGGGGACTCAGAGAGCCTGGAAGGAGAGACACCTGAGGGCCTGTCTGGGGAGATGTCCGATTCAATGGGCACATCCAGACCCCCCTCATCATCATCATCATGGCCATCATCACTGGGATAGTCTTTGTCTTCCTCCCACTCTTCATAATAAGCATCTGAATCATAGTTCAGAGGAGACAGATCCAACCGAACCGACCGCGAACGGTACTGATTCGGATGGAATTCAGAATACTTGATTGAACAATACTAACGCTTTAGCTATTTTGTTCTGCGGTTGAAGAGTGCGATACAGAATCCAAACCAGCAGACTTATGCTTCTTCTTTGACGGAACTGACCCCTCAGGGTCAGCTCTCCTTGTGCCCGAGGAGGTATCGCCTAGGTCAGAAGGCACCTCCTCAGGTTCGACTACAACCGCACCGTGCTGGCCAACCAGATCTATGGACTTCTCAGCCTCCCTTTCCTTCAGACTACTCAGTCTTTTATCTAGAGTGGAGTTAGGAAAGTTTTTACAGATTTGGCAGTCTGACTTCATGTGGTCAAATCCCACACAATAAACACAGATGAGGTGGGGGTCAGCCTTAGCAAAGGCCTCCCCACACTCAGTACAGTGGTGAAACCCAGTGGGACCGGTTTTCTTCTTGGGTTTCTCAGACATGGCCAACCTAACAAATTACCCTATTGCAGCTTTCAAGCCAGGTAATATAATAACTAACTGGTTACAAGCCATGTCACTGGATTTTAAAAAAAAACAGCAAAAGGTCTGGTTCTTTTGAAACTGATCAGTACCGGAACACCACACTAAACCCAGAAAAATAAAATTAAAATTAACAAGGTCAGTTCCAAACCGGACCGACTGGAAAGAAACTGAAGAAAAGGACAATTTCCACTTTTTTCACCAAAATAAACACAGTCACTACCTATCTACACACTACCTGTACTGTAGACAGAGGCTGGCAATCCAAAAATAACAAAAAAATATGCAGTTTAAACCAAACACTTTACTTTTACCGAACTGCGCAGAGGAAATCTCCAGAGCAACTTCACTGTTAGGCAGAGTAAAGAATCTGACGGTTACACTGGGAAGTACCACGGACGGAGGTTTGAAAACCAAGCTCGAGCTCAAAGTTCTATGCTTCTGCATAGAGTTAACTCTTTCCTCTCTGGGGCAGTTCAAGTGCTGGGGCTAACTGCATTATGTCTGAATACAGCAAGACTCCATGTTGTTTGAAAGGGGGACATGATAGAAACTTTCAAGTACCTCAACGGAATCAACAAAGTTCAAGAGGGGAGCATCTTTCAGAAAAAGAGATGTGCAAGAGCAAGGGGGCACAATTTGAAGATGGGGGGATGGCTCAGGGGCAACATGAGGAAGTATTTCTTTCAAGGAGATGGTCTTGGACACATGGAACCATCTTCTTGAGGATGTCACATGTTAAAAACAGTAGGGAAATTCAAGAATGTATGGGACAGACATGAAGCAATTATAGTGGGGGGTAGGAGGAAATAGGCTGTTGGTTAACTAGAATCTCCAGCTTATCCAATAGGTAGGGAAAATGGGCAGACAGGGTGGGCCAAGTGGTCCTTATGTACCGTCAAAGTCTATGTTTTTATGTTTATGTTTCTGTGTATAACTCCAGGCAGGTCAGTGAGTGATGTAACAATATATAAAGGCTACCTGTTAAACTATAAATTAAAAAACAGAACTCAATATAAAATGTATGATGAAGTCCACGTTTAAGGACTTCCTGAGACTTTGGCATAGCCATTGGCTTCAGAGATCACTACTGAAGGTAAAAAAGAGTCCCTGCCAACAAAGGAAAAATCAGTAATCACATACATAATTCATAAGTCACTTACCACCTGATTACCGTCACAAACACAGCCGCTACTTTGATTCATTTATAAAAACCTTCTAGCCAGCCCTAACAGTACAAGTCAATTACAGTAAATAAAGTAAGCACATAATGTAATAATTATTTCAGTAATTATCCCCTCCTCACACACATTAACACTTTTAGTAAGTGAAGTACTCATCAGAGTTCAAAACGCTTGTTTTCCTTAGATAAACATGAAAAATCCCACTCACATCCCTTCTACTTTGCCAGAGATCTCCCTGCTCCTTACCTCGTAACATATAAAATTGAGGTTCTGGCTACACTTGAGGCATGTGTGTGTGTATCTTTGTGTGTATGCCAGTGAAACTCCGAAGACATTTGATACTGTGTAGTCCATATTATCATTTTTTGGTGTGTGTGTGTTAGGGAGGGGAACATTCTACAACTGGAATTATACAGAGCTTTGAATTCTTCTATTCCATGGTAAACAATCATAAAATGAATTGAGTGTGAAGAAAGACACTTGACTAACAGGTGAAAGACATCTGTGCAGGGACCTTTTTTACAATATTAAGCAACATTTTAGTGTATCATTTTCACTTTTAAAACTTAGAATGATCTTTTTTTTAAAAAATGCATAGGGTTGCATTTTATATAAGATGTAAGACATGGCGGGGTGTTGGTAGTACTGGGATACCAGCACACCAAGAGGCTGAAGGCACTTGCCTTGTGGCCTCATATCTCACTATGCCTCTGGGTGTGGGGGTACCTCAGTACTACCAACACCAAGCCATGCCTTATTGTTTACAATGTCAGTGCTGAAAGATTATGAAAAGATTACAGAATCAACTTACTTGGCTTCAGCCACTTCCATCTCCTCATAGAGCCTTCCAAGGGTCCATGTGCACAATGCGGGAAAAGAGGCCTCGAGTGCGTATGCAGGTCCTGGACATGGTTAGTTATAGACTGAAGTTTGGCCAACATCACTTGTCAGTTGCCATAAGGAGTTGAATGGGGAATCCAGTATAGCATGTTCCGTATACTTGGGGTCCATTCACCAACCACTTGACATTCCTTCTGAGAAGCCATTGATTCCAGTTTCTTTGATATCCCTTGAGAAATGATAGCTAGGAGAACATCAGCCTTTTGGTATACTGTCATGAGTACCCTTACTTATAAATCAATAGAAAGTCAGACAATGATACATTTCCATTGTGCTATGCTGCACACAGTGTACAGGACATACAGGATAATGTATGGTCTGCTATCCATACAAAGTGTGGGTAGCCATCAAGAGGTTGACAGTGGTGACCGCTTAAACCTTAAGATCGAAGCTCGAGAGGTTGTGGTCTCAATGACAACCTCGAGACACCTACATCTGCTTATTATTGATAGCGGACCATACATTGTCTTTTATAGTGTATGGTCCACTATCATACAGAAACTGAGTCATATTAGAGACTTGTTAAATTCATTTCTTATTACTTTGTCTTTGTTTTTTTGTTGCGACACTCTTCTTCATTCTATCTCTCACTGCCACATCAACTTATTAAACAGGGGAGGTCCAAGTATCTCACATGCGCAACTGCATTCCACGTTGTTATGCTGCACTAAGTAGCAAGTGCAACATAACAAACTAGCTGACCTAGCTAGCGTAGATAACAAAGTTTTTGATGGAATGGATTTCCATCCCTAACAACATTCCACCATGCACTATAATAAAGTAATTTTTCATTAAACAACATTGCAGTGGTGATAATGAATACACTCATCTAATAATTATACCAAATGATGCTGCTAAATGTTACAAGCATTGCTTACATATCTGTCATAAAAAGTAAATATATACAAACAGTAAATTAAAAATTTAAATGCACAATGGAAGGATACTTGAACCATCTTAACCTACTCACACAGTCCACTTGTGTAAATACCACATTTCCAAAAACAGAGTGAATGCAAAACATCAATACCAGCGCGTTCATGTAACCTATAACATGGCAGTACGTCACATAGTAAAGAGACAATGTAGTCTTTGGATGAGAGAGGGGACATAAGTACAGCTCATCTTGCAGAATACAAAACTCACATACTGTAGTTGTACTAAAAGGATGGAATGCAGATTCCAATCTGTGAAGATGAAACTATACTCAGATTAAAGTCATGGTGTGATAGAAATAATTAGTGACTTACCTTTCACAAAGTGCCACACATCATATTGGTGGTTGATATCAGCCTCATTTTCCCCGCAAATATTTTTGAATCTAAGGGTGTCTGTCTGTGATGAGGCAAGTTAGTGTCAGGCAATCATCTTTAATCATTTGTAATCCCCTCTTGAGACCCTCTAGCTTCATATGGTATGAGTTTTTTTCACTTCATTGCTATTCATGGATAACAAGAAATATCAGCTTCAAGCAATATTTGGTGAAGGTACCAAAACATGTATTGCCATGGAAAGGTCATGTCAATATTGACATGCAGTTTAATTGTACAGTATTACAGAAAACACCAATTAAACTTCATTACCTGTACCAAACTAACAGCAATTATTTTTCAGTAGTTCAGCTCCATTAGAGTACGTGCAGAATTTAGTTGAGTGACCAGGGCTGTTGCATCACCCGTCACCGGACAAAATGACTTTGAAGTTGTCACTACTTAGCACCCATGCTATTTTGCCTTTTAGCTTCCCATACCTTGTGGATTGCTGGCTGCAAGTACTTACGGGAATGCTGGTAGAAGGTGTTCTCAGATATGCACTGAATGTTGATATGCCAGAGAACCTGTAACGTTTTCTGTGGAGACGCCCCAGAAAAACCAATGCTCGCAGACAGCAGCACATCCCCAGCTGGATAATCACCCAGACTTGGTTGTGAGCAACATGTTTGCACATGTCCACATTCTGTACACCTCTGCTGCATGACAGACGAAGTCCTGTTCACTTTATCTACTGAGCATTTGTTGATACAAGACAATTGATACGCTGCTTGAACAGCTGCAGCAAACAGTTCTCAAATACAATACACTTTCTTTGCTGCCATAGGTATTCCTGTTTGTCAGTGGCACTCTTTTGTGTTTCAGCCCTATAAATCAGAACACAAAATGTGCAATGTAAGTGTACTAAGTGTAATCTCCCATTTCACCATGGTATGACAAATAGTGAGGTATGGAAAAGATTGTACATCATCTGTATCTGTATCAGAAAGTGATGCCCCACTATCAGTATCATTAGCACTTGGACAGTAGTTAATGTCCTTTGGGTCATCTGCAAAGTAATCACCTGAATCAGTATCTGAATGTCATACAGGTGACAAGAAGGACAAAAGCTGCACCATGGGTTCTGTTTGTGTGCTTGCATCTCTTTGTTTCCTAATTGTCTGCATTCCTGTGAGTGAACAGATGGTTTCTTTTGAAGTATGACATGAAGTAATCAGAATAAGGGACCTGTATTCATAATGGGGTGGAATAAGGGACCTGTATTCATAATGAAGCAGAACAATACATTACAAATTACAAAGTACAACATAATCAAGTAAAAAAGGAACCAAATAATAGCATTGTAAAACATCACACTACAAACAATGCATAATTTAAATATAGCATGCCAATCAAGGAACATTATGGCTACACTGTATTCTGGACATGACAAATAACAACATGTACATGTAGTGATGAGCTACATCAATGTAATTAGGAAACGGGTCTCATAAATGGTGCAATCTGATTGACTGTTTGAAACAGCCTTACAATAATCACGGTTACACTGTCATGTACAGCCTAATCACAATGACGCATGGATTGTTCCCATCAGACTGCCATCATCTGGCACTGCTACATGGGCTCTGCTAGTGGGTTTGAATTTCCACAAATGTGAACCACTTATAATGTATATTAATATGTTCCCTGTCACCACTCATTGCTGTATCATAGTGGTTTGACACGCATTGAGATTGAGCGAGAACAATGATGTGAAGCTAAAGACAAGCAAAACAACTCTGAAGCAGCAACAAGGGGCAATGGTACACATAGCAGTATATATAATTGATCAAGTGTGATCAATAATATACTTTTTATTCAAAACTATTCCCTGAATGTGGCTATTTCCACCACCTCTGCGCATAACATACCTATGCTTTTATCTGTAGGTCGATGTAATGATTTCTGAGTTCCCCATGTAACGAAAGTTACACCACAGTGTTAGCTGGCAGTAGTTGCATCTGTCATGGTCTCTGATGTTGTCTCGTTATATGAGCAGTTAACAACAGCATCAATAGATGAGGCCTTTTCAAACAGAAGTGATTATGAGATGTCATCTGTGCTTGTGGGTGTACACTGCCTCGTTATCTGCAGCACAAGCTGACATAAATTATTCATGTATTTTACTCATGAACATGACACTTTGCATCATGAAAATCATGCTATATCTAAATAATATATGTACCATGCAACGTGCATTCAGATTGAGCTTTGTTTATCATCAATGATATGTGAATGCAAACGCTCATGCAGTACTTACTACTGTGTCCAGCTATGACTTGATGTTTGCATTGAAATCCAACATCATAAAGGATATCTTCATCACACCGTCATGGAGGTGATGTTACAATGTGTACGTGATGGCAAAATAAGAAGGTCAAAAAGGAAAAAGAAAAGAAATACACCTGGTATGATCTTGGTCCATGGGGTGGTGATTTTCTGTGTGTGTGTGTGTGTGTGTGTGTGTGTGTGTGTGTGTGTGTGTGTGTGTGTGTGTGTGTGTGTGTGCGTGCATGTGTGTGTGTGCATGCATGCATGTGTGTGTGTGTGTCAGAGTGTTGGTGGAAGGGGGAAGGCCTGTACATAAGTAATGTACACCTTTGGATTATTCTATTATATGAAAAGCAATCTCATAAAGTACTTACTGTAAAAAAATATTCAGACGACAACACATGGATGACAGCCGCAAAAGACTGCACCGGGAGGATTTGACGCAGGTCGTTGGATGTCCATGCACCACCCTAGACCCTGGTTGAGTAGTGTCCACCCCCCACAATGTCCACTATTACAGATACTAATAAAAAGTAGCAATTGCCATGTTTGTCTAGTAGCACCTGTCCACGATGCCTGAAGTCAGAAGAATGTAGTAAATACTTTTAAAATACACCCTTCCATGGTTATCAAGTTCCCTCAACCCCATACCAATCCCCTTTTACAGAGAATAATATGGTGAAATGTATCACATTCCTTGGTGGTATAGTGGTCCCATGACAGATCCCAGACGTACATGATATTATGATATGTACAAATCAACACACCTTAAGATCTACTGGCACTCCGCTACAATCCAAGACTTTAATGATATCATGTGTACACTAGAAATAAAAATACATGGTAATGTAGTGGTCACCCAACACAGTCCGCGATGCCACAAACATATTACATCCACAGGAAAGTCCATGGTGTAGGAGCATGCCGCACCACAAAAGCCATGATAACACATTCCCACAGAAAAAAAAATTGGTGGTCTAATGGACCACACCACCCTCCCTGGCAGACATTTTCCCCACGCCATGCTCCACTCCAATCACCAAAATGAGGTGGCGAATGTCACGCAAGCAATAACACATGGCAAGGTGTGGGTTATCGCCTGATAAGAGCACACCCAGGTGCATTATGAGGCATGAGGTGCTTGTGCCATGTGCCTTATGCACCTGGGCCTGCTTTTATCAGGAGATAACCCATACCTCGGAGTGTGTTATTGCATTTATAAAATGGGCACAAAATTTCCAACACAGATTTTGATAAAGTTAGTGCAGTTTGAAAAGTTAGATGCTTTTTATTAATTTTTTATGTCTTTTTTTTTTCTCACTTTGAAGAAAATAGTCCCTTTTACTGTCCTGTACAGATAATTTTAAAAGTAATTTTAAAATTTTAGGGAAGGTGATACCTTGTCTGTTTGTCTCTCCCCTGTCCTCTTTCTCCCCAGTATTTATTTTCCATTTATATGGAGGGTGTCTTTGACAGGGATTAATCCAGGGGATCAACAGAGGAAGCAACACTAGGTTTTGCAATTTTCCTCCAGGCAACAGAAGAGACCCCCCTGACGCACACATATACACACACACACACGCAGACAGCATATTTGTGATTTAGTTTTTATTTTTAATAAATGGTATATGCTGTATTCTAAGTTTTGGTTCAATTTGCTGGAGCACCTTCTGTGTCTTCCAGTGAGCTGTCGATTTCCACTGGAGTGAGCGTGTCCCTGTAGAGCTGCCGTAGTGAATGGTTTTTGCTTTGTGCTTCACAACCGTGTGGTTTATTGTTCACTGTAGTTTTAGCTCCCTCTGTGAGATGTGGTTTTGTGGAAAAAAGTACTTTATTACAGACAGTGATTCTTTTGTGGGTGATCTGGCCTACTGAAATAGTAAGATATACCGGGCAGTGGATCTTCAGAACAGTTTGCAGACCGTGAGTGGGATCTGTGGACTTGAAACAAGAGGAATGGGCAAGATTGGAAACTAAACCAGTACCAGTGAAGTAGGAAGGAGGTGGACCTTGGGCACAGTGCTTTGCTTCATTCTGTCATGCTGGGACTGCAGGGGGGCAGGGGTAGGCATGACTGGCAGGCGTGGGGGGGTAATGACTGTTCTGCAGCTTGGTCGGGAAGGTGTAGCTGGGAGACTGAGGCACAGTGATTTCTTTTGTAAAGCTTTCTGACTGGCTGAAAAGGTGCCGGTTGGCACAATATGATATGATAAGGACACGGCTAAAGGTGCCAGTCAGCCAATCAGGACACAGAAAACTTGAGACCCATTTTGTAAAGCCAAATGCTACACACAACAGCCAGCAGCTGATTGATCCATCAGTGAGTGCTGTAATCCAGTCACACACATTGACAGACTGCTCGATATAAGTCAATGAGTGTGTACTGTAGGCAGTACAGTGCTCATTGAGAGCTCAGTCAGTGGCTAGCCATGGTGTTGAAGCGTTGGGCTGTGACAGTGTCTGATTTAGTTTGGGAATTGTGGGAAGGGGTAGGTGAGCAAATGTGGACCAGTTTGGTGTGGTGTATGGGGGAGGGGCTGCTCCACTAGATTAGCAATGATTTTGAATGTGGAAATGGGTGACCAGGGCTGTTGGGTTGGGGGAGTACAATCCGAAACCTGGCACTTTGCCCATGGGTAGAATATAGCTGGAGCATGGGTGATTGTTGAGGGGGGTACACTAAATCACAAAGTGTTTGTATTGTTTTGTACATATCATAATATCAGGGATGTAGATGATGGGGAGGGGGGATGCCGAATCATCAATGACTGGGGTATATTTTAAGGATGATATACAGGGCAGCATCCCGATTCGGCGGCGTGGTGGGGCACATTGCCCCAAACAGGTAAACTGCGACAGATGGGAGAGCTCTAAGTAACCTTACAAAAGCCATAGGTACTGTAAGGGTACTTAACAGTTCTTTGTTTGTGACAGTTCAGAGAATAACAACTACACTGATGTGGTAGCTTGTGCCTGACACATGCTCCCTGATGCCAGGCCACATCTCTTTTATGAATCGAGCATGGTGCATAGTTTGGTGCAAGCAGTGCGGGGGCTTTGAGAATCAGTACAGGGTGTACATTGACCTAAGGATAGCACATATTAAATAGAAATAAAAAAACACAGTATCACGTTGGGGGGTGTTGGGGGGGTTGTTGTAATGTAATATAAAGAGTTTCACTGATAACGATTACAATGGTTGTGTGAAATGAAGTAATTATTACACCCAAAAAAATGATATATGCAAAGTTGTCTCAGAGGGAGGGCAATTTTTTTTCATTCAATTTTTTGTTTTAGTTTTTTTTTTCTCAATCTATTTTATGCCCACCTTTCCTGGGAGCTTGCAACAAAGCTCTGGACAACACTGTGAGTGAACTCCCATACATCCCTGATGCTCTCATCACTGGGAGTGCCTTCTGGAGTTCTGTTACCTTCCAGCTACTTTTTCTGGCCATTACCTTGCCTAAGTTGCAAGCATGCATGTTGAGACATGCACATGCTGTGGTTCCAAGGTACCTGCTCCACTATTTGCCACCCGCTGATCTACACTAGCCCTAGGCCTGCACCTGGGGTCAATGAAACAGTGATGGATGATGGAGTCCCATCCACAGGATAGTAAAGTGACCTTGCATCTGCTCAATCCAGCTCCCTGTACCCACAAGGCCAACCCCCAGCCACATGGCTTACTCACAAACCCTAATAACAGGCACAGTGTGAGTAGCGGCATCCAGTGCCTAACCCCTCAGTTCCACAGGACTGGTTTGGGTGTGGGTGACAATTGAGAAGGACATAATGTGGTAGTCAGGGTCTTTAGGGTGAATAAGATAACTGGTGGTAGACAAGACACCAGGCCCTGATAGTGCACCACACAGGGTCCTGTGGGAGCAGGTGGCTCACTAGCAGCCACAATAAGTGGCCTTCTTAACACCTTACTGGAGAAGTTGAATAGGCAGTGGAAGGATCATGTTGAAAAATTGCAGAATGGTGAAGAGGAACAATCAGACAGGCGTCTTCCAACTGGTAATTGGAACAAGGTAGTAACTGTATGTAGGTAACAGACTACAAAACAAGGATGAGGTGGGGGTGGGGGGTAGGGGAATAAAAATGGGCTGTACGCCTCAGCAGCTGATTAAATATAACATTGTTACATTTGCTGGCTAGTCACAGTATATGAAGTGTCAAGTTTCACCTGAGTACGAATAAGGTAACATACACTCAAAAACACCCCCATAGCCACACTTTGTGTAAGTACTGTGGTTAAACTGCATCAAAATCATTATCAGTACAACAGCGAATAACTAGCAGATTACAACGTTTCACATATGTATCAAGTGCCAGCCATAAAGGAATACAGGAAGATGGAAGTTAGAAATATCATGGACATATGATTACCTCTGCCAGTTCACGCTTCCGAAAAGCTCCACCGCTTTTCCTGCGCTTGATAGTTGGTTCGCATGATGCTCCTTTAATCGCAACCACAGTGTGACAAGCAAAACATTTATTGCCACTGGAAACACACAGCTGAGTTTTAAAAGTGTTAGTGGGTTAGGGGACATGAAAGATGGGAACTGCATGGGGCAATAAGTGCAGACACTTGACAAAATTCATTTTATACCACATTAGTATGGAGGGATCAAAACATGATTCCTACAAATGGAAAGAACAAAGTATGCTATATTTGGTAGGACCAACCCAGTCTGATCATTTTGTCCTTACAAACTGATTCCAAAGCCTACGAATATGCTGATCTTTGGGAAATGTAAATGGTAAAAAACTAGCTTTGTGGGTATTTCCTCAGTTATCTGCCACACACCTGGAAGGCATTATGGAATTATTGTTATTCAGTACAAACAAAGAGAGTTAGATTACAGAATATAGTGTCACAATAGTAATTAATTCTTTGCTAAATGACACTGTTTTTTGGTAAATCAGTTAGTGTACAAACAGAACAACATGAAGTGAGAGATCAGGGTATTATAAGATAGAGGGATGTTAAAAATGTATCTTAAACTACACCTGTATGCAGCATTTTATGGCAGAGACAGGATATCACTATATTATGCCAAAAAGCAAGCCATAGTCTAATGAGATGCTTATCATATACCTCTAAGTCAGTCTGTCCCTTTCTGGTTTTACATAAGGTGCCTGTAGAACTAATTACCTGTCAGAGTGCAAAGCTGTTCTGTTGAACTAATGAAAACTGCACTAAAGTAAGAACATAAGTGCAGCTGCCTTATTATGAATTAGTCACAGCTAACCATAAGAAATATTAAAATTTCCTACCCCCCACACTACTTTTGCCCTTGCTTTCTGCTCCACTTTATCCCTTTTTACCATTCTATATTTGTAGGAGTAGCTCCCTGCCTATCTTATCTCAGTTTTATCTGCTATACACATCTATTGCACTGATTTGCCTTCAAATGATAATTTATTTTTGAAGCAAATGACCACTCGATGCTGCCAGGCAGTAATAAAAGTCTTCTGAGGAATGTCAACTGAAGGTTACCTCAGAAAATATAAAACAAACTCTGGTCAGAGCCAACAAGGCTGCATAATGCCATTTTACAGAGCTTAGGCACCATCTACAGGGAAATTGCTTTTTTATATGAAATCTTGAACAGCTCAATAATTCTTTAAAACTGTCTGCCAATAACAATATTCCTCTGTAATTGCTGGCCCTGTTATAGTTAACACATTCTCTGGTGTCCACAGGTACATCCCACCCTCTGACTGCTGGGCCCGTTAATAAAAAATCATTGCCTGGTGTGCAGTGGATCCATCGTTGTCCAATCACCTGCTGTGTTAATAAATAATTCCCTTGCTGCAGTATAAGGTCAGTCTGGTCCAGTGGTATAGAGGGATGAGGCACTGTGTGCCTTGACTTCTGCTACATCAGCAACCCGAGCTAAGGAACATGCTCAGGTTGCCAAGGAATGGAGAGAAGACAGCAATCATCAGATAGCTGTCCTTCAGGGTGGGAAGGCAAACTGACATGACCTTTGCTTCCCCCAGGTTAAGGCAGTAATTCAAGGGGAGGGGGAATGCGGAAAGGCTAGCACAGGCTACCCACCTACAGTACCTCAGTCACACACTACCACCTGGATGACTGGCTGAGTTCTAGATGTGATTGACTGGTTGGGGGAGGATGGCTCTCCCCTTCCTGGCCCTATCATGGGAGGGTCAATCCATGGGTAACTTCAGACTCAGTGGTCTGGGACAGGAAAGTGGCAGACAGGGGATGTGGGGACAGGACTGAGAGCCTTCCTGAGTCAACTAGTAAGGCAAAAATGTTTATGGAGGGGGGAAAATGCTGCAGTATGTATGACCTTAACACATATACACAACCCTCCCATTACCAGGGTTACAGTAAATCTACCAAGCATAGGTAATATGTACAGGATCTCCTACCAGGGTTCCATGGAGCCAAAGGAAGGAATCTTAAAGGGATGAGGTTTCTTAGACCTGTAGAATAAGGATCCACAGTTCTTAGATAGTTCCTAGGAAGCATAAGAAAGGCTAGACATATTGGTATACTTATCTGATGAGGAAGGAGTTCACATCTGTGAGACTGTGAAAGTAAAGAGGAAAACGTTAATATGGAGTAAATACAGAAGTGGGAGCTATACAGAGGCTAGAGATACAAAAGGGGTATAGTATAGTATAGTGTAAAAGGTAAAAAAAACATATTGCTTTAGATAGAAAGTTACAGACTTAAATGAAGTAACAGATATAGAGGCAAGTTTAATTTAAATAGTATACTAATATCATTTACTGTTTACCATGAGCATCAAAAACAAAACACAGAAAACAGAATAATGAAATGTTCATAACCAAGTTACTCTTGTGTTTTCAGCTTGACTTGCACATTATTTTTAGTGTGTGATGTATATCATTTTAACAGATCTGTATAAATGAGATGCACATTTGTATTCCTCAGATCCACCCCATGAAGAAGGCCCATTGAAGGGTTGAAGCACTGGGGCTAGTGGGTGCACACCAGCAAATTGCCAGAAACTAAATCTTGCACTGAATCTACACTATGAGCGATGAGCTTTCTTTTCTTATTACAAACTGGTTGCACCACCTTTTGTAGTGCACACCACGCTACACTACTTAAGCTATAGCCACAGCACTGACCATCACAGGACTAACCCTTCCACCCTCTACAGTTACACCCCCCCCGAGAGTCACATGATTGAACCCCTCCACTCTCAGTCACAGCACTGGGCACCCACCATTGACAGTCACAGTACTGATCCCTATTCCCAATGGTCACAGAACTACACCCCACCACCATGACAGCACTACCCCCATACCCCCTAAAGGCACATGGATGACACTCTCCACACGCAGTTACAGTAGTAATCCCATCCCTAACAGTTGCAACAATGTACCTCAGTCACAGCACTGAAGACCACCCCACACAGTTGGGACTGATTCCCCACCCCCACCCGAACAATTTCTTAGTTTTGCACCTTATACAACCTTCCTGCTGCATGTACGCTTCCTGCAAATACTTCAGTCCCTCAAAGCTGTAGAACTGTGCAGAAGCAGACCTCCCAAAAGTCACAGGAATGACTCTCACTCTGACAGTCACATAAGTGACACCCTATCCCTGACAGTTACATATCTGACCCTTTTCCCGATAATCACAAGACTGTGCCACCACTTTGACAGTCACAGTGCTGACACCCTCCACCATCAGTCACAGCAATGACCACCCTTCAACGGTCATAGAACTGTACCAGCCAGCCCCAGTCACAGGACTGTTCCACCCCCCACACCCACAGTCACAGGACTGTACCAACACACCCCACACAGTCACAAGACTGTAACACCCCCTCCTTCACAGTCATGGGATTGTACCCCCCCCACAATCTCAGGACTGTACCACTCTCCCCACGCACTGAAAGGACTGTACCACCCCACTGACAGTCACAGAACTGACACCCTTCACCGACAGTCATGACAATGACCACCCATCTCTGGCAGTTGTAGCACTGTTCCACACCCCTGAGAGTCACAACACTTTCTTACTATTTCCTACAGTCACAAAACTGCCCCTCCCAAACCTTGTAGTCACAGCAATGACCATACACCCCTGAGAGTCAAAGTACTGATCCCCATCCCCCCATAGTGACAGCACTGGTCAAAGCACTACACCCCACCTCCATTTTACAGCACTGATTTGCAATCCCCACAGTCACAGCACAGCCACTTCACCCCCAAAAGTCACAGGACTGTCACCCTCTACCATCAGTCACAGCAGTAATTCCCACTCCCTGACAATAACAGCACTGAGCTATGACTCCTAACAGTCAATGCACTGACCACCCATCTACAACAGCCACATCATGGCCCCCTCACCCACAACAGTCACAGGACTGAGCCCCACCCCAACAGTCAGAGACCTAAACCATCCCTTCAATAGTCACAGAACTAACAACTACCACTGTCAGTCACAGTGGCCACCTATCCAACAGTTACAGTGCTGATCCTCATCCCCAAAAGTGACAGCACTCACCTCTACCCACACCAGTTACAGCACTGCCCACCACCACTGTTAAAGCACTGTTCCATACATCTGCAACAGTCACAAGGCAGATACCCTCCACAGACAGTCACAGCAGTGACCCACACTTCCAACAGTCACCACATTGCCTCCTTCACTCCCAAAATTAACTGCCCTGTCCCCTACCTGGCAGTCACGGCACTGATCACCCACCTCTGACAATAACTGCACTGGCTCCCCATGCTCAACCATTACAGCATCGACACCCCCAACCACAAAAATCACAGTACTGACCCCCACCATTAACATAGCACTGCCTCTGACCCTCCCTCAACAGTCATAGGACTTGCCTTCCCCCTTACAGCAATGCACCTGACAGTCATAGCACTGGCCACCAACCACTGGCAGTCCCAGCACTGACCACACCTCAGTCATAAAATCTTTTAAAAAACTGTTTAAGTACTGGCTAACCATTGCAGAGAGTGCTGGGTCAAAACCTGTACTGGCCTGCTAGCCAAATTCTGATAGATATTGTGTTAGGCTAGTAAGATTTTCCTATAACTAGCCCTGCAGACTTGTACTGGAGAGTGTAACCAATAGGTACATCAGCTGGGCTAGTGAAAGAGTCTGTGGGGTTAGTGAATTTCCCCAGTCACTAGTCCTGCTGGCTAGTGGCTGCAAGACTTAATGTAGACCCCTGGAGTGGAGCATGCCATCCTCAAGATGGCTCTCTAGACATTATTGACAACTGAGCATCCTGCTAGGAGTCAGAAAACCCAAATCCCAGTCCACCCACAACAACTGGGACACTCTTTCAGTACCAGTTTCTTGGGTTCTTATACTTCTACCTGGACACCTAAAATGACGGCAACAGAGATGAGTAGAAGGGACCTCGGTTTAATCTGTCATGCAAGGGACAGCACACCAATGACAGTATAGCATTACTCCATATACTATATTGTTGTGCCAGTGTTTACGGTATGACAGTGAATATCCTAATAATCAGACTGCCCATGCTGTATAAATGGTATGTCATACTTATTTCAGTTCTGGAGTATGTGGGACTCTTGAATGTACACACAGTGTCAGTGGCTCATTAGGTAGCACACTCACTCTGAGACCGGGAGATCAGAAGGCTGTGGTTCAGTTACCACATCTGGCGCATGGGTTAATATCCCAGTACTGACACTGTAGGCAGCATGAGAGGGGTGCTGCACTTCTGAGGTGCCGTCTTTCGGATGAGACGTTAAACCAAGGTCCCATCTGCCTGGATTGGTGGTAGTTCAGGTGGATGTTAAAGATCCCATGGCACTTATCGAAAAGAGTAGGGGAATTTCCACGGAGTCCTGGCCAAATTCCCCTCATTCACTAAAAATACCACCAACAGCTTAATCTGGTTCAAGGTCAGTTGATATTCATCTGTATCCCCTTCCCCCGGGTCGTGCCTGAAAATAGGCAGGATTTGTCTAGTGCACTTACCCGGTCAACAAAAACTGAATAAATAATAAATAAATATTAGATAACCAACAAAAGAAAAAAGAGACAGCTACAAGTACTTCACAGTTCTGGTGTATAAGATACACATAATATATAATGATTTTAAACAGACACCAAGTGGTACAGCACATGGACAACAAGCTCTGTATGTTTAACTTTATATTGCTTGGCTTGTTAAACAGGCTTCTGGAATGTATACATTCCCAGCTGCTTAAGTAAGGGATTTAGACATGTGTGCAGCAGGATGCTAGCATCGCAGGAAAAAGCCTGGCTTTCTCAGTCCCAGACCAGAATATCTCCAAGCACATCCTGCAGCCACATTTGTAAGACAGAGGCATAGTCATTCTCCAATCATACTGAATAGCAGGACAACTAATAGCAACTGCACTCTGTAAATGGCTTTGCTTACCTATATTTGTGGATCCTGCAGTTCTGTTTACTCCTTGCTACACTACATGCCATCCCTTACAAAGATTTCTTTGCAATACCGTTATAATTACTGGCTTCAATTTTTTTTCACAGAGAAAGACGGTTATAATTTGGCATTATAACCAGCTCAGCTGGTTATAACGGCAAACACGCGTCGGATTTCCCTATCACCATGCACGCGCCAGTCACTGGTCTTTCTTAACTGTAGAACTCCATAGTACCTCAGTGCCCCTCGCTGTCAGCGGTAACTTAATTTTCTTTTTTATTGAAAAAAAAAAGAATATCCAGGATCGAAAACGAAAGGGAAACATTACCACCATAGGAGTTCCCCTGTCCGTATACATGCGCTGCTGCCGGCAGATCTCCAAACCTCTTCAACCCGGAAGGCTGCCACAGAAGCCGCTCAGTAGTAAGTTAAATCACGAAAATAAAAACTACAACAAATACAACAAAATTTTTTTTTCCCCAACCAAGTGAGACACTGTTAAGGTGGCAGACTACAGGGAATGCAAAATCCTGACTGGTCCACGGCTGCCTGAAAAACAGTCTATTTGCTTATTTTCTATAATTGCTGAAGCGAAAAAATGCAAGCCAGCAATTATAAAAAATAAAATATGGGGTGGTGTGTGTAAAACTCGATTTTACACACACACTCATTATGGGATGCTTTTTATAAACCCCTCGGGCTTCACCCTCAGGGTTTATGTAGCATCCCACAACTTAAGTGTGTGTAAAATCTCGTTAAACACACCACCCCATATATTATTCTCTATGTAATACCTATTCTTTACTATTGTACTACCACTGCGATTTCCAGTGTATTACCATTGTGGGTTTCTTAAATGATATCACAGTGGATTTGTTCATATTCCATTGTGATACCATTGTAACAATTATGATACCATGAAGACAGTAGTAGTTCACTGGTAACATCACCTCTGCTGGTACCACAGTGGTAGCAATGTGCTCAATTGTGATACCACTGTTTGTTGGTATCACAGTGGTTTTGTTCCAGTTCCAGTGGGATACTATTGTGTCAACTGTGATACCATCAACACCCACGTGGCAAATTCTTGTGCAATGGTAGCACAGTGGTGAATACCAGTGTGATACCACCACACTTGGTATCACAGTGGATTTGTTTTAATTCCATTGCACTATTATTGAGACCTCTATGGTACAGTCTAACCCTCTTATAGCGGGCACATATATGCATCAACTATTTGCCCGTTATAGAGAATGGTCACTATACTGTACCCACTGATCCAAAAAAAGACAAACTAATGAATAGTGGTGAGATTTTTTTAATGCTATCTCCTCCACAGAACACTTAGCATAACTCACAGTGTTTTCAATCGGTACAGTACTGTAACGTTATCAAAAGAAAATAAAACAAGAAATTACAGCTCAGTTAGAAAGTTTTTGAAAGTCCTACTTAAAGTAGTCAGAGTTTTTACTCTTAGTTGCTGATTTCTGGCTGTAGGAGTTCCACACTCGTTCTATAGCAGCGAGAGCACTCCAGTCTGGCAGGACATCAGGATTTTGTTCCATCGCTCATCGCAGAGTAAGGAGTGCGTTTTTCACATCACTCGGCAAAACTGTTGCCTCTGGCTGATCTTCATCATGTTCAGAATCCTCTTCTTTGGTTTCCCCTGTGTGCATGCTCTCAACAGTACAAAAGGTTTGCAAACTCAACCCCTGTATTTACAATACAATTTAGTAAAATTAGTGGGGTGGCTCCTGGTGTGTGACCAAACAGAAACATATAATAAAGGTACCAGGGCACTACCCCCCACTCCCATTTTGCTGCATCAAAGCCTGCACTTTTTTCAAATTAACTCCAATGTTCTTACTTTTCATACTTTTTTGGAGGGGCTCTTGGTTCTCATCATCCAGCTGAATCATAAATAAGCCTGACCACTTCGGCAAAGTGACCACCTCCATCAGTCAGGTAAGAAGCATCACATTTTAACTTGCCTTAACAGAGCTGAGGTCTCCTTGCTTCCTCCATATTTCTTAAGAGACCACACTCCTGGCTTCATTACTTATAGTGTGCTTTGGCCAGTGAAAGGTTCATAAAACAAGCATCACATTTTAACTTGCCTTAACAGAGCTGAGGTCTCCTTGCTTCCTCTATGTTTTTGAAGAGACCACTCTCCTGGCTTCATTACTTATAGTGTGCTTTAGCCAATGAAAGGCTCACATGTGTTTAATAGGGAGCTTAGCAATTAGAAGAAGGCCACAATTCTCCTGCATTCAAATCAGTACAAAAGGTTTGCAAGCTCAATCCCTGTATTTACAATACAATTTAGTAAAATTAGTGGGGTGACTCCTGGTGTGTGACCAAACAGAAACATATATTAAAGGTACCAGGGCACTACCCCCCTACCCCCATTTTGCTGCATCAAAGCCTGCACTTTTTTCAAATTAACTCCAATGTTCTTACTTTTCATACTTTTTTGGAGGGGCTCTTGGTTCTCATCATCCAGCTGAATCATAATTAAGTCTGACCACTTCGGCAAAGTGACCACCTCCATCAGTCAGGTAAGAAGCATCACATTTTAACTTGCCTTAACAGAGCTGAGGTCTCCTTGCTTCCTCTATATTTTTTAAGAGACCACTCTCCTGGTGTAACCTGCAGTGTTTTCAATCGGTACAGTACTGTAACATCATCAAAAGAAAAGAAAACAAGAAATTACAGCTCAATTAGAAAGCTTTTGAAAGCCCTTCTTAAAGTAGTCAGAGTTTTTACTCTTAGTTGCTGATTTCTGGCAGTAGGAGTTCCACACTCGTTCTACAGCAGCGAGAGCACTCTAGTCTGGCAGGACATCAGGATTTTGTTCCATCGCTCATCGCAGAGTAAGGAGTGCATTTTTTACATCACTCGAAGAAACTGTTGCCTCTGGCTAATCTTCATCATGTTCAGAATCCTCTTCTTCAGTTTCCTCTGTGTGCATGGTCTCAACAACCTGCGTTGCCATCAGCCGTGGGCTCCTCCTCCTCCCCATCTCCTAGGATACGCACTGAATGGAACTCCTCTGCCATCATGCCCTCTGGCGTATTTACACTTTCCTCTGTTTCAGCAATGAGATCCAGTTCATCATTAGTGGCTGTTTGGGATGTTGAAGGACCCTCTTCCTGTTCAAAATTTTCAGTCTGGTTTGTAAATCCTGCCTTGCAAAATCAGCGCTGAATGGTCTGTGGGGTGACAGCGTCCCACAAAGTTTTTAAAAGTCTCACTGCGTCCAGTAAGTTTCTTTTTTTTACACACTGTGCTGATGTAAGGAGTGTGTCAGCGCTGTTGTCGATGTCATCCAGGATTCACTGATGCATACATCTTACATAGTGTTGCTTCATGTTGTAGATTATGCCCTGGTCAAGGGGTTGTATGATACAGGTTGTGTTAGCTGATTGGAAAATTAAGGTGATGTTGCGTAGATCTGGGACAGCTGGGTGCCCTGAAAAGTTGTCTAAGATCAGAGCAATTTTATGCCTACGTAGTTTTCTGTCCCAAATCCTAATCCATTCTGTAAAAATGACTGAAGTCATCCATGCAGACTTGTTTGACTAGTAGAAAACTGGCAGGTGGCTTACCCCTCTGAAACAACGCAGAGAAGCAGATTTTCCCACAATGACAAGCTCTGTTTTGTCTGTTCCCTCCATGCTACAGCACACCAACACTGAAACTCTCTCCTTAGCATTCTTTTGCCCCATTTGTGTCTCGCTTTTGAAAGCAAGTGTTCCCTGGCCAATGCAATGAAAAAATAAGCCAGTTTCATCGCAATTGTAAATGTCCTGGGGTGCAAGGGAGGACAGCAGACCGGGCAAAACATTTTCTATCCAGTGTTCAGCACTGGCAGAATCAGCATTTTGTTTTTCTCCATGCTGTCTGCAGAACCCAATATTATTTCTCACCTTCCAACGGTTAACCACCCTTCTGAAGACTGGAATTCCGTATGCCCTACGGCAACTGCTACTTCCTGGGTTTTCTGGATAAGCAAGGGGCCACTTATGAGGGCATCACACCCTTGCGCATTAGTGAACCACCCGACCAAAGCCTCCTCTATTTCGCCATCCTTTCCTTCCCATTTTCGTTTACGGTCAGGGTTCACATTTTTGTGCCAATCACTTAGAATTTGCTCCTTCTGCCGTAACAGATCTGCCAGGGTTGATTTCAGCAGAGACAGATGTTGTGCCACGTTGCGCTGACTCATTTTTGGCAGGGCATCAATTTTCTTTATCAGCTCAATTTTGTCACCGAGTGACACTGCCTTGCATTTTGACATCTCCATGGATTAAAGGGACGAGCAGTACACCGAGAATGAGCTGACAATGAGCAGCTGCCGGCAATGCTAACAGTATAAAGCCACACAATTGATTGCCTGCACTGTAATTGCAATCATTTGCACCTTGCACAGTTGAAATTGACAGCCATTGACAGCTGTCAAGTGGGTGATATAGACGGCGGTCAATAGACGGTATAACAGTATTTATTTGCATTGAAACAAACCAGAATGGCATTTGGCAAATTGAAAATGTCCACTAAAAACGAGTGCCCGCTAAACCCACGGGTGCTATAAGTGGATTCAACTGTACCATGTGTCAGTGGTAGCACAATGAGTGCACCTGCAGTGAAAATACAATGGTCTCATTCCATGCCTTATGCTAGTGGTAGCACAGTGGTCATGCAGCATGGTATCACAGTAGCCTGCATGGGTCACTGGTAGCACACAGACCACATTGTAGGGGATCCAAAAAATAATAATTAAGGTACATCCACCAAGATCAGACTCCTAGGACTCAAACCCCTAATGTTTTTATTTATGTACTTTGTACTCTTTGCATTCTTCCACTCTAATGTCTGCACTAACATAGCTTTTCTGTAGTAAAACATCTTCCTTTTGTGATGGCAGAAACTTAAGAGCATAGTGGAGCTATTTCAAATGCTACATCACCAACTGCTTAACAAGCGGAAGCCTAGTGTCATAATACTTAGGTTAGTACTGTTACGGGTTAGCATCCTAGCACAGATAAGAGATCTCTTTTCTGGTTCCTATGAATCCTGGGATAAGGGTGTCTCAAGAGAACATGGTACCTGTAAAACAAGAACTGTAATGGGGTCATACAGGATCTACAGCTCTTTATGAGCTATTACAAACAAGGTAGGGTAAACAAAAAACATTACATATCTGAAACGTATGGTCGGTGTCCTCCTCCTACATCTGGTCAACATCCTGTCAGACCTGTAGAAATAAAAGGGAAATGGGTCAGTATAAAGAATAAAAATACTGATCAGCTACTGTAGGTCAGTTGGGAAGTACCTGTAGAGGTTGAACAAAAGAGGATTGTATGTGTGTGGGTGGACGGGAGGGATACTGCACCTGTACCACACCAATGACTTCAGTGTTAGAATAGACTGGTCACTCAGGGGCCATCATGGTGGGGAGGATTCAGTGTCCCTAGGACTGATCTCTGCTGGGGTTGGGGGCCATACTGCTCCACCCATCAACCAACACAGGGCAGGATGAAGACACCAGGGGGCCCAATATTCAAAAATGCCCAAAGTGGAGTACAATAATTAGTACTGTGCTTTGTGATATCACATGTGTGCAAAACTGCAATATTCAGATGGATAGCACATGGCACTATCCCTCTGAAAATAGAGACATTGTGTCTCAGCATTAAGCTAGTTAGCACCACCCGATAGCACACAAAAAAATAGGCCCAGCAATGACTTGTGTGTGGACAAAATCTGCAGTATTCAAAAGTCCTCCTGACTACTAGGAAGGCAAATTCTCTCTCCCTCCCCATGCTGCCAGCAATTGGACACTCAGGCTTACTCTCAAATTCAGGTTGGCCTTGTGGTGCAGTGCCTCTGGGCTATCAAGGTAGCCTGTAACTAACCAATTAAAACATTTTCAATTTACCTTTAAAAGAATTAAAGTAATGAGGAATAACAGACCGATCTACATACAGGTACCTGTAAGTATAGTTCTACTGTTGTCATTCTTTACACATTCACACTGTGGCAAAGGGAGGTTTAGTCTTTGGGTCTGTGACTCACTGGTGCAGCAGTTGAAACAGGAAAGGAAAGGAGCCTGAAATGATAAAAAAAGATTTTTAAGAGTGACATGAAAGGAGCCCGATCCTGCATGGAAGGCGTATACCATCAGGTGGACACATGACTTAGGGTGAAGGAATATAGGTGAGGCACTATGGGAGACTGCACTCTGGGTGGCTGGGACTCCAATACAGCAGCAATTGTCGGTGGACAGGAAAGTGAGGCCCCAACTGATGTCCACCCCCTTAAGTACAGGCTGGGGATGTTTATATTTATTTAAGGGGGTGTGGAGACAAAGCTCCCCCTGCATTAAGACCAACATACAGTTCGACCAGCAAGGTGCACAATGCAATTGCCAGGAATGCATCTTGCTGTTGCCTGTTTTCCCATGCAGTGATCGCCTTCATCCAATTTTTTTTCACCCTGTTGTGGGTATCCCCATGTGAGGGGCAACAACTCAACACTATGGCATGCAGCGTTTCACTCCCCCCAACCCTGCTCTAAGCAGAGACCATGTGATAGACTGAGGTCATGGTGGTCACTGCTTCCCAGCTGCCAGCAGTTCAGTGCTGGTTCATGGTACCCCACCCACCTCCAAACACATGGCTGTGGTTTGACCAAATGCTTAGGTCTCAACACCACTGACACTGTGCTGCTACACAGAAGTCATGGAGAGGCCCCATTACAATGTTTTATTGTCCTGAGCAATCACCACCACCACCAAAATCACCCAGGAAAAATACAGACACTTAATCAGCTAGTCACTTCATCAGTGCATGAATGCATTATGAAATATCAGTATCTCTGATGGTGACTACAGCTGCTAAGAAGGGGAAGGCTGAAAATGCAGACACATCAGACATCCCCAGCAGCATAGCACTACAAGGCAACTGGGAGGGCTGGCAAGCCACTGTAGATACTCAGGACTCCATGTTTGGGCCTGAAAAAAAGTAAATGCCGGAAAAGTCCTCTGGGTAGCCTAAGATAAGTTTTTAAGTCATTCACCCTCTTCCCAATGCAATAATTTCTCACCTTCCACCACAGTCTTTTTTGTTGTTGTTAAATAGGTTTAGTTCCCTGGCACTGCATGCCAGAAGTCATTGATACTTGCATACCCACTTAAGCCCCCATAGTTTTGTGACCGATATGTCAATGGTGGTTCCCTTCCCCTCCTGACTTCTGATCTATAATTTTAGAGAGGGAGCAATAGTATATAAATCCTGGCTACCTTAAGTCTTCACCCTCTCTCAGTGCACCTGCTCCATTAAAGTTCAATGACCCTGCGCACAGCGGTGTGTACCTGTGGTCTAACCTGCCTTGAATTAATTAAAGTATTTGGATTTTTACAACTTTGCATTTTCTGTAGGTTACTACATCATGCTGTTCTGCACATCTATTCCTCCTTTCTTTTATTTTTAATTTAAAGTTTATTCATACATTTCCACCATAAAAGGCAGCATACAGAGAAAAACTGACAGAGATTTATTGATACACAGTGAAAAAATGCTGCCCCCCAACCCCCCCCCCACTGCAGTAACCCATCTCAGTACCCGTGGATGCCGAGCATCAAACCAAAAACCATGCATAAGCGATAACCCTAGTATAGGTTTAGTTTGGAGCCAGAGAGATTAGTGAGTGAAGGGGATCCCAAATTCTAGTATAAACTGCCAGACTGTTGTGCAAACTGGCTATTGCTTTTTCCATGCGCAGGTTAGATAATACTTCACTTACCCATTCCTGGAAAGAAGGGGAGGACCTGTCTTTCCAGTGACAAAGAATTATTTTCTTAGCCGACAGGGCAATCATGGAAATATGAAATTTGCGTACCTAACTGTAATAGAAGACAGGTCCCCTAACACACATATCTCAGGGGTGAAATATTCTTGGAGATCCAACAAGGGGTCTAAGGAAGTTTGGATTGAAACCCATAAGGTGGAAATTCTTGAACAAGACCACAACATATGAAACAGTGGCCCAGATATTCAAAAGGGTTGCTCCATGCTCAACAGTGTTGCGCATGCGCAAGTCCTACATTGCGCCATTCTGCGATATTCAGCAGGAGGCAGTTGCTCCACTGGCAACAGGTTGCGCAAAAGAGCAATGCAAATGAATGCATGCTCAACAGGAGGGGGAGGAACCATGCATAACCTGCGCAACCTGATATTCCAGTGGGGTTGTGCAGGTTGTGCATCGATAACCAACCTGCGCCTGCACAACCTTGAGCCAAAAAGGGTCAAGTTGAGGGCCACCCACAGGTGAGCTGCTGTATTGCAGGGCGCAACACAACAGCTGCCACCCCTGGCTGGCCCCAACTCGGTCCCTGTGCCCCCCACCAGCCCGATCGCGGGCATCACAGTTACATGAAACCCCCACACACATCTCCCACAGCCCGATCGCGGGCAGTACCGTCATGAACCCCCCACACACACATCTCCCACAGCCCGATCGCGGGCAGTACAAATACATGAACCCCCCACACACACACATCTCCACAGCCCGATCGCGGGCAGAACCTGTATGAACCCCCAGTGCCTGATCAAGGGCAGAATGTAACCTCCCCCAACTTGAATAACTCCCTGGTGGTCAGTGGACCGTAAAGCCTGATCGCGGGCAGAATGTCACAGCAACCCCCCAAACATCTCCTGGTGTCTAGTGTCCCCCCACCACCCACGAGCCCCTCCACACTCCCCCTCGCAGCGTGGCGACAGCATCCACCCCCTGCCACCCGCCATCGCCGACTGACTGTCCGGTAGGGCTGCACGCCCATTGGTGCAGAGCTACAGCCAATGGGCGTGCAGCCCATACCGTCATGACAGTCCAGATTTGTGAATTTACTTACTTTGTGGCTTACTGGCATTCAATTTGTAGTTGGACAGAGCACTTAAACCTTGCTACTTCCCTTAATAAGGCCGGGACAGAGGATACCGGGTAGGACAGATGTATTAACAGGTCATCTGCATATGCTGTGACTTTGACATCATGTTGCCCAATTCTCACCCCTTGTATAGAATCATTGTTGAGAATATTTTGAATAAGAGGTTCCAGATATAAGTTAAATAATAGAGGGGAAAGGGGGCAACCCTGCCTAGTACCTGAGTGAAGCGAGAAAGAATTGGAAAAGGCCCCATTCGCAGAGATTCTTGCCGAGGGATTCTTATAAAAGGCAGCAATCCAGGAAATAAACAGGTGAGGGAAATGGAAGGCCTCCAGAGTACGGAACAAAAAGTTCCAGTTCATACGGTTAAATGCCTTCTCGGCATCCAGGGAAACCAAGCCCGCAGGGAACTCCGCATCCCTGGTAGCCGAGAAGACATGCGACAAGGTGCGTAAATGATTGGAAGATGAGCGCCCTTTCATAAACCCAACCTGATTTGTACCTATTAACCCAGGCAGAACCACTGCCAACCTATTAGCCAGAATTTTAGAGAGAATCTTAATATCCTGGTTTAAAAGTGAGATAGGTCTGTAACTTTGAACCAATTCGAGATCTTTATCAGGTTTAGGAAGCAGGACAATCAGGGCCTCGTAGAGATACGGATCTGTCTCTGCCCCAGATAGGATTTGCTGAAACAAGCAACCAAGTATTGGCAAGAGAAGGTCTCGAAAGACCTTGTAAAATAAAGCAGAAAATCCATCTGGACCAGGGACCTTGTCAGCAGGAAGTTTACTAATAACCTTAGCAATTTCCTCCTGGGAGACAGGGACAACCAGAGCATCCCTACACCAACCAGCGAGAAGGGGCAAGTGGGAGTCCCTTAAATAACCCTCTATGTCTTCAGGACAGGGGGGGTGCTCCATATCGCTGTACAATTTAGAATAATAAGCAGCAAATTCTTGAGCTATCTCAGTGGGAAACACCTTGAGGGATCCATCTGCCGCTGGCCTGATGGGAGGGATAAATCTCATCGATTCCTGTTGTTTAATACGCAATGCCAGTAGGTGTCCTGCTTTCTCCCCCTGATCAGTGTGATTAGCCCTGGTACGAATAATAGCTAGTTCTGCTTTCTCTTGAAGTAGCCCCAAATATTTATCCCTTAACTTCAGGAGTTTCCGATTATCCTCATCTAGAGAATTGGCAGGAAGAATAACTTCCAGTGATCTGATTTGGGTTAATAAGGATTTTAATTCCTTCTCCCGCTCTCTTTTCCTACCATCCACCATGCTAATAAGTATCCCTCTCATGAAGGCTTTGCAGGACCCCCACAAGGTATCAGGTTTTGCACTATCTAGAGGATTTAGTGAAAAAAAGGATTCTATTTGTTCCCTTATAAGTTTGCAATATTTAACATCTTTAAGGAGCTGGTCATTGAGTTTCCATCTAGTTTCCTTATTAGATGAATTGAGCAGAACCAGATTGCATACTACTAGTGAGTGGTCAGAGATTGGGCTGGGTTGAATCGAGGAGGTCTTCACCCCGGACAGGAGACATTGAGAAATGAGTAAGTAATCAATACGGGACTGAGAGCCATGTGCCATAGACCTGAAGGTAAACTCTCTAGTATCCGGGTGTAAAACATGCCAGACGTCACAGAGCCCACATTGGTCTAATAAATCCTTGAATGTTTTCTGTCCAGGGGTAGCCCCACCCAGGCCACTGCCCAGTCTGTCTAAGTTAGGATCTAGTACTTGATTGAAATCTCCCCCTAAAATAATTTTAATGGGAAGCATTGGGAGAATGATAGATATAAGCCTCATAAAAAATCCAGGGTCGTCCTGATTAGGACCATAAACACATCCCAATAATATTGGGACAGACCAAAGGGTACCTTTAACCAGGATAAACCTACCCTCGGTATCGTTAATCACTTGTGTGGAAACAAATGGAATACTCCTATTAATCATGAGCATGACCCCACAGCTATTTGTGGTGCCCTGGGCACTATAAATTGATCCCACCTGCTGTCTCCTTAATTGTAAAGCTTCCACCTCTAATAAGTGGATTTCTTGCAAGAAGGTTATCTGTGAACTGAGAAAACTTAAATGCTTGAGAACCTGGTATTGCTTATGTTCCTTTCTGATCCCCTTAACATTCCATGACGCAAATGTTAGCTCATTAGTCATCTAGGGGAAAATAGATGGGCTAAAATGAATACACTCAGCACATGAGATGTATATCCCCTCTACCTGTATCCCCAGGGTTACTGCAGTAACACCCACCCTCCTTCCTAACCCCCCCAAAAGTGAAAGCCACCCATCCCTTCTATCACCCCTACCCTCGAACCAAGCCCCAAACCCCTCCCACACTCCCCCCACCAAACTGTCACAAGCAACGTTCAGCACAGTACTGGTTCTAATCCCTCTACTCCCGCCCCTGATAATGAACCAAACCAATTAGTGCTGTTGCACTCAAATCACAGCCTTTAGAAACTGAGCACTGTGAGTTATACCCCAAATGAAAGAGAATGGTCCTGGGCTTTCACCTCGAACCCACCAGAGCATGGACCTAAGGGAGCCTGTATTGGAGGGACCATAGAGGGACCACTACACCACCCAAGTGCACATGATGACCTGGATTGAGACGAGAAGCACAGGGTGAGTCACCTGTAACCAAAACCAGACCAGAAACCCCTAAAGGGAGAGATACCTCTACTCTTATTAAAAGCGGGAAATGAGATGGGAAAAGCTGGGATCGCTCCACCGAGGGGGAAGGCATGACAACTGCCTCTACCCACCACGAGCCTACACCCATTGCACAGGTCTTCCCTGCAAAATTGAGAGTGCTACTGGCAAATTAGATAGTTAAACACTGTTAAATCCACCTCAAGTAGTGCTTCCTCACAAGTCCCCAAAGGTTAGAACGCCCTCTAGTAGCCAATTCCCTGACCTGACTAAATGAAAAACAGGACTGGAGAAAGCCCAGGACCATCCTAGTACCAATCCAAACAAGGAAAAATAAGAAACTAGCCCACAACCAATCAAACTAGGCTCTTTCAACCCCCAACAGAAGTAACTGCCCAAATTTGGCACACAAATCCTCCCCGGAGAAGGCCCCAAACTCAGTGTCCACTGCTTCAGACCAGCATGGGCCCGTTATGAGACGGGAAGAAAAGAAAAGTCAGGGCGGTCTGCAGTGATCCCCCCAGTCCAAAATGGTAGATACAATTTCCCAAGACTTCGCATTTAGGAAATTTCACTAAGGGAAAAAAACGAAAGTTCAAACTCTCGACTCCGTGTAGTACTCCATTCTGCGCCACAACCATTCAAGAGTTGGCAACGTGGATTTAAGACTCATCAAAGCCTCTTCAGGGTCTTCATAGCTTTTCCAGGATCCATTAGTTGAAATCTGTAGTCTGGCCGGGTAACCCATCCTGAACTTCAAGCCTGCTGCAATTAGCTTAGAAACAATAGGGTGGGACGCTTTGCATTTCAAGTGAACTGAGGCAGGTAGATCTTGTGAGATTCTCAACTTTACATTTTCCAGCGAACCTCTTACCAAAGCTCACTTTTGCAGGAAATGCTGTCTCTCAAATAATTCAAAACCAGCACACAATAGGGTGGGGGGATCCTCCGAGGATGGTTTGGCCATAAAGCCTTGTGGGCCTGCTCTATAATGTAGCCAGGGCTGAATGGAGATGGGCCAGCCACCGCTCAACCAGCTTCTGAACAAATACCACAACGTGTTGGCCTTCCTCTCCTCTGGTAAACCGAGGTTCACTATGTTGTTTCTTGGCTCCGACCCTCTAGATCCTCAAGTTTAGCTTCAAAATGAGACAATTTCTGGCGCATCAAGACCAAATCAGGGTCGAGACTCTTAATTCTTTTCTCAATAGAAGCAATTTGGGCTGTATTATCAGACACAGACATCAAGAGTTCGTCTAGCTTTCTAGATAGTGATTTCAAATCCATTGCCATATCCTTCATTTCTTCTCGAAAGGGTTTGAACTCCTCAAGAAATCTGGAAAGCGTTAAATGTTCCTGATCACTAATTTGGCTCATCGGATCAGGCCCAGAACCACCCGAGGCCCTGGATTTCTCAGAGGCCTTATCGGGAGTTACTGGAGGGGTATGCTTCTATGGGGCTTTCTTCATGTAAGCCTCCATCCGTCCAAAGTATAACCAAACGAGAGTGCCACAGCTATTTTGCAGCGTTAAATCTCAAAGACAAGAAAAAATAGCGAATTAGAATGCCAAAATGAGATAAAGTAGTAAACGGGAGACAGGAGCTTCTTGAGGGAGCTGCTACTCAGCACTCTGCATCATGTGATCTCCCCTATTCCTCCTTTCTTTTGTGTACAGCTATCTCTCCTGTGGTCACCTGCTCCATTAAAGCATAGTAGTAGTAAGATGGAGCACCTGACAGGGGAGGGCAGAGCAGTCTGCACACTGATGATGCTGTGAAGAAGACTACACTCCCCCTTCCAGAGTCTACACATGCTTCTGCCACACTATAGCTTCTAGTACCTTAAAGAAGTTAACAATATGTGAGACACAGCAATGAAGTTAGCCAGAAGGTGATTTCCCTAAATCTGAACCAGCTGAAGCACCACTGAAATATAAGTAGGGTACTGAAGAGTCAGGTTACCTGAGACACTTTCTTTTTAAAACAGCTTTTCCCTCTGGTGTTGCATGCCCAGTCCTCTGGCTTTAGGGCTAACCCCAATTGTGGATCTGACCCTGTCTGCTGTTAGCCCCACCTGTCACTCCACAGTGGTTGGTATAAATCCTGTTGTGGGTGCCAATGGGGGGGGCGGGGCACTCTAAATGTGCATTCAAAAACTCAGCTACTGTAGCTTACCTAGTTGAGTATCTAGGTGCTAGGTTACTTTATGCACTCAAAGGGACAGCAATCTTGGCTTCACCGCACAGTCTTATCAATGTAATATATTAAGTCTAGGCATCACAATTCTGTGTGCAAAATAAACTTTATTAGAGTAAAACAATTTACAACCAACCACAGCTATGGTAAGACACCTCGACCAGTTTTACAGGATGACTGCATCATCAGGAGGACAATGGGGCAGTAGTCCTGCAAAACCAGTAGAGATGAGGTTTCTTACCTCAGTTATGGGTAGCTGTGAATTGTTCTGCAACATGTAAAGCAGATTTTGCACACAGAGATGTGGTACTTTGCTGCACTGCTGATCACCAGGGTGGCATCTAGAATTTTTTCAAGGGGGCAACAACCTGCTAGACTTCTTTTATGCGCTCAAAGGGACAGCAATTTCAGCTTCACCATGCAAACTGCCCAATGTAAAATATTAAGTCTTAGGCATCACAGTTCTGTGTGCAAAATCAACTTTATTAGAAGCAAAACAATTTACAACCACCCGCAGCTATGGTAAGACACCTCAACCAGTTTTACAGGACGACTGCATCATCAGGAAGGTGATAAGGCAGTAGTCCTGTGAAACCAGTAGAGGTGAGGTGTCTTAACTGAGTTATGGGCAGTTGTGAATTGTTCTGCACTATATAAATCAGATTTTGCACACAGATTTTGTGGTACTTTTCTGCACTGCTGATCACCAGGGTCACATGTAGAATTTTTCAAGGGGGCAACTCTTCCCCAGGTGAGGTGTCTGAGTTATGGGCAGTTGTGAATTGTTCTGCACCATGTAAAGCAGGTTTTGCACACAGAATTTTGGTACTTTTCTGAACTGTTGATCACCATGGGTGTATCTAGAATTTTTTCAAGGGGGAACTCTTCCCCAAAATGTAAAATATTACCATTTAAAGCTAATATTAGGTTTTAACAAATTTTTACTGGACTAATGAGGTTGTGGGTGCTACTTGGATACATAGCTGGATCCACTGGTACTGACCACCCTTATATATATTTTTTCCAGTACTTGTATCTCATTTTGCAGCATGTTCTCTCAAGGTGTTCCAGCCTATAGACCACTCCTAGAAACCTTAAGTCTTTTTTCTTTCTAATCCCACCAACATAGAATTTGACGACAGATAAGGACCGCTTGGTCCATCTAGTCTGCCCATTTTCCTACTTGATGGATAAGCTGCAGATCCTAATTAACCAACAGCCTACTTCCTCCTACCCCCCCCCACTAGAACTGCCTTATGTCTGTCCCATGCATTTTTGAATTCCCCAACTGTTCTTGACTCCACAACCTCCTCAGGAAGGCTGTTCCATGCATCCACAACCATCTAAGTGAAAAGATACTTCCTCACATTACCTCTGAGCTGTCCCCCTCTGTCTTCAAATTATGCCCCCTTGTTCTTGCACATCTCTTTTTCTGAAAGATACTACCCTCATGGACTTTGTTGATCCCTTGAGGCACTTGAAAGTTTCTATCATGTCACCCTCTCCATTCTTTCCTCAAGGGTATACATATTAAGCTCCTCTAGTCTCTTCCTATGTGTCTTCTGGTGCAGACCCTCCATCATACTCTTCCTTCTGCATTCCCTGAAAAGTATGTCATCCTGAATCACCATCACCTTCCCCAGCACTGTCCTACTACTATTTAAACAACTATTACTGCAAACTGTATTGAAAGGTATTTGTTTTATGCAATTCTCTACTGTGAAAAGTTTTGTGAAAGCATGGGATTACATTACTAAACATTTGAAAGACAAACTTATAGAAACATAGAAACATAGACGTTGACGGCAGATAAGGACCTCAAGGCCCATCCAGTCTGCCCATTTCTTTTTCTATCTTATAAATGTGCCATCGGCCTTTGCTATGTCAGTGACCTATCTATTCATAGTCATTTGTATTGCTCCCTTATGCCTATCCCATGCCTGTTTGAAGCCCTGCACTGTATTCATAGCCACTACTTCTTGTGGTAAGCCATTCCATGCATCTACCACCCTTTCTGTGAAAAGAATTTCTCACATTCCCCTTAATCGGCCTCCCTCTAATCTCATGCTGTGTCCTCTTGTCCTGCTATTTTTCTTATATTTAAACACGTTAGACTCTTTCACCTTGTTTATGCCCTTAAGGTGTTTAAATGTCTCGATCATATCACCTCTCTCCCTCCTTTGCTCAAGGGTATACATATTGAGCTCCGTTAATCTGTCCTCATATGTCTTCTGATGCAGTCCCTGCACCATTTTGTTGCCCTCTCTGGACTGCCTCAATTTGTTAATGTCCTTGTGAAGGTGTGGCCTCCAATACTGCACGCAGTACTCCAGATGGGGCCTAACCAGTGTCTTGTAAAGAGGGATTATTACCTCCCTCTTACGACTTGTGATACCCCTACTAATACACCCTAACACCCCCCTAGCCTTACCTACTGCTTTAGAGGTCTGCTTGGATGATTTCAGGTAATCAGTGATGATGATGCCCAAGTCTCTTTCTTCCTTTGTGACTGCTAGCAACTCCCCTCCCAGCCTATAAGTGGCTTCAGGGTTTCTCTTCCCTATGTGCATGATTTTGCACTTCTTTGCATTAAATCCCAGTTGCCACTCTTCTGACCATTCTGCTAGTTTATCCAGATCTCTTCTCATTCTGCCCACCCCATCTGGATCATCTACTCTGTTGCAGATCTTGGTGTCATCTGCAAACAGACAAGCCTTACCCTCTAGTCCATCTGCTAGTCACTAATGAAGATGTTGAATAGGACTGGCCCCAGGACTGATCCCTGAGGTACCCCACTTGTGACTTGCATCTCTTCTGACTGTATACCATTTACCACCACTCTCTGTTTTCTGCCAGTCAACCAGTTTGCCACCCAGTTGACCAACTTCTGACCCACCCCGACCAACTTCTGACCCACCCCGTTCAACTTGTTTTGAATCATGTAAGAAAACAATGTCAATTTGCCTGGAGCTGTTAAAAAATGCTAGCAGTTTATTTCTCACTCTGCAGTTCACTATGGAAGTTCACTGGAATGACCAGAAATTCCTTTTAACATCTGCCTCTGACTTAGAGTTCCCCAGGGTCCTAGTGCCAGTCATATCATCAACTGACAGTAGATTAAACTTAGAAACTGGTGATCATATCCTGTGTTCTTAAAAACTCTGCAGAACTATTTTTTCAGTGTCCCCACAGGAGGGGGAGGGAGAGGGGGTTGTGCGGTCTGGCAGAAGGGAAGACAGTGGAAAACTAATGCTATTGAAATGAATGTATCACCATGTAATTACACACAATAGCTTTCCTAAAGTCCCTTTTCTAATCTACTTCATAGCAAAAAGACAGCATAGCTTTGCCATGCAGCCTTAAAAACAACTGCAGTTAAGTTGGATAGATTTGTTAGTAAAGAGACACAAGACAGTCAAATGAACTTTTGATATTTATTAAAATAAAACACAAATACATTGCTTGCTCAAGCTTCAAAACAGCTCTGAAGGACAGCTGCATCTGAACAAAGTTCCGTTTGCCACATAGGACTGGACAGTGACTATGTGACTGGTGGACCAAGGAGCATAGGTCACTTCCGTTCTGCTGAGATTAACGAGATGCAGGGAGCAGGCAGCTGTAAAACAGGTGAAAAAGGACTACAAACTTAAGCAAAACAAATAGTACACACTTCAAAAACATGCTGGGGAAGACAATAATTGGAGATCTACCAAATGGTAAGTCAATATTGCAATGCATAAACCTCGAGAGTCCCTCTTTTATCTGTATCAATCGCAGAACTAAAAGTGATCCTAAAGGGGCTTTTACTGATTAGGCCTCAAATGGAGCCTCATCGATTGATTATTTACCTAACTAATATTAACGCAATGGGAAAATGTACACCTAGAAGTGAGACTAGAGGCCCAATTTCAAAATTAAAACTGTAGGCGCCAAAGGCGCCTATTGCCAAATAGCTGTGATGCAAGTGGACCCTTGTGGCAAAGTTTACTGCTCATCCTGATTTTAGAAAGCAGGCTGGGTCAAAATTGGGATGCTGTATGCCAAAGTCTTCCTGTGTCACCTTTTTGGCAGAAGTGCCCTTACACCTGGTTGCAAGGGGGCTTGTGCTTTGCTGTGGCCGAACCATCCCCTTATTCAGAATTCCAGATGCCCCACCATAGTTGCAAGAGGGGTTCATGTTAGACAAGCCAGGTGCTGGTCTAACAGCCCTGTGCCACTGCTGGGCAGGGTAACAATTGGGGGCCTGGAAGATGGTGACTGGGGGCTGATGGAGCAGTGCAGGTGCCATAGAGGATGGCAGGGGCACAGCAGCAGTGAGAAGGAGCTGAGGAGACACCTGGCAACAGTGCCATATGCAGTAGCACACAGCTGATTGGACTGGGTAGGCGGGTTGGCATCTCCACACCATCATGACCCAGACCTGAGGTGGCAACAGCCCTGGCACCTGCCACAGAGGACCCAGAGTCCCCTACATTGGGTGGGTGGAAGTGGTTGCATGTTGTGGGGTGCATGGAGTGGACAGATACATGTCTCAAGCACCTTGACATTCCACAGGTGTACAGCCCCCATGTGGTGGATACCAGATGCTCTATTACACTACTGGGGTCTGGGGGTCCTGTGGGGCAGGTGCCAGGGCTGTTGCCACCTGGAGTCTGGGTCACAATGGTGTGGCCATGCCAGCCCCTACTCAGTCAATTGGCAGTGTGCTAGTAAATATGGCAGCTCTGCCAGGTGCCTGATCAGCTCCCTCTCACTGATGCCATGCTCCTATCATCCCCTATGGCACCCCCACTGCTCAATCGGACCCATGTCCCCACCTTTTAGCCAGATTAATTCCCCACCTCTGTGGCTCATCAAGGCTTGTGCTGGGCAGGAGGGTTTAACCAGACCCTCCATCCAACCCCTCTGGTGTGCCAAATGCTTGGGGCAACCCTGTGGCTGTGGCAACTCTGAGGACTTTGGTGAAGGGATCCCTGTTTTATGAAAGAGGGCACAGGGGTCCCTGATGCACCCGGAGTTTGCCACAGTCTTAGATCAGTGCATATTGCATCACACCAAGAGTTATTTGAAAATTGAGCCCCAGAGGCCTGATTTAAAGAAAACTTTGACACAAGGTGCCTGTGCCAGATGGCTTTGATGCAAGAGACACCTTGTCTCAAAGTTTGTAGTAACTCTCATTTTCAAACACAGGCTGTGTCAAAATTGGGATGCAGTGCACCAAAGCTGTTCTGCACCACCCTTGCAGCAGAAATGCCCCGTGCCAGGTCGTAAGGGGGCTTTTGCCACAGCAGGGCTGCACCATCCATTTTTGGAATTCCAGAAGCTCCACTGTGGTCACAACAGGGGGCTCAGATTAGCAAGTGAGGAGGTGGTCTAAAGGCCCTGTACCACAGCCAGGCTGGGAGGACACTGTGGGAACCTGCAAGGAGGGGACCAAGGGCAGAAGGAGCATGTGAGGTAACCTAGGAAGAGACAGAGGCATGGTAGCAATGTCAGGGTGCTGAAGTGGCACCTGGTGGGGGTGCCATGCGCAACTTCAGAGAGCTAATTGACCCGGGAAGAGGGGGTGGCAGGGATAGACCATGACCTGGCCCTAGGAGGACACAACCCTGTACCTGCCCATAGGTGCCATAGTCCCCAACACAGTAGGCAGGCAGCAGCCTGCTTCCACACCGGGGGCTGAGTTCCAGGGAACTGTTGCAGTGCTCGCGGAATGTTCTCCTCCACTACCTGCACTCCGCAACCTGCAGCTACTGCTGCTCACCAACAGTGTTGTAGACTGTGGCACCTATGGGCCAAGTATCAGAACTGTGTCCACCTGGGGCCAGATCACAGTCCATCCTTGCTAAGCCCCCTGTATCCAGGCCAATCAGCTCCCTGCAATTGTGCATGGCACCCTCACCAGGTGCCACCTCAGCACCCTGACATTGTGCTGTGCCTCCATCACCCCCTTAGAGCACCCCTTATCCTTCTTCCCCTGGTCCCCTTCATTCTGGCATATTCACCCCTCTACACACTTTCACATCCCCTCTAGTGTTGCGCCAGGTTGGGGGGGTTGGCGGATCCCTCCTTCAAAAACCACAAGTTTGCCAAATGTTTGGTGCAATCCTGCAGCTGCAACAACTCTTGCGTCATTGTTGCAGGGACCGTCTGTTTTAGTAGAGAGATTGACATCCCATAGATGTGGGATCAATGTTAAATCTATATTCCCTTCCCCCCACTGATGCCTTCCCTTTTTCCATTCCTAGTTTACGCCTCTTTTCTCCAGCCTCCCTATTCCTTATCCCTCTCCTTCCCTCCGGTCACCCACCACACTCCACTCCTCCTCCCTGCCCCCCTTTCTCTCCCCTCCTTTTCTGCCTGGTCCTGTCCCCCTTGCAGGGTTCTCTCGCATCCTAAAGAGGTATAAATCTTAGCTCTCTCTCTTCTACCCCTCTTCCTTTCCCCCCACTTTCTAATCCTGACCCCTTGCAGGGTTTTCTGCATCCTGAAGGGATATAGATCTTGGCTGTCCCTCTCTCGCCCTCCTCCATCCCCCCACCCTCTAGCCCTCGCTCATCCACTTCCCCACTTGTCTTATAACTGCTCTCCCGTGGGTATACAATAGCACTTCACATCTTGTGCTCAGCCTACTACCTCTAGCACTTCAAATGTGTTATCCATCCTCTAACCTTTACCCTACCGGATCACCTGCTCTTGGGTTGTTGCAATGTATGTTATATCTGAATATGGTTTTGTTAACCTTGGTCGGTTGATCTGGGTTATTTCTACTCTGTAATTGTACTAAACTATTTGTTTTTAGTAACTGTACTTGTATTTCTCTGTTATTGCTATGTGTTTGCTTGTTCTCCCCACTCTTGTAAACCCCCTTCCCCCAGAACGCTTCTGGAAATTGTCTTTCCTGGTAAAACATTTTCCAAATAAAATAAATAAATAAAAATATTAAGTACAATGTTATTTGAATCTAGAGTTTTGAAATTATATGATGTTTGGGATGGCTCAGTTAGGAAAATGGACTTTTTTAAATATTTAAATATGTGTATATGTATATGAATTGTTGGCACTGTCACTTTAAGAGAGTAATATATAAGTGGTTACCTGCCCATAGTAAGTCATGCCTTGAGAAAGAGCATGGGGGTGCTCAAAAACATGTGGTTGTGTAATGGTGAAAAGTTCATTTTATCTATTAAAGTGTGGTTTTGAATCAGACAAGCGTAAGAGGTCTTTTTCTCCTGGCGATTGCCTGAGCTCTTTTTTTTTTTTTTTGCTGTAATTTACTTGTACAATTGCAGCTCAGCCTCATGTCTTATTGCCACCTGTTTGCAATTTTCCTCTGTTTTATAAAATAGGGCACAGGATCCCTGATGCACCTGGAGTTTGCCACAACCATAGATCTCCACATATTGCATTGCTCTAAAGGCCAATTGAAAATTGATACAAATCAGGCCTATAGCCAGGATTTTTTGGGAGGGAAGGGGGTTCTTTTAGTGAGTGATGGAGTTATGTTGCATGAGTAGTGCATGAAAAATGGTTGTAAAAATGCCAGAAGTCTGAGGATCACTAGGACCCCAGAAGCTCTAGGGTTTTAGATGCTCTGTGGTACATTTTGGGGCTAATACTGAAGATAAAGCACAGTTCTGTTAGGTCTCCCCTACCCCTGACTCCAGGGAAAAACATTAATCTCTTGCTGGCCTTAGGTGCCTATGATCTGCAGCTGGGACTAACTGGGAGTAGGCCCATTGCCATGATTTTTCAGGGGAATCTGAGTTTTAAGAGGGACTCTGAGGGACCTTCCCCAGAAAATTTTAATTCTAGGTGTTCACATTTGTAGTTTGTGTGGCCAAATATGCAACCCTTACCATGGCCAAGAGCAGTGTCTTAAAACCAGAACCCCCTAATTTGCACCACAGACAAGGCATCAAGCCACAAGTTGGCATAAACAATAGGTATCACCCTGGCACTGAGGCAAATGCCCGGCTCAGCATCTAGAGGGCGGGGGTCAGAGTGCAAATGAACATTTATATGTACTCTAGGTTCTGGGAGAGAGTGCTAGGGCTATGCTTGGTCTAACTTCTGAGGGGCCCAGAACATGTTCACATAGGAAACATAAATCGATTGTCCACAACTAGAACTAGGATTGTACAGTATGGCTTTATTCTGACAAAGATGGAAAACACAGAATGGAGTGGTCCCCGAGGTTGGAACTGGTGCTTCAGGGCAACACACTTTTCTTTCCAGAAACAACATTTGTGTTGGGCATTTAGTACATTCTTTTCCACACAGAACTCTTGAACTGTCCATCCCTCTGCACTAGGGATCCCTAGACATTTGCTTCCCAAAGTGTATATCTTGTGGGAGGTTCCACACTTAAAACATTCACATTCTTTCCTTCTGATGCTATGAACTTTGTTAACATGCCCAGAGTAACCTGATGCCCATAAATGAACCACTTAGCCCTGATTGAAGATTAAAATGGGGTTATGATCACTCAGGCCCCAACCAGTCTCTGCTATTCCTTCAGGGTTACACCACATAGATCCTGCAATTCACTTGGATTGCAAAAGGACTCCCAACTTTAAAACTTCATTCAGCACATTTTGTGCTTATACAAGAGCCCTGACAGGTGTATTGTAGCCTTATGTCTGGGGACATACACCTCAGACAACTCTCTAAGAAACAGTCCCTGTACTCACCATTTTGTTTGTCCCTTTGATACAGACATGCATGCTGGAAGAAACACCTCTTCCTTTACAGGTAGCGTGTCATAGTCTTACACAGAATGCTCTCTCTTCTGAGCAGCTGGCACTTTTCAGAACCTTCAGGGGTTTTCCCCTTGGATCCACAGAAAGTGAAGTCTAAACCACTTCTCTGTGAATGACCCACTGGGGTCCTGCTGGCAACAGTCTCCACCACTTCCTTTGGCATGTTGCAGTCTCACTTACTGGAGTGAGAAAAAGAACAGAGGTCCTTCACCCAACCTCAGCACAGGCTGGCAGGCACCTCTACACTGAGAGCTCCCACTCACAGAGCCCCACACCCAGATTGACTACTGACTGATTGAACTACTCCCATATGAACATTTTAAACTGCCCCAGAGCAGCTGTTTCCAAATTGGTTTATGCTGCTGTAAGAATTTTAAATGACATAATCCATTCTCCCCTCAGACTAGCTGAGTAAACAATGATGTTATGTGTACAGAGCTCTAATAAGCTCTCCGCCAGCTGCCCAATATCTTTCTAGTGCTAAATCTGATGGGATTCTAGTAACCCCAGGGACAAGGTGGTTATACATAGGCACACAACAGACAATGATTCAGTACAGTGGAAACATCCAAAATATTGATATCCTCAAGATCCTAGTACAAGAAGACTGTCATTACTGGCCACAGATTGGATCATGAGAAAGAAAGCAGAAAATCACCCTATAAATACAGTGTATCCAAACAGATGGTACATCCATTCTCAAGCCTGTCTTTTTTTTCCAGGAAGCTGCGCTGCTTTGCCCAGAGTAAGCAGTCCCAAGTGAGATAGCAGTCTCTGGGTGCCCCTCCCTCCTCCCTCCCCACTGGGTACCTGTTACCCTGTATTTTCCTACACATAATCCAGTGTGCCTTCCTCCACTTGGGAGATGTAAGACTAATAATACCAAGTGAGACAGCAGTCCCTGGCTTGGTACCCCATTCCTCCATCCCCATTGAGTGCTACCCTGCATTTTTCCTTCTTTACCTGATATGCCTTCTGAAACCTCCATTCTGTGAGGATACAGGACCGATCTCCACAAACGCCATGCGCTGCCACTTTGCCCACAGTCATAGTTGCTGGCATGCCATACTTGCCGACTGTGGTGCACATCAGATAATTGAGCCATGGCTGCATGGATTCATGCTGATATCAAGATTCATGCTGAGTGATTGGCTGATCATGACAGAGGGGGGTACATTTGAAAGATTGGAAGGTGCTGGTTAAGCATGCACACCACAGTACTCTGCTGGCAGGGATTTTAAGGGGTCCCTAATACACACACACACACACACACACACACACACACACACACACACACACACACACACACACACACAATAAAAGAAATAAATAAAAAGGTGGGTTTGTTGAAGCACCACACTTTTCAATTAAAATCTCATTTGTTTATCTGACCATGGATTCTCAAACCTTAACAGATATTACTCCACAAATAAAAGTTTTGATCCTAAAATGGAGAAGGTTAACAGATACAAATATTAAAAGTTAGAGGAAATATCACAGTACTCAGGAGCAAATATCTTAAAAGAAATAATTCTCAACCAAAAGCATTTGTGTCAGCATATAATAATCCTTTGAAGACTTAATACAGCTTTTGTCATCTTTAATGTATGAAGGAACTTCTAAACAGTCAAAACAACAGTCTTAAATTAAGGCCAAACAAAAGCTGAACAGGTTAAATCAACAGAGGAAAACATATAATCAAATTCTGAAAGAACAGAGGAATTTTCAAAATAAGTTATAGCAAAAATTGAGAAGGTCAGTAGAAGAGAATAATGTCAAAGAATTTTGGACTATGGTCACAAGAGGTGCATCCTCATAGTCACAGTTCATTGATTCATATACTGTACTGTATCTTACAATTCAGTAGGAGAAATACTTTGATCAGGTATACTATAGCCAAGAGGAAGAACTAAGAAACTATATAACAATCCAACTAGGACAACAATTGAATTTAATATATAAACATAATCCAACATACATTGCAAGGTTAAAAATATTAAATGCCTTCAGCCAAACCAAGTTGAATAAGGTACCTGGAACTGATAGACTAGTAGGTGATGCTTGCAAATATCACCAGGATTGGTGGCTACCACTATTAGACTGTGTTTACAATCGAATGATTCAATCCTCAAATTTTCCATTTTCTTCATCCAGAAATATAATTTAACCCACACATAAAAAAATACAAATTTTGTTGTCTAGATTAGAAAATGGGTAGGCAATAATCAATACTAGATAAACTGCAAAATGGATTTAGAAGTTTAAAGTCCTCTACTCAATGCTGTATGGTTTTGCGACATTTAATAAATAAATATGTTAAAATAAAAGGAGTTAAGTTGTCTTGCTGCTTTTTCAATTTAATGTACTTTATTAGACATTTTCATATGTCACACAAAACATTTTCAATGAGAAAAAGATGCGGCCATGCTGGGCTAGCTGTCGGATTGCTGCTTGTTGCATTTTATGTCCTTGTTTTGCCGTTTTTATTTCAAAGTATTTTTGTTGTTTTAAGTGTAGGATTTAAGGTTTTGCTTCGTTTTTGTCTTTTTTGAGTATATTCGTGTTTGGACCTGAATTCGGGTGGTCGCTGAAAAGCCGCCGAGTGCTTAAACTTTTTTCGTTCATGTTTCTCAGCATTTATTTTATTGTTATTGCATTTTAACCGCGATTTAAGTACTCGCGGTTAGACGCTTTCGGTTGGGACTCCAGGACACTGTTCAGCTTGGCATTTTGATCTGCTGTAAGAACTTGGCTGGTCCTTAACAGCTTAATGGCTTAACAGCTGTTTTTCAGTGTGGAGTTTCGGGCAGTGTTCATTACCTGAGCTCGACCTTCCCCTGCATTTTACAAGGATTAGTTTTACTTTAAATGGGATTTGGAGGAGATGAGAATTGCTGGAGACAAGCTCACCAAGGATTTTGAATGCACTGTTTCTCGGAACCTTCAAGTCTATGGAGATAGTAAAGGATCCTACAGTTTTATGTTTCTGGAGTGCTGGGCTATAAGTTTACGTTTAGTGACCTGCTTTGACTGTGGATTTGGCCTGTATAGCTGGTCCTGCTGGTTTCCTGAGGTGCTAGAGGGTTATTGACCTACACAGGGCTGGGATCGGGCCTGCTGGAGGGCTAGCCACTGATCCTATTCCCTAGACTCCCAGTATAGTCGGCCGGAGGGCTGATTTAACCTGGAATCGAGGTGGTAGGCCACTATTATAGCCTGGTAGTTGCCACTTGAATTTCTGGCTGGAACCTGGGGCCTGGTGGATGGTTCTCCCTGGAACTGGATTAGAATTTCGAGTTTTGAATCCCTTTGGAACTTTTTGGCCTATCAGATGTTTTAAGGATATTGGGGCCAGTATCATGGAACTTCTAGTGTGTAAAGGAGTGGCCCTGAAGAGATCCTGCAAGATAAGTGGCTTTGGATTCGTCTATTGTTTATTGTGACTATATAAACATTTTTGGAGCAACTGACTTCATTTGGCCTATTAGTTGGCTTGTAGTGTTCTGGTGGCCCTGGGTTGGTGTCCCACACAGTGGAGAGGAGTGGGGTTGGCTGGAAGGCTGGTCCTTAATTTTCCCTCCTCTACACTCCTGGGGTGGCCGGCTGGGGAGTTGTCCTCCCCCGGAATAGAAGTAGTAGATCACCGATCCTTTTGGGCTGGTTGGTTCCTGCGGCCTGCTGGTGGTCCTGTATTTTTGCCCAGCTGATGTGGATAGTGAATGATGGTCCTTTGTATATTGAATTGTATTTGTTGATGCTATTTTATTTTGTATTTTATATATAGGATGTGTATTGTTTAGTTATTTTTTTGAGGGATAATTTAAGCAGTGAGAGTGCTTGTTTCCATCTTATATTCCACCTTTTCCTTTTCGGTGAGAGAGTCCCGGAGGGTTGTCTTTAAATTATTCCCTCTATTTATTTATTATTCTGTCATTAGTCTTTGCTTTATTATTTTATTAATGTCCCCTGGCCATGAGAGGGCTTGTGGATATAAAATAATTTAATAGTTGTCAAATTGGAGTATTGGTTTAGTTAAATTTTTATTTTTTGTTTTAGTGTTACGTTGATTGTGGTGTTGCTTTATTTATTTTATTTATTGTTTTAACTTTTGAGCAGCCTGATGTGCCGGCTGGCTCCACCTGTCTTTTGTTATTCGGCCTCCGCTCTCCATGCCCTCCGCCCCTTTTTCTTGTCCCCCTGGCCAGTCCATGTTTAGCATCGGTGTCGGGCACTAGGGATTGTGCGAAGGGGAAGGGGGAATAGGGGGAGCGTGGGGGGTTGTGGACAGCAGAGTGAGCGGTGCTCTCCCATGGGGTGGTTAGGCCTAGAAGATGCCCTGGGGAGAAATGGCTTCTGGAGCATGGTAGTCCCATTCTGGTTCCCATACCCAAGGGCACCTCCTGTTCTGGAGGGCAAGTGGTTGGGACAACTCGTCATCCTCGTCCAACTCGGGCGCTGTTGTGCAATGCCAGATCTGTCTGCAATAAGACTGGTCTTATTGCAGACTTTGTCACAAGGGCAGATCTAGCTTGCATTACCGAGACCTGGTTGGATGAGAATGTGGCCCGGTTTTTAGAGGCCACTGTTCCCGCTGGGTTCTCGGTTATACACCACCTGAGATTGGATCGTGGGGGGGTGGTGGTGGTCTGTTTTAAGACTGAATTGGGCCTAACTGGCGTTCCAGTTGAGGAGGCTAGATCATTTGAGTGCACTGTGGTAGCTGGTGTGGGGTGCAGGATTGCCCTCATTTACTGTCCATCAGGGGATGAGAAGCTTTTTCTGCAGGAAATAGCAGATTTTGCTGCCGACATGGCCTTGGAGTCACCCAGATTGATGGTGCTGGGCGACTTCAATGCGTGGATCGACGACAAATCTTCACTTTTTGGTCAACATTTCCTCCAGGTTATGACTTCTCTGGGCTTTACAGGTTGTTTCCACAGCTACTCACAAGGAGGTCACTCTCTTGATCTGGTTTTCCTCCTGGGGATCAAGGCGTCCGATTTGGTGGTGGAACCAGTCGGCTGGTCTGATCATTACTCAGTTGGGTTCAATTTTGAGCCCCCTGGGTAGGTCGGCCCCTGTGGAGTTGGTCAAGTACCGCCCATTGCGGGACGTTGTCCCTGAAGACCTGATGGCGGTTATTGACCTCTCGTTGTTTGACGAGTCGTGCACTGATCCTGAGCAGCTGGCAGTGGCCTATAATGGGACCATCTCGGCTGCTCTTGATCAGATTGCACCAGCCCGTGTTCGCCACCTCCCATGCTGTCCCGTTGCCCCATGGTTCGATGGGGCATTGAGAGGGTTGCGGAGGTTGGGGCATAGGCTGGAGCATCATTGGAGGAAGACTGCCTCTGATGCCAACCATCTTATTTTGCTAGAGCATTATAAGCTATACCAAACAGCAATTTCCCATAAGAAGGCAGAATTCCTGTCCAGGGAAATTTCTGTCACTCGGAATCGACTGGCTCAGCCCTTCAGAACTGTCGACAGACTGTGCAACCCGGTCAGTCAGCAGATCCGTCGAGCTTTTATGCAAATTGATTGCGAGGAGATCGCTCGATTCTTTGCGAATAAGGTGGAAAACATTCGGAGGCAGTGTCCCGACCTCCTCTAAGTTGTTGCAGTTGATCAATGCTTTTTCGCAGAGCCCAGAGTTTCCTGGAGTTCCTTTAATCTACCGGATTTCGTAGACACTATGAGGATTGTCCGTGAGATGCACCCAACATGTTGTAGTTTGGATCTGGGCCCTACTTCCCTGATTATGGGTTGTAGTGAGACTATCGGCCCGGTCCTTGCTCAGATTATCCGGTGTTCTTTAGAGACGGGTATTTTCCCTAGCTCTCTGAAGGAAGGGGTGGTGACTCTCCTTCTGAAAGCTTCTTTAGACCGGATGACCCTGGCAAACTACCGTCATTCTAACCTCCCTTTTTGTGGGGAAGGTTATTGAGAAAGTTGTGACGGCGCAATTGGATAACCATTTGACCATCCATAGTTTATACGAACCTCTCCAGTCTGATTTTCGTAAGAGGCATAGCACCGAGACTGCCCTGGTTCGGGGTGCTCAATGATCTCCTGATGGCGAGAGATTGGAGACACCGCTCTATTTTGGTTCTCCTTGATCTGTCATCAGCTTTTGATTCTGTGGATCATGGGGTTTTGCTCAAACGCCTAAGGTCCATTTGTGGACTATCGGGTGTGGTCCTCAGATGGTTTTCATCTTACCTCGAGGGGAGAACGCAGAGAGTGGTCTCGGGTTTGCATTCATCCAGGGCCTTCTCCCTGCCTTGTGGGGTACCTCAGGGCTCGGTGCTTTTCCCCATGTTATTCACAGTATATATGCTACCCCTCGGAGACATTGTAAGACGGTTTGAGCTGAGGTTTCACTGCTATGCTGATGATACCCAGCTTTACCTGTCTTTTGCACCTGACCAGGTTAGTGCTATCTCGGTGCTGAATAACTGCCTCGCTGATATCCAAGACTGGATGAATAAAAGTGGTTTGAAGCTGAATCCGGAAAGACCGAGGTTATGGTGGTGGACCCCGGTCACAGGGTTGAGGGTTTGGGGCGGGGTCCCCCTCCGGATTAATTCTGGGGGTAGACTAGATCCCTACCTCTGAACAGGTGCATAACCTGGGTGTGGAGCTTGACACTGGTCTGACCCTTCATTATCAGGTGTCTGCAATTGTCAAGACTGCATTTTTTCATCTCAGAAACATCGCCAGGATTAGGCACCTGGTTCCACCTTGTAACTTGCCGGTCTTGGTCCACGCCTTCGTGACATCTTGTCTCGATTACTGTAACTCCCTTTACCTAGGACTTTCTGGGGTTGATATCCACCGCTTGCAGCTAGTGCAGAATGCTGCAGCATGTTTGTTGACTGGGGCTTCAAGAAGGTCTCATATTACCATGGTGCTGCGCACTCTGTACTGGCTGCCAATACAGTGGCGGATCACCTTTAAAGTGGGTCTTTTGACCTACAAAGCCCTACACGGTCTTGGTCCTGACTATTTGAAAGAGCTTCTGGTGCCCTACACCCCTCTGAGACAGCTCCGCTTGGCTGATGAGGGGTTGCTGGAGATTCTGAGGGTAAATTTGAAGTCCTCTGGAGCTTGTGTCTTCGGTTTTGCAGCTCCTACCCTTTGGAATTCTCTGCCCTGTCAGCTCCAAGAGAGTATGACAGTGGGAAGTTTTAAAAAGGCCTTAAAGTCCTTTTTATGGGAGAAGGCATTTCCTGTTATGTTGTAATTGGTTATTTTAGCTTGTAATATTTGCTGTGTTGTTTTACTATATGTATTGATTATGCTGGTGTTCTCATGTTTTTATGTACAGCGCCTTGAAAAATTTGAAAGGCTAACTAAATAAATTTTATTATTATTATATTGTGATACATACATTACATCAGCAGCTTCCCCCATACACATAATCAAATCTAAACATACCAATATGGAAGCTGTGATCATTTATCTGCAAGGCGAATAAATATATAAACTGAATCTACTTGCGATCAGGTCTAGTAGGGAACTTATCTTGATCCTAACATTTTATCCCTCCTCCGCCTCCCTCCATACCCTTCATGGTCTGCCTCACCATGGAGCCCTACATATAGCACCAGATGAATGACTTATCCAGAGTACCTCCAGATGTTAACCAGCCAGATGGAGACTATAGCAACATCTCTATCTTTGTATCTGTTAGGTAATTGTATAAGTGGGAATCTCCGCTCCCCCTTATAGATTTGGATTATTTGGAGTGCAGCACATAATAGGTAAAAAGGCCATCAAGGGGCCCCATCTCCTATTGAATTCCTCCTGGCAATTTTACCAAGAAGCAGTATGTCTCTCCAATTCGAGAGCTTGGAGAACTTCTGAATGCCATTCTCTCAATGAAGGGCTAGTTTGGTCTAGCCAGTGTCATGTTATAATGAGTTTAGCTACCACTGAGATTATGGACATAAAGGCTTACGGCACTTTATCATGTCCCTAGGAAAATGGCACAGACAGACAGATCTGCTGAGTAAAGTAAGAGTCCAGGCCCAACATAGGATCAGAGCACCCCAAATTGCTTGCCAGAAGGGGCCACCAGGACACACTCCCATAGAATGTGCTTTAATGTTTGCCCACATCTAATGCAAAGGAGATACCAATCTACCAATCCTGTATAGTCGAGCAGGAGAGAGAGAGAGAAATAAAAGGTAATGTAAGATATGAAATTGAAAAATCGTAACAGTCCTGCTTTACATATATATAAGCGTTGCCATACTTGTTGCCATTACTCATCATCTAAGTTGAGGTCTAACTCATGCCTCCAATAAAAGCATGCTCCCCATGGGCTATTGGGATCATGGTGTTGTAAAAAGTTGTGAAACATAGAAATCAGGTGGGGTTAAATGGCTGTGTCCTTAAGTACCTGGAAAAGGGGATTAGAAGATTCCTGCCATGGGGAGGGGCCCAGGAAGGAGGAGACTGCACCTTGCAGTTGCAGATGTTTAAAGAAATGATAAATGGATATAGAAAACCTTTCCTGAAGCACATTTGCAGGGCTAACTTTCCCAACAGAAATCAAGGATGAGAATGAGACTTTGCCAGGGGCTGGACAAAAGCTTGAGGGAATAGTGTGACTGGCAATTCTAAAATGTGGGTTGCCAAATAAATGTTGAGGCAGATCTTTATATAGTGACAACTTAAGGTGGGAGCAGATCTGACAGAGAGCTTTGAGAGACCACCATACTAGAGAATTCCACAGAAATTAGGGAGTTAAGAGAGTTTGGTGTATATAAGACAACCTATGTCAATGCCCTGAGAGCAGCATAGATGCTGTTTCAGAGAAATCCACAGAGGAATATGTGTCATCTAGGAAACCATCAGTGTTGGCACTCCATCTGAATATTTTACAGCAGTGTATCGCACAATAGTAGAGAAAGAAGTTGGGGATTCACAGACCACACAAATCTTTCTGATGGGTCAATTTGGAATATGCCCTCCTGGCTGCTTTCCCATTCCATAGGAAATCTGAAAGTATGGTTTGTAATCAAAGAAACCATCATTTGGTAAGGTATGGTCTCACCACATTCAGTGGATAAAGTAGCATAGGCAAGATGTTCATCTTTATCATGTTCACACGCCCCATAGTGACAGTGGGAGAGATTTCAATCTCTGTAATTCTGTTTGAATAGTGTGACAAATAGTAGAAAGATTAGGTTTTACCAGGGCAGAAAGAGAATAGAAATCTTGATCCCCAGATAGGTGAGGCGTTGGGTTTCCAGGCAAGGCCTAAGTTCTCCAATCCAATGTTTTGAGACATGTGAGTTAAGAGGCGTGACTTTGGATTTATCCAGATTTAATTTATATCCTGCCACTTGAGAGAACTTATCTATAATGCCCATGGCTGCTGATATAGAAGTATGAGGGTTCTCCAGATGCAGTGGTTCTCCAGATGCAGTAATAGATGATCTGCATAGGCCAACAGCTAGTACCTGTCATTGCCTATTTGGATGCCCAGAACCTCTTGACTATTCTGAAGAGAGTGGATGAGGGGTTCCAGATATAGATTAAAGAAAAGCGAAGGACACCCTTGCCTGGTACCCGTGACAATGGGAAAGGGGAAAGAATTCCATTGCAGCGGGCTCTAGCCTTGGGCTGAAGATAGATAACCTTAAGCCAGAGGGAAAGCCACATCTTTGCAACATAGCAAACATAAAGTTGTCTTGCTGCATCATCGAATTAAGGATGGCGTTTGATAGTGTAACTTGAGGACTTTGGCGTGGGACCTCTGTTCTTCTAAAATCTGGTGCAAGGTCCCTGGTGTACTCAAGTTTGCTGCAGGAAGTGGTTCACTACAAAATCGACAATTTAAATTGGCTTTTGAAAATTGAGCCCAGGAGTTCCAACTTTTGTACCAGGTCATATGATGTGCTGAACTTGGACAATATGCAACGAAAAAAGATGCTTTTGAAAAATATTGACATTTATAATGGAATTGCAAATTCTTCCAAGTAATAGGTTACAAAGAATTTGTTTTGAAGAACAGTTAGATTATTTTGACAAGGGATTTATTTTCTCATATATGGAGTTTGTTAAACAAAAAATGTTTCCATTAAAATGAGGTAATATTCTAACAGACATTTGCTGAATTTCAAGATTGGAACTTACAAAACAAATTAAACAAAACTGTAGGAGAATGGCTATGATTCAAGACTGATAAAAAATGAATGCCTCCAAAATCCATTTACTTTACAAAAATAACAAGTTATATCATAGCAGAGAACATTATCTATCAATATTGACAGATAAAAAGCAAGAAACAGATACACTACTTTCTGGCTAGAAGTATTCAAAAGTAACTTTCTTCATTATAAACAACACAGAATAGATACACCATTTCCATTTTGCAATTGTGGGTCAGGAGACGTTGATGACAGGGAGCATGTATTGTTTAAAAAAGAAAACAAGAGAACTTTGGGTCAGGGACATGCTGGGGAATGTGTTCCTACTTCATCTTTGCTGAATGTTATGCTTTTTTCACATGACCTTCACATTATGAAAAGTATGTTACAGTTTCTACTCTCATTGACTAGAGTTTAGCCCAACTGGGGAGTAATCCTACAAAATGTATTGGAATTGGAAGGCTGTACAGCATTTTATACTTCCCGTAAACTTATCTTCAAGGAATAAGGGAGCAAATGAACTACCACGAACAATAGAATATAACTACCACATTATAATTATCAAATTTAACTGGTATAATCAGTTTAACAGTACAATATCCTGAGGGTTTAACTGTGTTACCTTTTATATCTGAATCCTGCATTACAGTGGAATTGCAGAGAGAAGATAGTTTTGTGTTGAAGCAATTAGAGATACATGACAAGTATGATAGCACCAATGAGTATGTTTTGAATAGATTTCTAAAATATTTGACATTAAGAATATTTTAATGTGTGTTGTAATTGTTCTAAAAGCCTCAGCTTAAATGAGAATAATTACAGTGAAAACTGGAGAGAATGTAATAAGTGTGCTGCATAATGGGAGAGAACACAAGATGAATCTTTCTAGGGTTCACTAGGGACCATTGTTCCTATCTGGTAATGAGATTACAAGTGACAATACACCTACCTGGAGTCTAGGTACCCAGCCATGAACCCACCGGTGTCCTGTTTAAATTCATCAATTAGAAGAATTAGCCAAAGTGATTCCCATTGAATTATCTCTCTCTCTTCTCTCTCTCTTGTGGCTGTGAACATGAAGACAGTCTTTTTGTCATAAGTACATGTTTGGTTAGCTACAGAAGCCAAAATAAATACAGCATAATTAATTTTTCAGATGAGAATGAATATATTATAGGATATCATTGTCTATAATTACATGGACTGGATACAAACAGAATGTACATGTCTGTAATCTGATATTATATTGATTAAGCAATTATTTCAGCTTTATGCAAGTTAAATTTCACAAAGTCATCAGAGAGCCATGAATCTAGCATCTCTTCTCTTCATGGATTTTATTGAAGAGGTGGATCAGGACTTGTGTCACCTCCTCCTTACAAGATTTGTAAAATTCAGCAACAAATCTATCTGGCCCCAGAGACTTATTGTTATTCAGTGTTGTATTTACTTCAATTATCTCATCAGCTGAAAACAGTTGCTTTTATTGGACCAGTTAAGCATGATCAAGGAAAGGCTAAGAAATGTGATCATATTCAGGAAGGCATTACCAGTCACCGGCTCTCCTGTTCACTCCCTTTGGTGTACAGCTGAGTATAACATTTGTCAAATTCCTCCACCAATGCCCCGGATGTAGAGGCCCACATTTGCTGGTCTGCTACCTTTCTAATTTTAGGAATAAAATGTTCTGCTACTTGCTCGAGCAGCGTAAAGGTAAGCAGTCTGCTTGTCTTGCTGCCTTGCTCATAATATTTCTGATTAATAAAACAAAGTTGGCTTTCAACTATACTTTTCAAGGCTTTGTCCAGCTTCTGTCTAGTCTCCTTTATTTTATTTAAAGTCTTGTGGCCTAATTCTCAAAGAGGGTTTAGAAAGACACAAGGTGCACTAGGCAGCAGCTTGCATTGAAGCCCCATGTGCCAGGGACCCTGAACTTGATTCAGGTACAGGAGGGTTCCTGATGGCTAAGTCCCCACACATGTGTAGATTGGAACCCTGCAGCAAACCACTGGTGCACTGCACATTTTTCCGCAAGCCACCTGGGACAAACACAGGTCCCCCAGCCCACCAGATAATGGGCATAGTAACCCACCCTGGTGGTCCAGTGACACCCCACGATGTGCTGCGCAATAGGTGCCCAGCCTCGGAGGGGAGAGGTGGGATGTGCCAGGCACCTGGTATCAGTTGGGACTGGCTGAGGGAAGCGGTGGGCACCACATGCTGGGGCATGGGGAGGCACTGCACCACCATAAGGTGGCTCCGAAGTAGCACTGATGGGGCGGGCATTGGGGCGGGCATCGGTACTGGGAAGGGTGCCAGTGGGCCACTAGGACAGGGGCCAGATGCTACGTGCTAGGGGGCCACAGGGGTTTGGTGGGTGGACTGACACAAATGGCGTGACACACACAGGCATGTCACCCAGGGGAGAATGTCTAAGTCCCCTTTGACCAGCCAAGGCTGGTCTAAGGGCACCTAGAATTTCTCCCACAGGGTGATGTCTGTGAATAGCAGGCTGCAACTTGCATCAGACTCAGTCCCCCTAGCACCGTGCCGCAGTGCATTGCAGGGCGCAGGGCTGGCGCAAGCCCTGTTTGGGGCAGGTGGCCTGTGGTCACTGCAGACCACCTTTGTGAATCATGTGCAGGGCAGCCCTGGACACAATGTGCACCTTGCACCATATCTGTTTGCTGCAGGCACCCTGTGTCAAATGCAGGGCTTTGAGAATCGGGCCCTTTGTTTCTAGACCATTTATGTTTTGCTTATAGAGCTGCCAGTTCCACTAATAGCATAGTCTAAGTCAGGAGGAGGATTTTTTTTCTGATATGAGGCATAGGATATTAACTTCCTCAGAAGACTGTCTTCAGTCCAACTCAAATGTATTTTATTGCTTGTGTCCTCTTCTCTATTTATGCTTGGATAATGTCCTGTCTTATCCATGAGGCAGGCCGCTAATGTCTCATCTAGACGCTATACAGAGTCATGGTGTTTTTGCCCTACCTGTACTTTTAATTGTATGAGGGCATGATCAGAAAGCATTTTAGGGAAGAGTTCTTTCTCTAGTACCAGGTTTAAGTGGGGTTTGGAAATGCAGAAGTAATGTAAACTGTTATTGTGACCTCAGGCCACCTGCCCCAAACAGGGCTTGCAGCCAGCCCTGCGCCCTGCAATGCACTGCAGCACGGTGCTAGAGGGACTGAGTCTAACGCAAGCTGCAGCCTGCTATTCACAGACATCACCTCATTGGAGAAATTCTAAGTGCCCTTAGACCAGTCTGGGTTATTGTGGGGGAAACATTCATGTAATCTTTCACCTGTGGGTTACCTCCTTGTACAGGTCCACCAGACCCTCTTCCTGTCTGAGACTGATCAGAGTGGACACTGCCTTGGATTTAGGGGCTAGGTATCTGGTAGTGCAGTCTAGCCATGGGTCCTTTACCATGTTCTAGTCTCCTCTACCAGGATGATCCCTCGTGGTAGGCCCATAAGCATGTGACATACTCTGGTGAAAAAATCTGCTGTGGGGGTGGGGTAGGGGTGTAAACCTTATCAAGGCATACCAGTAAACCATTCCATTCAAATGATATCACCATTATTCTCCTTCCCTCCCTTCCTCCCTCCCCCCTCAGAGTAAAAGTCCAGGTTTTCAGATGGAGCCTCCATCTGAGGAAAATTGCTACCCCTGTTTTTTTTGTTTGTTTGTTTTTGCCAGAAAGGTATGAAGAAGCAAAGACTTGCCCCACGCTTATCCATTTCAACTTTTGATGTTCTAAATTGGAAAAGTGTGATTCTTGTAACATAGAAATATAGAAACATAGAAACATAGAATTTGATGGCATTTAAGGACTGCTGGCCCATCTAGTCTGCCCATTTCCCTACCTAATGAATAAGCTGAAGATCCTAGTTAACCAACAGCCTACTTCCTCCTACCCCCCACTAGAATTGCTTTATGTCTGTCCGATGCATTCTTGAATTCCCCCACTGTTTTTGACTATACGACCTCCTCAGGAAGGCCGTTCCATGCATCTACAACCCTCTCTGTGAAGAAATACTTCCTCACATACCTCTAAGCCATCCCCCCCCTCTATATTCAAATTGTGACCCCTTGTTCTTGCACTTCTCTTTTTCTGAAAGATGCTACCCTCTTGGACTTTGTTGATTCCCTTGAGGTATTTGAAAGTTTCTATCATGTCCCCTCTCTCTCTCCTTTCCTCGAGACTATACATCTTAAGCTCCTTTAGTCTTTCTTCATATGCCTTCTGGTGCAGAAACTGCACCATTTTGGTTGCCCTCCTCTGGATAGCCTCCACCCTGTCTATGTCTTTGAGGAGATGGGGTCTCCAGAACTGAACACAGTACTCCAGATATGATCTCACCAACTGTCTGTACAGAAGGCCATAAATGTCATGTTTTTTACTGGTGATGCCTCTCCCTGTGCACCCCAATATCCCCCCAGCCCTCCTTACTGCCTTCTCACATTGCTGGCCCACCTTTATGTCATCTGATATGACTACCCCAGGTCCCTTTCCATTTTGTTGTCAGTATCTCACCAACCATTGTGTAATCTTCCTCTGGGTTTTTGTTTCCCAGGTGCATTACTGTGTACTTCTTTGCATTAAATCTAAGCTGCCATTCATTTGAGCATTCCTCCAACCTTGCCATGTCCCTTTTCATCCTTTCCACCCCACCTTGTGTATCAACCCTGTTGCAGATCTTTGTGTCATCTGCAAAGAGACCTACTTTCCCTTCCAGTCCCTCTGCAATGTAACTTATAAAGACATTAATAAGGACTGGCCCCAGTACTGAACCCTGCAGTACCCCACTAGTAACCCCCCTTTCTTCACTGTGGACTCCACTTACTATTACCCGCAGTGTCCTGTTGTCAAGACAGTGTTTTACCCAGGCTACCACCCTGGGACCCACTCCCAGGCTGGCTAATTTGTTTATTAATTTTTTGTGCAGGACTGTGTCAAATGCCTTGCTAAAGTCTAGGTATGCCATGTCCACAGCCCCTCCCTGGTCTACTACTTTGGTTACCCAGTCAAAGAAATCAATTAGATTTGTCTGACTTGACCTTCCTGCTGTGAATCCATGCTGCCTTGGGTCCTGTGCCCCACTGGCCTCTAGGTACTCAATAATTCTTTCCTTCAGAAGTGATTCCATCATTTTCCCTTTCACAGAGGTCAAACTGACAGGTCTGTAGTTTTCTGCCTCTGTCTTGCTCCCACTTTTGTGAATGGGATCACATCCACCCTTCTCCAGTCCTCAGGTACCACACCATCCTCCCATGATTTATTAAAAAGATTAGTCAGTGGTGTTGCTAGTTCTTGCCTTAGTTCTTTTAGAATTCTGGGGTAAATCCCATCAGACCTCATTGCTTTATCCATCTTCAGTTTCAAGAGTTCTTTCAGAACCCTTTCTTCTGTGAAAGGACTAATATCAACCTCCCTATCCAGAGTTCTTCTATTGACTTGATTAGGTATATCCCCCTGCTTCTCCATTGTGAATACTGAGCAGAAGTATTCGTTCAGTATCCCCACTTTTTCACTGTCAGTCTCTGCCCAACCACCTTCCTCTTTATTCAGCCTCAGTATCCCTGCCTTAGTCTTTCTTTGCTCCATAATGTACCTATAAAAGGTTTTATCCCCCTTCTTAACTGAATTGGCTATCTTTTCCTCAGTTTGGGCCTTTGCTATTCTGACTATGCTCCCTGCTACCTTCTACTTTAACTGGTACAGTTCTCTGTCCTGCTCCTTCTATGTTTCTTTATACTTCCTGAATGCTATCTTTTTCTCCCTAACATTTTCCTCCACTTCTTTTGAGAATCATAGTGTTTTTTTCTTTAGTTTTGTTTTATTTGCTTCACACAAAGGCTTGTTGCCTCTGTGATGGCAGTTTTGATGTTTCTCCATTGTTGCTGTACCCCACCTTCTTGCCTGTTTGCTAGTGCTTTTCTGACTCTACAGCTAAGTTTATTGTGAACCAAACTGTTTGGTGGTCGCTTGTTCCCAGATGGCTACCCACTTAAAGATCAAATATCCTCTCTCCATCCCCATTTGAGAGTACCAGGTCTAAGATTGCTCCCTCCAGAGTGGGTTCCAAAACTAGCTGCCTGAGGTATACCCCCTGTAGGGCATCGAGAATGGCCCTGCTCTTGGATGTGGCTGCAGCAAAGGCACTCATGTTAACATCTGGCATATTCAGGTCCCCCATCAGCAATACCTGCCCTTTCTCTGCCATCTTAAGGATGCCTTCTATCATTTCCTTGCCATTTCCTCCACTTGAGATGGGGGTCTGTATGCAACCCATGTGCGGATTGTGGTGGGGACCAAATCAAGTTACGCTTAACCTGCTACAGGAGAATCCTGGCTGTTTTCACCTCTGATGAAATACCCTTAACATTATAAGAGATCACATTCAAACTCCCCATATCAAAATGTAAAGACAGCTCACAATATGGCCCTCACTTCTGAGCAGCGTGTCCAGACTGCCATGGCATGCTCTGCTGCTCTGGGAAATCATACCCCTGGAGCTGCAAAATGACTCCTAACCTGAATTATAATCTGCACATTGGTTAAGTGTGGCAGACAATCATATAGAACCCCCAAAAAAAGCAACAAACTAGGAGACAACAAGCCCAACAAGCCTCTCATGAGGTGCACTAGCATGCGAACATGTCTACCACAGGGAGACAAGGAGAGATCTTCCCTCCAATTGGTTACAGACCAATCAGAGATACAGTGCCACAACCTGGCTCCAGGAGTTCCATCCCTCCACTTTCTGCACCCTCTCCATTGATATGCACCCTCACTACTGTGTGGGTAAATAGGACTTCTTCTGAGGCCACCGTTCCCAGTCCCCCACCCCAACTCCCAACAAAAATTAACAGCATAACCTGGATTTACCCAATATAACCACAATCGGAGGAAGTTACCTCAACGAACATGTTAACACTTGCAACATATAGAATAATACATGGAGTAGTATGTACAATGAGAATTTTATTCACACCTGAGGTGTTGAATACTACATAAACCCTGAGAGTGAATCCTAAGGGGTTTATAAAAGCTTCTCACACTGGGCATGTATAAAATTTGAGTTTACACATCACCCCATGTATTGTTTTGTGTAATTTCTGGGTGTCACTTATTTTTCACCTTGAGGATTTCATTTTGTGCTTAGAAAATATGTGTCCACTAGATGGTGCTGCTGTGCATAGCAAACAGCTGAAGAAAGAACATTTTTTGGGGGGTTTTCTCTTTGTTTTTTTTAATATTAGAGTTCCAGTAGTAGGACTAGTTATGGCAGCTGAGGGTAGAGCTGTGCAGTGAGGCCAAGATGGAGCTTCACAGAGCCACAGTTTTCAGTAAATGTTTTTTTTTATTGTGTGATCCGGAATCATGTAACAGCTACTAAAAAGATAGGTACCATCTTTTGTGACAGTTTTATTGGAGATGCATTTAGTTCATCTGACAGTAGAGTTGTTCTTCAGTTCATGCTAGGGTCAAACTGTACAGATTAAAAAAGTAGACTTAGAAGCATGACAAGATTCAGCATGGTGCATATGCCTGCAGTCAGGGAAAATCAGTGTATGTTCACTGTTATAACCAGCTGGTTATAACTGCAAATTCTTACTAGAGATGTGCCGAAGTTTTAATTTGCCATCGAAGTTGCTGCGAAGTGGCCAAAATTCGCATCTGCTGAGTTTTGCAAAGTTTTCCCAACCTTAAGCAATAACTTCCACTTTTCCCAAAATTGTAAAGTTTTCCATGCAAACTGCAGAATTCCACCATGAAGTGTGGAATTCTGCCATTTGTGGGCAAAAGTCCATACTTTGCAGGCAGAATTCTGCCATTCGCTGAGACATCCCGTACTTCACAGATCGATTTGCAGTTCGCGAATTGCACTAAATTCACAGATTAACTCATGGAGCAAATTCAGTCAACTTCAACTATTTCTAATTATAATAGGGTTTCGCTATGGGAAAAAACAGGACCCAGTTATTTTAAAACTTTAAACTGATGAACTGAACAGCACATAAGGGGAGCCAAATCAGTGCCACCCTTTATAGGCAGTGACAGCACACTCCCCAAGTGGGGAGACAGAGGCTCCCCACTCCTTTTGTCTCTGTCTGATGAGTAGGCATTACACCATTATACCATTAGTGGTGCTCTTAAATGAAAGCTAGATAGAGTCTTTGCCTGCAGAACAGAGTCTGGCTGCAGCAGTCCCTCCTGTGTTCATCAGTTAGTTAAAGATCAGTATTGAGCCAGGAAGATGTGTGGCCTCCTCGGGCTATGCAAGAAAATGGCAGGAATTCCATAAACTATTCCCCATAACATAACTGTCACAGGCAGCTCAGCAGACCTTTCCCTTCCCTTCCCTCCCCCACCCACACAAGATGCAACCAAAGACAAGTCATTTAAAATCTGTCATAGTGACTGTGATGAAGGTGTACCAGCCCTTTTACCTGCGATTACAGTTTCAATTCCTGAACACCAGAGAACCACCCTCAGGAGTGCTCAAAATGGTCTCACCGCCATACAGCCATTCAGTCACTCAAGCAGAACAAGTTCTTGATGATCTCAAGTGTTCCCTCTCAGCCATCCTTTTCCACAGGAATGCTCCCAAATACTTTTTTGATGTCAGCCAGGAACTGCTTCGATGGAATGCATGTTTGAGAATGCAGCTTCCCTTTCTAGCTCCTGGCTACCTGCCATGCTGTATGCTGAAGCTCCTTCTTGTATTCTTCTAAGGGCAGCTCTGGCAACATTATGCCTAGTTTCAGAAAGGTCTTTTGTGCTTGTAAAAGATTATCATACACCTTTACCCCAGACTCTAGGTATATTAACAGCTTGGCGGAATAACATATCTGTGTTATTATTTGTTTGTTCTTTGGTTGTTCAATGTGCCTTGGACCATTTTCTTTTTGTTAAACATCTCTGTAGGGTAATCCTGATCCATATAGATACTTTTCCCATCATAATTTAAGTCTTTTTCCCCTAGACAGCTTACAAAATGCGATCCTTCATGAGCAACTTCAGAAAAATGGATCTGGTGGGCTTATCAGCATGGGGCTTTTGTCCAAGAGCTCTTTGGGCCCTTTCTATCTCCGTCAGTTCTTCTTTCCCCAGGCCCAGCTTCTCTGCAAACTTTAAGAGCAGGAAAGTATGTAAGTCCATTCCCTCCACATTTGTAGATATACCATAGATCTGGATGTTTCTCCTCATTGCCCTGGCTTCTGCATCCTTGGCCCAGTGAGTCAGCTCCCATTCCCTTTGGCAAACAAACATGAGAGGGCAGCCTATGCATGCTGTCTCCTTTCACAGCTTGTTGATTACCCCCTCAACCTGCATGGTTCAATGCTTCAGTTGTTTTAAAGTATTTGCGAATCTCCACCACATTGGTGTTCTTTGTAGCATTTTTATAATGCTGCCTACATTTAGTCTTCCAGATGCTTATGAGCTTGGGTGGCTATCTTCCTCCTCTGCTCCTAAACACAGCATAAAAAAAAAACTATCAGAGGCCGTCAAGAGACAGACACTTGGGCTGCAGCATCTGGTGCTGACTCAAGTGCATTTGTGCTTTGCCAACAACTGTTCCTCATTCCTCGATGACAACATATTCATCACAGCACAACTATGCTAAATTATAAATGTTCTCTTAAATTCACAGAGGATTGAGGTGGAATTCACGGGCGGGGTGGAGGGGAGACCAGCACTCCAGCTCAAGTATCTGGACCCATGTGTGGCATCACCAAAAGTCTCTTAAAAATGTTAAAGTGTTTCTTGAAGGTGGCATTTGTATGGTGTATGTGAAACACAGTGCAGCTCAACTATCTACCACATTGAATGTCTGATCGCAGGGCTTGCCTTCACTTCACAAACGCCATACAGAACCAGGTATAACTTGAGTCTGTTGTGATATATATCATACAATTATGTGTACATGTTCTCCAATGTGTCCCCTACAGTGCATTTAAACCCCAGGTTTTAAAACAAACATTAAAGTGGATTTTGAGTGTGTATCTGTGGTGTATGTGAAGCAGAGTGCAGCTTGACTGTTTGACACCCTGAATGTCAGTTATATCATAGTAGAGTACAGTATCTATCAGTATTGACAGATAAAAAGCAATAAACAGATATACTACTTTCTGGCTAGAAATATTCAAAGTAACTTTCTTCATTATAAACAACACAGAATAGATACACCATTTCCATTTTACAATTGTGGGTCAGGAGACATTGATGACAGGGAGCATATATTGTTAACAAAAAGAACAACAAAGAGAACTTTGGTTCAGGGACATACTGGGGAATGTGTTTGTTCCTACTTCATCTTTGCTGAATGTTATGCTTTTTTCAAATGATCTTCACATTATACAAAGTTTGTTACAGTTTCTACTCTTATTGACTAGAGTTTAGCCCAACTGGGGTGCAATCCTACAAAATGTATTGGAATTGGACGAATGTACAGCATTTTATACTTCCCATAAACTTAGCTTCAAGGAATAAGTGAGCAAATGAACTACCAAGAACAGTGGAATATGACTGCCACATTATAATGATCAAATTTAACTGGTATAATCAGTTTAACAGTACAATATCCTGAGGGTTTAACTGTGTTACCTTTTATATCTGAATCCTGCATTACAGCGGAATTGCAGAGAGAAGATAGTTTTGTATTGATGCAATTAGAGATACATGACAAGTATGATAACACTAATGAGTATGTTTTGAATAGATTTCTAAAATATTTGACATTAAGAATATTTTAATGTGTGTTGTAATTGTTCTAAAAGCCTCAGCTTAAATGAGAATAATTACAGTGAAAACTGGAGAGAATGTAATAAGTGTGCTGCATAGTGGGAGACAACACAAGATGAATCTTTCTAGGGTTCACTAGGGACCATTGTTCCTATCTGGTAATGAGATTACAAGTGACAATACACCTACCTGGAGTCTAGGTACCCAGCCATGAACCCACTGGTGTCCTGTTTAAATTCATCAATTAGAAGAATTAGCCAAAGTGATTCCCACTGAATTATCTCTCTCTCTTCTCTCTCTCTTGTGGCTGTGAACATGAAGACAGTCTTTTTGTCATAAGTACATGTTTGGTTAGCTACAGAAGCCAAAATAAATGTAGCATAATTACATTTTTAGATGAGAATGAATATATTATAGGTTATCGTTGTCTATAATTACATGGACTGGATACAAACAGAATGTACATGTCTTTAATCTAATATTATATTGATTAAGCAATTATTTTAGCTTTATGCAAGTTAAATTTCACCAAGTCATCACAGAGCCATGAATCTAGCATCTCTCCTCTTCATGGATTTTATTGAAGAGGCGGATCAGGACTGGTGTCACTTCCTCCTTACAAGATTTGTATAATTCATCAACAAATCTATCTGGCCCCAGAGACTTATTGTTATTCAGTGTTTTATTTACTTCAATTATCTCATCAGCAGAAAACAGTTGCTTTTATTGGACCAGTTCAGCATGATCTAGGGAAGGCTAAGAAAGGTGATCATATTCAGGAAGGCATTACCAGTCACCGGCTCTCCTGTTCTCTCCCTTTGGTGTACAGCTGAGTATAATGGTTGAAAAAATGGTGTGGAGCACAGGGGTTTGGCTTTATTGGGGACTGGGGTTCCACCTGGAGGGACACCAGCCTGTACTGGCAGGATGGTCTGCATCTGTCCAGGAAGGGAACAAGTCTTTTGAGCAATCAGTTTAAATGCTTCATTGGCAAGCTTTTAAACTAGTCAAGGGAGGCACTGATAAGCAGCAGGAAAATCCAGCCTCTCCTACAAACAGGGTATTAATAGAGAAAAGACCGAGGTAGACAGGTCAGTGGGGATGCTGCAAAAGAAGGTAAAGCCATCAAAAATGGAGAGCAATGAGTACCAATGCCCATAGTCTGAGTAACAAGCTTCCTGAATTAGTGGCCTTGATGGAGGAGGAACATCTGGATATCGTGGCAGTCACAGAAACATGGTATACACAAACCATGACTGGGACATAAACATACCAGGATACACTATCTAAAGGAGGGACAGGGAGGGTAAAGAGGAGGAGGAGGAGTAGCTCTTTACATAAGAGAAGGAATCAAAGCAACAGAACAAAAGGAAAACAGGGAGGAGAAGAAGCACTGTGGGTAAATTTGGAGACCAACAATGGCACCACAATCCTTTGGGGTTGTATACAGACCCTTCTCAGGGGAGAAATGGACAAGGAAATGATAGAAAGAATACTTAGAATGGCAGAAAAGGGGAGATATTGCTGATGGGTGATCTGAATATGCCAGATGTTAACTGGAGTGCAGTTGCAGCAGCCACTTCAAAGGGGGTTATTCTAGATGCCCTACAGTGGGCATGCCTTAGACAACTAGTATTGGAGCCCACCTGAGAGGAGCAATCTTAGACCTGGTTCTCTCAAATGGAGATGAAGAGAGGATCACAGATGTAGAAGTGGGTAGCCATCTGGGAACTAGCGACCATCGAACAGTATGGTTCACAATAAACACAGCAATAGAGTCAAGCCATACAAAGGCAAAAGTACTGGACTTTAGGAGGGCTGACTTGCCAAATGGGTGAGTGCCTAAGGAATGCACAGTGCAAATGGGCAGGAAGGAGGGGTGGAAGAACAATGGGAATAATAAAACTGCCATCACAGAGGTAACAAGCCTTTGTAGAAGCAAATAAACAAAATGAAACAATGTAAGAAACCACTATGGTTCTCAAAGGAAGTGGCAGTGAAGGTTCAAGAGAAAAGAAAGCATTCAGGAAGTACAAGAATCACAGAAGGAGCAGGACAGAGAACTGTATCAGTTAAAGCAAAAGAAGCTGGGAAGGCAGTCAGAACAGCAAAGGCCCAAACCACAGAAAAGATAGCCAACTCAGTTAAGAAGGGGGATAAACCCTTTTATAGGTACATCAGGGAATGAAGGAAGACCAAGGGAGGGTTAGTGAGGCTTAATAAAGAGGAGGGAGGGTGGGCAGAGGGTGACTGCGAAAAGGCAGAGATACTAAACAAATATTTTTGCTCAGTATTTACAAAGGAAGTGGGGGAGGTACCCAAAACAAACAGTAGAAACACTCTAGATACAGAAGTTGATACCAGCCCATTTACAGAAGAAAGGGTTCTGAAAGAACTCTTAAAACTGAAGGTGGACAAAGCAATGGGGCCTGATGGGATTCATCCCAGAATTCTAAAGAACTAAGGGTAGAACTAGTGACACCACTGACTACCCTCTTTAACAAATCATGGGAGGATGGGTGGTACCAAGGACTGGAGAAGGGCAGATGTGATTCCTTCACAAAAGTGGGAGCAAGGCAGAAGCAGAAAACTACAGACCTGTTAGTTTAACCTCAGTGGTAGGGAAAATGATGGAATCACTTCTGAAGGAAAGAATTGTTGAGTATCTAGAGGCCAGAGGGGCTCAGGACCCAAGCAGCATGGATTCACAGCGGAAGGTCATGCCAGACAAATCTGATAGATTTCTTTGACTGGGTGACCAAAGTAGTAGATCAGGGAGGGCTGTGACATGGCCTACCAGACTTTAGCAAGGCATTTGACACAGTCCCACACAAAAGATTAATATGCAAGTTAGCCAGCCTGGGAGTGAGTCCCAAGATGACAGCCTGGGTAAAGAATTGACTGGAGAATAGGACACAGAGAGTAATAGTAAATGGAGTCCACTCTGAAGAAAGGGGGGTTACTAGTGGGGTACCGCAGGGTTCAGTATTAGGACTGGTCCTCTTCAATGTCTTTATAAGCGACATTGCAGAGGGACTGGGAGGAAAAGTATGTCTCTTTGCAGATGACACAAAGATCTGTAACAGAGTTGATGCCCAAGGTGGGGTGGAAAGGATGAGAAGGGACTTGGCAAGGTTAGAGGAATGGTCAAATGTATGGCAGCTTAAATTCAATGCTAAGAAGTGCAAGGTAATACACCTGGGAAACAAAAACCCATGGGAAGAGTACACAATGGGGGGTGAGATACTAACAACAACAAAAGTGGAAAGGGACCTGGGGGTAGTCATATCAGATGACCTAAAGCTGGGCAAGCAATGTGAGAGGGCAGCAAGGAGGGCTGGGGGATACTGGGATGCATAGGGAGAGGCATCACCAGTAGAAAACAGGAAGTTATTATCCCTCTGTACAGACAGTTGGTGAGACCCCATCTGGAGTACTACGTGCAGTTCTGGAGACCCAATCTCCTCAAAGACATAGACAGGATGGAGGCTGTCCAGAGGAGGCTAACTAAAATGGTGCAGGGTCTGCACCGGAAGACATATGAAGAGAGACTTAAGGAGCTGAATATGTATAGCCTCGAGGAAAGGAGGGAGAGGGGGGACATGATAGAAACTTTCAAGTACCTCAAGGGAATCAACAAAGTCCAAGAGGGTAGCATCTTTCAAAAAAAGAGGTGTGCAAGAACAAGGGGGCACAATATGAAGATAGAAGGGAGGCGGCTCAGAGGTAATTTAAGGAAGTATTTTTTCACAGAGAGGGTTGTGGATGCATGGAACAGCCTTCCGGAGGAGGTTGTGGAGTCAAAAACAGTGGTGGAATTCAAGCATGCATGGGACAGTCATAAGGCAATTCTAGGGGGTGGGGGTAGGAAGAAGTAGGCTGCTGGTTAACTAGGATCTGCAGCTTATCCATTAGGTAGGGAAATGGGCAGACTGGGTGGGCCAAGTGGTCCTTATCTGCTGTCAAAATCTATGTTTCTATAAAATTTGCCAAATTCCTCCACCAATGCCCTGGATGTGGAGGCCCACATTTGCTGGTCTGCTGCCTTTCTAATTTTAGGAATAAAATGTTCTGCTGCTTGCTTGAGCAGCCTAAAGGCAAGCAGTCTGCTTGCCTTGCTGCCTTGCTCATACTATTTCTGATTAATAAAACAAAGCTGGCTTTTAACTATCCTTGTCAAAGCTTTATTCAGCTTCTGCCTAGTCTCCATTATTTTATTTAAAGTCTTGGTGCCCAATTCTCAAAGAGGTCTTAGAAAGACACAAGCTGCACCAGTCAGCAGTTTGCATCAAAGCCCTATGCGCCGGGACCCTGCACCTGATTCAGGTACAGGAGGGTTCCCGATGGCTAAGTCCCCACACATGCGTCGACCATAACTCTGCGGCAAACCACTGGTGCACCACACAGTTCCACCGCAGGCCTCCTGGGAAAAACACAGGTCCCCCAGCCCACCAGGTAATGGGCATGGTAACCCACCCTGGTGGTCCAGTGACACCCCACCATGCACTGTGCAATAGGTGCCAGGCCTCCGAGGGGAGAGGTGGGATGTGCCAGGCGCCTGGTATCGGTCGGGACTGGCTGAGTGAGGAGGTTCATACTAAGGTTGCAAAGACAGTCTAGAAGTCTTAAAAGCCCATTTAAAGACTGTCCCCACAATTCAGTGGAGGTAACAGAAGTAACCAACTGTCATATGTTTATCCAACCTACTCTTGAAAATGGTGAATGATTCTGCCTGCACAACACATGCCGGTAGCTTATTCCAATATTCTATGGCCCTACATTCAAATCCATATTTTCTTAAATTTGTTCTGTACCTTTCACTCACTAACTGTTTATCATGTTTTCTCCAGTTAAAGATTTTTACCCTAAAGTGCAAACCCAAAACTTTATAAAGGAATAATAAGTCACCCCTTATCCTTCTTTTAGAAATGGACCATAGTCTCATTGATTTTAATCTATTTACATATGGTAGAGTCTTCTGGCCTGATATCATTTTAGTTAGAATCCTTCGAGAACGTTCCAACAGAACCCTATCCTTTTTCAAACAAGGACTCCAAAGTGAGGAGCAATAATCCAAAATAGGTCTTACATATGATTTATACACTTTAGTAAGCACTTCTGCATTCCTAGTATGAAAACATCTTCTAATACAATTTACCAAGTACATAGATCTATTTGCTGTAATTCTACAATGTGTTTCAAATTTCATATCCTGTTGGATATGTATACCAAGATCTTTCTCACAAATAGACCTAATTTTACTATTCTGAATGTAATAGTCCTGTTTTATATTACTCTTTCCCATGTTCAACATTATACTTTTATTGGTATTAAAGCTCATAAGCTTCTTTTTGGCTCACCCCTCAATGTCTAATAAATCCTGTCCAAACCTCAATCTATTTTCAAAAGTATCCACTACCCCCCTACTTTAACATTGTCTGCAAATTTAACTAGTTTATTTTCACTATTTAGTTTCAGATCACTTATAAATATATGAAACAATAGTGGTCCCATCATCAAACCCTGCGGCACCTCACTGTCCACCCTCACTGCCTCTGATAAATATCCTTGAACTCTCACCCTCTGGGTCCTATCCACCAACCAATACTCAATCCATCTAATCAATCCTTCATTCACTCTCATGTCTAATAACTTCGATAACAGCAATACATGAGGGACTTTATCAAAGGCCCCACTGAAATCTAGCATAACCACTTCTAAATTCTTCCCCTGATCCAACGTCCTAGTGACCCAATCATAAAAATAGACCATATTGGTTTCACATGGTCTACTTTTTACAAAACCATGTTGGCTGTTATCTACCAATCCTTTCTCTTCCGTAAAGTTCTTTAGTTCATCACTCAAAATCCCTTCAACTATTTTACTGATCACCGAAATTAGACTTACTGGTTGATAGTTTGATGCAATGCTTCTATCTCCTTTTTTATAAATTGGCACCACATGGGACAGTCTCCAATCAGTTGGTACATATCCCTCAGCTAGTGATTTTTGACCAATCATTGTAATAATTGGTGCCAATTCCACCTCAAGTTCCTTAATGAACCTTGGCTGAAAACCATTAGGACCAGCAGCCCTATCCACCTTTAGTGATCTTATCGTCCCAACTCCTTAATCCTCTGTTATTAATCCCTCAGCATTTGATTTTTCCATCCTTTCTTTAATCACTTTTTTATTATCTTTTCCCTTGGTGAAGGCCTTACTAAAACACATGTTAAATTCCTCGGTGAGTAGTATAGGATCACTACTCAACTCTCCCCTCACAACCAGTGGTCCCACAGATCGACTCTCTCCCTTTTTTTTTGTTTACATAGGAAAAGAATCCTTTTACATCATTTTTTGTCATGGCCAATCTAAACTCTGCTTGTTTCTTTGCTTTCTGTATTTCTTTTTTCATCTGTTTTACTATGTGTTTGTATCTTAAAATATTAGCTACTGTACTGGAATATTAATTCCTAGGATATTTTTATTTAACCAAATGGGCTTCTTTCCTCTATTATCATATACTGTTTTCTTAGGTATAAATTTGTCAATCAAATTATTTATTTAATTAACAAACAGATCGCAAGCATCTTGAGTAGTCAGGTCCTTTATCATACTCTCCCAATTATATTGTAATAATGACTGTTTAATAGCTGCATAGTCTCTTCTATTATAAATAAACTGGGTGGTAACTCCCTTTATTACCTTTTTAGTCTTATCAATATCAAAGGTAATTGAATTATGGTCACTTGTGTCTATAGGCAGTCCAACTGTTAACTGTTTTGTTTCATCTGGAATATTTGATAGCACGATGTCCAATATGTTACTACCTCTTGTTGCCTCATGAACATGCTGATTTAACCTCGCTGCTTGCAAATCACCCAACGGCCTAGATGCTAAACTATTATTAACTACTTTCTTATTCCAATCTATCTGAGGCATATTTAAATCTCTCATAATCACCATATCACATTTCTCAGCCAGGTTTATCACCTTATCCATAAAGCTCAATGTATTCTCCATATTTGTATCTGGAGGTCTATAGAAGGTCAACATGTTTAGTTTTTTACTTTTAAGACCTATTAAGTCAACACTGATGGTTTCTATGTTACCCATATCATCCACATCATTATTAACTATATATTCTATCCCTTCCTTTATATATAATGCTACCCTCCTCCCCTCTTATTCACTCTATTTTTATTTATCAGACTAAAGCCAGACATCTTCTGGTTCCACTCATCATTATCATTCCACCACATCTCAACTACCCCGATAATATCTAAATTTTCACTGTCAATATTCTCTTCCAATTCAGCCATCCCATCTTTTGACAGGCTATGTTGTGCATTAAAGAAGAAAATCTTTACCAATTTCCTTTCCTTATTTCCTTTGTTTTTATTACATAACACCTTATTATTCAATTTACACTTCGTCCCCCAATCAATTAGTTTAAACTTCTTTCAATTTCTTGCCGCAGCCTTGTCCCCAAAACCCTACTACCACCATAGTTCAAGTGCAAATCATCCCTGCTGTAAAATTCTCCTTTATTATGAAAAGTCTTCCAGTGTTATATAAACCTTAAATCATTTTCCTTTGTCCATCTTTCAACCATCTATTTACTAGTGCTATCCTTTTTGCTTTATATGCAGTGGCTTTTGATTCTGGTAAAATTTCCAAAATCATATATATCGCAGCCTCTTGTCTTCAACTTACCCACCAAATTAGAAAAATCTATTTTAATCTCAGGTAGTGTTTTCCTCATCAGGTCATTTATATCAACATGTAACACTGCTAATGGATTTTCACCTGCTCCAGCAAAAATATGATCAGCCATGTCATATAAGTCTGACACTCCTGACCCAGAAAAGCTACAAACCATATTATTTGCTTTATCTTTCCTTCATATGTATTGTTCAGTATATTTGATAATGGAATCCCCAATTACCACTGCCTGATGAGGGCCTTTATTTAAATTGGTTACCTGAGGGGCCATATCCCCTTCCCCTTCCATGTTCTTACTTTGCTCATCCTGAAGATTTTGCAACACCCCATAACTATTTGCTATAGATAAATCATAAAGAACCTCCCCTCCATTTTGTTCTCCATAATTATCTCCAGGGTCTTCAGTATCTCTGATACTGGAGGCATTAGCCATCCTTGAGATATCTTCAGGTACTCTTTTTAAAGGGCTTCTCCCTCTACGTTTCTTTTTTACATATGAGACTTCACTCCATTCCTTATTTCCCATTAAATCATAATCATCTTTTCTCTTTCCCTCACCAGTCAATTTCCTACTCTCCTCCCTCAACGTGTCATCTTTATTTAAACTAGACAGTGTTTTTAGCCTTAAAGCTGCATTTAATTGACTTTGCTCTAACCATTCCAATCTTTCCATGACTTTATTTAAGTTATCTTGAATAGTCTTATTTTGGGCACATTTATCATGTATATACCCATAATAGTTAGACCCCTCATCCTCCAAGCTATACATGTTGCACCCTCCACACTTAATGAGCAAGTTACCATTTGTTGTTAATAATGAATTAACCATGTTATGCAAGCTTAAGTAATCTCTGCCTTGTCTACCTTATTAGTTAAACAAAATTCCAATAAACAATTTACCTTTTTACTTATCTTAGTCTATGATAAGATAGCCCTCCCTTGCCTATTTGTCGTGTTTCTTACTCCTTTTGGCTGTATAGGTCCCCACAACAATGCTATGTGTGCTACTATTCTATTATCAAACTATTACCACAATATACAGCATGGTTTTCCATCCCCTTTTATGTAATACCAAAAACCCTTCTCCTACCTTCAATAGCTTCCCTACAGATGGGATTTACTAACTTACTTTCCCCTGATTCCCCGGCTGATGCCGGCAGACACCACTGGCCTCTGCCCGCATGGCCTCCACTCCACGCTCGACTCCTCTTGCCGGAGCTGAGAAATTTATAGTGGTTCAGCGCTTATGTTACCAGTTGCTATGGTGACTCTCACCCCCTCCTCAGGTGGATTGTGGGGCCGAACAGTGTATATAGCCCACCTTTAAAAAGGTGAGCTAGCCAACACCATAAACAGCTAAAACAGCTGCTTCAAAGCACCCGAAGATGCCTGCCCATGTTCCAGACCCCTCAAGTAGAGGGAGCTCAAGAATGCTTCTTCACAATCAGTTTACAGCACCTCCACTAATTTAAAATACTTTGTCCCCAATAACTTAATGGCTTCCAGTCTGCCGTGTGTCTACACAGCTCCTTGCTCTGAACCACTCACTGGAGCCGAGAAATTTATAGTGGTGCAGCGCTTACGTCACCAGTTGCTATGGTGACTCTCGCTCCCTCCTCAGGTGGATTGCCGGGCCGGACAGTTTATATAGCCCGCCTTTAAAAAGGCGAGCTAGCCAACACCAGAAACAGCTAAAACAGCAGCTTCAGAGCACCCGAAGATGCCTGCCCAAGTTCTAGACCCCTCGAGTAGTGGGAGGTCAGGAACGCCTCTTCACAATCAGTTTACAGCACCTCCACTAATTTAAAACACTTTGTCCCCAGTAACTTAATGGCTTCCAGTCTGCCATGTGTCTCCACAGCACCACATGCTGATGCATGGGGAGGCACTGCGCCACCATAAGGTGGCTCTGAGGTAGCACTGATGAGATGGGCATCAGGGAACTGGGAGGGGTGCCAGTGGGCCACTAGGACGGGACCAGATGCTACATGCTAGGGGACCACAGGGGTTTGGTGGGTGGACCGACACACATGGCATGTCACACACAGGCATGTCAGCAAGGGGAGAATGTCTAAGTCCCCTTACACCAGCCAAGGCTGGTCGAAGGGCTTTAGAATTTCTCCCGCAGGGTGATGTCTGTGAACAGTAGGTTGTAACTTGTGTCAGACTCAGTCCCCTTAGCACCATACTGCAGCACATTGCAGGCGCAGGGCTGATGCCAGCCCTGTTTGGGGCAGGTGGCCTGTGGTGACTGCAGGCCACCTTTGAGAATCACATGGAGGGCAGCCCGGGATGCAAGGTGCACCTTGCATCATAACTGTTTGGTTCAGGCACCTTGCATCAGATGCAGGACTTTGAGAATCAGGCCCTTTGTTTCTAGACAATTTATGTTTTGCTTATAGAGCTGCCAGTTCTGCTAATAGCATATTCTAAGTCAGGAGGAGGAGTTTTTTTCTTATATGAGGCATAGGATATTAACATCCTCAGTTAACTGCCTTCAGTCCAATTCAAATGTATTTTATTGTTTGTGTCCTCTTCTCTATTTATGCTCAGATAATGTCCTGTCTTATCCATGAGGCAGGCCACTAGTGCCTCAGCTAGATGCTATACAGACTCATGGTGTTTTTGCCCTACCTATACCTTTAATTGTATGAGGGCATGATCAGAAAGCATTTCAGGGAAGATTTCTTTCCCCAATACCAGGTGTAAATGGGGTTTGGAAATGTAGAAGTAATGTATCCTAGACTAACTGTTATTGTGAGGGGAAACATTCATGTATTCTTTCACCTGTAGGTTACTTCCTTGTAAAGGACCACCAGAACCCTTCCTGTCTGAGACTGATCAGAGTGAACAATGCCTTGGATTTAGGGGCTAGATATCTGGTACTGCAGTCTAGCCATGGGTCCTCTACCATGTTCTAGTCTCCTCTACCAAGATGATCCCTTGTGGTAGGCCCATATGCTTGTGGCATACTTTGGTGAAAAAAATCTGCTGTGGGGGTGGGGTAGGGGTGTAAACATTATGAAGGTATACCAGCAAACCATTTCATTCAAATGATATTACCACTATTCTCCCTCCCTCCCCAGAGTAAGAGTCCAGGTTTTCAGATGGAGTCTCCATCTGAGGAAAATTGCCACCCCTGTTTTTTTTTGTTTATTTGTTTGTTTTTGCCAGAAGGGTATGAGGAAGTGAAGACTTGTCCCATGCTTATTCATTTCAACTTTTGATGCTCTAAATTGGAAAAGTGTGATTCTTGTATGGGGACCAAATCAAGTTATGCTTGGCCAGCTACAGGAGAATCATGGCTGTTTTCACCACTGTTGAAATACACTTAACATTATTAGAGATAACATTCAAATTCCCCATATCAAAATGTAAAGACAGCTCACAATATGGCCCTCACTTCTGAGCAGCGTGTCCAAACTGCCATGGCATGCTTTGCTGCTCTGGGAAATCATACCCCTGGAGCTGCAAAATGACTCCTAACCTGAATTATAATCTGCACATTGGTTAAGTGTGGCAGACAATCATATAGAACCCCCCCCCAAAAAAAAGCAACAAACTAGGAGGCAACAAGCCCAACAAGCCTCTCATGAGGTGCACTAGCATGCGAACATGTCTACCACAGGGAGACAAGGAGAGATCTTCCCTCCAATTGGTTACTGACCAATCAGAGATACAGTGCCACAACCCAGCTCCAGGAGTTCCATCCCTACACTTCCTGCACCCTCTCTATAGATATGCACCCTCACTACTGTGCGGATAAGTAGGACTTCCTCTGAGACCAATGTACCCAGTACCTCACCCCAACTCCCAACAAAAATTAACAGCATAACCTGGATTTACCCAATATAACCACAATCGGAGGAAGTTGCCTCAAAGAACATGTGAACATTTGTAACATATAGAATAATGCATGGGGCGGTGTATACAATGAGAATTTTATTCACACTTGAGGTGTGGAATACTACATAAACACTGAGAGTGAATCCTAAGTGGTTTATAAAAGCACCTCACACTGTGGGCATGTATAAAGTTTGAGTTTACACATCACCCCATGTATTGTTTTATGTAATTTCTGAGTGCTGTTTTTTTCACCTTGAGGATTTCATTTTGTACATAAAAAATATGTGGCCACTAGATGGTGCTGCTTTGCACAGCAAACAGCTGAAAAGAGAACATTTTTTGTTGTTGTTGTTTTCTCTTTGTTTTTTTAATATATTTTGTTTTTTCACCTTTTCTTTTTAATATTGGAGTTCCAGTAGTAGGATTGGTTCAGGCAGCCAAGGGTAGAGCTGTGCAGTGAGGTCAAGATGGAGCTTCACAGAGCCACAGTTTTCAGTAAATGTTTTTTTCTTGTGTGATCCGGAATCATGTGACAGCTACTAAAAAGATAGGTACCACTTTTGTGACAGTTTTATTGGAGATGCATTTAGTTCACCTGACAGTAGAGTTGTTCTTCGTGGTAGGGTCAAACTCTACAGATTTAAAAAGTAGACTTAGAAGCGTGACGAGATCCAGCATGGTGTACATGCCTGCAGTCAGGGAAACCCAGTGCATGTTCACTGTTATAACCAGCTGGTTATAACAGTGAATTATTACTAGAGATGTGCTGAAGTTTTAATTCTCCATCGAAGTTGCCGCGAAGTGACCGAAATTCGCATTCGCTGAGTTTTGCAAAGTTTTCCCAACCTTAAGCAATAACTTCGACTTTGCCCAAAATTGCAAAGTTTTCCATGCAAACTGCAGAATTCTACCCATGAAGTGTGGAATTCTGCCATTTGTGGATAAAATTCTACACTTTGCAGGTGGAATTCTGCCATTCGTTGAGACATACTGCACTTCACAGTTTGATTTGCACTTCTTGAATTGCGCTAAATTCTCAGATTAATTCACAGAGCAAATTCAGTCAACTTCAACTATTTCTAATTATAATAGGATTTCACTATAGGAAAAAAACAGCACCCAGTTATTTTAAAACTTTAAACTGATGAACTGAACAGCACATAAGGGGAGCCAAATCAGTGCCACCCTTTATAGGCAGTGACAGCACATTCCCCAAGTGGGGAGACAGAGGCTCCCCACTCCTTTTGTCTCTGTCTGATGAGTAGGCATTACACCATTATACCATTAGTGGTGCTCTTAAATGAAAGCTAGATAGAGTCTTTGTCTGCAGAACAGAGTCCAAGCCTGGCTGCAGCAGTCCCTCCTGTGTTCATCCGGTAGTTAAAAGATCAGTATTGAGCCAGGAAGATGTGTGACCTCCTCGGGCTATGCAAGAAAATGGCAGGAATTCCATAAACTATTCCCCACAACATAATTGCCCCAGGCAGCTCAGCAGAACTTTCCCTTCCCTCCCCAACCCCCACAAGATGTAGCTGAAACAAGTCATTTAAAATATGTCATGGTGACTGTGAGGAAGGTGTACCAGCCATTTTACCTGCGATTACAGTTTCAATTCCTGAGCACCAGAGTACCACCAACAGGAGTACTCAAAATTGTCTCACCACCATATAGCCATTCAGTCACTCAAGCAGAACAAGCTCTTGATGATCTTAAGTGTTCCCTCTCAGCCATCCTTTTCCACAGGAATGCTCCCAAATACTTTTTTGATGTCAGCCAGGAACTGCTTCGATGGTATGCGTGTTTGAGAATGCAGCTTCCCTTTCTAGCTCCTGGCTACCTGCCATGCTGTATGCTGCAGCTCCTTCTTGTATTCTTCTAAGGACAGCTCTGGCAACATTATGCCTAGTTTCAGAAGGGTCTTTTGTGCTTGTAAAAGATTATCATACACCTTTACCCCAGACTCTAGGTGTAGTAACAGCTTGGCAGGATAACGCATCTGTGTTATTATTTATTTGTTCTTTGGTTGTTTAATGTGCCATGGACCATTTTCTTTTTGTTAAACATCTCTGTAGGGTAATCCTGATCCATATATGGATGCAGTATAGCGCAGTGGTTTAAGGCTCTGTGCTGCAAATCTGGAGTCATGGGTTTGAATCCCACAGCCCCCACTTGCATACTGTGTGACCCTGAGCAAGTCACTTAACTTCCCTGAGCTCCCAGGTTGCACCTGTAAACAAGCGTTCAGCTTAGTGTGTCTCACCTGGTTAAACAATTGGAAAAAAAATATATAGATACTTTTCCCATCATAATTTAAGTCTTTTTCCCCTAGACAACTTACAAAATGTGGTCCTTCATGGGTTACTTAAGTAACTTCAGGAAAATGGATCTGGGCAGGCTTATCAGCATGGGGCTTTTGCCCAAGGGCTCTTTGGGCCCTTTCTGTCTCAAGTCGGTTCTTCTTTAACCAGGCCCAGTTCCTCTGCAAACCTTGAGAGCAGGAAGGCATTTAAGTTAGGTCCCTCCACATTTTTAGAGATACGGTAGATCTGGAGGTTTCTCCTCATAGCCCTGGCTTCTGCATCCTTGGCCCAGTGAGTCAGCTCCCATTCCCTTTGGCAAACAAACATGACAGGGCAGCCTATGCATGCTGTCTCCTTTCACAGCTTGTTGATTATCCCCTCAACCTGCATGGTTCAATGCTTCAGTTTTTTTAAAGTCTGTGAATCTCCACCACATTGGTGTTCTTTATAGCATTTTCATAATGCTGCCTGCATTTTGTCTTTCAGATGCTTGTGAGCTTGGGTGACTATCTTCCTCCTCTGCTCCTAAACACAGCATACTATCAGAGGCTGTCAAGGGACAGAGACTTGGACTGCGGCATCTGGTGCTGGCTCAAGTGGATTTGTGCATTGCTAACAACTTTTCCTCATTCCACGATGACCCCATATTCATCACAGCACAACAACTATGCTAAATTATAAATGTTCTCTTAAATTCACAAAGGATTGAGGTGGAATTCACAGTGGGGGGCAGCACTCCAGCTCAAGCATCTGGACCCATGTGTGACATCACCAAAAGTCTCTTAAAAAATGTTAAAGTGGTTTTTGAGGGGGGCATCTGTATGGTGTATGTGAAGCAGAGTGCAGCTTAGCTGTCTACCACACTGAATGTCTGATTGCAGGACTTGCCTTCACTTCACAAACACCATACAGAACCAGGCATAACTTAAGTCTGTTGTGAAATACAACATGCAATTATGTGTACATGTTCTCCAATGTGTCCCCTACAGTGCATTTAAACCCCAGGTTTTAAAACAAAGATTAAAGTGGATTTTGACTGTGTATCTGTGGTGTATGTGAAACAGAGTGCAGCTCAACTGTCTGGCTGTCACCCTGAATGTCTGATGGCATGGCCTGCTTTCACTTCACAAACACTGTACAGAAGAAGGCATAAGGTTTGAAATTCTTGTGGTATAAATATGAAATCTGTTGTACACATTCCTCAAGGTGTACCATTTGTAGTATTTAGTGATTTTTGAAGGGTAAATCTGTGTGGTGTATGTAAAGGAGGATAGGTGCAGTATTTGATAAAACACTTAATAATACACTGTGCGGAAAGCAGGTGGATCATTGCAAAGTTGGTGCATGTACATACAGTACTACTTGACAGTCAAAAATGACACACTGTGGTAGTGATCGGCAATTACACCAAAATATACTGGCACAAAAATAAATAAACATAGTCAGTGCAACAGAGGAGATGCACACTGATAATGTAAGAATGTAGCCCCAAACTGAAATGCCAGTGCATGATCAAGTGGCAGAAAACTACATACTGATGGGTATTGCAGCTGAAATTTAACATGAAAAAAGCACAAGGTAATGCATATTGGGGCAAAGAACCCCAGAACAAAGTATAGAATAGATGGAATGGTAGTGGAGAGTACAACAGAAGAAAGGGAATTAGGGGGATTAATGATAGAAAACATGAAGATATTGACGGAATGTAGTAGGGTTGTGAGTAAGGCAAATCAGATGCTGGGGTGCATTGGGAGAGGGATAAATAGCAGGAGAGAGGTAATATTGCCACTACATAGGCCTTTGGTCCATCCACAGTTGTGCATAACATTGGAACCCAGACTTCAAGAAGGCAGGGACAGGATGGAGATGGTGCAAAACAAGCCACCAAAATGATACAGGGGCAACAGGGAAGGTCAGATGAGGAGCGCTTAGAGAATATAAACATTTACATACTGTAGGGCAGGAGAAGGAAGTGAGACGGGATGGAGATATTCAAGTACCTCTATGGGATAAACAAGGTGGACAGCACCCTGAAATTGGCGGGGGGGAGTAAAGAAGGATGTCAACAAATATTTTTTTATAGAATGAGTGGTGATGGACTGGAACAAAAATCCAGAGGTGGTCACCAGGGCTGAAACTGTAGGCAGGAAAAATGGGCAGACTGGGTGGGTCAAGCAGTCCTTATCTACCATTACATTCTATGTTTCTATGAAACAGTGGGTGATTTTAAACATGGGTGGAACAAGCTTATGGTATTTTGAGTAGAGGGATAGATTTGGGGGTAGATTTGGGGATGGAATGAAGGAAGTAGTGAGGACTGACAAGGTACAGTCCCCAAATCAGACAGGCTTACACTAGGTGGACTGCTAGACCTTTATCTGTGTCATTTTCTATGTTTTTAGCTAAACTGTGCTGCAAAGGTTGTAAGTAATATGAGCAAAGAAAAGCACTGCTAATCTATATCAAAGAAAATACTATAAATAATAAGCTTTTCTAACCTAGACTACTCTTAATTTTGCCACACCTAGCAACTAAATTGTACGCTAGTCCCAAGCAACCTTTTCTCTTTCCCCTCTGGTGCACTGCTGCTGCCTTCCATTGTGCTTCTCCTTCACACTAGCCACTGAACTGAGCACTAGACTGAACACTCTTTTCATTTCTTCAGGCAGGAAGCACCCCTCTCTCTCCAGTGCTTTGTCACTCTTCTGGTCCCTGTGTGGGGCCAGGAAGTAAATTTTGCATTGCAGCTTCCCTTCTACTGGCACAGCCATGCTGCCATGTCACAGACTCCAGCAGTCTTGATTACACAGACTTTGCTCACCCCATCACTGCACCCTCTGGACTGCAATCACATTTGGGGAGCACAACAAGGAGTGTGCACCATTTATTCAGGGGCTCTCAAAGCTGCACAACAGCTGCTACAGTGAAACCACTCTTCTATGGGAGCATAACTATGGAAGTAACTGACAGCACTCCTCTGCCACTGAGTCACACCCTGGTTCTAATGCATGTCAGCAGGTACTGAGAGGTACCAATCCTGATGACCAGAAGCCACACAAGGGATGCAAATAACTTTTAAAATTAACAGTAAACAAAAACAATATGTGGGACGGGGTGCTATGCTGTGTGTTTCTGGTCCTGGGACCACTTTGTATGGTCAGAGGACATCACATGCTGCCTGGGAGAAACATACAATTCAGGGCTCAATTCTGCAGAGCAGCAGTGCTTCAAGCTCCAAGCTGCATGCTGGCTCAGGCTACAGAGGGCTTTGCATGCATGCTTTCACCGCAAAATTGCTAGTCACTTAGAACAGGGGGATTTGCATAATGAATTACCTATGAGTTGCCAGTCAATGGGAACTTGTCTCATGATGGAAACAGACAGACAAACATGTGAGACAGCTTCAAATTTGACTTGGAGAAATGAGTGAGACATGTGAGTGTTTTCAGCAAACACATGGTTGAAAAATGCTGTTTAAATGTCTTTGCAAGAAGACTTTTTTGTTCCAGTCTGGAACAGCACCAAACTGCCTGCACAGAGCTTTATGTTGCATCAGACCATGGTTACTGCTTATCCCTTGCAGGTAGGTGCAGGCAAGTCCCCCTGTAGGAATGAGAGAACATTGTAAGGCAAATGAGACTAACATGACCCACACCCCTCACCCCTCACCACCCTGAAGTGTATTTGGTCTGCCACACCTGTATCACTACCTGCATCTGCCAACTCAGAGGAGGATGTCCTGATATAGCCAGCAACTGCAGAGGCTGCTAGTGGTCATGAATACTGGGTCAATACCCCACAGACTATTTTGTTAGCTATAGTTATTCACTTAATTACTAGCCATTTCTACACAATCTGTATCATAGCCCATTTACAACTGATACAGTAATCAGCAACTTGCATCTGTTGTTAAAGCACATTTGTCAGGTATCCAAACTGCAAGCCTTCAAGCAGCACTACACTACGGTCCAATAACAAGCCTACAATTGACTGCTTTGTGCACATACTGTAGTGAATAGATTGTTTTTGAAGCTCACATGGGATTTTGGGATACCGGAGCACCAGTAGGTGAAGAAAGCAGAGACTGTAGGGTACTCACTAAAGGGTGTGTGTATATTTAGGAGTGGTACTGTGATTATTGTTTTTTGCAGGTAACCCATTCCTTACCACTTCCACAGCCTGTTCTTGGCCCCCAATAAATATCCCTTGTTTAACTGAATGTATTGCGCCCATTGATATAATTGTGTTCTGCTTATTTGCTTGTTTACAGTATAAATTGGGGGGTTGTATATATTCATTGAGGTTCCCATTCACTGAGGGGGTATTGCATTCATTTCATGTGGAGAAGGCCAGTGACAGCAACCTGTTAAAAGGACCCCCTTAGATAAAGCCACTGTGCCACTTTCTATTTCCCTTTAACCAAACAAACTGTGGGGGCCATTCACCCTAAGGCCTTATAGACATTGTTCAGATTTTATCAGACAGGTTTAGTCTTACACCTCATAACTGAGAGTGGATTCAAGTTAGAGACATGGATAGGATTTGTTCTAGAACATTCTGCAATACCACACCAGGTTGCAGGAAATGCTTTTCATACCCCCTGCCCCCAATTTTTGCAGTTTTTAGATGTATCACAATAAGTTGCTTGACTGGTGCAAGGGCAAAGACCTTAACCCTGTCAAAACTATCCTGGTCCAGGGTATCCCTAAAGGGACCACTAAAAAGCATATTAAGAGTGTACTAAGGATCATCAAGTGTTTGGGAAAGGTTGCAGTTTGTGGGAGATTGCATGAGTTTGCCTGCCAGAATCTGACTATGTTAGCTGAATATGGAAAGGAAGAAGACCCCTTCAAAATGCCTTAGCAAGTAATTCTGGAGGAAGATGTCCCCACAATACCTAATGACCTGAGAGAGTCTGGACCCATTCTCCCCTCCAAATGGCTCTAAAGAGGAAAATGAATTTGAGAAGCTGAAGTTATTCCTAGCTAGCATGATAAAGACTGATACTGATGTGAAAGAGTTGTTTCAAAAAGATGATCAGGCACCACCTGTGCTGCCTGTAGAAACCCTTGGTGGTGCACAAGGGCAAACTTCAGACCCACATTTAAAAATTAAGTCTATTCAGTACAGGACACTACTTACTTTCTCAGTGCTACCCCACTCCTTTTAGGAAGAATGACTATGTGAGCTGGATAAGCAAGTTCACACAGATGGCTGAAGTGTGGAAATGCTCAGAGGTTTAGAAGTGCAAATGAGTAATTGAGAATCTATAAAGTATGACTCTGTATGCAATCAGATCTTTGTGAGCCAGCCAGACAAACTATACAGTTTGAGTCCATTAAGCCATGCTTAGGAGTTCTTCAATAGCTAAGAGTGGAGGGGACCTCATGTTTGTATTTGGAGCCATCACTCAGAACAAAGGCCAGCAGCTGTCCCACTATATGATCAGAGTAGAAACAGTGGTACAATGACTTATGAATGCTAAGGGACTACCCTTCCACAGGTAGCACAACTGAGAATGCAGCAGACTTTGAAACAAATGATACATTCCCAGATCATGTTAATGTCATTGAGAATGAAAGAACATAGGAAGAATTCTCTGCCATTCCATCAGTTACTGGATGAAGTGAGGGAAGAGGAGTCACAAGCAGCCACAGCTGATTCATTTCATGAGACTTCAGTGAAAGCTAGGTCCATGTAGTCACAGGTCGCCAGACCCAAAGAGAAGTCTGCCAGTCAAGATTTTTGGGCACAGTTAAATGCATATCTTTACAGTACCTCATGAATGTGACAGCTGTCATTTTTCAAATCCTAGCCAAAATGTATTTTTTTTTTACATCCCGAAGGTGATTTCGCAGTCCCTGCACAAAAACACCTTTTGGACAGGAGTTTAACATTTTAGCTGCCCTTGCTCATGAGGTGGGGTCATAAGAAGGCTAGGTTGAAAATTTGGTGTTAAAATATTAAAAAAACAACAAAGTTATGAGCCTACATTGAATTTTGTGAATGCAGGCTTATAACTGGTAATTTTCAATATTTGTACCCCAAATTTACAACTTAGCCATCTCATTACAGCACCTCATGAATGTGACAGCTGTCATTTTTCAAATCCTGGCCAAAACGTTATGAGCCTGTATTTGCAAAATTTATTCTCAGCTCATAACTTTGTTGTTTTTTAATATTTTTACACAAAATTTTCAACATAGCCTTCTTATCACCCCACCACATAAACAAGGACAGAGAAAATTTTCAACTCTTGCCCAAAAGGTGATTCACACAGGGACAGCAAAATCACTTTTTGGGACAGATTTGCCTAATGTCAATACAATTGTTCATGAGGTGGGTCCCAAAATAGGCATGTAGAAAATTTGGGCCAAAAATATGCAAAAATGGCCAAGTTATGCCACTAAATTCAAAACACCATTGAAATACACTGAACCGCATACCTGTTTCTTCAGTACATGGTCCAGCTTTTAAGAGTGAAGACATGTTGGTGGTCCAGAGAGGATTATGGCATTGGACCCCCAATGGGTAAGTAAGGACTTGGGAATGTGTGTGTGGGGGTGGGTGCTGAATGGGAAGGTCAGGTTGGGGGGGTAGTAATTGTGCAAAAGATGCCGATGGACATTTTTCTTTTTGCAGGTTAAAAAAGAGGAAAAATGAAACAATGAGGAGTACAGCTCATGACACTGGGGGATTGGGCACCCCCAGTGTCACTCTTATGTTTCTGGGGGGAGGTCTGGTTGCTGCTGAGAGGTAGGGTTGGGTGGGGGGTGCACCGAGGATTTCACAATGTGACCCTGGGGGATTGGGCATCCCCAGTACCACTCTTATGTTTCTGGGGTGGGGTGAGCTGGTGGGGTGGTGTGTGCTGAGAGGGAGGGTCAGGTTGGGTGGGAATAGCTATAATCCTGATACTGGGGGACTGGGCACCCCCAGTATCACTAGTATGTTTCTGGGGGTGTTGAGTGCTGAGAGTGAGGGTCAGGTAGAGAGATATCTATAATTTAAACTAGTTTTTCAGTGGTCATGGCAGAACATGACACACTCTGCCCTGTCCAAGATGGCTGCTGAATGCTACTGCACATGTGCTAATAGTCGCACATGCATAATACAGTTTGGTGACCATCTTGGACATGGCAGAGTGTGCCGTTTTCAACTGTGACTGTGAATACAGTAAAAAAATAGTGCAGTGCTGCTTCCAGTGGAGACAACAAATGGAGTGCTTCATGGATGTGAAGGCGGTTGTGGTGCATCTCCAACATGTTATTCGGTCAGAAGGAATGCACTGAATCCTTTTCTTATAGCAAGAAGTCTGCAGGACTACACCCACAGCAGCCCTAAAAATGAATCCAATGGAATACTTGTAATATGAATTCAAAACATCTTTACTGGCAAGGCTGGCAGTGTATTTTCATGGGAAACTACAAATATGTTTTCAGATTTTTATAGAGAAGTAAAACTGTCTTCCACTAAAATACTATAGCTTTAAAAGAAGTATGTGATTTTTTTTCATAAACTGTGATCTTTTGTCATTTTTAGCAGGTGATACTTTATTCCTAATCAGATTCTTCTTGGAAAGAAGAGAGAGGAGCCAAATACTGTTTTAAAACTTTGTAAAATAATTCAGATGGGCCGCAATAATGCAAACATGAAAAGGCAACGTTTTTTGGTGAGAGAAGTAGCTAGAGTATTTCTTTTGAAAAAGAAAAATATCTTTAGTTTCTAATAGAATAGCATTCAGCTCCTAAGTAGTTGGCAGTTTCTGACATCACAATATCAGAATTCTATTGAATTCATTTTAACTAGAAGTGTGAAGGCAAAGGTGAATACTCACCTGTTTAATGCACAAATATTTTACTATAAAAGTAGAAAATGATTACTGACACACCTAAACAAATAAAACAAATAAAATAGTGAGTTACATATTTATTAAAAGTGAACACATGCTCTTTAAGGCACTGTGAGAGGATAGTTTGATTTAAGTAAATGTCAACATTAAACTTAGTTCAGTTGAGGTTTAGAACCTCCTTTGGTAGCTATTTCAGTTTTAAAAAAGTGATTTTAATCACTTAAAGGGGTGCCCTCTACACTGTGACCTCTAGGAGTACTTCCGGGGTCCGATAGGGCATAAAACCAAGCCCTGTGGCAAGTTTACATTCAATTCTGCCAAAAGTGCTGCTGTTTCTTTTAAAATTGTGCTATATACCTTGCAAAGTGTTGAATTTGTGATTGTGTGTGTTTACAACGTTCCTCGCTAAACGCGAGTGTATTGAGCCCTGTTACCTGGCAACAGTACACAACAGGAGGAGGACGAGGACCCTCGTTGGCTTACTCATTAAAAACCACTTGCTAGAGCTGGGAATCATTAAACTTAGCTCAGTTGAGGTTTAGAACCTCCTTTGGTAGCTATTTCAGTTTTGAAAAAGTGATGTTAATCACTTAAAGGGGTGCCCTGTACTCTGTGACCTCTAGGAGTACTTCCAGAGTCAGATAGGGCATAAAACCAAGCTCTGTGGCGAGCAGTGCGAGCGCGTATCGGCACACTCGAAGACGCGTGCAAAGACACGCGCATCTGCGCGTGTTTCGTGTGTTTGGAGGGTAAGGAGGGACTCAAACAAAAAGTACAACGGAGAACAACATAGGAGGGAAGGTAAATTCATAATTACAAATACGTTTTCTACTGTTTATTGGTGTGGAATCTATAAGTGAATAGATTCTAGAAGCAAGTAGCAAACCTTATTTCCCTTAATAAAAAGACTGATATTTAGGGCAACCAGACTACAAAATGGCAAATGTTATAACAGTTCAGGAAGATGAAAATCTTTTACAATGTACAAATTGTTTAATGTATCTATTAACAAAACAAAGCCCTACAGAATGTTTCAAATGTGTGAAATGTATTCATAATGAAGATTTATTAAGTGAACTAAACTCCTTTACAGATAGGTTATTACAACTGGAATCTAGTCAGAGAAATATGGCGCATAGACTAGGTACAATTCTTGATATAGGGCACAAAGAGACAACATTTACCCCCCATTGTCGACGATTACACAGAACTTAGTTAACACTAATTTAACCCCTGAATACTCGTGTACAAACAAACATAAGGATCATGAACTAAACACTAAGAAAAACAATAAAAGAAATAGAGAGGAGGATATTACACAGGATGGGGATGAAGAATGGTACAACATTCAATATACCAAACCTGCAAAAAAAGGAAGGCATGCAACAACATTCAATACCACTTACAAATAGATTCTCTATACTTGAAGGCTTAGAAACTAATTCTGAAAACATTCAAATACCTATCATAGAAGTAGAAGGGACCACAGAACTCCTTAACATAATAGACAATAATAGCAATATCAGACCTATTATACAAGCCACTGAGGAAAATAATACTTGTAACAATCTTGTAAATATGGAATTTGATAATTCTACACAGTCAAACAACAGAAATCTTTTGGTAATCGGGGACTCTATGATAAAAAGTTTGGATAGAAAAATATGTAATCCGAACAAAACAGACAGGACCCTATCAGCTTTCAGCGGGGCACAAATTGCTGATTTAACAAATATGTGCAAAGAGATGGTCAAAGGACTAGGTCACGACCCCCTCGTTCTTATGCATGTAGGAACTAATAATATGTTTAGGGACCCCCCTTGTGGAAATAAAACAAGACATGGTGGCATTAATAAATACACTTACCCACCTAGGATGTGAAGTTATTATTTCTGAAGTTCTGCCCATTCTAAAAGCCACACAAAGATTTAACCAAAAAATACATAACTTCAACAATTGGTTGAGAACATGGACTCTCAGGCAAGAAATCCATTGCCTAACACACTGGGAAGATTTTTATCTTCAAGATGAGTTGTTCTCCCTAGATGGCCTACACCTAAACAATAAAGGAAGTGACATACTTAGCCACAAATTTACCTGCTCTGTGGACAAATATTTAAACTAGCTGGGGGATCTCAAAATGGGAATCTTGTATTACTACATGGAATTAAAAGCTTTGAACCTACAAAAACTATAGTTACCTCTAATAACCACACTTACCTACAACTAAAGAAAGAAAGTGACATAAAGTATTATTATTAAATGCAAGAAGCTTGTCTAATAAAATGGATGAACTAAGATATATAATAGACAAGGAAAAAATTTATATCTCTGGGGTTACTGAAACATGGTTTCAAGATGAAAATTGGAATATTGATATACCAGGATTTAACAAAATAACAAAAAACAGGAAGGATAAAACAGGTGGTGGAATTGCATTATATATCTCTGAAGAATTCCCATTTCACTGCTATCCAGATAACACACTAACAGACTATGAAAGTGAAATTATATGGGCAGAGATCGATTTACCAGCCTTAAAAATATGCATTGGCCTAGCATTTGTTTCATATTTAGTAAGCTTTATTAAGTTTACCATACAACAAACAAGTCCAGAACACCATTACATAACATGACATGTTAAACCACAGCAACAACTTGAACCCCTTATCCCTTTGTTACAAAACCATAGCCAGTATTTGGCGCCATAAAAAGGGAAGTAAGTTATGCTGCTGTTTGGAACTTAATGGTGTAAAAAGAAGATCTGACAAAGGGAAAAACCAGTAAACCACCCCTCCTCCCCACCCACGCCCTCCCCTCCCCAACCTCCTTTCCCCTTACCACCAGGAGAGGAAGAGGAAAAAGAAGGAAAAGAAAGGAAAATGTAAGCCAAGGGGAAGTAGCAGGGGCCGGTGAGAACAGCCACCTACTACCAGCCTTACCCAGGTATTTTAAGACATATTCCACAGTACTGATATGGGGGATGCTAGTTACATAACAGGGTATGTAGAGGGGCCCAAATCCTCTGATATTTTTTACTATTTTTGGAATAGCTTGCTATGGTATATTCTGCTTGCAGAGCAAAGAGAATTTCTCGATGCCATTCTATGTATGTGGGAGTCTGTTGATCTAGTCAGTGACGCAATATCACTTTCTTAGCACATAAAGAAATTAACATCATATGTTTCCTTTGGCTTTCAATAAGGGTATTACCTGAGTCTCCCAAAATGCAAATTTCTGGTTGGAAGGCATTTTGTAATCCCAGCAGTGGGTTAAGTCTGGAACTAATACTTTCCCAGAGAGGAAAGGCTTTATCACATTCCCATAAAATGTGGAACAATGTGCCCTGCTGCTTCCCACATCTGGTGCACAGATCCACCTGGAGCTTACCCATTTTACAAAGTTTTACAGGAGTATAATATAAGTCCTGTATTATCTGAAATTGAAGCAGTCTGTAACGATCCCACCTAATATCCTTGTATAGCCTTTTCCAAATTTGTGACCACTGACAGGGACCCTCGTAGTTGGGGGGAGAATCCTGTCCCATATATAATGGGGAGTACGGTCTAGATCTGTAACTTTTTTACGCAACTCTTTATAATAAAAGGAGATTAAATGAGAGTTAGGCCTTATTTGCAACGTGGTGAGAATAGGTCCAGACAGATAATGATCCCATAAACCACTACCAAAATGCTTTATTAGGACCTGAGAAATTTGGAGATACTTAAAACAAAAAGTTACAGGCAATTTATAAAAGCCATTATCTCTGAAAAGGTTAGTAATCTGTAGTTCTCTGTTAGATCTATAACTGTTTTTTCTGTTCCCTCCGCCCAAAACATTTGATTAATAATCTTCCCCCCAATTTTAAAATTAGGGTTACCCAGAATACACTGTGAGGTGTCTTTCTCCATGGTATCCATAATAGTGTTATTTAGTTGTTTGTGGATGCGAAGCGTTCTTATAATGGGAGTGGCATTGGCCTAGCTTACCGTCCTCCTAATTTGAATAAAGATCAAAATATGGAATTCCTAAAACTGATAAACAACTTCGACCAAAAAACAAATTACATACTAATGGGTGACTTTAACTTCCCTAACATTGACTGGAATAAACATAATTGGAAAGAAAATGTGGAGAAAGATGTCCTAGATTTAATGATCAATCGTAACCTTGAACAAATTATACAGGAAGGTACTAGAAATAACAATATTATTGACATCGTACTAACTAATATGGGGAGTTTAGTACATAATTTGAGATTACTAGATCCCTTAGGAAATAGTGATCATAACATGATTCTGTTTCATATACAGTCCAGGGTAATAGATACTAAAGGGAACACCCTAACTAAGGATTATACAAAAGTGGATTATTCAAAAAAATTAAACAATATTTTAACATATGGGATTGGAAATCTGATTGGATGGGCCTCAATGTACATCAAGCATGGAACAGCTTATTGATCAAACTCAAATATTGTATAGATAACTGGGTTCCCAACAGGAAAAATTACAACAAGGGATACAGAAATCCGGCCTGGTGGAACAATAAAATCAAAAAATTAATTGTCAAAAAACAAAAAAGCTACAGGAAATATAAAGTTCAACCATCAATATATAAATGGAAAAATTATAAAAAGTATGCCAACAAAGTAAAATCAGAAATTAGAAATGCAAAGAAAAATTTGGAAAATAAATTAGCTACAGACACTATAGATAATACAAAAAAAATTCTATAATTATATTGGTTCTTTGAGAGGCTCCAAAGCTACCATAGGTCCATTAGTTACTAGTTCAGGTACTGTTACTAATGAAATACAAATTGCAGAGGAATTTAATATATACTTTCATAAGATATTCTCAAAAAAGGAGCAATTTATTAACAACTTAAACATAAACTATAACTTAACAACTGTTGAAACTATTACGGAAGATGAAACCATGCAAGAACTACAGAATTTAAAAGTTAATTCATCTGCAGGACGGATGGATACATCCACTTTATTAAAAGAAATCTCATCATATATATCAGGACCATTATGTAAATTATTTAACCTATCACTAGAAGAGGGTGTTAGTGTACAAGCATGGAAAGAAGCAGTGGTTATACCTATATACAAAACTGGTGATAAATCTATAGTATCTAACTATCGACCTATAAGTCTGACTTCTGTTATTGGAAAAATCCTTGAAAGATTAATTCTGCAGAGACTTGAAAAACACATTAATCAATACAACTTATATGGTCCATCACAGCATGGCTTTAGAAAGGGTAGGTCATGCTTAACTAATCAACTAAATTTTTTTGAACATGCGAGTGCTGCATTGGATAGAGGACTTCCGGTGAATGTTGTATACTTGGATCTGTCTAAGGCATTTGACAGTGTGTCACATAGAATTCTTTTAGAGCATTTAACTAAGCAAAAATTTCCTCAAACTTTAATCAACTGGATTAACTCATGGCTATGCAACCGAAAACAATGTACATCAATTAAGGGTGCTTTGTCATCATGGGTCGACGTTACGAGTAGAGTTCCACAGGGCTCTGTCCTGGGCCCTGTTCTCTTTAATGTTTTAATAGCTTCTATGCAGATATCAGAAAACATATGGATATCCAAATATGCCGATGATTGTAAAATTGGATGCATTGTTAATACCACTGAAGCAATAGACTCTTTCCAAAAAGAACTAGAATCACTAGAAATCTGGGCAAGGAGCAATAAAATGACATTTAACGAGCAGAAGTGCAAAGTAATGCACATGGGTCATAATAATCTGAAAAAACGGTACTTATTAAACAATGTAACACGTCAAATAACAGAAAACGAAAAAGATCTCGGGAAAAACATAGATAACAAACTAACATTTGAAAATAATACAATGGTTAAAGTATAGAAATGTCAGAAAATGATGGGCTGTATCTGGAAAAATATTAAAAGTAGACATCAACAGGTTATTCTTCCACTTTATACTAGTTTGGTTAGATCACATTTAGATTATTGTGCCCCATTTTGTGCACCTACCACAATTCAAGGAAAAAAACAACTTGAAGGAGTCCAAAGGAAAATGACAAAAAAAATGAATGGCATGTTTGACAAACCATATGGTGAAAGACTAAAAATACTTGGTCTATATTCAATCCAATACAGACAACTTAGAGGAGATCTTTGCATGATTTATAGGATCCGCAATGAACCAGGACTAATGGAAACGTTAGGAATGGAAAGAAAAACATCTGTATCATATACAAGATCACATAATATGAAATTAAAAGGAGTAAACTGTCGAACAAAAAAAAGACTACAATGGTTCACGTAGAGAGTGGTTAATTTGTGGAACACCTTACCAGCATCAATAGTTGAGAGTAAAACTATGGATACGTTTAAGAGACTATTGGACAAACATATGGGTAACATTAAATTTGATTACATAGAGAATTAAAACCACCTTTGGGTGGCAAGTTTAATTATAGGCAATGCCTCCTGAACTTGTAAACAACTATAAAACTATGAAACTATGAAACTTGAATGTTCCCTTTCAGTGTCCCTACGGTAAAGTACCTTTCAAATGGCATATCAGGTTTCTTGTTAGTTTGGGCACTTTGAGGAAGCTTACTGTTCTTGGTCATTGTGGCAGCATCAGGTGAGATGTGAGTGCTTACTTGAGTCAGGAACATGTCTGTTATGAACTGGATCCAAGAATAGTGCCCATATATGCAGAAGCACACAAGAAAATATTTAAATTTTAAGCTGCAATGTAGCAGGATTAGGAGGGAAACTGGAGGACACCAAGTGGCTGGAATATACTAGAAAATATCCTATTGTAATGTTACAGGAGGCATGGCTAGATAAAGTATATCCTAATATGGTGGAAGGATATTCTGTACACTATTTTTTTGTCAAAGTCAAAACGTATTGTGTAGATCTGCCTAAATGTTTTAGCATTGAACTATAAAGTGCAGTTGGAAACTGCTGTAATTTAGAGCTGTGAAGTAATTCCTGCCCCCCCCCACATTCACTTTTTCTCTCCACCCTCTCCCCTGCTGCTAAACCCTGCATCTCTCTTCTCCTCCCCTTGTAACTTTCATATTCTACTAAATCTCCCTCTGTCCTCCCCATGGTGCCAGTTCAAGCTTATTTCTCTTGTCTGTAGCCCCCACCCCTCTTGAATTCCCTCTCTCTCTCTCTCCACTGCACATGCGCCTGATTTACTCTCCAGTGTCACCCTTTGTTATTAGTGTGACTCACAATCTGTTGCTCTGCTCCTTCCCTCAGATCTCTCAGTCCCTGATCGGGGAAACATCTGAGTGGCCGGGGCTACCTGGGCCAGCCATCCTCACCACCACTGCTCACCGCCAAGGAACCCTCCTCTTGCTGGTAAGCTCCCAGGCCAAACTGGGAAGTGCTGAAAGGCTCCCACTGGCCGCTGCCTGTTGCTTCCATCTCCTGTTGGACTGTTGTGCTCCGCGTGGCCACTGATTGGCCCTGCAGTCTTGACTGATTCAAACTGTTTTGCTGGGCTTTGCGCTCATAGACTTCAGTGGGTTTTGGAAGAAAATTTTCACCCCCCTCCCCCACCTCCCACCTTAATTAAACAGACCTTAGCTCTGCCCACTTCTGCCTAGGGAACCGCCCTTTCATTATCTATTGGATACTCTCTCTCCTGTACCTCCTCTCTTTACTGCCCACTCTCCCTCCTCCCTGCTCTTCCTCCTCCCCCTCTGCTAATCAACCTCGTCCCCTCACTACTTCTGCCTCCTTTCTGTGCCTGACACCCTCCTTATATCTCCTAGTGTCAGTCACTCTGTCACTCCGTGACTGGCCAACTCCCCCCTTGGCATGCTGTAGCTCCCATGCACTCTTTCACTCCTGAACTCTATTCTAGAGCTGCTACCTCCTGTCTCCCTGTCTTGTTACACTCTTTAATGCCCCCCACTACTTCTCTGCTACATCCTCCTCTTTTGCTACTGCCCTTGTCTCCTCACTGCCCCACCCTCTGCCCATTCTCCCTCAGCCACCTACTTACCTAGTTCCCCCTGCCCTCCTGAGCCTCCATCTCATTGCCTACCTCCTACCACTTTCACTAGCTGCCTCCCACCTACTCAGCACCCTGTGCCCACTCTCCCCCCCATTCACATTGAATCATGTATGACACCGGTACTCTGTACCCCTTTCTCCTCACCTTATTTGCCCTCTTCCTCCTACATCCCCCTGCTCATGTTTCCCACTGTCCCGAACATCTACCAACTCATGCTCTCTCACCCCTCCATGGTACCTCCCTCTCAATCTCATGTACCTGCCTTGGGCATCTCCAATCACTCTGAAATGGCCTCTCCCCCCAAATGGCTGTTGGGTACTTCCCTGGCTGCCTACTACTGCCACGCTTTACCCATGGCTCCACCTGTTTACTTGCCCTGGTGAATCTCGGAGTTCTCTGGCCCCAAAAAATAGGTGCCAGTCATGGGTATCTCACACCAGTACTCTAAAATGTACACTTCTTCTCCTGCTATTGTCGGAAAACATTCATCCCAATCCCGGACCAGCTCCTACAATAAGAACAACTCAGACCAATCAACCAGGATCCCTCTCAATAATCTCACTTAACATATGCAGTCTTCTTCACAAAATTGATGCCCTTCAGACTTTTGCCTGCCAGCATAACACAGACATACTAGCAGACATAGAAACCTGGCTCTCACCTTCAGTTCCCAACCATGCTATCACCCCCTCTGGGTATAATGTCTACCAGCTTGATCGAACATCAAAAAGAGGTGGTGGCTGCATCCTGTACCTTAAGGACACAATCCGAGGGCACCTCATCAACTTAACCCCTCAAACCACCACTGCACAGATTCTTCCTGTCAAGATCCTTCTTGGTGCACATAATAAAGCCATCACAGTTGTCACAGTCTACATTCCACCGAGAGAGCAAGGTAATGGGCTTAACGCAGTCCTGGAGTTTACCAAATCTCTCTCACCTGATTCAGAAACCATCCTCCTTGGTGACTTTAATATTAACTGGCCTGCTGCAGAGGCAGGGGCATACAGGGACTTGATAGTGGCAGCAAACCTTTCTCACATGGTTAGTTCCCCAACCAGGACAAACTACAAAATGGGTACCAGCACCCTTCTGGATTGGATCATAACAAGCCATCCCACCAGGATCACAAACACCACTGTCCTCCCTGACACACTTAGTGACCACTCCCCTGTCATCTGCTACTGGCCCAATAAATTCATCAAGCCCCCCCCAAAACCATTACTAGCCGGGTTCTACCTAGAGGCAAGCTACGTCATCACAAAACCTTCCTTCGTCAACAGGATTGGTCCCCAATTCTAACTGCAACCAATTTGAACACCGCACTGGAACACTTCATCAGGATCTTAAACCAAGCATGCTACATATTTGCACCCTTCAAGAAGCGCAAGGCCAAAGCCCTATGTAACTCCTAACTCACCGGAGACCTACTTAGATGACTAAAAGCTCAAGACCACCTTTGGGAGATTGCCAGAAACACAGGGAGACAAGTTGATATTGCTAACTATAAACATGCACGAAATGACTGCACCAAATATATCCAGGATACGAAGACCACCTATTTCCATAATGCTCTCACTAACTCATGGGGCAACGGTAGGGACTTCTGGAATAATATTAAAAAAGTCACCGGGAAGCAATCTAAATCACCTCCATCAGTACTCAGCATAAATGGTGAAACTACACTTAACCAGAAACTCATTGCTGATACATTCAATGACACCTTCACGGATCTCAGTGCTGTACTCCCATAGGGTTTTTTCGATGAGGTGGTTCCCCTTGACCCCCCAGCCACCTCCAGCCACCCTCCCTTCTACTTTAAAGCAGTAAAAATGCATCAAGTCCGCAGCTACGTTACCAAAGCAATTTGCAACTCCAGAGCCAGTAGTGACTCCCTCGACCTCAAACTGCTATCACTCACACTTGAAGCAGTACTTCGACCACTGACCAGGATTTTCCACCTCTCCCTCAGCCTCAGCCAGTTCCCTGACTTATGGAAATCTGCCACGGTAACCCCAATTCATAAAAGTGGTGACAAAACAGCTACTGAGAATTACCATCCAATTTCCATCCTACCTCCACACTCCAAGGCCATAGAATGGATTATGTCAGACCAGCTCACCGACTTCCTAGATAATCACAACATCCTGTGCAAGGAGCAACATGGCTTTAGAAAAGGTCATAGCACCTCCACGGCAATACTTGAATTCACTCATGCAATCCATCAGTCACTCGATAACAGTCATCTTACTGGGTCCACCTTCATTGACTTAACTAAAGCCTTTGATACCGTCAACCACAATCTCCAACTTGCCCAGCTTCGACTAGCAGGGCTCTCACCTAACTCGGTGAACTGGTTCAAAAGCTACTTAGACAACCTCTCCCAAAGAGTGAGAATTGCTGGCACACTCTCTGACCAAAGACCAGTCCGGTCCGGTGTCCCACAGGGCTCAATCTTGGGCCCCCTCCTTTTCAGTGTTTTTCTGAACTCACTGCCAGAATCCTGCCCTGAACAGATCCTACTCTACATGGATGATGCTGTCATCCTGGCATCCCACCATGATCCAGTCCATCTACAAGGTAACCGAGGGTTTTAAATAATTGACTAGCAGTTTTTTCTTGGGACAATGCTAACTGTACAGAAAATGTTTATATAGGTTTTCTAGAAGTGTTATGTATGTTAAACACAATGAGGCAAGTGCTATGCATTTTTACAATGTTTTAGCATTTTTATGAGCAAAACGCTAATCAATTTTTAGAGTTAAATAAAACCCTGTAACCTCCAACAGGCCTTCTCTGAAGTCGAAAACTGGTTCACAAAACACATACTTATACTTAACCAGAAAAAAACAAAGACCATGATCTTCTGCAGCTCCCAAAACAAACACAAACATCAGCTCTCCATTAAAACCAAGCAAGGAATCACCTTCAAACAAGTTCATACCTTCAAATACCTCGGCCTCACCCTCGACTGTAATCTCTCCTACATCTCACACATCAATAACATGGCAAAAGTAGCCAACACCAGGATGGGCCTACTATTCCGACATAGGAAACATCTAACCCCAGAAGCTCTGTCCATAGCTGTCCAGAGCTCCATCATCAGCATCATTGACTACGGTCTCATTATCAATGGATCTGCCACAACCTCATCTCTCAGGCATGTTTCGACTTCTCTCACTCAAGCCTGCCAACTCATTACTGGTTCCCACCGTCTCACCCACACCTGCGACCTCTACTCCAAAACAGGCTGGCTGCGACTGAGCAACTGAATCAAATACCAAACCTGCATCACTGCTAAGAAAATCATGATGGGAAAGGCACCACCAGGAGTCAGCACCCTCCTCAAACCCAAAATCACCAACCGCAACACCAGGAGCTCTAAGCCCCAAATCCTTCAAATCCCCCGCTGCCGCACATCCCAAGGCCAAAGGTCGTTTGCATACAGGGCTCAGAGTTGGCTGAATGAGCTCCCTAGTGACACCTCATCCTCAGCAATGCTTGGAGTGTTAAAAAAAAAACTCTGCCACTCCATAACTGGCACCTCCACCTGTGCTTGCACCCCATAAAATCTTCATTCCCTACGCTGCTTCTGGCCTTATAGGTGTCAGTTTCTGTCCTCTCTTCTTGCACTTACCTGTCCAATGCAACTTCTAATGCACTTGCCCTGTGTCTGTTCTGACAAAGCCCCTCGGTTGCCTCACCCTGACCTTCTACACCTATGCCTTCCCCTACCCTCAGCCCTCTCCCCTTCTTGCCCTCTTCCTCCTATTGTTTCTTGAGTTACTCATCACTCAGTCTGATTTTGTCGAGCAAAGTTACTGTCTAAAACCATGTACCTGTAACTATTTTATGTTTTAGTGTCTGTTACCCTGTAACCAGCATGATGTGCAACCTTTATAAAAGAGCCTTGGCTCAAAGGTACTTTGTAATCCTAGACACAAATAAATAAATAAAAAAATAAATTAAATGTTACAGCCAAAAGATCAACCACATATGGGCATGCTTGTGGTGGTATGGTGATTTTGATTGCAACAATCACATTCAGGAAAGTTCATAAACTGGACCTAGGGTATTCTCATTTCTTGTATAGAGTATTAGGTGAATCAGGAAAACCAGTATGTGTCTGTATAAACATGTATGCTACACAAAATTATCAAATATGATAGAAAAGGAGGCATTTCAGAAACTGTCACAAATCCTGGCTATTCCTCTTGTAAAATTCTCCTCTACTACCATTTGTTTGATGGATGATGTTAATGCAGGAATTGCAAATGGCCTGATATTCCTCTGGTTGGAAAACTGATGATATTCTAGACATTCCAGTCAGAACCTAGATGGATACAAAAATAAATAAAAGGGGAAAATTACTGCTTAATATAGCAGGAGAAAATTGGCTGAGAACTTTAAATAGGAGAATCAGGGGAGTCTACCATGGCAACATCACATTTCCCACCAAAATGGGGGGTCAGCAGTTGATATTCACTAGTGAAAGAATTGTGAATATTGGAAGAGTGAGACAGTGACCGTTCTTCTATATCTGTCACCTTGGATTGCTCCACTGAGAGGCAAGTTCTGTATTCCAAAGAGATACCAGGTGACGTGAGTCATCACATGGTCATCCTAAATAAGAAAAAGGTAATTTGGAACCCATTCTGTAAAGATAAAATTATCACATTGCTAACAGAGAGCAAGACTATAATAGACTGTGTTAACCGAATTGAAAGAGGAATAATTGTTATTGAGAATAGTGGTGTGTGCAACATATTTGTCTATCTTGAACAGATATTTGATACCATACTAGGATCACTAGAAAATTGGGATAGAGTCCAGTATTCCCAGAGGATCTTGAAAAAGAATGGATGGTATGATGGGGCATGTGAGAAGTTAAGAAAAGCTGAGATATAAGCTGTTAAATTCAACAAAGGTAATTTTAAGATCCGTTCTAAAGAGGTCTATGTAAATCTAAAGAAGGAATATAAAACTTTGCTAACACATAATAAATCAGAATATAAGAATACATTGTGGTCTAGTTTGCAATATACTGTACTATAGTAACTAAAGACAGTGGGGCCAATTCTAGTAGGGGTTGTGATCACCACAGGAGACTTGCAGTAGGGTGTTTGATGCAAGTGCTGACTTGCATCAAATAGGGGTGAATCTGCTATTCTGGAAAACCTCTGCTGCAAGTCCAGGATGCAGCAAAGTTAGACCAGCTCACTCCAGTCTAACTTTGCATCTGTGGGGGTACCCTTTGCACTGGACTTGTGCAAAACCTTTGGCACAAGCTGCTATAAAGTGGGAAAACTGTCGCAACTGAGCCAGCCCTTCTGGAATCAGGCTGAGTTGTGCCCAAGGGCTTTGGTACAGCTGCGTCAAAATTTGTGGTGGATGCAGGGCTTGGCACAAACCCTACACCCACCTTCTAAACTCCAGCCCAGTAAGTCCTTTTGGAATTTAATAGCTTATGGTACCAATAACAAGGAAATTAATATGGAATGTATTATTATACCTGAAAGACTTGGTTTGAAGACAGAGAATAATGCCTGTGCAGGTGTGTGCTTTGAGGATGTTTCACACACCCAAGGTGTATGATAATCCATAAACCTAGACAGTGAAGCTGTCGGGGTTTATGATATTATCACACACACCGATGGTGTGTGAAAAATCCTAAGAAGACAAACCCTGCACAGGCATTATTTTTTATAACAACTGGTGCAAGTTTTATACAGAGACAAAAAACTGTAAACTGTATTTGTATGAGTGAGCGTGTGTCTGAGCAGCCACTGTTGACACACAAATACAGTGTGCTTTCTTTGCACTTCAGTGAAGTGAAAGTGTGAGGAAGAAAATACCGTAATAACCCACTATTGGGTTACTACGGAATTCAGATGGTTACTACAATGTTTTATCAGGACTGGATATCCAGACATTTTAGGGGGTCACCAATTATTATATTATAGTTCCCTGTTCGGCCAATGTTTGCGATCTATAAACAACAATGAAACAGGAGACATGGTGGACTAAAGTAACTGAGGCAGGGTGATTTGGGCCATTCAACAGCAAAAAATTAATAAATCATCAGGTACTGATATGCTTCCCGAGGAGGCATTTAAAGTTACTGTAGCCCTGAATGGTGGGCAAACATACTGGCACACATATTGACATATATTAATAAATAACCTTGAATTACCACCAGGTTGGAATGAAGGATTAATAATTTCACTATTCAATATATATGCCCATAACTTTGCTAAGCACCTCTGTGAAAATATACACCAGAATTATACTGTTAGTTTTAGAGTTCTGGGTTATAGAGAAATAATTAATCTCAATATATCAAGTGAGATTTAGAAAATCTTATAGTACAGTGGATCACATATTTAGACTGGATTTATTTGATCCACAAATATGTGGACTTTAAAAAGGGAAAAATGTGTTGGGCCTTCTTGGATGTTAGCTCAGCCTTTGCCAGTCTGAATAGAAAAAGACTGTGGGAGATTCTGACACATCCAGGAATTGTTAAGAGACTTTTATTAATTCTTAAAATGTTATACGGTAACACTTCTGTAAGGATAAGAGTTACTAGAGAGGTTGCAGTGACAGAACCTATTTTCACTAATAAGGGTGTTAAACAGGGGTGCATACTTGCCCCCCCATGCTGTTTTCTCTCTATATCGAAACATTGGTCAGACACTTACAACATGAAGCCACCCATAGCCCTCAGATTAATATCAAGAAGGTACAAAAACTGCTGTACGTAGATGATATTATACTGCTTTCAGGAATGCAGATGGGCATCAAGAGGGCTCTGGAAGCAATATTTGATCATCTGATGCCCTTGGATCTAAGAGCACAATAATGAAGATGGAAGAGTGTAGGCAGTATAATGCAGTGGGTTAGAGCTCTGAGCTGCAAACCTGGAGACCTGGGTTTGAATCCCACAGCCCTAACATGCATATTGTGTGACCCTGAGCAAGTCACTTAACTTCCTTTTGCTCCCAGGTCACATTTGAAATCAAGCTTCAGCTTAGTGTGCCTTTTCTGGTTAAACAATTTCACCTTTCCCTTCCCCAATAGTAAATGAGAAAAAGAGCAAAAGTTTGACTTATGGGACTAGGAGAGAGCTTTGTAACTCTGGATTGGTTGAAGACATACGGTTAGAAGAAGTTATAGAATTTACTTATTTAGGCTTTACCTTTAATAAAACTAGGTCATGGAAAACCCATCTGCTAAAAATGAAAGAGCTTGGGATTAGAACTTCTGTGGCCATTAACAGGTTTGCAAAACATTTAGGAAATTCATTTGTTGCAATCATGAGCCTTTGAAGCAAAAATAAATTATTGGATATGTTATGGGGGGGATCTGGGCTCTAAGTTGAAGCCTATCTCGGTACAGACCATACAAACTTTATTTATTAGAATGATGTTAGGCCTCCAGAGTGATACCCCAACTGTGCTCCTAAGATTGGAATTAGGTGTGAAAGGTGTGGAACTACTGTACATGATATAACTAGGGCTGTAGGCTACTGGAGCACAATAATGAAGATGGAAGAGTGTAGGTTGCCTAAAAAATGTTGGGAAGAAGTGAGAACAATCAATTACACCAAAACATGGTTTCATCTGCTAGATAAGACACTGATGCATATAGGCCTGGGATTAGTGTGGCTTCTGAAGATATATGAACATCTAGATACATACACTGCTGAGGCAAAACAAAGATTAGAGGATAGTTTATTTCAAAAGGATTTAGCTAGATTGGAAGATCGCCCAGAAATAATGCTACACAAATGTAAAAATTGAAAGTAATTTGGAATACGTTGAAAACAAATTGGACAGGAAGGCTTTATGTAGCCTGAGTTTGTGTGGCAGATCTATGTTCTGCTAGTCCGATAACCCCCGGTGTAGGGATGCCTTTCCTATCTTCTTCTTTTCCCTACTGAAATATGTTGCACAACAGTATCTCCTTATATCATACTTTACCTTTTTCTGCCCTTGGCATAGATTGGCACCTATGTCAGTCTTTTCTATCTCTCACTAAGACTTTTTTCCTAATACTTTTATTTCTACTTTCTATATATCCATCCTACACCAAGAACTCACCAAAATAATGCATCAGGCTAAGGCCAGCTGGTGGGAATAAAATAAGGTGCATTTATGGCATTTAATGCCAAAGATATAAAGTGCCTTTAAGTATATAAGGTGCTGGTTGAATAAAGTGTGTTTTTTGAAATAAAGTGCATACAATAAGTAAAGTGCATAGAGTGCATTCTGTGCCATATTATGAGTTTAAAGTGCTGCAGTGCTTAATTAGGTTAAGAAACTAAAATGCTTATGTAATTTTATGTATATGGTGGAGGTATGTTTAGACATTTTTAAAATGTCAGTTAAAATACAAAACAATGTCCACTTAGGTGGATTATGAATACAAATGGAGCAGCATTATGCTTAAGTTGTTTATATTGTATTGCAGCCTCTCTGTTGTTATATAGCAGCTAAAGAAATCCTGCAACAAAGCAGGAACTGTTTGAGCTGAGCAGCAAACATTTACTTTTGCTGCCGCTCGGTATCTGTGTATATAATTGCTGATGCCCCTGTATTAATAAGACTCCTGGCTACTGGCTTTATATAAAAATACATAGAAACATAGAAACATAGAAACATAGAAGTTGACGGCAGATAAGGACCGCAAGGCCCATCCAGTCTGCCCATTTCTTTTTCTACCTTATAAATGTGCCATCGGCCTTTGCTCTGTCAGTGACCTATCTATTCATAGTCATTTGTATTGCTCCCTTATGCCTATCACATGCCTGTTTGAAGCCCTGCACTGTATTCATAGCCACCACTTTTGTGGTAAGCCATTCCATGCATCCACCACCCTTTCTGTGAAAAGAATTTCCTCACATTCCCCTTAATTGGCCTCCTCTAATCTCATGCTGTGTCCTCTTGTCCTGCTATTTTCTTATATTTAAACATGTTAGACTCTTTCACCTTGTTTATGCCCTTAAGGTGTTTGAATGCCTCGATCATATCACCTCTCTCCTCCCTTTGCTCAAGGGTATACATATTGAGCTCCGTTAATCTGTCCTCATATGTCTTCTGATGCAGTCCCTGCACCATTTTGGTTGCCCTTCTCTGGACTGCCTCAGTTTGGTTAATGTCTTGTGAAGGTGTGGTCTCCAGTACTGCATGCAGTACTCCAGATGGGGCCTAACCAGTGTCTTGTAAAGAGGGATTATTACCTCCCTCTTACGACTTGTGATACCCCTACTAATACACCCTAACACCCCCCTAGCCTTACCTACTGCTTTAGAGGTCTGCTTGGATGATTTTAGGTCATCAGTGATGATGATGCCCAAGTCTCTTTCTTCCTTTGTGACTGCTAGCAACTCCCCTCCCAGCCTATAAGTGGCTTCAGGGTTTCTCTTCCCTATGTGCATGATTTTGCACTTCTTTGCATTAAATCCCAGTTGCCACTCTTCTGACCATTCTGCTAGTTTATCCTGTATATATGCTGTAGAATTGTGCCAGCTAGCCATGGAGGAGTATGCGACATGTGCAGCCAGTCCAGGCTGCTGGAGAGGAAGGCCTACGATGCAGCGGCAAACTTTCACATTCCACTTTGCTCCCACTCCGTGGCTCTCAACTCAAGCCTCAGTAAACAAAAAAATGAAAAGAAAAGACCCTGAGGGGTCTAAGAGGAGAGAGAGAGAGAGAGAGAGAGAGAGAGAGCAGTGATATTGCTATAAGGAGGAGCAAGCTCACTCTTCTTTCTCTCTCTCATTGAACTGCTGTGTCACAGTTCAAAGCAGGGAGGCAAACTTTTACTTTTTCTTTCCCTTTCAGCTGCATCATTTCCCCAAGTGTACAGTGCGCTCTGAAAAGCGAGCGCTTGTGAATAAAAAGGGACTAGGCTGTCCCCGGACATTAAAAACTACAGTCCAGGATAAAAATAATTAAAAATTGGCTTACCAAGTTTATGCAGAGCCCCAAAGCACAGTGGCTAGAAAATGTATCTCTAACAATCTTCTGCTCTGCTGCAACAAGGAAATTGAATGATTTAAAGGGACAGGAACGTCCCTAAGTATGGAAATGCTTTACAGAGATAGAGTAGCCCGCAGAATAAGGAGAGGGCTGCAAAATAAACTATACACAATAAAGAAATAAAGCAAGTAAATGAATAAAGAGACATTGCAGGTCTCTAAATGAGCCCCATAATACCCCATTATATATAAAGCCCTAAGATATAAATAAAGGGCTAATGTCCATACTACAAACAATACAGCACATGTGTGCATAGTATAAATGTTTCACTGTTTGCAAATAAAATAGGTGCTGCCCCATTAGCAAGATCTCGGGAATGGGCATTCAATAGAGGAACAGCAGCCCCTAGAGGGCTGTGTTTATACTCTGTGAGCTAAACCTCATTATGTAATAGAGGTGGAGTTTCCATATTTAGGGACAATTAATGTTCTTAGCCTAATAAAAAGCATGTTGTGATATTTTGGTTCTAGGGAGTGATAGTTGATAAATATAGGCTTAGAAGTAACCCTTTTTCTTTTGTATAGGATGGGTTACAAGCCTTTAGGGACCATTCTAGAGCTAATTGGATGTTATGACAGGGGGCTTCCCATAAGTGGGAGGGCTATAGAAGCCCTCCTCAAACAATAAGAGTCAGATTAGCTGCATAGCCAGTCTCACTTACCTGAAGTAAGGTAAGCAGAAGGACCTGTGCCTGAACAGGAATTTATCTCTAACAGCAGGAAAAGCTGATTAATTGATTTGAGATACCTGATGTAAGGTGAAATAGCCTTGAGCTATTGTTTATTTTCTTGTTCTGTTTAAATTGTTTTAGTTCTATTTATTTATTGTTTTCTATTTTTGTATAAAATAAAACACACTGAGGGTGTGTTGTACCTTATTACTGTGTCCAGTGTTATCTTTATACCCATGTACCTGCAACATTTGGTGTTAGCAGTAGGATACTGGAAATTTTAGCTGCAGGGTGGATTCCAGTAGGTATCAGACCTGATACCAAGGTAACCCATGGCACGGTGGTACATTTTTCTCATCATGACTACCCCTGTATGACCTGCTCTGACCAGAGCACAGGCCAAGTTGACAGGTGAGCAGTTGCTCCCAGGCCTAGAGTTTGAGAGGAAATCAAGGGCCAAGCTGGAACATCAATTGACAGACTCCTTTGGAGGAGAAGATGGCAAAGAGGAAGAATAAGGACTGGCGGAAGTGGGAGTTGAGGAACTACTGGAGGACATAAGCAAGCTATTGAAGTGGCTTGCAAGGAAACAAATAGAGATGGAGCAGCTTCAGAAGAAGGGCAGCCAGGAGCAAGAAGGGAAAGAATATGGCAAGATGAGCGTTGAGTGGACACACTGAGGGCCCTACAGATCAATGGGACCAGGAAGTCCAGCAAAGGTATGCATTCCCACCCTAAAGACATAATTTGACCAAGATGTCAGCTATAGATAACATCGAGGCATACCTAACTACCTTTGAAAGAGTAGCGAAGGTGTGTGGGTGGCCTCCAGAGCTGTGGGTGGTCAGATTGGCTCCTTATTTAATGGGTCGAGCGCAACTGACCTATAGCCACATGGACCATCGAAGGGCTGAGATGTATATCCTTGTCAAATGGTGATTTTGAAGTACATGGATATTAATACCAAGACTTATTGGCAGCATTTTCACTCCCTAAAACACCAAGAGAACGATACTCCCTGAGAGACATATACACATCTAAATGAATTGTGCAACAAATGGCTGCAACCGGAGGGGAAGACACTGTTGAATATAATTGAGGCTGTGGTCATGAAACAGTTTCTTCAGATTCTACCTGCAGAGGTCCATATCTGTGTGTGGGAACACCATCAGGAAATAGTAGAAGTTGCAATCACCCTGGCAGAGGATTTTCTGGCAGCCAGGCAACCAACGAGGAAGGGATACCGGACAATTGACTGGACCATCGCCCCAACCCAGCAACTGGTAAGGCCAACTACTTTTACCCCATCATGGTCCCCTGGGAGAAGATAGAGGGAGTAGGCCATATAATCCAGACATTGTCTGTAGATACTGTAACAGTAAAGGTCATATTGAATGATTCTGTTACAAGAAAAAGAGTGAGGCTACCCATCTGGCCCTTCTTAATTGGGGTCATTTTTCAATAACAGTCACCATCAGACAGAAGAAAATGATGGGTTTGACACTGGAGTTGACAGACATTAATGCACCCAGATGTACTACAAAAGGTCCCAGTTTCTGATGTGTATACTGGTGTAATTTGTGTGCATGGGGACACTCATCGGTATCCCACCACCAAGGTGACTTTAAACATTGATGGACAGGAAGAAGAAATGGTGGTTGAAATAGTACCAAAGCTGCTAGTACCTGTGGTTATTGGGCAAGACTTTCCCCATTTTTCAGCATTGTTGATCCCTAAAAATGTGACAGCCATTACCACCAGGTCACAGACCCAAGCAAAAACCCTTGGAGATACCTTTCCTTTTCAGAGGGATGTATTTGATACACCAAGTGCTCATAGAAGATCGTAGGGGGAAAAGAAGAAGGTGCAGAAGATACAGAGAGATAAAAATGGACTGCCTAATGACACTGTAGATAAACTGTATTCTAAATGTGATATTGCCCAGGAACAAGATAAGGTTGACACATTATCTGATTTTTTTCAACAGGTGGACCAGAAGAAACTACCAGGGGCCCCTGTGTTTAAATGTAACAACCGAATACTGTACCGGATATGTAATAACCCCCATACAGATGAAACTGTTGAACAGATAGTAGTCCCTACAAGGTTTAGGAACCAGATATTGTATTTAGACCATGACTTACCATGGGCAGGTCATGCAGGTAGGGATAAAACCCTGGCCAGGCTATTACAGTGTTTTTATTGGCCTGATATCCATGAGCAAGTGGCAGAATACTGCAGAGCCTGTCCAGAGCATCAAAAGGTGGTCTAGGTAATCCAAAAGGATGTATTGCCCCGGTACCCTTGCCCATAGTTTGCACGCCCTTCAAAAGGACGGCAAGGGACATCATTGGCCCCTTATAGAAAAGTGCCCGAGGATGCAAATATATCCTGGTCATCTGTGACTATGCAACAAAATACCCCGAGACCATACCACTGTGTACAGACACCAGTCCCCGAATAGCAGAGGAGCTAGTTAAGGTTTTCAGCCATCTTGGGATACCTAAGGAGGTATTGACAGACCAAGGCAATAACTTTTAGGCTACATTACTTAAAGAACTGTGCCATTTGTTGGGGTAGTGGCGATAAAAACTATGCCCTGTCATCCACAAACAGATGGATTGGTTCAACGTTTCAACCAAACATTGAAACGCATGTTACATTTGTACATGACAAGGGAAAGGATTGGGATAGATACCCCCCCTCTTGTTATTTTCTTACAGAGAGATCCCAGAAGCAGCTACAGGGTACTTCCCTTTCTCCCTACTGTATGGAAGGAATCCCCAAGGGCCACTGGACATGGTAAAAGAGTTTTGGGAAGAGGGAACCAGTGTGGGACAAGCCATTATTACTGGTTCTGTGGTTCAGCTTCGCAAAAGGTTGATAGATTACCCAAAAAAGGCACACCAAAACAACATTGTGTATCAGGAGACACAGAAGACCTATTATGATCAGAATTGTAAGCCCAAAGTGTTGCAGGCCAGAGAAAAAGTACTGTTATTACTCCCCACCACCCAGAACAAGATGCTAATGAAGTGGCAAGGGCCATATACAATCATCAGACAAACAGGACCAGTGATATTTGAAGTTGAGACACCAGATAAATACCCAGGGAGAAAGATTTATTATGCCAATCTTATAAAGAAATGGGTAGAGAAAAGGGAAGCTACGGGGATCATCTACATATTCCCAGAGAGGGACATGTCTGAGTTAGAGATGGCCTATCAAAGATTAAAGTAAAACGACAACCTCTCTAACATAACAAGCATTTGTCAATGCCGAATGTTTGCTTGCTGGTATTAGCATTAGAAACAGTACCGTAGGAAGGGTGGGGCAGGTGGTGCCCCCGCACTGGGCACAAGCCTCCGAGGGACGCAATTTTCAACTGTTAAGTTTATTTATTTTTTTTTTTATTTCTTGACCTGGGCTGAGCCCCAGCAATATTTTGCCACATGCTGCATTTTTTTTGTTTTTTTCCCTGTTGTTTGGTTTCTCTGTGTGTGTGCCTTCTGCAGACTGTGCACCACCTCACCGCTCCCAGCTGCTGTTTAATTGGCTGGCTGGCTGACATTATTAAAATTAATTTGGTGCCAATGGCCTTTTGTCTGCTTGGTTTTCTCCTCCAAGAAAATCTAATTTAACTGGTTGGCAAGTGGCTTTCAACTTGCCACACTGTGATTCGCTGGGGGGAGGGCTTATTAAGTGCAGTACGCGTGCATCTGTTGTCTGGTCAGTTCTGTAGTGAGGAGGTCCTTCCACCATGTCGTGCATGTGGCAGGAGTCAGGATGGCCTAGAATGTCGAGGGAGTGGGGAGAGGTGGTGGTCCAGGCACCCAGCCAGCCCAGAAGAGAGGAGCAGCTTAGCCAGAGAGGAAGAGCAGTCATCAAGTGCCAAAATCAGTGTGGCGGGAGTCGGCTTAGAGAGGGAGTCCAGGATCATGTCGGGAGTTGGCCAGTCAGGACTCAGGAGTTCATGACACACCACACCACCAGGCAGCAAGTAAAAGTAAGTTGCAAGGAAGGCCAGCAGGCTGAGCAGAGGAATAGCAGTGCGGTGCTACTCCAGAAAGGGTTGAGGAGTGGAGGAGTGAGTGGGTCGGGTGACTCGAGCACACCAGGTGGGGTTAGGGACTTGGAAGGCTTGGCTGGTTCAGCTTTGTGATGCCCACCCACTTGCTCCCTGGAAGCCCTATTTGAGTCCTTCTTCTTGTTCAAGAGAAAAATAAAATTTCCAAGAAATCAAAAGGTATTTTTGGCTGCAGCAAATAAATGTACATTGATTCTTGAATTTTGCACTTTGTGCTTGATGAATTTTCAAAAGATTTGGACGCAGAGTGCCTGCGCTGTAGTTAGGGAGGTGCAGGGCTTACAGCAGCAGAGCAGCAAAATTTTTTTTTTTTTCCAAAACGCTAGATTCAGGCTTCTACAGTTAACAAAATATTAGCATACCTGCCAAGTTTACTTTTCTAGGTACCTCCTAGGTTTCACACCATGTGTTTTATCTATTTTCTTGATCTTAAACACTTACCAGGCCTCAATGCTATTTCTAAGTCAAATGTGTTGGACATCTTTTTTTCTTGGTGGTGAAAAACACTCAATTAAAGCATTTATAAAATAAAAAAAAATGGTGTAACTAAAACATTTTATGAAAGTGGAAGCTGGCTGGAATTTATGTTAGAAAAAAAGATGGGAGTTATCACTTTTTTTGCCTGCACTGCACTCTGCTTAAAGCTTTGTGAACTGGTTCTGGAGGCAGTTCTGATGTTTTTTGTAAGGGTCTGAAAGTCTCATGTTTTGTGTATGGGGTCAGAAGTTTGGAATAAGGTGTTCAAACTTCTGTTTATTTTTATTGACCATCTCACTGAGTACACTGATGACATAAAGATTGATTTTTCAGGCATGACCTGGTACTATTATGGTGCAGAGTGCATAAATAGGTACAGACGTCCACAGTGAAAGTCATATAGTAGGTCTGTGAAATTGTACAAAAGTTTCAAAGTTTTGAGTCATATAAAAGGTGTGTGTGTGTGTGTGTGTGTAGAACTCTGATTTCTCTGAAAAATTTTCTGAACACCCACTGGTCTTCATCATTGGGTTGAAGTGAGTTTAATACATTAAAATTCTGAAGGTGATGGGATCTTGGCTCGTGAGCTGTTGTGAATCTGGCCACTTTAAAGTAGAGACTATGTTTTATGTCCTCAACGCACACTACATTTTATGCTCAAGGCTACTGTCATTTTGGTTTCTGCAGTAAGCTGGCAATGTGGCATCAGGGAAGAGAGATAAGTGTAGACTAGTAGTAAATGCTATTTGTTGGAACTTGATTAGCAAAAGAGAGCTTCATTTTCCTTTTCAGCCAGCCAGTCTCCCACATCTCATATTCCAGGAGAGCAAAGTATTCCCTGAAACCAGGAGTAGGGGACAAGTAACAAAAGTGTGTTTTTTCTTCAAGAAAAGCCCCAAAACTCACCACAGAGCATGTAAACCCCTTAGAGCTTCTGGGGGCCTCGCGGTCCCCAGACCCCCGGCTCTTTTTGGGGGGGCACAAAATTAGTCTCTTGCCCAGGGCACCAAAATGTCTTCCTACAGCTCTGATTAGAAATGCAGGAGTTAGACAGATGCAGAATAGGAATGGCAGTGAAGTAGTGAACTTGACATGAACCGCACCTCCATGCTGTAGAGACGGACAGGATGTGGGGTAAGTTTTTGGGTCGTCACCCATGACGGTCAAGCCATGTCACCTCACCCTATTCTGCAGACAGCGAGATGTGTTGACATGTGCCTTAGGGTGTTTGGCTTTACAGTCAGTCCATTCCAAAAGGACATACGTTGAAATGGGTGCAACATAGGAGAATGGTGTGAAGTCTTGGGATGAAGAGTCCAAGGTACACTTCGATGCCTGTCTGTGGCGTGGGGGTGCGGGTGGGATGGCATGAGCAGTACAGTCGGCAATCCAAAGGCACACCCCAATGCCTGTCTGTCCGTACTGGGTAGGATATTATGGTTAGAAACCCTAATGCCTCGGGTGTTTGCTGGTATTCACAGTACAAATTTTGAACATGGCCTTTTTGTGAGCCCACCTCATGAAAGCATTTGGGACCTCTTCTCATGAACAGTGGCAGTGTGATTTTGTCAATGTGTCCCGAAAAGTGACTTCCAACATTGACAGTGCCATTCTGCTCCACATGTATGAAAACACAGATCGGGCAGGATGTGAAGAATGACAGCTGAACCATCCATAGGGAGGTATGAAGAGATGGCAATGTTGAAAATGTGTTGTGGGAATATTAACAATGCTTGCAGTTCCAAGCATACGTGGAAACCGTGCAACTGTCTCAAACAGTGATTTCCCACAACAACCAAGCTATTGTGTGCCAGAAGTGCGAAAACACATTTCGGCCAGGAGGTGCAAAATGACAGCTGCACTGTTCATAAGGAGGTGTGGAAAAATGGCAATGTTGACAATATGGTGTGAACATATTGCAAATGTGCAAAGTTATGAGCGTGCTTGGAAACTGCACAAAATGCACTCTCGTAACACAGTCATTTTATGGACGTTTGTCACCAGATTTTCAACATTCCCATTTTAGGACCTCTGCTAATGAACAGTGTCAGTGAGATTTTCCTAATGTGTCCCAAACATGGATTTCCCACAACGACCTTGCTAGTCTGTGCCGCAAGTGCAAAAACACATTTGAGCCAGGATGTGAAAAATGACAGCTGTACTGCTCATAAGGAGGTGCAGACAAATGGCAGTGTTGACAATCTGGAGTGAAAATATTGCAAATGTGCGAAGGTATGAGCGTGCGTAGAAACTGTGCAATGCACGCTGATAGCACAGTCATTTTATGGACTTTTCTCACCACATTTTCAACATAGACATTTTAGGACCTCTGCTAATGAACAATGTCACTGTGATTTTCATAATGTGTCCCAAACATTGATTTCGCACACCTACTGCACCATTGTGCGCTACATGCGCAGAAACACATTGTGGGCAAGATGTGCAAAATTAAAGCTGTACTGCTCATAAGGAGGAGTGGTAAAATGGCATTGTTGAAAATCTGGAGTGCAAATATTAAAAAGTTGCACACTTACGAGCATGCATAGGACCTGTGCAATGCACGCTCGTAAAACAGTCATTTTTAGGAATGTTTTTATCAAATTTTCAACATAGCCATTTTAAGACCTCTGCTCATGAACAGTGTCACTGTGATTTTCTTAATCTGTCCCAAACATTGATTTCGCACACCCCCCACACCATTGTGCACTACATGCGCGGAAACACATTTTGGGCAAGATGTGAAACATGACAGCTGCACTGCTCATAAGGAACTGTGGTAAAATTGCAATGTTGAAAATCTGGAGTGCAAATATTAAAAATTTGTGCACTTACGAGCGTGTGTAGGAAATGCGCAACGCACGCTTGTAAAACAGTCATTTTTAGGAATTTTTCCCCAAGTTTTCAACATAGCCATTTTAAGACCTCTGCTCATGAACAATGTCACTGTGATTTTCTTAATCTGTCCCAAACATTGATTTTGCACACGACTGCGCATTCATACATGCGTGGAAACACATTTTGGCGAGATGTGAAAAATGACAGCTGTATTGCTCATAAGTAGGTGTGATAAAATGGCAATGTCAAAAATCTGGAGTGCAAATGTTACAAATTCACGAACTTACGAGCCTGCGTAGGAACTGCACAATGCACGCTCGTAATACAGTCATTTCTAGGAATTTTTTCACCAGATTTCCAACATAGGCTTTTTGAGAGCCCACCTCATGAACACTGGCACTGTCATTTTGTTATTCAGTCCTGAAAGGTGATTTTGTGCAGTGACTGTGAAATCATCCTTCGGGCCCAATTAACGTCATGACAGTGACAGAATTCATGAGGAGGGGTCCCAAAAACCCCATGTTGAAAATTTAGTGCCAAAATTCCAAAAATGCCTGAGATATGCAGCAAAGTTGAAAATATCCTATCTATCCCATTATACAGCTTAACGGCATTTCCTCCATTCATGATCAGCTTTGAAGAGTGCAGGCGTTCCCGGTCCACCGAAGATCGTCGCGCCGGACTCGGAGTAAGTATGGGGTGGGGGTGGGGGTGGGGAGGCAGGGTGTGCAGTGGGTGGAGTGCGGTTGTGGGAGGGGGTCTGGGAGACTGTGAGGCCATTTTTCTCCACGGAAAAAAAAAAGACAATCGAGATGGTTTTCTATTTCACTGGGGCATTTGGCACGTTGGAGTGGGCTTCCAGTGTGCCAATGGACTATTTTGGGGGACCTGTAGCCGGTGGGGATTGGGCACCCCATTGCTCACAAGAAAGGGGAGGCCATCACGCCCAGTGGGGATTGGGCACCCGTCCACTGCCAAGAATGGGGGATCATGCTGATGGGATTGGGCACCCCCATTGGCACACAAGAAAATGGGGGTTGGTTAGATCATGCAGACGGGGAGTGCACTCCCCCATTGGCAGACAGATGACAGGGACATTTGCGCACTGAAGCTGGCATGGATTGGGGCCCCCGTCAGCAAACAAAGACAGTCTGGGGAGGCACTTGCTGCCGAGGGGGATTGGGCACCCCCTTCGGCATAGGGGCAGCATAATATTGTTTGTGAATGTGGCGGCAAGCCATCTGCCATGTTCACAAACAGTATTATGCTAGTTAACGTTCCGCCCTGCAATGACGGGTCGCTTCCTCATTGCAGCACAATGGCTCATGCTGCAATTACGAGGCGGCCCCTGATTGCTGCGGCAAAAACGTTAGAAGTTGGTGCACCTTTGGAGACCAGTGTCATCACCACACTGTGCTTCCATTGGTCCACCATTGCCAAGCCCCCTAATGCAGTGCCCCCCTTGGCTGTAACAGTGCTGTGCCTCCACAACCCACTTCTCTGCTAAGCTGTCATGTCATGTTTCTTGCGCATGCATGCAAACAAACATAAAAATCAACCCCAAGCTAGAAAAACAGCAGAAAGAGGGCATACACCAGCTGTTAAAAACCTTTGCACTCATGTTTACAAGTGTCCCGGGAAAGGCAGTCAGGGTACAGCATTATATTAGAACTGATTCCAGCCCCATCAGGCAGAAACCCTATAGGCTTCCAGAAAAAGTCAGAGAAGGAATGAAGCAGGAGCTAGAGAAGTTGAAGAAACTTGGCATAATTGAAGCATCCACTAGTGCCTGGTCATCTCACTTAGTGGTGGTCCCTAAAAAGGAGGGTAGCATCAGACTATGCCTGGACTTGAGGAAAGTCAATAATGTATCACGCTTTGATGGATACCCCATGCCCAGGGTAGAGGACATCATAGACAAAATTGGTAATGCTAGATACATTAGCACACTGGATCTAATTAAGGGATACTAGCAGATTCCCTTATCCCCTGAGTCTAGGGAGAAAACAGCATTCAGCATGCCACTTGGATTGTACCAGTTTACGATCGTGCTCTTTGGCCTACATGGAGCCCCTGCCACATTCCAGAGACTTACAGATCATATCCTGACCCCACACACTGTCTACTGTGCTGCCAGTCTGGACAACGTTGTCATCTATAGTCCAGATTGGTCGACGCACATTACACAGTTGACTGCTGTGTTGCATTCCATCCAGAAAGCTGGATTCACTGTAAACCCAGCAAAATGTGCACTGGCTATGTCAGAAAAGAGATACCTTGGATTTCTTTTGGATAATGGATGTGTGTGGAAAGAAATAGAGAAAGTAGAGGTAGTAGCTAATAGTCCTGTGCCAAAGACCAAAAAACATGTCAGGTCATTCCTAGGACTAGCTGGATATTATTACCAGTTTATAGCTAACTTTGCCTGTATAGTCACACCATTAACAGACCTGACAAAGAAAATGTGTAGTAACCTAATAAAATGGAGTCCTGAGTGTGATGACTCCTTTAGGGCTATAAAGGCAGCCCTGCGTGTCTTACCTGTATTGAAGTGCCCTGATTCTAGTTTCCATTTCAAAGTGCACAAGGGAGACAGGAGCTGAGACAGGGATAGGAGCAGTCCTGTGTCAGACCGTTCAAGGAGAGGTGAACCCTCTCATTCATATCAGCAGGAAACTGCATGAAAGAGAGCAAAAGTATGCCACAATCGAAAAAGAATGCCTAGCCATTAAGTGGGCAATAGAAGCTTTGTGCTTTTATTTGTGGAGTGCAGAGTTTACTCTCCTTGCAGATCACAATCCACTTATGTGGATAAATCAAATGAAAGATCAAAATGTTCACATTATGCAGTGGTATCTGATATTGCAACTTTATCATTTTGTGGTAAAACATAGGACAGGAGTCAACACAAAAATGCTGACTTTTTGTCATGACATAGGGCAGATACAGTAAAAAAGAATGAAACTTGAGTATGATTGTATATTTTGAATTGTTATAATGATGTACTATGAGGGTTAATAGTGCAATGTGTTTTTAACCCCAAGATAATTAAGTAATTACAGTGTGTACAGTAAAGACTATACTGTAATTTGTTTATTGTTTAAAGGGACCCTGGGGTGGAGCTTCTAAAGCATGGATGGGTGAAAGCTCCAACCCAAACCCCCATCAGTACAGAATGTATATACATTCTGGGGGTTTGTTGCTAAAACCAGTTATTATGAAAGTTACTGTTTTTTTCTTAAAGATGAAGGAGTGTGGCAGAACTGCATTCTGCTACTCTGATAACCCTAGTGGAGGGATGCCTTTTCTATATTCTTCTTTCCCCGACTGAAATCTGTTGCACAACGGTATCTCCTTATGTTATACTTTACCTTTTTCTTCCCCTGGCATAGGTTGGCCACCTAAGTCAGTCTTTTCTATCTCTCACTAAAACTGGTTTCTATATGTCCATCCCTCACCAAGAACTCACCAAAATAATGCACCAGGCTAAGGCCAGCTGGCAGGAATAAAATAAGGTGCATTTATGGCATTAAATGCCAAAGATATAAAGTGCCTTTAAATATATAAGGTGCTGGTTGAATAAAGTGCATTTTTTGAAATAAAGGGTATACAATAAGTAAAGTGCATAGAGTGCATTTTGTACCATGTTATGAGTTTAAAGTGCTGCAGTGCTTAGTTAAGTTAAGAAACTAAAATGCTTATGTCATTTTATGTATATGGGGCAGGTATGTTCAGAAATGTTTAAAATGTCAGTTAAAATACAAAACAATGTCCGCTTAGAAAGGTGGATTATGAATACAAATGGAGGGGCATTATGCTTAAGTTATTTATATTATATTGCTGCCGCTCCATTGTTATATAGCTGCTAAAGAAATCCTGCAATGAAACAGGAACTGTTTGAGCTGGCAAACTTTTACTTTTACTTTTGCTGCCACTCGGTATCTGTGTATATAATTACTGATGCCCCTGTATTATCAGGACTTCCGCCTGCTGGTTTTATATAAAAATGTGCTGTAGAATTGTCCCAGCTAGCCATGGAAGAGTCCGCGACATGTGTGCCACCAGTCCAGGCTGCTAGAGAGGAAGGTTTACCATGGAGCAGCAAACTTTCACTTGCCACTTTGCCACCGCTCTGTGGCTCTCAACTCAAGCCCCAGTAAATAAATAAAATTAAAAGATAAGACCCTGAGAGGTCTAAGAGGAGCGAGAGAGAGAGAACAGTGATATTGCTATAAGGATGCATGTGCTTGCTCCTCAGTCACTCTCTGTCTCTCACTGAACTGCTGTGTCTCAGTTCAAAGAGGGGTGGCAGACTTTTATTTTCCCTTTCAGCTGCCCCACTACCCTGAGAGTACAGTGCACTCTGAAAAGCAAGTGCTTGTGAATAAAAAGGGACCAGGCTGTCCTTGACATTAAAAGCTACAACCCAGGACAACAATAATTAAAAAGGGGGCTTACCAAGTTTATGTAGAGCCCCAAAGCAGAGCAGTTAGAGAATGATTCTCTGACAGTCTGCCGCTCTGCTGCAACATGGAAATCAAATGATTTAAAGGGACAGGAATGTTCCTATGTATGGAAATGCTTTACAGAGAGAGAGTATCCCTTAGAATAAGGAGAGGGCTGCAAAATAAACGACACACAATAGAGCAATTAAGCAAATAAATGAATAAAGAGACACTGCAGGTCTCTAAATGAGCCCCATAATACCCAATTATATATAAAGATTTTTTTTCTATTTTTGTATAAAATAAAACACACTGTGAGTGTGTTTTACCCTATTAGTGTGTCCAGTGTTATCTTTATACCTACATACCTGCAACAGTTTGAGTCTGTTGTATGTCAGTTAAGGCTGGCAAAGTTACTGGGCTGTGTCCAGGCAAGACCATGTTGTAAATGTGACATGAAAAATAGGAAAACAGTTGTACATTTCCTGTTTGAATGTCCTCTTCCTGAGGAGGAAAGGGTAAAATATATTTCTCCCTTCATAAAAAATAGCTATGATCAAACACAAAGCAAAATCAAAAAGTTATTGTTTTTTGGTAAAACGGTGATCTATTATGCCTTGGCTAAATTTGCACATACAACGTGCACTGTCATCAAAGAATGATTCATGCTGCTTTTAATTGTTTTTCTTTTTGGAATTTACTAAATTTTACATATGACAAACTGTCTGTTTTATACATGTTTTCTTAATAAAGAATCTGAATCTGAAATCTGCTTGAGTCAGGAAAATGCCATTGGGATCATCAGTACAGCAGCCAGTCTCCAATGTTTGCAGAAGGCTCAGAGTTTTCACTGAAGGTAGAAGTCATGCTTAGATGAGGAATAATGTTTACAGCAGGCAGGAAACCATCAGTTGTGGCAGTTGGACTTACATTGATACTGTCGACACTTTGGTGGTGGTCCTGTAATGTAGGTGGGAGAAGACAAAGCAGTAACATGGAAGCCATCCGTGAACATGGAAGACATGCTTCTGCCTTATTTGACTGTTTCAGAGTGGCTGGTTTCATCTTGGCTTTTCTGGTGAGTATTTCAGACCACTGTCATCTGTCTTCTAGGATTGGACTCCAATAGCTTTGCAGCCAGCACTTTGACCAGGGCCCAGTCATGGCCATTATTTGTCTTGATTCCAGTCCAGCAGCAGAAAGAGGGTGGATACCTGCCCTGTGCAAGCTGTGATTTGTTTAAATAGGAACATTGTACAGCTTGCATGTATGGGGCAACATACTGACAAGAATGTGAGTTTTTTCCATATTTTCATAAGTGAACCAAATGTCCTCTTGCTGAAATTTTGATTCAGGAATGTGCTGGGATGTAAATAAAAAGCTGGGGCATCAGGAGGAATTTTTCTTAAACACAGTTGCATGGAACAAATGGGGCACAGCGGGTCTCCAGGAAGTTCAGGCATGTAATCATGATTTTTACTTCTAGTGGGTTCTTGTGGAGCTGTATGGTTTTTGGTGGCTTCACTAAAAGCCATTGTTGCAGTCCATTTTCACCTTGCAGTATCTAGAAACTATCAAGAATTATTGAGCACAGACTGCCTCTGCTGTGGAAGGTGAAGAAAAACTGGCCATCCAAACACTTTCAGATGAGCCCTGCCACGGTACTGATGCTTAGTACCTGACTTTTTTTAACTTTGTTGAGGTCATTTATAAGTATAAAGGGGTGATGGGAAGCCTTGTCTCTACCCTGTCTTCTGAGTGACTTCAGGATACTAAGAAAAACATTGTTTGAGCTGTAGAACTCAGTCTCCTGCATGAGTCGAAATCTGCAGCTCAGAGGAGGATTATTAAAATGCCTACTGATGCCAGTTCTGAGGGAGATGTATGAAGACACATCAGGCCTCTCTCTGGTGCTGTTTCTAACTGTATCATATAACTGTCTCAGGATGTTATTCAGCTCTGTGTTTTCAATCATTTAAAAGTTTAACACTACTTTTTTTCCTTCAGCCATTCGCTAAATTGGTTCGTAGCTCAACTGGTCTGCTGCATTGTTATTTGCTTTGTTACAGCTGAGCTCTAAGTTTGACATCTCCATTTTGGTAGCTGTCAAATAACGGTTTACAGTGCTCACTGTACTTGCTTTAACTGTGGTGTTTTCACGTATTGTAACTATAGTTTCTGTCTCTTGGTCACTTTCTGTGCTGTTTTCCTGCTGTGACTGATTCTGAATGTCCGTGAAAAGTTCAGAGTTAGTCAACATATTTTAGTCAGGCTGAGGGGGAGTACTGACTGCCAAATGGAATGTTCAGTTTTGACAGGGAGGAGTGATTGTGGTGTGGTCACTTAGACCCATCATGCCATTGTGCTGGGACAGCGGGTCCTGGACAACTGGGTGATAGGCCAATCGGATCATTTTTTTTTTTTATGTCCATTTCATAGTAGTAATTAAACAGCCATTAAGGAAGGTGGGATAGTAGAGCAAGACATGTAACGGTACAGAACAATGTGCTTGGATTAAATACAAGTCTATAATAACTATAACTTACTTTACAATGATTACACATCACAGCTTAAAAGGGAGATAACAGGATTTTAGAGGGAATGGTAGCACTGTAATTGTTAAAAGATTAAGAAAGGGATATGCTAATGAACGAGCACCTGAGGATCCCATTGTTTTATGCAATCCCAAATATCTATAAAAACATTCAGAATCCTCATGGCCAATAGTGTTAGGCATAGAATGAGTGCCTGGACATCCTTTATTATTCAGTAATATACATATTTAGCCCCAGATATAGAAAATGCCTAGCTATCTGAAAGACACTACAGATGTACTGAACATATTAAAAGAAATAAACCCTATCCCACACTTACAAGAATTTTTTCTTCTAACATGTGACATGAAGGACCTTCATACCTAAATACCCCATCATGAAGGTATAGAGGCAATTCAAGAAATTCTGAGCACAGTACCACAAGGTGCATATCCACCGACTACACTCTTACAACAAATGGTGGCCTTGGTGCCTAGAGAAAAACAATTTTCAATTTGAGAGCAAATTTAATGAACAGCTATAGGGCATAGCCATGGATGGCACTAAAGCGCCCAGCTATGCTAATTTGTAGGTGTAGGAACTTAGCAAATGTATATCCTTTCTGCAGAAACCAAAACAGTGCCACCATTATATACACTATTGGAAAATATGTAACTACATTTTATTCTTATGGTCATCAGATGAAATGACTTTTTGATAATTCCTAGAATATCCCAATAGCAGATCTGAGTATTTCACTTTTACAGTGACCTATGATAAGAAGCAGGTCTCCTTAGAAATTAAGGTAAACAAGATTCAAGGACAAGTACATACATGTCTGTTCAGAAAACTGACAGACAGGAACATTACACTTCCTGCTCAGAGCTTTCACCAACCTCAGTTGGCAGAAAGCATACAGTACTCCCAGATTATTTAAGTGGGAAGAAACTTTTCCCTCCAAGAGGACTTTGACTGAGAGATGGAGACAATCATCCAAAGATTTTAACAGGAGAATTCAAGTGGCTCACAGTGAGCAAAGCAGTGTCCAGGGTGCAAGGAACTGACAAGGAGAGTACAGTAATTTGGAGAACAAACAAAAAATACAACAAGAACAGAACAGGATCGATTCTGCATTGATAAACTGTCAAGAGTGATTGGTCATATGGAATAACATCAGCTAACTAACACTGTACTATTTTACAGGATATTTCATTCATGGCATCCCTCTTTCTAGAAAGTGGCTTTGTCACAGCAACAACAACAAAAAATGTGTTTTAAGTTAAAGCTGAACATGTACCAACCATAGACACACAGCGGTTGTGTCAGATCCCTGCTCCCAAATGCAAACCTTAAACATTCTTTAGTGTAAGGAAGTTTCCTTGCCCCATCAGGTAAAGGCATTTTATAAACACTCTGGCCAGAATATTCAGAAGGGTTGCACATGGCGCAATACAGTTGCGCCATGCACAACCCACTGATGCGCCCTGGCATGATATTCAAATGGGGATTGAGCCTGGCACAAATCCCGATGCACCGGAGCACATCAGTAATGTATGCGGCACAGGTAGGGGGGGTGTGCCTATGCATACTCCGTACATCCCGATATTCAGCCCGGGATGTGCTGAGCCCATGCATGCACAACCTCTACCTGCCCTGCACACAGGTGAGCCAAAAAAAAAGGAGCAACAGCTGGCCACCCACAGGTGAGCTGCCATATTGCAGGGCACAACACAGCAGCTGCCACCTGTGGGTGACCACCCGAGCTCCGGCTGCACCTTAGTGGCAGCGCCCCCATGCCCAACTGAGGGCATACGTAGATAAAAGATCATCCTATATCCCTGGTGGTCCAGTGGACTGCTTGCAGTCCGATCACGGGCATAAGTGTGTTTAAATCCTTTAACACTATCCCTGGTGGTCCAGTGGACCACTCGCAGCCTGATCGTGGGCATCAGTACAAAATAATGCCACACCAATCCAACTCTGGTGGTCTAGCGGTACCCCCCCGCCCACTGAGCCTCACCTCCCCGCCCCCCCATCAGCGGCGGGTGGCAGTTCCCACCCACTTGCCGCCCCACCGCCGTGACTGACACAGTACGGTGGGCACCCCATTGGTCCACAGTGTGAGCCAATGGGCATGCAGCTGTACCATATTACACAGTCCAGATATTTGAATGGATCCATTCACATATCTGGACAATGTAGATATGCACTCATTGGCTCACGCCAGTGACCAATGGCAGACAGCCCCACTGCAACGTGTCAGTCAGCAGGTGGTGGAGCGGTAAGCTGGTGGGGCTGCCCCGCTGCTGACTTGGGGGTGGGGCGGTGGGGCCTCAGTGGGCAGGTGGGGAAGGGTACCGATGAACCACCAGAACAGTGTGTGACGCTGTCTGACGACCATATCCTGGCAATCCACTGGACCACTAGGGATAGTATTGAAGGTTTAAACACACATATGCCCACGATCGGGCTGTGAGTGGTCCACTGGACCACCAGGGATAGTGTTAAAGGTTTTAAACACACTTATGCCCACGACCGGGATGCGAGCGGTCCACTGGAACACCAGAGATAGTGTTAAAGGTTTTAAACACACTTATGCCTGCGATCGGGCTGCGAGTGGTCCACTGGACCACCAGAGATAGTGTTAAAGGTTTTAAACACACTTATGCCCACGATCAGGCTGCAAGCAGTCCACTGGACCACCAGGGATATAGACGATTCTATTATTCTACATATGCTCGTGATCAGGCAGTGGGGCACTTTGCTGTGATGTGCAGGGGGTGTCAGTCTCCGACAGATACAGCCCGGCAGGGTGCCAGGCACAAGTCACCGGGGATCAGTTCACCTGCATGCAAATGGGGCCATAATGACATGCCAATGGCCCCATTTGCACCTAGCATACATTATGGCCCCATTTGCATGTGCACTTTTGAACATCACGGTTGTTGCACCTAGTGCAACAGATCTTGCGCTAGCGCATCCCCCTGCTCCACTCTGACCACTTGTGCTGGTGCAGTGCCACTGCGCCATGTGCACTGCATGTGGCCAGGGTGCAATTTTCAGCTATGCCGTGTCATGGCACAGTCCCATTGAATATCACCCTGTGAATGCCTCTGCGCAGCCAAGTTGCACTGCACCCAGGCTTGCGCCACAGCCTGGTGCAGTCTGAATATCTGGGCCTCTGTTTACTACTCAACATTAATTGCTAGAGGATATTCAAAACTAAAGCAGAGGCACGTTTAAATCATTACTTGTAACTCTGCTGGTATAAAAGAGTTCAGTCTGTTTATGTAACAAGAAGCATTTAAAGGTTAGGAATATGAATCATTTAACAAGGCACAGTGCAGTGCTAAATGTAAAACAAGCATTTTTCAATGCCAAGTGTTGCTTGCTGTCATTAGCAGTGGAAGTACATGAGTTAGACAGATGCAGTATAGGAATGGTAGTGAAGTATTGAACTGACGTCAACTCCACCCTCACCCTGTAGAGATGGACAGGCATTGGAGTGTGCCTTTGGGTCATTGCCCATAACGGTCATGACATTTCACCTCACCCTACCATGCAGACACTTACAGTACAAGTGTTGAGGTGTGCCTTGAAGTGTTTGGGCTTTACACTTACCTCATTCCATAAGGAAACACACTGAAATGGGTGCAGTATAGGAGAATGGGGTGAACTCTGGGGCCAAAGGGTCCAAGGCGCACCTCGATGCCTGTCACTGGCTGGAGGGTAGGGGTGGAATGGCATGAGCATTACTGTCGACAATCCCAAGTCACACCTCTGATGTCTGTCAGTCCATACAGGGTAGGACGTTATGATCAAAAACCCTAACACCCTGGGCATTTCTTGGTATTTTTACTCCAAGTTTTCAACATGGGCTTTTTGTGATCCCACCTCATGAACAGTGACACTATCAGTTCATTAGCTGAAAGGTGATTTTGCACAGTGACTGCGCCATTTGGCACCACAGGTGCAAAAATACATTTCGAACAGGATGTGAAAAATGACAGCTGTACTGTTCATGAGGAGGTGTAAAAAAATGGCAATGTTGAAAATCTGAAGTGAAAATATAAAAAAACTGGTGAAGTCACGAGTGTGCGTAGAAACTGCGCTACACACACCCGTAATGTAATTAGTTTTGGGATTCTTTACAGCAGATTTTCAACATAGGCATTCTTGGACCTCCGCTCATGAACAGTGTCACTGTGATTTTCTTAATCTATCCCAAACACTGATTTCCTACAGCGACCGTGCTATTCTGTGCCAGAAGTGCGAAAACACATTTCAGCCAGAGTGTGAAAAATGACAGCTGTACTGTTCATAAGGAGGTGTGGAAAAATGCCAATGTTGAAAATCTGGACTGAAAAAATTACGAAATCGTGAACTTGCGAGGGTGCATGGAAATTGCACAATGCACGCTCATAACACAGTCATTTTATGGACTGTTGTCACCAAATTTTCAACATAGCCAGTTTAAGACCTCTGCTCATGAACAGTGTCACTGTAAATTTCTTAATCTGTCCCGAACATTGATTTCACACACTGACCATGCCACTGTGTGCTACATGTGCGAAAACACATTTTGGGTGAGATGTGAAAAATGACAGTTGTACTGTTCATAAGGAGGTGGGGTAAAATGGCAATGCTGAAAATCTGGAAGTGAAAATATTTAAAATGCTCAAAGTACAAGCGTGTGTAGGAACTGCACAATGCATGCTCATAAAACAGTCATTTTGGGGAATTCATTCACCAAATTTTCAATGTAGGATTTTTGGGGGCCTACCTCATGAACAGTGTCACTGTGATATTCTTAATCTGTTCTGAACATTGATTTCACACACCGACTGCACCATTGTGTGCTACATGTGCAAAAACACATTTCAGGTGAGATGTGTAAAATGACAGCTGTACTGTTCATAAGAAGATATGGTAAAATGGCAATGTTGAAAATCTGAAGTGAAAATATTAAAAATACTTGAAGTTACTAGCATGTGTAGGAACTGTGCAACACACACTCATAAAACAGTCATTTGGGGAATTTTTTCAACAAATTTTCAACATAGGGTTTTTTTGGGGCCCACCTCATGAACTGTGACATTGTCGTTTCATTAATCGATCTTGAAAGATGGTTCCATGCAGTGACCACGAAATCACCTTTCGGGACTGAATAATGACATGACAGTGACTGAGTTCATGAGGTGGGGTCCCAAAAACCCCATGTTGAAAATGTGGTGAACAAATTCCCAAAAATGGCTGAGATATGCACCAAAGTTGAAAAAAAAAAACATTATGCCATTATACAGCTTACAAGCATTTCTTTAGTTCGCGGTCAGCTTTGAAGAGGTGCAGACATGTTACCAGTCCACTGAAGATCGTTGCGCTGGGCTTCTGAGGTAAGTATGGGGTGAGGAGGGGGTGTGGGGAGGTGGGGTACACAAAGGGTGGGCGTGAGTTGGGGAAGGGGGCAAGAGAATCAACAAGGGACCATTTGTTTTCTTCTAGGTCTTTTATTTTTTTAAAGATGACGGGGGACTTTTTCCATGCTGGGGTGGACTCCCAGCCTGGCACCAGGCAGTTTGTTTGTGGGGCAGTGGAGCAGACGGGGAGCTGGGCACCTCCATTGGCTAAGGAGACTTTTGCCATGCTGGTGTGGACTCCCAGCATGGCAGATGGAAGTTTGTTTGGGGAGGTAGTGGAGCCGATGGGGGATTGGGCACCCCATCGGCCATACAGTGTGCTGGGGGGGGATGCATGAGCCATGAGGGGATGCATTATGCCGACGGGGATTGGGCACCTTGTCAACTTTTTTTCTTTATGTATTGAAATGTTTCACCAGGAAGGCTCACTGAACGGCAGGCAACAACTTTCTGTCAGCTTCCTGGGAACTGTGAGAGGCCTGGTGATGTGGCCAAATTTCTTGACGCATTGTGGCATGCTCCCTAACTGCTGAAGCAATGTGTTTCTTGCACATGCGTGCAAGCAACACAATGAGGCTGTCTTACACATCCTATTGCACAAATAGTAATTTGAGCTCTTTTTTTGCAGAGCACTAAAGGGCAAAAGAAAGATAAAAGTGTAAGATAAGGCTGGAAAAACAGCAGCTGTTAACAGTGTAAAAGAAGATTTGTGCCATTTAATAGAAGTAACAATGTTGATCATCTGCTGAAGGGTGTGAATAATCAAAATCAAAAACTTATATCTGAATTTTGGTAAGGCAGCCATTTTGATGAGGATATCAGCAGATCTAGAATCTTTGAGCAAAACTATTATTGTGAAGGTATAGATACAGTGGTATTGCCTTGTAGCAGTTCATGTTTATAATATATTAAAAAGTGTCTAAATATTGGCTAGGTTACTAGTCAGTTTACTTCTATGTATGATGTATTCATTTCCACTAGAGTTCCCTGATGAAGCAATAATATGGTGGAATGTTGTAACATAAATGAAAACAGACATTTATGTTGAAGAGTGTTTTCTATCCAGTGGCTCTATTATAAGCCGAAAGCTTATCAGTGATTCAAATACAGTAATGACAAATACATGCTCTGTGTATTATTTCATAAAGCCATCTGCTAGATCAGGCTGGCAGCATAGCCTAAAAGTTTGAGTAAAAGCTGTGAATGAGCTTGGTACATACAGCAGATCTGGTTTTGATTCCCACAACCTCCACGTGCATAATGTGTGATCCTGAACAAGTCACTTAGCCACCCCAGTGCTCCCCAGTTGACCCCAAAAACAGGCCTTATGCCTATTGGGCCTTACTCAGTTAGCAAAGGAATGATAAAAAATGATTGTAAGCAGGTGTATTCGATGCTATGTTATTTTGCATCTTTGTGTTTTTCAGGCCTTGACTAGTATGTCAAGGGCTTCATTGGGGGAGAGGATACGACCCCCTCCCAAAGGGGCCTTACTTTCTGGAGCACTGCTAGTACCTCCCCCTGTACTGCTCCTTCTCACTGGTCATGGTCCAGTCTGCAGATGCAGGATATGGGGGCTAGAACAGACACTCATTTAATTTCTTTAAGAAGAAAGCACCCTTCTTCTGTGGCTGCTGAGCCACATTGCTTCTTCACTCTCCTAGCCCCCATGGACAGTGGCAGTGGGGCTAGGGAGCAAACGCTGGATCACAGGTTATCTTCTACCAGCACAGGCAAACCACAGATATCAGCAGCCTCAGTCACACAGGGACTTTGCTTAGACTACAGTCGCGGTGGGGAATATGGTGATAAGCTTGCACCATTCATTCAGCAGCTCTCTAAGCCACACAGTAGCCGCAACAGTAAAGGTGCTTTTCCATGAGATTATAACTGGGGGAGCACCCAACAGAGCTTTTCTACCACTAGTTCCTCCATTGGTCTCACCAGATGGCAGCAGGAACTGGGAAGTACTGATGCTGATTGATGAGAGTCACACCAAGGGATGGAAATAACTTTCAAAATTAATAGTAAACAAAAGACAATATGGAAGCCACCATCTCATCATGCTTTTGGCAAAAGACTGCAGGGCACGGGTCATAGGACAGCATATGTTACCTAGGAGAAACAGTCAGTCCTGAGTACAGTTCTGCAGAGCTGTATACTGCATGATAGTTCAGGTTACAGAGGGTGTGGCATACATACTTCTACTGCAAAATTAGCAGCCATTGAGAGCAGGAGGAATAGCATAATGAATTATTTGAGATGCCAGTCAATGAAACATGATCCCCATATAGAGACAGACTGAGGAACATGAAGAAAACTTCAGATTTGTCTTGGAGAGAGAAGCAGTGAGATAAATGAGTGATTTCAGAAGTTATCCACTGGGTTGTGCAATGCTGTTTAAAGATATCTGCAAAAAGATTTTCCTGTTCCAATCTGGAACAACACTAAAACATCTGCACAGAGCTTGTGTACTCTCAGGACATGTCCTGACAGACAACTTGAGTACACTGAGGCCTTAGTGACTGCCTACACCTCTGGTGTGGATTAAAACAACTCACCCTGTAGGGTGAAGAGGACATCTGAGGACACTGGAGACCAGCACAGCCGACACCTCTTGCCATCTGGAAGCAGTTTGGGTCTGTTGCACCTGTAGCACCCCAGGCAAAATGAAGTTTGTTAACTCATGAACTTCATGAATGATTCATGATCATCCATCAATGTTCCCCAAAAGTTCTTTAACTCGGTCCATAAACCAAGTTCAAGAACTGTTTGTCAACACAAAGTTCATGAAGTTGCTGACGCTTTAAAGGTCCATGATAAGCAGAGACAAAAATCAGTTTGCATAACTAAGATGCATATCAGTTTCCCATTGTTAAAGTTACAAAGCATCACAAAACCAGAACTTTTTTGGTTTAGGGGTGGAAAATACATGTTCTAATTACCTATTTGAGCACCCAAAAGGAGAATTTTAGCTCACCTCATTTTGAATGAGTTGCAGATTCTGCTAATATAAATAAAGGAAAATGAGCAATGATTCCATTTGATTGAAGAACAAGTGAAAACAATAAGTATAAGGTATGTTGCTAACTCTAAAATGCATTGTAAGAAATATCAATCATTAGAAAATGTTGAGTTTAAGTGAAAAATCAACTGTCATGGTATATTGCTTAGGCTGTGTGATAAAACAACTGAGGGTTTAAGGGATGTGCCTTTGGTGTGTACAGTGATCAAAATTATTTTTGAGAATACCCAGATGAAATAAAATTCATTACCACATGAACTTTGATGAATATTTGTGAAAAGGGCTAGGTGATGTGGCCAAAATTTTCTTTGTGAATTATTTCAAGAATCCTGCAGAATTTGTGAAGTATGAATTTACCAAATTCACTAGGTTTTGAATGGCAAAGTTGAATATTTTGTAGGCAAATTTACCCAAAAAATAGCCAAATTATGGAAAACATTTGCAGTTTGTAGAAGACGAAGTTCCTATGTTCCTCGGAAATGTCACAAAGCTTTGCAAAGGTGAATTCCAGCAACTTCATGAATAATTCACCAGCAACGTTTAAATGTGTAACAATTCCATTCGTGAATGTTTCATGAACATCCATCACAGTTCCCTAACAGTTCTTTAACCCAGTTCATGAACTGTTCATCAACACAACGTTCATGAAGTTGCTGAACTTTTAAAGGACCATGATGAACTGAGACAAAAATTAATTTACATAGCTAACTTGCATATCAGAATATACGGCTTCCCACTGTAAAAGTTGCAAAGCGTCACAAAACCAGAACTTTTTCAATTTAGGAAAGGATAATATATGTTTTAAATGGCAATTAACTATTTGAGAACCCATAATGATAAACATTTAAATTCACCACATTTTAACCCTTAGGCTGACAGACGATTTAGAACATATCGTTTTTTAGTAGAAGATATCCATAGCAGCCTAAGGGGTAAAAGAGTTGCAGATTCTGCTCATATAACTAGAAGTTGAGCTTTTTTTATGAAAGAAGGTGAGCTGTGATTCCATTTGATTAAAGAACAAGAGAAAACAGAAAAGTACTGTATGAGGTAAATTGCTAATACTAAAATGCAGAATAAAAAAGCCATTCATTAGAAGATGTTATGTTTGTAAAAAAGAAAATCAGCTGTCATGATAAATTGCTTAGATTGTGTGATAAAACAACTAAGGACTGAACATATCCATTTATGGTTTGTACAGAGTGCAAAACGTTTCTGAGACTAATAGGGTTGCCTGATGACTTAACCAAAATTATAAAAGCAGGGTATTTCTGGTCACCAAAATATTGATGGACTGCATCCATTAAAGTTCTGTGGAAGAATTTCATAACATTTCATGGCCACCATCCATTTCTATCCTAAACAAATGAACCCAGGCAGAATTCAGCTGAAGCACTAGTAGGGGGTTGTACATGTACGTCCTCACCTCTCAAATTGGGGACTAGTAAGTACTGAACACAGCAATCTGCCTCTGCAGCACTGTAAGTTAAGTAAGTAAAGCATTAAGGAAGAAAAATACCTCAATGCTCCTGAAAGACTCACAAGGGGGTAGGGGACATAGGAGAGGTAAGAAGGGTGGTACAGACAAAGGACAGAGCACAAAAACTGTAAGGGGGTAAAGAAGGGTGGGAGGAAGATAGTCTACCTGAGAAACCAGGCACTTGGGCAATAAAATTAGCAAGCTCCAGATAAGGGTGACAGATGACAAGCTAAGCATACAGTAGTAACTATAACTGAGACATAAGTGACTGTAGATAATAATTGGGATCTGCTATCCCATGTTATATACTGTGTTGGAGGAATAGGGGAAAGGGAGAGGGGGAGATGTAGCCCTCTATGTTAAAGAGATCATAGAGGCCACTGAATACAGTACTATCAAAGGGGAGGAGGAGAAAGTAGAGTTGATTTGGGTATTGCTGAAAACAGCTGCATGAAAAAAATATAAGGATGGGAGTGGTCTAGAGACTGTCAGGTAGATAAGGCTCAGAAACTGGAAAGCTTACACAGGATTTTTAGAGAGCTGGGGTCTGAGCTGGGTGAGCCCTTGGCTGAGCTGTTCAGAAGTTCTTTGGGGACTGGTGGCTTGCTGAGGGATTTAAGGACTGTGGATGCAGTTCCATTCCATAAATGGGGGACAGGGCAGAGCAGGGAAACTACTGTCTGGTCAGTCTTACTTCCATTTTAGGTAAGCTGATGGAAACCCTGGTCAAGAAAAGCATAGTAGCCTACCTAGAGGCAAACTGGATACAAAACAGCAAACAGCATGGATCTGTGCTTTGGAAATCATGCATGACCAACCAAATAGTATGTCTTGACAGGGTCATAAGGATGGTTAATAAAGGGCAGGCAGTAGATTTTCTCTACTTTGATTTCAGTAAAGCCTTTGGCTCAGTTTCAGACAAAAGGCTGCTGAGGAAGCTGAAAGACCTGGAAGTAGGAAATGAAATGACAGATGGTTGGAGGTCTGGTTAATGGGGGAGAAAACAGAAGGTGGTTGTAAATGAGGTCAATTCAGAGGACAGGGCTCACAAGTGGGGTGTAGCAAGGGTCAGCCTTGGGGCCACTCCTGTTCAATATTTTTTTTTTGCAGTTAAACTTTTTTATTAATTTTTCATAAGATATACAGACAAACCTCTTACAGTACAGTACAATGTGAGGATTTTTTTTAAAGAAATTAAAGCAGCATATAATAAGAACATTGCTACAATAATACAAGGAGCTTTTGGTTTAAAATATAGTTCAATATTTTCATTAGTGAAATAGGAGAGGTTATCCAGGGTAAGGCGTGTCTCTTTGTAGATGACAAAAAAACTGTGTGGCAGCATAGACAGCTAGGAAGGGGCGAAGGGAGCTGAAGAAGTATCTGGAGATACTGGAGAGTTGGTTCAAAATATGGCACACTGTCCAAAGGCCAGCATTCAGGATTGTAGAGTTGGAGCCACAGTGTAAAAGCTAAAGTATCATGCACAGAAATTAAGCTCAGCAGCTCAACTGGCACAAGAAAACACTACTGCAAAGATTGTAGGATTCCAGTAAACAAGTTTATTTCACTCACCCCATACCAACATTTCGTACATGTGCAAATGCCATTTTTAAGACATGACATGTGCTTACTATCTTTCCCCTTATATAGTCCAATTACTTAAAGTGAAAGTGCAACATATACATATAAAGTGCTTTATAATGCATATTTACAAAAGTGCAATTAGAGATACAATAGAGAACAAAAAATAAGGTATCACCAGTTAATTCCAAGGCAAATAGATAAAAATGAAAAGGTAACTGAGGAAGGGTATAGAAAAAAGAGAGAAGGGGTATCTCAACACACATTAGAAGATTGTCTGCAGTTTGTCCTCTTAGGTATCAATAATTGCATTTTGGTGAATATGTATTATAAAGCACTTATATGTACTGTATATGTTATATTGTTACTGCATGTTACTTTAAGTAATGGGACTATATAAGGGGAAGTATAGTAAGTAAGCCACAAACTGTAAACTGGGTCTGGTGTATAGGGCCAAAAACTGCCTTACTCCAGCTGCCCGACTTTCCCTTGCAAAAGGGGTTTTTCTCCCCACGCTCTGCTATGGGCTCACCTCTTTTGTGAGCGCCCCCAAAATCCTGGCTCATGAAATGGGACACTGCGTATAACAACGTGTGTCGCTTTGCCCTATCAGCCCCCCTTCTTACCCATCACTGCCAGCTCTACTCTAGGCTGGGGTGGCTCTCCCCTAGTAGTAAAATATTTTAAATGTGTAAGCTTCTGTAAGTAATATAAAATAAATGACATTTCCACTAAGTATTAAAAGAGTTAATACATGTAAGGTTTTATAATAAATGTCTATGACCCCATCTCTGGATAGTTCATATTCCTCTCAAAACACATTATCTTGCATCCTATTAACATCCAACTGTGCCTTATAGTGCTTTACTAGTGTTTCTGTTTAGCCTATTTTTTTTAATTTCTTATGTAGGCGTAGTCCACAAGCTGTGTTGATTTCCCCTTAGACATCTGTTCTTTAATACCCTGTAACTGCAGCACTTTTGCAATACTGATAACAGAGGTTAAAAATAGAGGGCACAGTATTGAAAAGAGAGGGCACAGTAAGTTGCAGTTGGATGTTGACAGGATGCAGACTAATCTGCTATGAGAGGAACGTGAACTATCCAGTGATGGGGTCACAGAAATTCATTATAACAGCTTACACATATTAAATTATTTAATATTTAGCAGGAATATCATTTATTTTGTATTGTTATATATTGTTTTAATTTAAACAGACTGAGGTATATGGATTAGACAAAACAAGATTAGTGATCCAGGCAATGTAAGCCTACTATAAGATATATATACTGTGTGTGTGTGTGTGTGTGTGTGTGTGTTTTTATCAAAGTACCCACAAGTATGATTGTATATTAGTTTGCAAGTTCTCATCAATGAGGATGAATAAAAACAGAAATATGTAAAGTGTATTATCTCTTTACCTTATATGTTGATAATGAGAGATAGAAAATACTTGGTATTTATACTTGGGTTAGAACAGTGGAAGGCCATTGGTCCATATAAACTGTTCCCCACCTGGGGAACATGACTGGGATGTTAACATACCAGGGTACATAACCTACAGGAGAGACAGGCAGGGGAGAAGAGGGGGAGGAGTAGCTCTCTATGTAAAGGAAGGGATAAAAGCAACTGAACAAAAGAGTAAACAGGGAGGAGAGGAGGCACTGTGGGTCACCTTGGAGACTGGAAAGGGCACCACAATCCGCACAGGGGTTGTGTACAGACCCCCATGTCAGGGGGAAGGAATGGACAAGGATATGATGGAAGGCATTCTTAGAATGGCAGAGAAAGGGGAGATACTGTTGATGGGAGAACTGAATATGCCAGATGTTAACTGGAGCACATTTGCTGCAGCCACATCCAAAAGCAGGGCCATTCTTGATGCCCTACAGGTGGCAGGCATTAGACAGCTAGTTTCGGAACCCACTCGTGAGGGAGCAATCTTAGACCTCATACTCTCAAGCGGGGCAGTGAGAGGATCTCAGATCTAGAAGTAGGTTGCCATCTGGGGACAAGTGACCATCAAACAGTGTGGTTCACGTTAAACTCAGCTACAGAGTCAAGCCATACAAAAGTGAGGGTACTGGACTTTAGGAGGGCTGACTTTGGCAAGATGGGGAGTGCCTCAGAAAAGCACTAGCAAACAGGGTAGAAGGAGGTGTGGAGCAACAATGGGGAATTATCAAAACTGCCATCACAGACGCAACAAGCCTTTGTGTGAAGCAAATAAACAAATCAAAATGAAAGAAAAAGCCACTATGGTTCTCAAGAGAGGTGGCTGTGAAAGTCAGGAAGAAAAAGATAGCATTCGAAGTATAAGGAAACACAGAAGGAGCAGGACAGAGAGCTGTACCAGTTAAGGCAGAAAGAAGCAGGGAGGGAAGTCAGAATAGCAAAGGCCCAAACTGAGGAAAAGATAGCCAACTCAGTTAAGAAGGGGATAAAACCTTTATAGGTACATCAGCGAGCATAGAAAGACAAAGGAGAGGATAGTGAGGCTGAATAGAATGAGCAGGTGGGTGGGCAGAGGGGACAGTGAAAAGCAGGAATACTGAACGAATATTTCTGCCCAGTATTCACAAAAAGAGGAGGGGAAGTGCCTAATCCAATTAACAGAAGCACTCTTGATAGGGGGTCGATCCCAGTCCTTTCACAGAAGAAAGGGTTCTGCAAGAACTCCTAAAACTGAAGGTGGACAAAGCAATGGGTCCTGATTCACCCCAGAATTCTAAAAGAATTAAGGAAGGAACTAGTGAAACCACTGGCTACTCTTTTTAATAAATCATGGGAGGATGGTGTGGTACCCGAGGACTGGAGGAAGGCGGATGTGATTCCCCTTCACAAAAGTGGGACCAAGACAGAGGCAGGAAACTACAGACCTGTCAGTCTGACCTCTGTGGTAGGGAAAGTGATGGAGTCACTTCTGAAGGAAAGAATAGTTGAGTACCTAGAGGTCAGTGGAGCACAGGATCCAAGGCAGCATGGGTTCACAGCGGGAAGGTCATGTCAGACGAATCTAATAGATTTCTTTGACTGGGTGACCAAAGTAGTAGACCAGGGAGGGGCTGCGGACATGGCCTACCTAGACTTTAGCAAGGCATTTGACACAGTCCCACACAAAAGATTAATAGTCAAATTAACCAGCCTGGGAGTGGGTCCCAGGGTGGTAGCCTGGGTAAAACATTGGCTGGACAACAGGACACAGAAGGTAATTGTAAATGGAGTCCACTCTGAAGAAAGGGCGGTTACTAGTGGGGTACCGCAGGGTTCATTATTGGGTCCAGTCCTTTTTAATGTCTTCATCAGTGACATTGCAGAGGGACTGAAAGGAAAAGTATGCCTTTTTGCAGATGACACAAAGATCTGCAACAGGGTTGATACACAAGGTGGCGTGGAAAGGATGAAAAGGGACTTAGCAAGGTTGGAGGGAATGGTCAGACGTATGGCAGCTAGGATTCAATGCAAAAAAGTGCAAAATAATGCACCTGGGAAACAAGAACCCAGGGAAGAATACACAATGGGTGGGAGGTAGTAACAACAACAAAACAGGAAAGGGACCTGGGGTAATCATATCAGATGACCTTAAGGTTAGCAAGCAATGTGAGAAGGCAGTAGGGAGGGCCGGGGGTATACTGGAATGTATAGGGAGAGGCATCAGCAGCAGAAAACAGGAAGTTGTTATCCCTCTGTACAGACAGTTGGCAAGACCCCATCTAGAATACTGAGTCCAGTTCTGGAGACCCCATCTCCACAAGGACATAGACAGGATAGAGGCAGTCCAGAGGAGGGCAACTAAAATGGTGCAGGGTCTGCAAGAGAAGCCATATGAGGAGAGACTAAAGGAGCTTAATATGTATACCCTTGAGGAAAGAAGGGAGAGGGGGGACATGATAGAAACTTTCAAGTACCTCAAGGGAATCAACAAAGTCCAAGAGGGTAGCATCTTTCAGAAAAAGAGACTTGCAAGAACAAGGGGACACAATTTAAAGATAGAAGGATGGCGGTTCAGGGGCAATGTGAAAGTATTATTTCACAGAGAGGTAGTGGATGCATGGAACAGCCTTCCTGAGGAATTTATAGGGTCTAAAACTGTGGGAGAATTCAAGAATGCATGGGACAGACATAAGGCAATTCTTGTGGGGGGCAGGAAGATAAAGGCTGTTGGTTAACTAGGATCTGCGGCCTATCCTGTAGGTAGGGAAATGGGCAGACTAGATGGGCCAAGCGGTCCTTATCTGCCGTCAAAGTCTATGTTTCTATGTTTCATATCAACCTGTTCCCTAAGAATAGTTTATCAAGCTTTCCCTTGAATTCCATAGCTGTTTTACTATTCACCACATCCACTGGAAAGGCATTCCAAACTATTCCTGCTCTATCCACAAAAGAATAGTATACTGTATTCTTTTTTACTGTTCTTAACTTAATCTGCTTCTTGTGCCCTCTCAACCCTTTTGGTTTCTCCTGCATTCCCAACACCATTTCATTTGCTAATTCTTTATCATTTATCATTCTAAATAACATCATTAAATCTCCTCTTACCCTTCTTTGCTTTTTAATCTTTCACTATATTCATACCTGTTTAAAGTTCCTATCATTTTAGTGTATCTCCTCTGTACCCCCACAACTCTTTTTATCTCATTTTTGGTATATGGATTCCATAATTGTGACCCAAAGTCCAAATACGGCCTAACATAGGACCTATAGATTGGCACCATACATCCCAATGATTTATTCATAAAACTACCTTTTATATTCCTCACCTTATTATTGGCTTTTTGTATAGCCACAGTACGTTGTTTATTGAAATTCAATTTATCAATCACTATCCCACAATCTTTTTCCTCCTCAACCTCCTTTAATACTTTTCCATCTAACACATACCCATCCCTATTATTATTCCCCTTACCTAAGTGCATTACTCCTGATTTATCTATACTAAATTTCATCCTGTTCAATCTAGCCCAGGCATCATTTTTTTTCCAAATCCCTTCTTAGCACTCTTTGTTGCTCTATTGATCCCACTGGTCCTCCCACTTTAATATCATCTGCAGATTTTACTACCTGATTAGTAACACCATAATGTAGGTCACTGATATATAGAGAAAATAAAATAGGCCCCAGCACGAATCCCTGAGGGACACCACTTTCCACTTTAATAGATTTGGATAGGTCACCTGTTATTCTTACTTTCTGCATCCTATCACTCAGACAATTTCTTATCCATATGACAGTACGACTATCCAATCCCATTTTTGCTAATTTTTCAATTAGCTTATCATGAGGCACCTTATCAAAGGCATTCTGAAATGTGTCTATCGTGAATGAAAAACACATTTTGTTTCCTGTTAACATACATTTCAGTTTTAACAGTTTTTTATACCAGAAGCAGAGTCTATAGTCACTCATGGTGATGATGTAAATACTGTAGGTCTTATAATGTTCAACATATAAAGAATATGGCAGTTACAGTACCAGTGTTGATTGGATTCACTTAATCACAATTATTACAGTAATACCGTGAAAGAGTCTGCTGGAATGTGGGTTCAGCAAGACTACTTGATCAGAGGTGGATTATTATGTACTTACTATATATTTAATTGTAAAATGCATGAATTATTTCTAGGAGTACTGAGTGCCCTAAGAATGTGGCCCCAGGGCCACAAAATAGTGACAAGTTGGTTACTATCTAATATGACTGAATAATAAAAACATAAAACTGAACAAATTTCATAAGTTTGAGTTTTCCTCAACACCATTTACTTGATGGTCTTATAGACTTTGCACAGGTGACATAGAACAGGCTTAGCTTTGCACCTTGTTGGTGGGGTGGCTACATGTATCTTAACCTTATGCTAAAAATCACTGTTTCTGCTGCTGGATCTGGAATGTGAAATCTGGACATTAGGGCTGTGCAAATACCTTTTCCCGAATATTCGTCCGAGTATTCGGTATTCAGATCCCAAGTATTCAGTATTCATTATTTGGTGTTCGGTATTTGGCCAGAAATGGTGTTTTTTTAAGGAAACTTTAAAAAAGCACTTCAACAACACCATTAATCACCCATCGAACCTGGTATACCATATACACCTCAATGACACTTCAACCACCAACATAGAGCTCTCACTAATGCAACACAAACTTCATGTGGCACACTCGATCCACCACACCACACACATAGCACTCTGCAAACAATATCAATCATTGCATTGGGTCAGCACTAGAGGGTATTCATGGTCATAGATAAGGGGTAGAAGATGCTTTGGCCATAGGAATAGTGGTAGCAGTGGCTGCAATAGTGGTGACAACTGAAAGGGTGGCTGCTGCAAGAATGGCACCAGTGGTGGTGGGAAGTACACTGGCTGTGGATGTAGCAGACATAGTAGTAGCAGTGGGAACACTGGTGGTGGTGTCTGCTGCTTCCTGCACAAAGCATGTATGCTCTAATGTCCCCCTACTACTGCACAAACGGATGTGAAAGTGAACATACAGATGGAACAGGTGGTGACACTAGTAGTAGTAGTACTACTACTGGTGGTATTAGTAGTGGTAGTACTATTACCAATGCTACAAGAACTAAAAGGATTGCTTAGGGAGAAAAATATCTGAGCCTGCCGAATAAAGAGAGGCACCTGTCTGTCATTGTCTATGTAGTCTATCTCACCACCTTCTCTCGAATTGTATTATGTATCAATAATATACAATGGAGCATGACAAGATGCAATTCAGTACTTTGCAGTAAATTACGTGACAAAATATTGGATGACTAGAGGGTTTAATTGCCATTAAATTATTTATTTTTGTTTTATTTTAGTCTTTGGTAACCGGGTAAGGCCCACTAGGCAAAAGTGCCTGTTTTCAGGGGAGACCTAGGAGCACTGGGTGGTTAAGTGACTTGCTCAGAGTCACACACTATGCAAGTGGAGATTGTGAGAATCAAACTCCGGTCTGGTCTGCTGGATGTACCAAGCTTGTTCTCATCTCATTCCTCTAACCTCTAGGCTATACTGCCAGCCCAATTACACTGCTCATTTCAGCATACTACAGCATTTTGCAGTAATTGTGTATGATGCTGCATTGCATACTGTATTGCAGCACTGTATGAACTATGTTTTATAATCCTGATGCAGTGTTTCATCCTTGAGTATGTTAGTTTTGGATTGTTTTGTTACAAGGTCGTCTCAGTCTCATTCATTTTAACTTCACTTATTTATGGCGTGTGTTTCTTTAAGGGTTGTATATTCCTAGTGTGTTTGTATGTTCCCAACATGCACCCTAACAAAGACCAGGTTCTGGTCAAAGCACCAGGGCTCTATTGGCATCCTCCAGCCTTAGCATAAATAAATGTATTGGCAACTTTATGCTTCACCACTCTTAACTGTATTTTGCTATTGCACCCCCCCCCCGTGTGCTTCCTTTGTTCTACACAGATTGTCTGGGGGGTTGGCAGCCCAGGGACAGCACCAGCAGTAATCACCTGGAAGTGCTGCACTTTTGTGGGTCTATCATCCTGTCCCTCACCACTTGGAGCCAGTAGTGCAGATGCTTTGCTGGGGCTGGACCAAGCATGTTTGCAAAGTTGATAAAGACATGATGGATCAGGTCACTAGTGATTAGTGTGTAAAACACAAACTATTACTACGTGGTACCTGTGTGTGTGATGCGTTACTTAGTGCTTGTGGAACTACAGTAAGGCACGGGGTCATAATGTCGCTGGACATGATGCCGCATGCAAAAATCACTCTGCCAGTACAGTGCGATTTTTGCATGCGTCATAATTCTTCAAGTGTATGACATTATGACCTGATAGGCTACAGTAATATGCCAACCTTACCAGTTATACTGTACCACAAAAAAGTAGCAGCAACTAAAAACAGTGCTACTAAGAAGGGGGAAGAAAAGGGCAACCTTTTTAGTCAAACATGGAACCAAGCAAGGAACTGACAGATGACATAGAGTCAACTCAGTGAGACAAGCCTGCCCCACTAAGTGCAATGGTTTAATTAACAAAACAACAAACAAAAACAAAAATCCATGTGCACAGCTGTGCACACACATGGCACAGACTCGGGGGGGTATATTTCACATGCACAGATTAGCTGCATGCAGTGGGCTGTGGAAGTGGGAAGGGGAGTCAGCCAACACACTCCTCATGTGTACAGGGATCCAAGCCCAAAACCAGAGGATTAACAATAATAATTCAGTGAGTCAAGTCTGATTGGCTTAGAACTGAAGAAATTGATTTCAAAATCTGTGTACACACAGCTGTGCACACATGTGGCCCTGCCTCATGAAAAAAAATATATTAAGCATGCACATGCAGGGCAAAGTCTCACAAAATCAAATATTATGCATGAATACAGCCAATCATGAGCAGTGACCTGCAGGAGGGGGAGTTCGCAGACACCCTCATGAGTCATGCAGGAAACCAAGCCTCGAACCAGACAACAGGAAAAAAACCCACAAAAATAAAATGTGCTTCACCCAAAAAAATCACACTGGAGCTATGTCAGACAGCAGCAGAGAAGGGGTGTTAGCAGACAGCTCTCCTGGCCCCTGTAACTGAGTACAGCAAAAAGGACAAAATACCTGTCAGAAAGCCAAACACAGCTTTTCTGACAATGATCAAACAAACTATACTGACCCAAAAAATCCTGTGTAGCAAAAATCTATTTATTTTTTAGCAAGTTTAAGGTCTCAGAAGTACTGCAGAGCAGCTCTCAGAAACCACTGTTTCCTGTCTTCTACCAGCTCAGAGTGAAGAAGTCACATGTGTGCTTGCCTTTGAGCTCAAGAATTAGTTTTTGATTGGCCAAAAAAGCTCTGCGAGACTTGGAAATCTCACCGAATAGTAGTTGCCTAATAGTGGCCGAATAGTGAACTATTCGGAAAACGAATCCGAATATTCAGGAAGCCTACTATTCGTGGTATTCGGAAAATAGTATTCGGCCCATGCACAGCCCTACTGGACATACATAAATATATATATATATATATATATATATATATATATATTTGCACACCAATACCCCTACATCCCAAAAGGTTTAAAAATGATCTCCCTAGTTGACTTGAAAGCAAAATTAGCAAACCTGGTAAATTTCAATGAATTTGATGGCTCGTCTGAGCCTAACAGTATATAGAAACACAAAAACATAGACTCTGATGACAAAAAATGACCATTTGGCCCACCCAGTCTGCCCAGATGTTACCTGTCTATTCTGTCTTCACACACCCTATATGGTCTCTGTTGACTCTTCCACCTCCTTGCCTCCTATCTGGTATACCCCTATGTCTATCCCATGCATGCTAAAGCCCCTATTGTTCTAGCCTTCATCACTTCCACTGGCATTCTATTACAGGTGTCTACCACCCTTTCAGTGAAGAAATATTTATTGACATCACTCTTGAATCCTCCATCCATCTTCATTGCACGCACCCCAGTCCTGGTGCTTCTTCTTGTTTGAAATAGACTCCCAACAATGTCATCTTCATGCATTTGAGGTGCTTGTAAAGTTGTTCTTTATCTTGTCACCTATCTCTCTCCTCTCTTCCATGTTAAGATCCCTCATCCTCTCCTTGTATGGTTTCTCATGAAAACCATACTCCATTTTAGTTGCCCTTCTCTGGACTGCCTCTAACTTGTCTATGTCCCCTCTGTGGTGCAGTCTTCAAAACTGAACACAGTACTCCATGTGTGGCCACACTTGCGAGTGATATAATGGCAACACCACTTCCTTGCTCCAGCTGGAGTTACCCCTCCTTATGCATCCCATCATTCCAATGGCCTTACTCACTACCTTGTCACACTGCCCTGCCACCTTGAGGTCCTCAGATATGATAACCCTGAGGTCCCTTTGCTGTCTAGTGACTGTTAGTATCTCCCTCCATCCTACAATCAGTGTTTTGGTTTCTATGCCCTAGGTGCATTATTTTACACTTTTCAGTATTGAACCCTAACTGCCAGGGCAGTGACCAGGGGGCTGCAAGAGCTGCAGTTGCAGTAGGGCCTGCAATGTCAGGGGGCCCACTGACCCAGAGGTCAGCATTAAGAAAACTTTTTATCAGAGACAAACTTGCAATTTTCTCTTTGGTCATTGCTTATCCATTTGAATTTGGGGCTATCAGCAGTGTCAGTAGTGGTGACAGAAGATTCCAACTCCAGTTTCACTTGGTGGGGGAATGTAGATCAAAGAAGCAAGAGGGACCATTGCTCAAAACATCTAATCTTGGTGCCAGTGTCCCCAGGAGGAGCAGATACAAATTACATTGTTCAGTTCCTTGATCATGGTGCCAGCAAGTTGGACGAGGGGTAGCATGGATAAACTATGGATGGTCAGCTGGACTGTTACAAAAGAACCTACACTATAAATATTTTATTTGCACTAACAGTTATTTTATGCTTATTGGTGGGGAGGAAGGTCCCACAAAATATTTTGCAGGGGGCCCCTTACTGCTGTTAACACAGCCCTGCTAACTGCCATGTTTTGGACCATTCCTTGAGTTTCCCAAGATCCCTGCAATTTTTGTCATACCCTCCTGAGTGTCCATCCTATTGCAGATTTTGGTATCATCTGCAAAAAGGCATACCTTCTGTTCCAAGTAAAACCAGACTGCTCCCAGATGACAAGTGCAGAAGCTTTGACATAAAGCATAAAAAGCCACAAACAAAATCCAGCTAGACAATTTATCAGTTGAAAAGACCATTATTAGACTGCAGGATTACAGGAATCAAGTTTTATTTTCATCAAATAATTCACAGCAGCAAACAACCTCCACCCTTCTCTTCCATGTCTTCTGCAATGTCCTCTATGAAGATATTGAAGAGGACTGGTCCCAGTATCGAGCTCTGTGGTACCCAACTGGTCACTCTCCCCTCCTTAGAATGAGTGCAGTTAACCACCATCCTGCTTTTTCTCATTTGAAAGAGACTTCCCTTCTGCACCCTGATCACCTATTTTATCTACTTGTACATCTCTATAATGCCCCCTCTCGCTCTTCTCTCTTACAGGGTATACATGTTGTGATCCCTCAGTCACTCCCAAAAGGGCTTCACATGCAACCCCTGCACCATATTTGTTTCCCTGCTCTGTACTACCTCCACCCTGTCCAGGTCCTTTCTGAGGGGCAGCATCCAAAACTGGACACAGTACTGTAGGTAGGATTTCACCAGCAAGTGATACAATACAGCACTACCTCCCCTTTCCTGCTAGAGATACCCCTCCCTAAGCACCCTAGCATCCCGCTAGCTCTCCTCACTGCTTTGTAACACTGCCTGCCACTTTGAAGTCATCCATTATGAAAGCTCCCTTTCCTGCTTGGTGACTGTCAGTACCTCTCCCCATCTTGTACTTAGCTCCTGTGATCCTATGCCCCAGGTGCATGATTTTGCACTATTTGGCATTGAACTCCATCTGCCATGCTCTTGACTACTTCTCAAGTTTCCCAAATTACCTGTGCATTCTCTCTCCCCTCTCCTAAGTGTCCGCCCTACTACAGATGTTGGTATCATCTGCAAAGAGGCACACCTTCCCTTCTAGTTCTTCTGCAATGTCACTTATGAAGACATTGAAGAGGATCGATCCCAGTACTGAGCCCTGTGGCACCCAGCTTGTCACTCTGCCATCATTAGAGTGAGTGCTGTTTACCACCACCCTCTGTTGCCTATCCATTAACCATTTTGTAACCCAGTTTACCACTTCAGATCCCATCCCTAAGTGTTTCTAAAGAGCATTACTGAGTTGTGGTAATCTGAACCTGCAGTGGGTCCATTTGAGTAGATGGATGGTGTTTGCTCTTTCCTCTGTATGGTACTTTTAACTTTAATAAACTGAGACCCTGTTTTGGATTGAATATAACAGGAGTGGCTGATGTGGTGGCCTGAAGGGTGGTCAGCACAGGATAAATCTTAACCCACTGCAACCATTCTCCATGCAAAGCAAAGCTGAGAGAAAACTTTTTTTTTTAAGAAGCCTATGTTCTTTCCTTTCTTAACATGGTCATCTGTTGGTATTTAATAGCATTCCACCTTTAAACATGGAGAGAAAGAGACTCCAAGGTTATTCAGTCTCATCATGGTCATGTTTGTATCTAATAGTATTATACCTTAAAAACCAGAGAGAAAGAGAGTCAAGGGTCTTGAGTAAACCAACTAGACTGCTGTCATAGCTGCCATCTTACCCCTTCCAAGCTCCACTGCTCTTTATCAAATTTGTTAATCGTCTGGAGAGTTGGATCAACAGCAGTTGCAGTTTGCTGATAACATGAAATTGTCAAGTAGAGTTGGCACAGCAGAGGAGGAAATGCACTAAAGGTGCACCTGTACATATTAGTGCCTGAGTTGTGAAAGTGAGCTTACAGTATATTTAATGTGAAGAAGTGCAAGGTATTACACATATGAGCAAGGAATCCAAGTTTCACATACATCATATGTGGTACATTGGTGGGCACTGCAGCTGAAGAAGGTTCTTGAGTAATTATAAACAACGAGCTGAAGCCAAAAGGCAGTGTCCTTCTACAGGCAAAAAAGCGAATGCTATGCTGGGATGCATCATGAGGGAGTAGGAGTAGGTCAAGACAGGTAATCCACTGTCCCATTCTGGTCACTGCAATACAAAAAGGACATTAAATAGATCAAGAGGGTACAACACAGGCACACCAAGCTGATTAGTGGTTTATGACACAAGCGCTATGACTGAGGAGAGATTGAACATACTCAAATTATTCAGCTTTGAAAGAGAAGGCTGAGAGGTGGCATGATCACCATTATCTGGCAGCCCTCCATTTTTGCTTCCCCTGAAATAACCACACAACACAGGTCTTGGAGAAAATGACTGCAGCCATGCATTTATTGAAGTAAATCACCACTTTTTATGAGCAGCGTTCACTGCTGGGAGGATAAGTAGCCTTCATGCAGGCCTCCCACACTCTCACCCCCAATTCTTGGGCCACTCTAGTGTTGGCCTGATGACTGATGTACCTTCTGAGTCAAAACCCCTCTGACCAGAGTGGGTCAGGTCATATGGCACAGCACCCTCGTGGCTGCCCACATCCAGCACCACTGTGCCAGAGGAATAATCCTGATGAGGTTGGACCATGACCCCTCCTATCTGGATCTGGGTCTTTCAGTCCCCAGCCTCATGCAGACTGGAAGTAACAAGCCCTTCAGGAGAATTTGACTCATCTCCTCCTTCTTCTTCCCCTTGTACCCTTGGTCTGCAATCCTCCCAAGCTGCCACACATGGCTGCGATAGTTATGTCATGCTTCATCATCAAGTCTGAACAGATTCTCTACCTTAATTTCAATCTTCCTTTTAATAAACTATTTCTTTAATTATACATTATCTAGTCACTCACTAAATTTTACAACCCTTTGGAGGAGGAGGTGAAAAACCCAGAAAAACCCTGTTTAATGGGAAAACTGGGAAACCTCACTCACTGACCCCTAATGCGGTCACCCATAATGGGTCAAGGGGCCTGCCTCCTGGCCCCTCATCCTGCTTTTACGAGGGTGGGGGGTGGGTGGGAGTTTGATGAATGGAGAGGAAAGAAGGGAAAGCTGCTGGCCCTCAGCTCACTTGATTCTCCTGTCTCCACCCTCCACCAAAGCCACCTCCTCCAGGCAGCCTTGTGGAACCTCCCCTTCTGGCATTGCCATGACATCTGTCCCCCCCCCCGGGGAGGTCCCCTACATTCCTTCCAGGTCCAGGGAAGGAGGGCTGCAGACAAATGGCCAGCTGCTGAGATGCCTTGCAGCTTCTCTATTTTCAAATACTAAAGAAGATAGACAGGGTGGAGTATGCAAGATGCCTGAAATGGAAGATGCAAGCAGAACCAGGCAGCATGCCCTTGAACCAATAGAGGCAAAAAATGAAAACATGAGAAAGCCTTACTTCACACAAAAGGTGGCTAAGATGTGGAATAGCTTATCCAGCGAGGTTGTAGAAAAGCCCTATTCAGATTTTCAAAGCAAGTCTAGACAGATTGCAAATGTACATGGCATTAAGAGTTATATAGAATGAGTAGGGATAACATTCCAGGTGACAAACTTGCTTGTGTGTCCATACTCAAGTCAAGTATAGTCACTGCTGAGCATTAAGAGGGGTAGACAAGATGGGGCAACACAGGGTCTGCATTTTTTTAGAAAAAGTAAAGCAAAGGTTTGCCAAAAACTTTGTTTATTAGGACAGACAGTTGAGGAGCACTACTCAAAACCCTGGCACTTTGGCACTAAAATGTGCCCCCTGAAGAAGTGATGTTTAATCCCAGAAGTGCCAGGATTTTGAGCAGTGCTTCTTACTCACTTCCCCTAATAAACCTTGAGTTTTTGGAAAATATTTGCTCTTTGCTTTTTCTGAATGAGTGCAGACCCTATGTTGCTCTGTTCCATGATTAGCTTGGTATCAGCTGAGTTTTCTGTGTGTGTGGGGACCTGTGTTTCTCTTGTGGACAAGATGGACCCTAAGTCCCTTCAAGCATTACAACACTATACTGCTGTGTAGCATTGGAAGGTGCAAGGCAAGTTATAGGAGGAAGAGAAACACTATCAGTGGGAGCAGGAGGAAAATGTGGGACATTGAGAAAGAGAAAGCTACACCATAAAATTAGACACACACACACACACACACACACACACACACACACAGACACACACCTCTACTGTAGGTGAGAGTGGAGGTTACTAGTATCAGTGCTGCCCTTGAGGAGATTTCAAAGGCAGTGGAAAAATGAAAGCCTTTTCAATGTCCAGACCTGCCAGATAATAAGGGATACCATAGTGGAAATTCATGGTCTGGTTGTCTGGCACTAGTCCTTACAAACAAGGCTGAAGAAGTATATTGTGAGCAGTTACAAAATGTTTCAAGGACTAGAAAACATTAATGAATACCATTCCTAGGAAGTATGAGTTAATTACAGATCCTTATAGGCAGTCTTGCTGTGAATTAAGGGCTGAAATGAAAATGGTATTCATGGGCAGAGGGCATGAAAATAAATTCATGTCAGGCGCTGTATTAGTTGCTGTTGCATCAAATTCATTTCCAAAGGACATATGCATATGGCTCTGTAACAACTAGCAATGTATTTTTTCTTGTGTGTTTTTATTATTTTTATTATCATCTATGCCTCTATAAAGTATTTTAGCTGATGACCCTTACAGAAATAATTATATGAAATGTTTTCATGCTGCACACATAAAACTACCCTTGTGATATGCATGCTGCAAGCATGATTTAAATGTTAAATTGGAACCAGTTGCATGCATGTGGCATGTGTGTAGCAAGCAAGTGTGGAAAACGTGCATTTTATGTTAAACTGGAACAGACTGCATGAATGTGGCATGTGTGCAGAAAGCAAGTGATTACTGATAACTGCACACATAAAGATTAAATGACTTGTTTAGGATCACACTGTATATAAATGGGGGTTGATGAGATTCAAACCCAGATCTTCAGCTTGTCTCCAAGTTTGCAGTTTAGTGCCTTTAACCACTAAGCTGCTGTATACTGCCAGAACTCACATGGCTTGCTTGTACTTCAATATGAGTCTACACACATCTGCATGCATGCGGCATGCTTATTGCCACTGTTATGTTTTTTAGTTTTCTTGTCTCACTTTATCTCAGCTGTTTAGCTGAACTGTAGCACACATACCAGTGGAAACACATGTGGTTCATCCAACCCCCAGTACACACTTACCCCCAAAAAATACTTAATTACTTCTGTCTGGCCTGTACTCCTGCTATTTTCTCTCCATAGTTTTGAATGTTTCCACACAAACAGACTTTGAGGGGCTAACACAAAAGTAGCAATAATTCGACACCTACCAACATGGCCAGCCCCCCCATGCACACGCGTGCGTGCACACACACACACACACACACACACACACACACACACACATACACACACTCTGTAGTGGGTGCAGACATGCTGCTACAGACAACCCAGCAAGTATAGATATAAGCTGAAAGTCTCTTACCTGATTACTAGGGAACCAGAGGCAGGAGTCTTTAAGAGGTGATGTCCATGGGTTAGAGTGTTGGAGCATACCCCTATGAAATGAATGGAGTTATTTTTTATTACTATTTTATACATTATGATGGTGGGTTTGAGAATAATGAAGGCCACTGTTCTACTAACAAGGCCCTTGTTAGTCGAGTGGTGGCATTCATTAATTTGTAACTCTCCATCAATAATGCATAAAATAGTAATAAAAAAATCCCCATTCATTTTGATGGTGCAGGCCCCTGCAGTCTCCCTTGCCATATGTCATAATGTGCTAGAGTGTGGGGATGTGGAGGTCAGCTTCAGCGCTGGGGGGGCATAAAACTGACTATAGTGGGGCTCCAGTAGTCTGTGCATACCATACCGCTCAATTGTCCCTGAATGCAAGGGACAGCCCTCATTTTACCCCAGAAAACTGCTCTGCTCCTCATCTATCCCTCATGGAAAACACACTGCTCACACAGAAGATGTCCTTTAAATTTAGACTTTATTGCAGGGGTACCATTTCAGATTTCAGCAGGGGGGAGCCAACATCCATTGTGAGCTAGGTGCTAGTTAGCCACAAGGTGGCAAGCTCTAGAATGTCTGGCATATCTCTAAAAGGTAAAACTTATTTGTTGTGGCTGAAAACTGATACGCAAATCAGGAAAAATTCAAATGTATAAGATTCATCTGTCTATACCCCAGAGCAGTGCATCAGATTTGGGCTTAAACACACCCACTTACTAACCAATTTTTTCCTGGCTGAAATTCTGACCTCTCCCCTCAAAACAAAAGCCTGATTTCTCGCCCCAACTCCATTCCTTTCAATGCCCATCCCATATAGGTTGTGAAACCACCCAAAGGTGCAGAAACATGAAAAACACATCAATATTTCAGTCCTTCCTCCTTCTCCAATCCCCCTGTAAAAAAAAAATTATTTACTTTTACTTACCTGGCCATCTGGCCATAACCTGCAGCCTGGTCCAGTGTGCCACCAGCTCAGTTTTCAGTCTGCTCCTTCTCTGTCCTTCTGCAAGAAGCTGGATGCTAGAACTGACCATCCCAGGTCCCCAACGTGGTCCGTGACAAAGTCACCTCACCAACTGAACCCACCCAACCTGTGTTGCTTGCTTTTTGCTTGGCTGCTGCCACACTGCACTGATCAAGGCCTATGAAGGCTGCCCACACTGCTGTCACTGCTGTTGCTAAGCTTAACTTGCTGCTGTGGGGGGCCTGTGCAGTTTTTTTTTTGTGAGGTGAGCCTAGTAGAGTAAGTAGATAGCCTAGTCTCGAGTTAGCTTCTTTTATTTATTTATTTATTTATTATGATCTTGGATTACACCAGTGAGCAGATGCTCATTTATAGGTTCCAGGTCAGTTTACAAAAACAATAAAGTACAATAGGTGAGGGGTTACATTTGGTACAGACAGTATTACAATAAGGTACACACAAATTGAAGCAGCTTAGGTAGTATAAAAGTTTGCCAGTGTCTGGAGTTTAGGAACACCCTACTAAGTAGCAAACACATAGAGGATAGTAGGAGGAGTAGGCATAGGGGAATGACAGTGGGAGGAGAGGGAGTGGGAGAGGATGCCCTGTTTGGTTGGAGTGGTGGAGGCACCTAGGTGGGAGGTAGGGTGGTGATCTGAAGTGCTGGGGTTGGGTTACACCAACATGTAGTGTTGACATGGAAGCTAAGTGCTAGTAGGTGAGTATAGCTACAAGAGGGGTGCTAATGGTAGCAGCCACAGCTGCTGGTTGTAATAAGGTGCTGTCAAAGTTTGTATTTCAATGAGTCAATAGTTGCAGTACCGGTAATGTCAGGAGGTAGAGCATTGGTCCAGAGAGGAGTATGGTAGCAGAAAGCACATTGTGCCAAGGCAGTGCAGCATCTGGTACTTTGCAGATTCAAGTGGTGGAGTTTCTTGTAAGTCGGGTGCTCGAGTGCAGGGTTAGGAGGTTCTGGACCCCTGCAGGTAGTTGATTGAGAGAGCCTTTCTTGGCAAGGAGGCATGTTTGGTATTTGATTCTGTCCTTCAGTTGGAGCCAACCTGTCCAGGTGTAGAGATCACAGGTGTGCATGAGTCTTGCAGCACCTGTGAGAATGTGGCAGGCCTTGTTTAGTGCAATGGAGATGGTGAGAAAAACAGTGTTACACTCATGTGACTCATGTGCTCTAGCTTGGCTGGAGCTCCTCCACATCATGTGATGGCACCACTGCTAATAGGTGGAAAGAGTGGATAACATAATACAGACACAGTCAAACCAGGAGTGCACTTGCAGCATGAGAGCACACAGCCCAGGGGGGCACTTATTGTGCAAAAGATTAAATCCAAACTTAATGCCATTCTTGTCACACCATAAGAAAAACCTGTGCACAAATGTGGGGGGGGTGGGGGAGAAACTGCTCCCCTATGCCCTACCTAAATGGCACCCTTGCTTTACAGTAGAAATTCATTCTCAGGTGCTAATATCAGTACAAGTAAATACAATGGTTTCCACTGTGTTCTGAGGTGCTGTATCTCCATGTTTCAGGATGTGTCCTGATCATCGTCAGGGTTAGTGTCCCTCATTGTCCCTCATTTTGAGTGTCCATGTCCCTCATTTCAGTGACAAAATGTGAGGTATGGTGCATGCTTCCAAGATCCTACTCAGCACAAAGAGTGCTGAGCATGACGTAGTGTATATGGTCCATACAGAATGACAAAGGGAAAGTAAGTGAGCCAAAACAGTCATGGAGAAACACATTTATAGCACCAAATATGCATAAGAAGATTTGCATGGTCCAAAACAAAAAGGTCAGGCTCCACAACATAGAGGCCTCGCTTTGCACATCTGGAATGGGGGATGTTGGCTGACTATATCCTATACATTTAATGCAGTAAGCAAACAATACTTTACAAATTAATGGCGATTTAATGACAAAAATCAAAAGCCATTGAACAACTTACAAAAGGATCAGAATTAATGAGTTTTCCTAACCGTAATGGGAAATCAATGAAAAGTCTATTTAATGGTTCTAATTGCTATCAGTAGTATGAGAAATAGAAACGGATGTGTTTTTAAGATGAGATTTGTACCAGCTTAGTTGTTGCATACATGGCAAGCCTGCAACATGTGAATGTGATATGATTTTTAAATGATGTTCACACCAGCTTACCTGCTGCACACATGTCAAGCTTGCAGCATACAAACCTGATTTGCTTTTTAGACCTGATTCGCTTAGGTTCACTTTGTGTATGTGAACCACATGCAAAAATTGCACAATTAAGCAAGTAGCATGCATTCTACATGTACACAGCACACTTATATTTATGTAAGGGGAGGGATGTCTGACCATGTCTGGAAACACTTAGCTAAGAGGTGCCTTTGTGTAAACAATCCATTTCCTGCCCTATGAAAGGTTTTTGTTTTGGGTTAAACTTCAAAGGGCTGAATCTCTTTTATAACAAAAAGACATTTCTTGAGTGTAAACAAAGCTAAGGCAGAGCTAGATGGAACTTCACTGATTGAGCCAGCCAGGAAAACAAAAGGAATCAGGCTTCGATCCCCCCCCAAAATATAGGCTTCCATCTACAAAATCAGTTTGGACCTGTTCTCAAAAAGGGCTTTCTTCAGAATCAAAACAAATTGTCCAGGCCGTGATGTCAGAGAGGCATGTATGATGATGTTGGCACAGAAGGCCAACCAGCTGAAGGAATTTCTCTGTGTTTGCTCTTAGAGTCAGTTATGTTTTGGGATTCTGAACTAACAACATCATGTGTTCGAATCTGCCATAACTCACTAAGTTCCCAATTCAGGGTAAGCTTCTTCTACTTTACATAGACTCTAGATAGCTTTGAGTTAAATTGTTCCTGTGTCATCTCTTTTTGTCTCTGCAGAAATAATGAATTCCCCATAGTCTTTCTTGTGTATAATCCTATAACACATGTAAATGTTGCGGCATATTACATGTTATTTGTATATACTACGTGCAATCTGTGATTGAATAATCTGAGGTATAGATAACAGGGGTAAATTGGCAAGTCTGTGTTCTGTTTCTGAAGAGGCAGGGTACAGTTACCATAACTAAAGCAAAGTGTTCTCAACTGTATCAGGAGGGGTGGGTCTTTTTCCCTTTGTTAAGGAGCACTGTACTAAGCAGGGGCTCTGGTAGGATTCGGACCTATAAGTACTCAAGTGAGGTTGTGGCTGAGTGGTGGCAGCATACCAAGGTAACCCTTTCACGCATCTGAAAAGTCATGAAAATGGTAACTGTCTCAGACTGAGTTCTGGGAGAGAACAAGCCAATGACAGGCTCCAGGATATGGCACATGCCATCCTTGAAGAAAGAAATGTGGCTCTCCAGCAGAGAAAGCAATCCACCAACTGACTTGCTCAAGACTTCCATGAGGTTAAAGGCAATGTCAGTGGGATGCCACCAGCCACTTTCCAGTCAGCCATAAAGAAGGTGTCCTGTGTGGAGTGGGATGGGATCTCACGACTAGTAGCATTTTCACTTTTCTCCATTTGGTCACAGCATGTGTTGAGGAGGTGCTTTGTCAACCAGTGGCAAAGGGCATAGGGTGAGAAAGGGAGGCAACAGAAAAATGAACCTTGACCCAAACTAGAAGTCAGATCAGGAGTGAAGCCATCAAACTGACCACTTTGCTAAAGTGGTTTAGGTGGTTGAGCAGTGTCAGCTAGTGCCCCACCAGCCCTTTTCCAGCTAGCATAGAAGGCAACATGTGTGGAGTGGCAGGGGACAAATAGACTGAAAGATTTTACAGACAACTCTGGGAAGGGGTCACAGACTATAGGGATGAGGCACTGAGGTCACAGGACCAGGAGAGGAGACCAAGAATCCTGTCCTAGTCCAGACCTACAATATCCAAGCCCCTCCTAGGAAACTGAAGTTTTGAGATACAGTTAACTCATGGATCACACCTGAACTAGTAAATAGTATGAAACAATGGGACCATCTATGGCAACTGGCTAAATCATCATTGGAGCAACATGATCTGCAGACACACAAAGCTGCCAGAAATGCCTATACCAGGGAAATTTGTCAGGCTAAAAGTAGGCACCACAGAGAGCTGCTATCAAACTCATGGGGTGATAGTAGAAAATTTTGGTCTAACATAAAAGACATTATAAGCAAAGAACAAAAGACCTCTCCAACAGTACTAACAGAGGATGGCAATCCTATATTGACCCACTCCAAATCACAAATACTTTCAAAATAGGTTTCACCAATCTGTCAGGTGTCCTCCCAAAGGACTTTTTTGATGATGCTCCTGCTCCATTAGCTGGGTATGTGGAAACCAATAGACTCAAACACCCTCTGTTCTATTCCAAACCGGTTTCCCCAACACAAGTCAGAAAGCTTCTAACAAAAGTTCTGGGCAAATCCAGGCATAGTGGAGACTTGCTCGACATCAAACTCATTACACTTACCCTAGAAGAAGTTCTCCTGCCAATAACCAAGATACTAAATCTATCTCTCTATCACAGTTCCCTGAAGTATGGAAAACCGCGCTGGTCACCCCATGCATAAATGCGGTGAACATACACAGCACTGTAACTACAGACCGATATCAATCCTCCCACCATTATCGAATGTTCTTGAATGTATAGTTACCAACCAACTGGTTGACTACCTTGAGAAGTATGTCTTACAATGTTCCCAGCAACATAGCTTCAGAAAAAAACACAGCACTACCATTGCTCTGTCTTAATTTACCAGCTTCATCCATCAGTCCTTCGACCAAAACAAACTAATTGGCATGGCTTTTATCGACCTCACAAAAGCTTTTGACACCGTGAATCACAATCTACTCCTCAATCAACTCACAACAATCAGTCTCTCACCAAATACGTTGAAATGGTTCGAAAGCTATCTTGCAGATAGGACACAATGGGTGAAGATATCCAACGTCGTCTCAGAGCTACAAAACATCCAACCCAGTGTCCCACAAGAGTCCATTCTTGGTTCTGTCCTGTTTAGTATCTTCCTAAACAACTTGCCACATGCCTCTCAACTAAGAATGCTCCTATACGCAGAAGATGCAGTCATCTTCACAAGCAACTCTGATCCCGCTATGCTAGAGGACAACCTCCAACTTGGTTTTCTTGAAGTTGAAAAATGGTTCCAATCACACAAACTTCTCCTAAACTACAAAAAACTAAGCTCCTATTGTTCTCTTCCTCCCTCCACAAGCATAGGTCACATACCCTGTCAGTAAAAAATGACCTTGGAGCCCCCCTCGAACAAGTTCAACAATTCAAATATCTTGGGGTAACCTTAGACAACCATCTCACCTATGTGCCTCACATTGAGACCATTGCCAAGTCTGTGAATGTGAAATTAGGCTTGCTATTTAGGCATTGAAGGAATCTGACCTCTGAAGCACTTAAACTCGCTGTCTGCAGTATGGTACTATCCACCATTGATCACGACCTGGTAATCTATACAGCAGCCTCCACTACATCCCTAAAAAGGCTAAGCATAACACTAAATAAAGCCTGTAGGCTCATCATAAATTCTGACTGCCTCACCCACACATGCGATCTTTATGCACAAACTGGCTGGCTAAATCTCCTTAGACGGATCAAATACCAATCATGCATACCAGCGAAAAAAGTGCTCCTTGGTGCTCTACCAACTGGTTTCTCCTGCCTTCTGCCCAGATCCCACAAGGCTCACCATGCTCGGGCCTCTGATACTGAGCTCCTACTTGTACCAAGGTTCCGGACCACACAGTGCCAATGGTCTTTCCTCTATAGAGCACCAAACCGGATAAATGGACTCGGATGTGAACTTACTAGCCTAACTTCTATGACCCAGTTCATATGCCTCCTACACCAGCATATCATGAATGGAAGCACCTGTGATTGCCCCAAATAACTTTTCAGCATTTGCCCTCCTGTGAATCTAGCCTTCCCACTGCAGCTTGACAGGGCCTCTTCGCCTTGATCTCCACCTCACGCCCACAACCCTATTTCACTCCCCATTACCAACAAATCATTTTAAGAGCCTTGTTAAACCACAGGCATCACACTTCCCCTTGGCACCTCTCTCCCATTTCACTCCCCTCCTCCTTTTTCCACTCCAAATGCCCATTTTTCTTGCTCTATCCCCCCTCTCTCTCTACTTTCATCCCATTCTCCACTTACCGTACTATTCCTCATGGCAAGGCCACCTGGCTGCTACTCTTCCCAGTCAACTTTTGACCTTTCCTCAATGTTTGCCTCCCCTTACTCCACCTATTTTAAACCTCGAGTACTCTATTGCAAAGAAACTGAGCATGTTGTATCAATTATGTACAATGTTGTTACACTGATTTCTGTAATAAGTTATGCTGTTATCCTCTGTCTGTCTTTGTCTTACCCCTCCCCATCTTTGACATTGAACCTAAATGAGCTGTCCTGTGCTCAAAGGTAATTGTAATCCGAGAATGAATACTTAAAATAAATAAATAAATAAATAAGACCAGGAGTTTCATGTGGCCCTACAGTGGCCATGGTAGCATTACCTGCATTAGAGATAGTGGACAAAAGCACATGGAAAAGCCCTAACTTTGGATCTGCACCAGATCCCCAACTGTTGGGGAAGCAGGGGCAGAGAATGTTATGCAAGAGGTTGTGTTTTCACCAGAATCTGTTTCAAGGTGGCAACTGATACAAACCCCTCCGCCAAAAAAAACTGATCTGACTTTGAGATGATTATGGGAATTGGTGGAAACAACAGTAATGCTGGAGATATCTCACTAACTCCTATATTGTTTGCAATGGAGTGACTGCTAGTATGCCACAGGAGGCCACAGCAGGGGGAGAGTGTATGAACATGATGTACTGATTTATGAATACATGAGAAAGCTAATGTCAGTAGCCAACAGTATCTCCTAATCAGGACATTTTGGAATCTCCAAACAAGGAAAAGGTTGCTTCTGAATGTCTAGTAGTCCACAATTGCCAGTGATGTAACCAGTAACTGTAGGGAATGTCTCATATGTGAGGAGGTAGGGAAGTCAAGTGATGTGACTTATTATTTTATGTTCTTCAAATACCGAGGGCCACAAAAAAGACAAGGACAAATGTAAATATGGTTAAGCCTTATCATGATTGGGAACAGTACATTGTTGGGATAACTCTGTACATGGATGATGATCAGGAAGATCACCTTCAAAACCTGGTCCAGGAGTTAAAAACTGAGTCTAGGACATTTATATTATTTATTTATTTCTAGGAAGTATCTTTGAGCCAAAGGCTCTTTTGCAGAGGTTCCACGTCATAGTAATACATGGGCATTACATCATTTGCAATGGTTACAAGTACATAAGCAGATACAAGGTGGTTCCATGCCTAGACAGACATGAGTACATCAGGTTACAGAGGTTACATACTTACGATAACAGGGAATACATAAGTAAAAATATACAGACACATAATTTAAAGCAGACTAGGCTGACAGGTTGTTAAGTGAACAACTTGAGATTCTACAGGATACAGAGTGAATCAGATAGGGAACAGAGGATGATACAGTCTGACAAACCCGACCTGCCAGACTGCCACCCGCAGTCCAGGTCTGAAGCCACCAGCTCCTCACAGAAACACAGGTAGTCTGAGAGCCACAGCCATGGTTCTCTGACAAACCCAACCTGCCAGAGTGCCACCTGCAGTCCAGATCTGAAGCCACCAGCCCCTCACAGAAATGCAGGTAGTCTGAGAGCCACAGCCATGGTTCTCTGATGAACCCGACCTTCCAGACTGCCACCCTCAGTCCAGGTCTGAAGCCACCAGTCCCTCACAGAAACACAGGTAGTCTGAGAGCCACAGCCATGGTTCTCTGATGAACCCAACCTGCCAGACTGCCACCCGCAGTCCAGGTCTGAAGCCACCAGCCCCTCACAGAAATGCAGGTAGTCTGAAAGCCACAGCCGTGGTTCTCTGACGAACCCAACCTGCCAGACTGCCACCCACAGTCCAGGTCTGAAGCCACCAGCTCCTCACAGAAACACAGGTAGTCTGAGAGCCACAGCCATGGTTCTCTGACTAACCCGACCTGCCAGACTGCCACCCGCAGTCCAGGTCTGAAGCCACCAGCCCCTCACAGAAATGCAGGTAATCTGAGAGTCACAGCCATGGTTCTCTGATGAACCTGACCTTCCAGACTGCCACCCTCAGTCCAGGTCTGAAGCCACCAGCCCCTCACAGAAATGCAGGTAGTCTGAGAGCCACAGCCGTGGTTCTCTGATGAACCCGACCTGCCAGACTGCCACCCGCAGTCCAGGTATGAAGCCACCAGCCCCTCACAGAAACGCAGGTAGTCTGAGAGCCACAGCCGTGGTTCTCTGATGAACCTGACCTGCCAGACTGCCACCTTCAGTCCAGGTCTGAAGCCACCAGCCCCTCACAGAAATGCAGGTAGTGTGAGAGCCACAGCCGTGGTTCTCTGATGAACTCGACCTGCCAGACTGCCATCTGCAGTCCAGATCTGAAGCCACCAGCCCCTCACAGAAACGCAGGTACGGACTTGCCCTCAGGGACTGATTACCTCCAGGAAGGGAGCCCTAGCTGCCAGTTTTTCACTCACCCTCCCACCTCACCGGTCCTGATTAAATACACATAAACCCCGCCCTGGCCTTCTAACTCACTCCTACTGGCTATTGCCACGCGCTCATTAGTTATCTAGGCCTTAATTTTTCATTGTATCTCATCCTCCCACAAGATCCACTCATTTCCTTGGCCCTCTCAAGAAACTGTTGCAAATCCTGTGTTTATTACTGGTAAAAGGAAATATGTCCATGTTAAGAATGCCATCTGCGCCTATCCTTCTCTATAGTTGCCTTATATTACTTTGTTATACGCTACCCAAAATTTCAGTTTGCAACTCGGACAAAGGCCAGTTTCCCTATTCTATCATCTACCAAGATATAGCCTCCCACATTAGACCATGGTATCCTACATGAGGGACGTCTCCTCTATGGTCATGCCCCTCCTCCCACCAGGCCATAACTATAGAACACATGCAATTCCCAAGGATGGTGTTGGCTCTATCAGTTCTCTATGTTTTATTCATAGCAAATAGCAATCCTGCCCTTAACACAGCCACCGCTAAACCAATGTACGCTAGAAGGAGTAACAAAAGAATATTTAGCAGGCTAATACACCACCTTAAAAAACTACTACTGCTTATCCTACTCTGTTCGGGAAATGTTGAATTAAACCCAGGTCCACCTATTTCTCTGGACGCCCCTGTAGACCTCCCTCAATATAAAGGGATTAGCTTTCTCCATATCAATGTCTGTAGTTTGCTAAAGAAGATTGACTCTATACAGACCTGGGCTCTACATGCATCTCCTGATTTCTTCATGATAACTAAATCCTGGCTCACACCCTCTATCCCAGACAAATCTATCAACGTACCTGGATATATCATCTATCGCTGTGATAGACTGACTAGAAGGGGAGGGGTTGCAATATATGTCAAAAGCAAATTCACAGTCACAGTCTTTGACTGTACCTCAAAGGCTAAGGAATTTGAATGCCTTGCTCTAAAATTATCACTTTCCAGCGAGAAATCACTCCTTATGGCAGCATGCTACGGACCACCGTCTGGTGGCTGGGCACTTCTTCCACACCTTCAAAACCATTTTGACTCTGCTAATACTGAGTGTATTCTAATGGGGGATTTCAATCTAAATTGGAATGATGACAGTTGCAAGAAATTGAAGGATCTATGCGATGTTAATGGTCTGTTACAAATGGCGACTTCTATAACCAGACCTAACAGAAAAAAAACCTGAGTGCAGCACCCTCCTGGACTTTATGCTAGTAAACAAACCTCACACTATCTCACATACTGTAGTATTCTTCAATGATATAAGTGACCATTGCGCTTCTGCCTGCATCAGACATCCTTCCCAAATAAAAACGGCCTCCAAATTCAAACTGAAAAGATGCCTGAAAAAGTTCTGCCAGTATACTTTCCTGAAAGATCTTAGCAACATTCGTTGGCAGGATTACTATCTAGCCCCCACTTTTAATGAGGCATTTAACATCTTTCACAGCCTCTTACTTCGGCTAATAGACAACACGCCCCACTAAGACTGATCAAAGCAAAAAATAAAACTCCTGGCTGGTTCTCTCCCATCCTGAAGAAAGCACTTAGGGATAGGGGCAACTGGTGGAAAAAAGCGAGGAAATCCCACCTGGAGGCTGATTGGTTAGCATTCTGTACCACTAGGAATGCTTGTACCAAGCTAATTAGGTCATAAAAAGCTGGGTATTTCCAAAAAGAACTAGAAGACAATAAAAACAACTCTGCCAAATTTTGGAACATCCTCAAAGAAGTCAAAGGTCAGTCCACTGCAACACCCCTTCCAAACAAAATTGTGTCTGATGGTACCACCTATACGGACAAAGCTGATATACTAGAGAAGCTTAATGATCACTTTGCCACTGCAGGGCTTGCCTTTGACACCTCACCTATCAGCAAACTTAGCCCGGCAAGAGACTACACTGTTGGCTTCACTGATAATCACAACCATAACCAACCGCATCCCACCCCCCCCTTCAGCTTCCTCACAATTACGTTCAAGCAAGTGGAGGACCTCCTCCTTTCTCTGGATACAAAAAAGAGTGCAGGTGCAGATAATATTGAACCTTACTTCCTAAAACATGGCCATACCTATCTGACCGCCCCCATTGCACACTTATTCAACACCTCTCTGATTCAAGGTGAGCTACCTGTCATGTGGAAAACTGCCCACATCCAACTATTATTCAAGACTGGGGATCCGAGTGATCTGAACAATTACCGGGCCTATTTCTGTACTATCCGTCCTCTCTAAATTACTTGAAAAAATTGTCAACATCCAACTTAGAGAACATTTGGATTCACGAAAGTTGCTAAACCCAGCTCAGTCTGGCTTCAGAGCCAAACACAGTACAGTATCGGCTCTTGCCAAAGTAACTACAGACTGGCAAATGGCATTGGACTCTAAGAAGCATGTATTTGCCCTCTTCCTTGATCTAAGTAAGGCCTTCGATACTGTGGATCATACCATCATGCTTACTGCACTGAGTAACATCGGACTTGATAGTTCTGCCATTAAATGGTTCACCAGCTACCTAACCAATAGGTTACAACAAGTCAAAACCATAGGAGATCTGTCCCCACAAAAATCCTTGTTACAAGGAGTCCCACAAGGCTCCATCCTGGGCCCTATCCTCTTTGCAATATACATCAATAATCTGGACTCGCAGCTGGGCACAGCAAATGTGCACTTATTTGCAGATAATACTGTACTCTATACCACAGATTCATCCTTGGATCTGGCCCATGAGTACTTACAGAAAGACATCATCACCCTCCAATACAACCTTCTCACTCATAAGCTCCTCCTCAACGCCAAAAAGACTAAAGTAATGATTCTCTCACTAAAGTCTACTTCCGGATGTCCACATATCACACAGATCCGAACACTCTTAGACGAACCCCCTGAAGTAGTTGATACCTTTAAATACCTAGGGTTCTGGCCTGTATAACAAGCTCAGCTTTCTGTGCCACTTAAATGAAACCTCGAAGAAACTAAGACAGCGATTAGGTTTATTTTGTCGCATTAAACACCTACTCACGTTAGAAGCCAGAATGAGACTAGTACAAACTACATTCCTACCTATACTGGACTACTCTGACTTCCTTTACAGTCATTGCCCATCAACGATGCTAAACAAACTGGACACCCTTTACCACCGGGCTTTAAGATTGATCTTAAATCTACCCTGTAGTACACATCACTGTTGTCTATACCAGGTTTCGGGATGGACCTCACTCTCAACTAGAAGAAAAGGAATGCTCTCCTCTGTTTTTTTAGAGCATTATCTGATAACCTCCCTGCATACATCTCGAACATCTTCAAACGGGCTAAAGGTTCCTATGGCCTGAGACGCTTCTCCTTAATCTGCTTCCAGATTCCTAGAGTGAAAACTACCCTTGGCTCAGCAGCAATCAACTTCTCACTTCCATCACTTTGGAACACTATGCAAGACTCATTAAAATGTTCCTCACTTCCAAGCATTTTCACATTCAAAGCTCTATTAACAGATTATCTGAAGGAATCTTGCAACTGTTTCAGACGCCAATGACCCCTAAGTCCCAGGTGCCACTCTCAAATCCTACGCCTAAGTATCTCATCCACCCCACATTAATAACAACAGAAACTTAGGACCTACAAGCCTAGTTCCCTTAATCCAAGATGGCCCTGTCTATTCTCTACCTTTTACCTATTCTGGCCTCCCTTTTGTCTGCCTACTCTTTCTACCCTATTCCTTAATACCTCCTTATTTTTTATCATTTAGGTATGAGCTCTTACTTAGTGGAGACTATATGGGATTGTTGTCATCTCTTCTCATTTCAGTAAAGCTTATCATTATGTACCTTTGCATGTTAATTATGTTGACCGGTATGTATAGGCCCATATTGACCGGCACCTTCACAATGTTTTTTCTTTTTTTTTTTTTTTGCACCGTTGTCCACCATAATTGTAATCTTATGAAGTGTACTGTATTGTATTAATGCCCAGGACCACCTTGAAAATGAGCTTGCTCAATGGTGTTTACGCCTGGTTAAATAAAGTGATTGATTGATTGATTGAAAATAATTAACTAATACTATACGTAAGGCAAGAACTTGATGGGCAGCAGTTCATCTATCATAAGTGCTAAAAAGTGTAGTCATAAAGGAGGGCTAGACTCTCCGGGGGTGAAGTGCTGAGGCGGGGACCTGGAGCCTACTATGGGAGTGTTAGTTAACAAGAAGAGAGGAGAGGCAAGGGTGCAGGTTAGAATGAAGGTGGCAGGAAAGAGGAGGGGAGAGTGTGGGGTAGTTTGGGTCTCACAGTCACAGTTCCTGTTTGTGGCAAGGGCCATTCAGAGTTTATCTTTAAAGGGGCTTATTTTGTCCTCTTTTGTGATGCCTAGATCAAGCGCATTAAGCCAAAGTGGTGCCAGGTATTCGTAGAACCGTTGGCCTTGTGTGATTCTACAGAAAGGGATGCAGAGAGCTGAGTTGTTTGTACCCCTAGTGCATCTGATGGAATTAGGTCGGCTAAGGAGGCTTTGCAGGCCTGGGGTGGTAAGTTCTAACATAGACTTCTTGGCGAGCATGCATACTTGATACTGGAGGTGACTGTCAAGGCTGAGCCATTTTGCTTGAGGGAACAACTCGCAGGTGTGAGTGAGATGGGGTACACCTAGGACTAAACGACATGCTTTATTTAGTGTTGTTTTGATACGTTTCAAAGCAGTTTGGGAGGCAGACCCATATACTGCTAGACCATAGTCTATCACTGAGAGGACTGAGCTATTTACAGCAGTTTTGAGTGCTTCAGAAGTCAGGCCTTTTCGGTGTCTGTACAGTAATCCTAGTTTTGCATTTGATGACTTTGCGACTGCGTCTATGTGTTGGTTAAATGAGAGGGTGCAGTCCAGCGTCAATCCTAGGTATTTAAATGTTTGAACCACCTACAGGGAAGTATTCTGATTGTTCTGAATGCAAAGTTGTTGAGTGCGGTGTTTGTTATGTGATGATGCGAATAACATTATCTTAGTTTTTTTATAATTGAGGAGCAGCTTTGATTGAAGGAACCAGTGCTCAGCCATGGTGAAATTAGTCTGCATTTGCTTTTCCAGTTTGTAGGGGTCAGAATTACATGAATATAGGACCGCATTGTCTGCATACAGTAGTAGCTGGTCGTTTACTGAATGAGGGAGGTTGTTTAAGAACAGGCTGAACAGTAGAGGGCCAAGGATAGAGCCTTGAGGAATGCCTGTGTTAACACTAATGATGTTGGAGAAGGTGTCCAGGATTTTCACGTTTTGGACCCTCCCAGACAGGTGGCTTCTGAACCATGCTACTGTTGCAGGGGAGAGGCCAGTATTGGAGAGCTGATCCAGGAGCAGATTGTGATTGATGGTGTCGAAGGCCTTGGTGAGATCAATATATGTTGCCCCCACCAAGAGCCCTCTGTCTAGAGCATTATGGCCAAAGCTGGTAAACTCCACTAGAGTGGTTGTGGTACTGTGTTGTTTTTAAAATCCATGTTGTTGTTGACATTGTAAATGATACTTGTCTAGATATTCCATCAGTTGGTCACTCACAGTTTGTTCCAGGGCCTTGGAGAGTGGAGGAAAGATAGATATTGGGTGGTAATTTGTAGAGTTGGCCCTGTCACCACTTTTGTAAACAGGGGTAACCACCGCCACCTTCCAGATCTGTGAGAATTCACCTGATACCAAGAAGAGATTTAAGATTTTGGTGAGGGGTTTAAGAGTTATGTCCAGGGTGAGCCTAGCTAGTTTTAGGTCCAGTTGATCACAGCTAGTTCTGGAATTACCTAGTGCTTTTAGAATGCACTTGTTTGCTTCCATAAAGGTGATCGCTCTGAAGTAGAAAGGTGGATGGGAGTTTGATTGGGTCCCCGGATTTTGTTTGGTGCAAGTATCTGACTGGTGTTGAAGGAAGCTAGGAGGCAACACTCCACTGAGGTCAGTAAAAACTTTGTTGAAGACATTTGCTATGCTACTGTGATCCTGCGTAGGTTGGCCCTCAATGTTTAGGAAGGTGGGGGGAGTATTATTAGGTTTACCGGTTAGGGACCTGATGTTCTCCCAGAACCGTCTACTGTCACCCTATGAGTTTGTCAGCTCATTTTTAAAGTGAGTGTTTTTGGCCTTGCGAATGGCCCAGGTGCATTTATTCTGTGCAGCTCTATAGTTCTGGTAGTCTGTCTGGGTATCAGAGTTTCTTGCTTTGTACCGTAAGTCATCTCTATTTTTCATGAGGGCTAGTAGCTGTGTTGTGATCCAGGGGCTGTCATAGTCACGGATCTTTCTTTTGGTGTAGGGGGTGTAGACATCGCACACTTCATTGAATTTGCTTATAAAGCATTCTAGGGCAGTGTTGACATCTGTTTTGTGGTCAATAGAGCTCCAATCTAGGAGGCTGAGGCATGCTCTTAGAGCTCCCAACTTGTCTTTCTTCAGAAGTCTAGCAGTAATAGTCCTGGATGGTGCCTTTGGGGCCCTATTTGACCATTTACAGATTACCGGGGAATGGTCACTGAGGAAGTCGGGGAGAACCATGAGGGAGGATATTCTTTGTAGCTGATTTGTGACCACCCACTCAATTACTGACCCTGTGCCTGTTCTGCTGTTATACTGAGTGGCGGAGTCTACCAATTGCACAAGGTTGAGAGTGGCTAATGAGTCCTTTTAGTGCACAGCTTCAGCAGAGGCCCAGTTGATATTAAAGTCTCCAGCCATTATCAGCTCTGTGTTTGGTCCCCGTTCAGAGAGGTAGTTGATGACAGTATTGAAACCGTTCACTTGTTCCTTGGGAGGGATATAGGCCGAGACTATTGTTAGGGTATTCCCGTTCTTGCCAAGTATTACTTTTATGGCAATCAGCTGAGCCCCACATTTGGTGTCACATGGGTTAAGCATTTGGCCCTGAATGTGGTCTTTAACATACTGTATATGATACAACCACCTCCTCTTTTACCAAGTCTGTCTAGTCCGAATGCAGCATACCCAGTGAGTTGTATAGCAGAGTCAGGCACCCTAGGTGATAGCCAGGTCTCCACTATTGCAAGAACGTCGGGTTGGTGCTGCTGGACCCAGACTTGGAGAGTGTCCATTTTTGCTAGCAGGCTGCAGATATTTATTGATGCTATTGTTAGTCCATTCTGTTTCTTATGACCTGTTGTAGTGTATGTCATCAGGCCTGGGTTGGGATGGATATTACCTGAGATCAGTAGGAGCAGCCATGTGATCCTTATAGCTTGCCATTTTAAATATGTTAGGGCCTGCAATTGTGTAATGCAACATGATTTTTTTTGGCATGGTACATAGGTAGGTTAGGGGTACATCACTACCAGGTGGAGGAAGGGGATAGCCAGCCTGTCCACTGCTCAAATAGACCCATGTAGTAGGGGTATGATGTGCCGGTTACTGACAGCCGCCAAGACGGTAGTTTCTATGTTATCCAGGGTGGTGATATTGTGGCACTACAGTCTGAGGTGGAGAATTAATGTCCTCCTCATATTCTGCAATGCATCCTTGATGGAGTCATATACGTACATTGGCAAGCGTTTTGTGTGGTCCTGTCCTGTACAGGGGGCCAGTATCAGAACTGATAGAAATAGAAAGATGGTTCTAAGAAGAAAAATAATGTGGGCTACAGCAGGGAAAGAATTCCCTAGGTGTGTTTACAGATGGTGGGAGAGCATCTGCGTTTAACCCCTGTAGGTAGACTGGAGCTAGAAGCACAAGTGGTTAGAGGTGAGAGTGGATGGCAGGCTTATCTAGTTTTTAAGAAAGGGGAGAGAGAGAGAGAGACAGAGAGAGACAGAGAGAGGGAGAGAGAGGAAAATCTGTCCCTACCACTCTTTGTCAAATATAAGGCCAAGATGATTGAGATACTAAAAGCATTTGGTCTCGTAGTCATCTTTGACATAGGGAAAGAAAAATGATGTCTCAAGGATGGACATTTAATGCCATGAGGGACTAAGTGGACATTATGCATATGCCATGTGGTAGCTACTGGATGTCCATTTACCCCAAATAGGAGGGGAGAGATGGGACAAAAAATGTTGTAACATGGCATCAATGAGACAGTTGAAATGGACAGCAGCGATAGGCGCAATGGCATCACGGGACCCGAATTGGAGCGGGTATTAATCCAGGGTATATGCCATGCCCACCGAGGTAGTACTGAAACCAGCCAGACCCCCAGGTTAGCAGCACTGGGTACTCAATGGCAAGTGAGTGCAACAGCGGCAAGACAGGCAGAGCGGGAGCCGGACTAGCCACCCGAGGATGGAAACGGGAAGGGGGGACCAGAACCATTGGGGAACAGCAGCACACTTAGCCCAGGTGGGACACAGCAGTGTCAGACCAGTCAGCGGGAGGCAGCAGGAAGTGAGCGCCTCCGATATGCAAATCGAGAGCCGACCCCTCCTGGCGGCCATTGAGTACTGTACCAGAGACCTCCAGCAGTGGGTATGACGGCAATACCCACACTGAACTTGAAATGTCTGGGACACTTATGTTGGCTGCAGTGAGCTCTGTGGTTGCGGGTAGTACAGCAAGTGACCACATCAGTATGTAAATAATCTTGTGAACCGTTGTTTCAAAGTGCAGTAAAAGTTGTCAAGCATGACAGTGCCTCCGAGTTTTCTTTTCCGTGTCGCACAGTGGGCAGTCTGCTGACACCGCCACTGACCCATGGCCCATGTTACAAGCGCATTAAGCCACTCCAGCGGTGGCATCTAATGCGATTGATGCATGATGGGGCGGTTGTTCACCCTCGGCCTCCGGCCTCGGGCCACAACCCTCCCCAACCATGCATCAATCCAGCATTAGATGCCACCTTCATCGTGGCTTAATGCTTACATATTTCCACTGCAGAAATGATGCTACATCATTCATAATGCAGGAAGCCAAAATGTTACAGTGAAGAGTTAAGATAAAGTCATTGAAATAGTTGGAAACATAACTAAATTCTAACACTTACAGTATGTGCAACACCTGGTTTCAAAGATAAAAACCACCAATCTCTGCAACACCAGAGTTGTAGACATTCCAATAGGACTTCCTTCATGTTGGAAAATACATTTTGGAGATTCAGAGAGAAAGGCACACTCAGTTCTAAGTGGAGTTTTTCCCTGAGGACAGCCTCAGAGATGTTGTCTTGGATTAGAAGGCCAAAAAGAAGATAAAGTCCCACAGAGCCTGGTTCTGAACTTTCCTAATAACAGTGGGAATAGACAGAGAGAGCAACTGTCTAAGTATACAAAGAAGAGAGGATAAAGTTGAAGGGGCAAACAGAGGGGAAATCTCTGTAGCCCCAAAAAAGAAGAAAAAAATAGAGGGCTGTGAAATAAGTTGGTAGTCCTGTATTAGACTGGCTCCTACCTTTGGATCCCTCTGTGGGAGCAGTCTCATTGCCAATAGGGCTGGGTTAACCAGTGGATGTTTACACTCACATGTTTCACAAAATGCAGGTAACATTGGCAGTGTTCACGTAATGTTCGCAAGGTCTGAACTTTTTTTATAAATTGCGTAATGTTTATTGATTGTATATGCAATAATTATAGACAGATACGACTCATAGAAAAAAAATATTGTGATGACATAGACATCGTTAAAATATGATATACAAACAATGAGTCCAGACAAATACCACATGAAAAGGGTTCTAACTACATATACTACTGAGTCACAGCAAATGCAAGATACTAATATATGCAGTGCCAACAAATTGCCACCAATGGAAGGAACTTTTTATCTTATCATGAGACATCAACATTTGATCATAGGCTTTAAATACAGCCATGTAGTCCACAACCTGTAAGTAAAGGTTCATTTCCTAACACTTTTATCATGTTTAGGTATGCACTGAGTAAATGATTACCAAAGAAGAAGATGTGCAGTTAACACCCATTCTGTGGGAGGATTGAAACCAGCCCTGACCCTCCATCAAATCTAGTAATAATATAACTAATTAAGCTGCTGCCAACTGGAATAAAGGTGCATCACAACAAAATTGGACTGAGAATTAAGCAAACTGTTCACTTGCAACATACAAAATAAAAAATGTGTGCTTTAATGTCTGTCACACAATATGTGGTCCTAGGGCTTTAAAATCCAAGAGCAGGTAGTCCACATGACTTTAGCAACCCAGATAATATGATCCTGGAGGTAAACATGGTATAGGGAACAATCATGGAATAAAGTCTCAACTCAGCAGAATAAGACTAAGAGACAGGGGTGGGGGAGGAGAACAGGGTTCGACATGCAGCTGGCGCCATATTGCTACCAACATACTGTGCATAAGAACAATACTGCAGTTCAAAATAAGGCACTTTATTACACAGGTAGCAATAGTGAGACATACCTCTGTCTCAGAGTATGCATCACTCCCTAATGATGCAGCCATCCACTGCTCCACAACCACGTGGCCCCATTCCCCATCCCTCATTCACAGTTTGTGGAATATGTAAAGAAGAAAATATTAGGGATTAGTCATTTTCCATGTCCCCTTCTTCTGCCTGCCATTCAAAGTTCCCTTTTATTTTAAGCAAGAACTTACCTGCCTCGTGGGGTCCCTGAAGATATACTGCTCACCAAGTGAATGATCCTCAGGCTAGTCAGGTACTGCATTGTGTGGATGATCCCAAAGGAGTGCAGTTCAGTCCATACAGAATCAATGGACCTGCAATGGTCCCAGGTGGCATAGCTGAGGTTGGGGTGGGTGGACAGTTTTTTCCCCTGTCTGAAGTCTCCAGTGGTCCAACCACATGATTCACCTCCAATGTCCTGTCCCACTCATGCATGCCACCCAGGACCACCAAGAGTGTTTGTGGTGTGTTCCCAGAGACCAGTCTCTTGTGCAAAAACACCAGATATGCTTGGAACACCACAGGTAGAGGATACAGTTTTAAACTGTGACCCAGTCATTGCTGCACAAAATCTTTGGGGTGCTCCTTCCATTGTTTCTGGGAGTCCTGAGATTCTAATGTTACTACCACAGGATTAGTTCTCTAATGCTTCCAGCCAGTATCACACATCTTGATTCTTCTTCACAAGCCCAGAAGTTGCCTTTGCCCACCCTCAGTGCTGCAGTAGCTGCTGCTTTTACCTCCACTGTGGACATGAATGATTGCACTGTGAATAAGTGCAGTATCCCATTAAAGTCAGACACTTTGTGATCTGATACAATGACCCTCATAGGACCTTCACAGCCTGCAACATGTCACCATAATTTTCTCTCCTGCTCTGTTCCCAGGGCCTTACGAATCTTGCTTTCCTTCACTTTTGGCAGTTGTTTCATAGGGGTTCTCCTCTTTACAGAGTTCCAAAAACTTGAAAGTGTCCCATCTGGGGAGATGATAGATGAGTCTGTGTCCCCAAATCCCAATTTTTGTGACTAAAAATAACTTTTAAAACAAGAAAAAGAATAGTTACCTACCATAACAGTAAATCTTCAAGGGACTCTTCTTCATTAAGCCATATTGTGAAATTGTAAGCCATTGGTATGAGGACAACCTGGAAACTTTTTGCAGGCTGGGGTTGCCCACTTTGATGTGTCTTGTCAGTGCCTATATAATGTCAGTGGCCCCAGCATGCTTCAGTTCCCCACCAGAGACAAGATCAGAGTATCATTGGACTTGCAAGGACCGAAGCATCCAGGACCAAAGCAGGCACACAGGAGAGCATATAGAAACCTGAGTATGGATGCCATAAGGGCATCAGAGGAGAAAACAGCTTGCAACAGCAGGCAGTATAAGCACCCATCTCCCTGATTGGGGGTGGGTGGGAGGAGAGGTGTGGCTCAACGGAAGGAGATTCTCTAAAAGATCTACTGCTACAGTAGCTAACTATTCCTATCTTCTTTGAGGATATCTCGTCTACCAAGTCACATCATGGAACAATTTCCAAGTAGTACCAAGCACTGAGAGAGGACAGCTACCCTTGTAGAACACTGAGGTCAAAGCTGACAAGTCTACTGGAGGCAATGTGTGGATTATAGTGTTTGATTTAGTTAGTTTTTGTTAACCGGTTAAGCACACTAGACAGTTGGATGCCTATTTTCAAGTGTGACCCAGGAGGTTGCAACCAAATATACATACAGCACAAATACACAATGTTAAAAAATTACAGTGGAGAGAACAATATCTGTAAAAACATAAATAGAGGGCAGTGTATTCAGGCTGACACATGGAAGTGCATGGTAAAAAGCACATCATGGCACCAGCCCGGTGGCGTTGAGGGCTGAGGCACTGGACACCTTACCCCAAGCCATGCCAGCAACCTGTGTTCGGGAACGAGCACAGGCCGTCGGGGGTCGGCAGGGAGGAGAAGGATTGAGTGTCCACAGGACTGCTCTCCTTCTCTGGCGTGGGAGGATTTCAGTTGTTGGCACTCTACTTGCCCCTTGCGGGTGCTGGGGGGCAGCGCATCTACGCTGCAGCTAAGGGGAGGAGATGGGGCTGACATTGGAGAGAGCTCATGTGGAAACATGCACGCTCTCACTGTAGGCGTCATTGCACACCCCACCTCCACACACAAGGGAGTAAAGTGGAAAATAGCCCCGGAAGAATTAAGTTGTCCCCATAATGCCACCCCTGAGAAGCCACCTCCCTGGCATTGATCCCTTGGAATGGGTCGAGTTACTCCCCACCGCCCTACCATGAAGGGTAAGTCATGGGTGCACAAGGGAGGAGGTCTGGGTTGGCTCTGGAGTGACAGGTGATGGCAGACTTGCAGCCAGGAGCTTCGGAAGAATTACCATACAAAAAAAAAAGCACATCATAGGTAGGGAAAACATTTGTGAAATTAGTAGTTTATCAGCACGCAGTTACATAAATAGGGCATATTAGGACACAGATGACAATATCAATATTGATCAAAATGAAATGAGTGCCAAGTAGTGAAATTATTCAGGTACCATTACAGGAGCGGCGGGCCAGGACAATTAGATGTTTGTGATACCTGTGATGAAAAGCCTGCACAGATGGGTGATGATAGATGTCTGGTGGAATGCAGTTCCATCATTGTGGTGTTGCATAAGCAATCGATGCTTCACCAGCCCAGGTTCTATTAGCGACAGCCAGCAGGCCACTTGTACTTGACCTCAATGGATAGCCATTTCTCACTGGTTGGAGAGATGTAGCAAGGGATAGAGGCTGACCATTTCGCATATCACACCTCCAAAACTGTGATCACATAGGAAAGACAGGGAAAGCCAACCCAACTTATCATAAAGGGAGCAGTGGTGAATGATCCTAGGAGACGCTAATGCAAAATGGCAAATACTATTGGAGGTGGCATCCCACTTAAGAAGAGTAGCTTTAGAGGCTGCCAGGTACACTAGGGCATCATAGATATGCTTAGGGAGGAGCATCCTCTAGGCAATGGCAAAGCATACCTGTGGTGACAGGTTCCATGCCACTTTATATGCTGCACCCAGCATGGAGTTCATGGACTTACAGAAACTCATTGCATGAGAAGAATAAACAAGCTTTGGATCCAGTTTGGCTCTGAGGCATTTGAAGGAGAAGGTAGTGGGGACTAAGGTATCATCTTGATATGCTACAGATACAGGGGACAGGCATGCTTTAAGTCTAAAGGACATGCCAAGTAGCATGGATTGCATTTTAGTCACGTTCAGGATTAGTTTGTTTTCAAATAGCCAGGAGTACACTGATTGTAGGTCAGCTGTTAGATACTAGTTGATTTGGTCAATATTTCTAGAGCTGGTATTTAGAACTAAATCATCAGCATATAGGATGGCAGAACAATAAGGAATTAAGGATGAACAGCAGTGGGCCTAGTATAGAACCTTGGGAAACACCTACCAGAGTAGGGGCAGGGTCTCCAAGGGAAGACTTGTACATGATCCTCTGGGTCCTGTTTACTAAGAAACTGCAAAAGCAGGGGATAGCAGTTTGAGAGACACCCAGATTGGCAAGCTTGTTTACAAGCAGGGAATCATCAACCAGATCAAATGCTTTTGTCAGATCAATAAAGCAGTGCCGGTGAGGCATCTAGTGTCCACTGCTGAGCAGATACAGTTGGTGAGGGCGAGGAGGGCAGTGATGGTGCTATGCCCTCTTCGGAAACCATGTTGTGTGTGGGATAGCAGGTTGTGGGTAGAGAGGTAGTTAATGATTTGCAAGGCCACTACTTTTTCTAAAATTTTGTTCAAGGCAGGGAGAATAACAATGTATCTCTAGTTATTTAGGTTTTTGTGATCCCCTTACTTAAACACTGAAACCACATGTAGGGTCTTCCAAATGTTGGGCACTATGCCAGTAGTAAGGGAGAGATTCATTATTTTAGCAGCTGGTGAAGCCTACTCTTTGGCAGCAATTTTCAGAAGTCTGGGTTCAATACTATCCATACCTGTAGATTTAGAGACAGGAATCTGCATAAGGAGTTTGCAAACTTCAGCAGGTCTGACATGTTTAAAATAGAAAGGTGGCTGTGGTAGGGTTTTTGGGGCCCAGGAAGGGGGCTTGCATTTGTTTGAGGACTGGGCAAGGTAAAGAATGCACATGTGTAAGAGGAGAGGTCTGAGAAAAGTGACTTAAACATGTTGGCTATGGTGGTGCTGTTATTGTAGTGCACCCCATTTAGTATCACGTCAGGGAAAGACTGAATCCCCTGCTGCCCTAGCATTTTTTTGATTTGCATCCAAAACAGTCTAGGGTTTTGGGAGGTGGTATTAAATAGCATTTTGCAGTGAAGGCTTTTATTTTTCCTGCCTGCACTATTGCAGATGTTTTGCAGTGTCCTATAGGCTGAGCAGTCCAAGAGGGATGAGGAGGCCTTAAATACCTCCAATTTTCTATCACATTCAATAAACTTGGCTAGTAGCATGTGGTCCAGCCATTTAGTGATGGGGACATGCATTCTCCTTTTGGTGAGTGGGGTAAATTTGTCCTGCAATGTAGTGAATCCTATGGCAATGAAATCAGCTGCTGAATTTACATTGGTGTCCTCATGTAAGTAATCAGTGTTAGATACTGCCAGCCTAAACAGCTCAGGATCCAGATTAGCGTATTTCCTGAAATGCATGATTCTTGGAGGGGCTTTAGGTAATTTGGAATTCCATACACAAAAAATGAGAGAGTGATCACTAATGGCATCATCAGATAGCGCACCTGAAACTTTAACTCTGTCTGGTCTGGGTGTGAGTATCCAGTCAATACTGCTATGTGCGTTGCCATTGTTAGAGCACCTAGTAGGCTCAGAGATGATCTGTGTAAGGTTTAGCATACTGAGGGCCTGTGCCACAGTTTTGCCACAGTCACTGAGCCATTTTATGTTAAAGACATCAACGAATACCTTAGTCCCGAGTCCTTAAGGGACAGTAGGTAGTCTGGAAGTTTAAGAACTGGACATGTAAAGGGATTCTGCACATGCCCAATACACCAAACAGTAACACATGTCCATTTTTGTGAATAGATGTATGTGGTAGATGGCTTTCTAGCAGCCAAAATCACATCAGAAACTGCTGTGGAAACCTTGAAGTGGGAGAGCTCTATGTCCTCAGGAGCCGTGTGAGAAGGTGCAGGAATCGAAGATCCTTGTCCATAAGAGCACCCTGCTCCTGTATTCAGAGGTCCAGCTCACAAGGGGAGTGGGACTGGACATTCCACTGCCAATTACTGTAGAAATGGAAACCTAGTTTGTCTGGGCCAGTGAGAGGCCACCTACATCAAGGTGGCATGCTCGGCTCACAGTTTCACCAGAACCCTCTGTATTAGAGAGAATGGGTAAAAAGCATACAGAAAGATCCTTTTCCAAGAGTGGGAAAACATGTCTCACCCAAAAACTATAGGCCCTGAGGGAGCGAGTAGAAATGGGTCAATTTTGCATTGTATGGAGATGCAAACAGATCTATGTCTGGACAACGCAGTTTCTTAAATAGGCTGTCCACAACAGAGTTCAAGAGTTCCCATTCATTGCAGAGCACATTGGATCAACTTGAGATGACACGTAAGGACATTCAGGGTCCTGGGAAAGAACACCACTGACAGAAATATGTCTTGTTCCACCGCTCAGTGCCTAACTCTTATTGCTTCTCTGCAGAGAGTGTATCAATGAACTCTGTCATGTTGATTGATGTAATGCATTACCGATATATTGTCTGTGTGAATCAACAGCAGACTCCCTGAAAGGTAAGCAACAAAGGCCTGTAGGTCTTGCAGAACAACCCTCTTCTCCAGCATATTACTGTGAAGCACTATATCCAATGTGCCCCAGTGGCCCTAGGTCCTAAATGGGCACTGAGTAGCCCCCAAACCAGTCCCTGAGGCATCTGTGGTCATAATCATCAGGGAGAAAGGCTGCAGAATGGTGACCCTTTCTACAGGTTGGATCTGTCCAGTCATCAGAGCAGGGAATGATGGAGATGAGGAGGAGTGACATATATGAGGCATTCCAACTCGTGTGAGTGCTGAGCTCATTGTATCCAAGAAACCATTCTGGAATTCTCATATGGAGGCAGCCAGCAGAACTGTCAAGATGGGAATGGTTATCAGACCAATCAGTCTTAAGAGACAGTGAGCTGACACATAATCACTGGAGGTTACCAGCTGTGCCTGTGCCACTTGTGCCATGGCACAGTCTAATGGCCGACATGTATGACCAAGATCCGTGTCCAGAACACCTCCAAGATACTGGAGCTCTTGGCAGGGGCCAAGGACCAACTTCAGCTCATTGAACAATATGCCCAGTTGGTCTAACAGTTGCCTGGTCCAAAACAATGTATACACTACTGCTGCCTGCGACAGGGCCTTTAATAGCAGTCGTTTATATACAGGAAGACATACAGACCCTCCCTGCAGATAGCTGCTGCTACCACTGCAAATACTTTAGTAAAAATATGCGATGCACAGCAAAGCCAAAGGCCAAAACACAAAATTGGCAGTGAGAGCCCTGAAGCATGAATCACAGATACTTCCTCTGAGATTTCCTGATCTTGATGTGAAGGTAAGCATCCTTCATGTCCAGTGCAACCATCCAGTCCCCTTTTAACATTAGGGGCAACAGAGACTGGAGTAACACCATTCTGAACTTCTTGTATTCTATGTACATGTTCAGGTCCCTTAGGTATACTACAGGCTGTAACTCTCCTGTCCACTTTGAAACCAGAAAGTACTGGAAGTGAAAATCTTGATTTTTTTTCTGCTACTGGGATGAATTCTACAGTCTTTTTGTGGAGGAGCGATTGAATGTTTTGTAGTATAAGTCAAGATGTTCTTGAGGGTAGGGGCTTGTCAATGGGGGAGTAACTGGAGGAACAGTAAGGAGCTTTAAGGCATGTCCATGCTGAACCACCTCCAGAACCGAGGCACCTGTAGAGATCTCCCTCCATTTTTCAAGAAAGAGGGAGATACAGCCTTGCACCAAAACCTCTTGAGGCAGTGATGCTGGAGGCAAAGGAGGGGAGTTAAAAGGCAGTGGGGGTGGTGGGGGTGTGGTAATGGTCAGACCTTTAGTAAGTATGGCATGAGCACCATGAGGCAGGTTTGTGGCCTGGGAGGTAGAGGGCTAAGGCCTCTGTAATCCATGGCCTCTGGAATAACCTCTTCCAGGATAGGCATAGGGCCTATGAAAAGAACCACAAACCCTTCCTCTGGGTTTGGGGTTCAGAGTGTGCTGAGATCTGAGAGTCATTCTTGAAGTTTGCAGATCCTTTAACATAATTTTAACATCATGATCAAATAACTGTTTTCCTCTGAATGGAGCATTCATTACTGATTGTTTTACATCAGAAGAAAAAGACACTTTACGCCAGGAGTGGCATCTAGAGCATATGCCTGAGGCAGCAGCTCTGTCAGCAGCATCTGAGGCATCATAGGCTGATCTTAGAAGACATTTACTGGCTTCTTGGCCATTACCAATTGTTTGCTGAATCAATATTTTGTCCTGTCTCTCAGGCAATTTTTCAGCCAGAGTTGCCATTTTCTTTAAAGGGCAATTCAGATGTTTAATCATATGTACCTGATAGTTTGGATTTCTTTGGATTAGGGTAGCTGAGGCAAAGGTTCTCTCACCCATGACATCCAGCTTCCAAGACTCCTTGTCAGGATGCAGGGAGTTAAAATGTTTTGGTACTTCAGCTCTGTTGTGAGCTGCCATTATTACAGTACCACAGAGTCTGTTTCAGGCTGTGATAAATATTATGGTCTAGCAGTAGGGGCAGGATATTGTTTCTTCACCTTCTTGGGAACAGCAGGCAGTTGCGGAGGCATATGCCAGGTAGCTATTGTAGCATCCCCCTAGAGCTGAGTGCAGTGGAAGGACAATCTCTGTATGAGAGGCTGACATTCACAAGAACTCATAAAGATTTCTCTTGGAACAATCCTCTTCCTCAGCCTGGATCCCCAGTTTGGCCTGTACCTGTTTAAGGAATGACTGAAATGAGGCATCCTCATGGAGAGATCTTGGTGTATTCACCATGCTTCCTTCAGAGCAGGAGAATAGAGTGGAGATCAATCCAAGCACATTTATAATCTCATTTTCTTCTTCTATAACTTACTCCTTTTCTGTAGTCTGAATTATATTCCAACTCATCATCAATGTTCACTGTTATAGGCATAGGGTTGATAGTATGAGAAGGAGCAGAAGGAGGCACTGACGATGGGCTTCCCATTGATGGCGGCTCATCTGAGCACAGCTTTGAAGCAGGGGCAGAATATGGACACATCAGTGTGAAAACCATCAATGAACCAGCCTGGTGCACCAATGATGAAGGCATCAACTGTGATCTCAAGATGCATTTAAACAGCTCTGTCAATAAAGCCTGCTCATTGATGGAGCCTGAAGGGGTCATTGATGATTGAGTGTTACACAGCGACAAGACAGTGCCCAATGGCAGAAATGGATGCAAATCCCTGACTGGGGAGGATTAGTTGATGCCAGACCCTAAACTTTGTGTCCGTAACACAGTCAGGGGTGACAGGACCCACAGTCATAGCCAGGACCCTTCTTGTTCAGTTGACTTACCCTGTCTAAGTGGTGAACGGGAATGGTCAGGAGAAGCTTCTTTTTCCTTTTTGTGCTACTCTTTGTCTATATGGTGGTGTTTATCTGCCAATTTCAATGATTTGTATTTTCTTTGACAAATCAGTACCCCTACTGTGTCAATCTGTCATATGCTTTACAGCGCTCAACATAACCGCGTAAGAAGAACAATGTGGCAGGGAAGAGCGAGAGGGTGCAAAACCACAAAAGGATGTATCCACGGTAGTGCACCCTCTCACTCTTCCTGGTACAGGATAAGAATCTTGCTGGGATGAGGGACCGCCAGGCAGCTGCCATGGCTCGATGGGATGAGCCACAGGCAGCAAGGGAGGCAGTGTGTCTGTGGATCGGGTTTCGATTCCTGGTCTCAGACGCATGGAATTTTTATATTTTTCACACTTTACGCACATTTAAGTGTTAACCCCCCCCCCCGAGTTAGTTATTTTATTTGGGGGGGGAGTTCAGGGACATAGCCCCCTATAACGGGGGGGTGCAGGGTTGGAGCCCCACACACAACAAAGACTTATGCTGCTGGCAATATATTGCACTATATTGGCAGTACAGTATATTGCTGTGGCATTATGTCCTGTGACATTGTGGCCCCATGCCATCAGTACTGACTGCCATCAACAGCAGAGACTGACAGGAAGATGGAGAGCCAGGAATAGGAATGGGTGGCAACAGTGAAGCCACCTTCACTGCAGCCTGTTTCTCCATTTCTTGGATTAGAAGGCTTCGTAAAGCTTTCCTATGATATCTCCTGGTTGTCTCATTAAAACGTAGGCAGATTTTGAATGCTTTAACTTTGTGGCTTGTATCAAGGCACCAGATATAAACAGAGTAGTCATTATCTTTATACATTTTAATATTGTTCAACTGCAGTAATGGAACAACAGCTCTTTGTTCATGCATGGCATAACATTTATTTAAAATAACAGAAGTAAGTATACAATGACAGTGAAATACTTGCAAAACTTTGACAGCATTCCTCAGCAGCAGTGGACTGACGAGCGGTTGAGGAAGATAAAAAAAAATGGAGACATGCTGATGTTATATAGGCACTGACGAGGCATATTGACATGGGCAGTCCCAGTCTGCATAAAATTTCTGGGTGGTCCTGACATGGAAGGCTTACAGTTCTATGATGAGGATCAGTGGAGGGAGATATCCCTGAAGAAGATTTAGTTTTCATGACAGAACAAATTAAAGTACGTTTGGTCCCCCTGGCAGTTGGCTCACCTCTCCTCAAGTTGAGAACATAATTAAAAAAAAATACAAAGTCCATAACTTTTAATTTTTTTTTTATTTATTAAATTCTCAGATTACAAATGCCTTTGAGCAGAAACTGCTCGTTTACAAAGGTTCCACGTCAAAGGATGAGAGTCAACATACATACAGAGGTAGTAAAAGAATGCACAATAAACAACCAAAACAACTAAAAGAAAAAATAAAGATACTCAGTTATAACATACTTTGAGATAATATTCATATAACAAGCAGCTTGAGTAGGCAGCTGGCTGCAGTAACAATAAGAGATAGAGGGCACCATAGGCAGCTAGTATTGCAGGCATGCGACCGGGAGAGGAAGTTGGCAGGCTAATGGGCCACTGTCCAATGGTGGTGGAAAATGTCTTGTACCAGTGGAGATACGAAACAGGAAAGGAGTCACAAGGAAGGCCAGAGGGAATGAGACTGGAAAAGGGCAGGCTGTGAGACATGAGTGAGCTGGGACGGTGTTTAGAGAGATCTCTGTTCAGAGAAGCAGTCACATTGAGTGGTAGAGGTGAGGTAAAGTTTGAGATTCCTTTTGAAGGGTCCAAGTGTAGTGGAGGAAAGTGCTTCTTTATTGAGAGAATTGAACCATTGAGCGGCTCTATAGATAAAGGCCCGCTGACCCATGGAGGTACGACATCTAGGAACCTGAAAGGTTAGAGATTGGGCACCAAGTATTTGTTGAGTGCCACTGTAGGTAGCAAGGAGTGAGCTAACGCCAGGTGGCATGAGACCAAGGAGAATCTTTTTGGTAAGTAAGCAGGTCTGGTATTGTATTCTGCTGAGTAGGGGTAGCCAACTGGCCTGTGCATAGAGGTCACAGGTGTGAGTTTGTCGGGCCACACCCATTAGTAGTCTACAGGCTTTGTTGAGAGAAACTGAGATCCTGCGGAGGGCACTTGTTCAGGCAGAGCCATAGATGGCAAGGCCATATTCAATGATAGAGGTGACAGACCTGTAGATGGCTAGTTTAAGGGCATCCGCAGGCATACAGTGCTTGTGTTTGTGTAGTAGTCCAATCCATATATTGGCAGTCTTGACAACAGTGTCAATATGCCGAGTTTAGGAGAGGGTACCATCCAGGGTAATACCAAGGTACTTGAACTCCTTGACATGTTTGAGTGGGTTCCCAGTGTGGTTCTTGATGGTGAGAGACAGAGAGTTGTGCCTGCTCCATCGGTTACAGAAGGACATGGCTTTAGTCTTGCTGTGGTTCAGGACAAGTTTATGAGAAATGAACCAGTCTTTGATGCGCTTGAAGTCGAGCTGCAGCTGGGATTCAAGGACTGTAATGTCATGGTGGCTGAAAAACAGGACTGCATCATCTGCGTATAGTAATATTCTTTGGTGGCAGGCACTGGGGAGATTGTTGATGAAGAGGGAGAAGAGTAGAGGGCCCAGAATAGACCCCAGGGAACTCCGGAGCGGACCGGTTTCTCATCCGAAGAGATCCCTGCAATCCTTGCACGTTGGATCCGATTATCAAGGTAGCAGGTGAACCATGGAAGGGCATCGCTGGAGATCCCAATGGAGGACAGTTGCTTGAGCAGTAGGGGGTGGTTAACTGTGTCAAATGCCTTGGTAAGGTCTATAAATACTGCCCCTCCACAATTCCCTTTGTCAAGCGTGGCATGGATGAAGGTTGTAAATTCCAGTAGTGCAGTGGTGGTGCTGTGCCATTTTCTGAAGCCATACTGCTCTGGGCACTGTACATTGTACTTATCCAGGAATTCAACTAGTTGGTCCGACACTATTCGCTCCAGCACTTTAGATAGTGGGAGGAGGAGTGAGATAGGTCTGTAATTGGTGTGGAGCGTCCTATCTCCGCTTTTGTGAACCAGTGTGACAGTGGCTTTCTTCCAGAGAGAGGGGAAATGGCCCAATCTAAGCGAGAGATTGAAGATCTTTGTAAGTGGTTCTAAGATTTCATCAAGGACTTGTGCCAGCAGTTTCAGGTCAAGGGAGTCACCACTGTACCCTTGTTTGCCGATGGCCTTTTGAATGTATTTTCTAGCTACTTGTGGTGGGACCTCCTTAAAAAAAAACTTTGGGGTTGTACGTTCTAGCTGAAGGGTAACTTGGGAGGAGCTGAAGGGGAGGTCATCGAAAAAATTTGGTGGAAGGACACCGTCCAAGTTTGCAAATGCATTATTAAAAGTGCTGGTGATGGAACCTAGGTCGAGTGTAGGAGTGCCATGAAGGTTGAGCATAGTGAGTGGTGCTTTAGGATCCTTGCCTGTGAGTTCTTTCATGTTGTTCCAGAATTTTTTTCCCTGGCCCCAAGAGTTGGTCAGATCCTCTTTGCAATAGCTGCATTTAGCATTCCGTATTTTTCGAGTGCAATCATTTCTGGCTGCTTTATATAATTGTATCTTTACTTGCATCAGAGTTGCACAAGCACAATGCCAGAGGTGGTCTCTGTGCCTGAGTAGAGTTAAAAGGTCAGTAGTAACCCAGGGGTTGGTCTGTCCTTTGACCTTCATCTTTTTCACCGGTGCATAGATGTCACTGGCTTCATTGAAACACTTGATAAATAGATCCAGAGCTTTGTTGGTGTTACTGAAGGAGTCAAGCACTGCCCAGTTCAGCCTGGTTAGATGGGATTTTAACAGCTGGAGCTGCCCTTGTTTGATAACCCTGGCATAGATAAGCTTGGGAGGGGGCTTGTGGTATTTGTTTGACCAGGAACAGATGACAGGCGAGTGGTCACTTATTGTATCCAGGAGTACAGAAACATTGGAGATACGTTCAGATTGGTTAGATAGAATCCAGTCTAGAAGCATAAGGGAGCCTGTCCTATAGTGACACCTAGTGGGGGCATTGACCAGTTGAGTGAGGTGATGCGCCACGGCTGCATCCTTATAAGTAGCGGCCTCAGTGGACAGCCAGTTAATGTTAAAATCACCCATGATTATGGTTTCAGAATTATGTTGCTGGACCCTTAGATATTCCATAATGCTATGGAAGCCAGCTGCCTGGTCTCTTGGGGGTAGGTAAACTGAGATGACAGTGAGTTCCTTGTTATGTGCACCAAGGATGATTTTGATTGTGAGGACCTGAGAGGAGTTGCTCAGGCTAGGGGATGGGATGATGTGACCCATAAGGGTATCCTTAAGATAGATGGTGCAGTCCCCGCCCCGTTTAGCAATCCTATCTTGCCTGAAAATGCAGTAGCCAGGGATAGAGACCGAGGTATCAGGAATTTTAGGGTTTAGCCATGTTTCCACAACTGAGAGGACATCAGGGTTGTGCTGTAGGATCCATGTTTAGAGGGAATCAAGTTTGTTGAGGATGCTGCAGGCGTTGATGGATGCCATGGTGAGTTTCCCTGTCCTTCTGATTGGTGTCACTGCTGGCTGCCCAGGTGGTCCTGGGTTGGGGTGAACATTTCCTGAGAGCAGGAGCAGCATAAGGAGAATTTGTAGGAGAAAGGATTTCTGCATCTTGTAGATACCTGGTGGTTAAGACATAAGCCAAAAGAAATTATCAACAGCTGAGGTCCAGAGTCACAGAATGTGTTAGAATTCCTGAAGGTGATGAACTGTGCCTGCGCATATGCAGAATGTGAAATCCTTTTGTCTGCAAGCTTCTTTGTCATTCAAAGAGGTTGTTGAAAGGCCCACATACAGATCATGGAGCAGGTCAGACAAAAATGTGGATTCAAGCAGGACCTAGAGTCATCGAGTTTGTCAGACTTAGTTGCTTCACTTATGTTTTGCTTGGGATAGCTTCCAAAAAGTTGATTTTTAAATGAAAAATGCAGATACCTGGTGATGATGTTTTGTAGAAATCCAGTTCAGGAGACTTTCACAGATGTGGTGAGCAAGAATGGTGTAGTTACTCCAAGCAGAAAACCATGTAAATCCACAAAAGTTAAACTACAGACACAGACAAGCAGCCACCACACAGACCCAGACTTGTGGAATCAAATCCCAGCAAGTCCAGAACTTGCTATAAAAATCTCGTAAGTCCACCACTTGTGGGAAACAAATCCTGCAATCTCACAGAATTCTGCAAATGTGAACTTGCAACAATTTTTTTTTAAATGTGCATATTTTGTAAAACTTAAAAATCGAAACCTACAACTGTTCACCTTCAGATTTTCAATTTCATCCACTAGTAGTCCCCCCAAAAATGAAAGTGTGGCATGCCAGCAGAGCAAGCCATCTTTCACCCAGTCATAAAGGAACCTGTCTTGGGACCAAGACTGGAGTGAGCAAGTGACAGTTCCTTTTCCACCTGCTCTGAACTTGGACTCTGCAGACATGACCATCCTGGGTGCCACCATGTGTCAGGATATAAACAAAGGAATCCCAGTCCCTCTTCATAAGATGCCTGGCCTGGATGGTTTTACAAAATTTTTTTATAAAGCCTACGCTCTCAATCTTGCTCCCTTCTCGATCCGGCTGGTTAATTATTTATTCTCCTTCTGTCTCACTGACTTGACTTTAAGGCAAGCCAGAATTACGTTAATTAAGAAACCAGGTAAAGATGAGCAATCTCCGGGTAGCTATCACTTTATCTCCCTTCTTAATTCTGATTTTAAAATGTTAGCTAAAGTTCTGACTAATAAGACTGAGCTTAATTTGGGACAGTTTAATCAGTCCAGCAAAGGTGGGGTTTATGACGGGACACTTATCCAGAGACCCTTTGCATAAGCTTCATTATTTAATGTCCACATCCAGGGAGAGCAAAAGTCCTTCTGTTTTGGTCTTCCTGGATGCAGAAAAGGCCTTTGACTGGGTCTTCTGGTCATTTATTTTTAAAGTTTTAGAGAAGCTTGGTTTCCCTCAGGAGTTTCTAACATGGATCCAGATTTTGTACAATCACCCTTCGGCCCAAATCTAGTGCAAGGGGGTGCTTTCCTCCCCATTGTATCTGCAATGAGAAACTAGGTAGGGCTGTTCTCTGTCTCCCTTCCTGTTTAATTTATACTTGAAACCTCTTATCCAGCACCTCCTGCTTAATTCGCAAATATGTGGGATCCTTGTAGGAGAGTGTAGTTATAAATTGTCGGCCTATGCCGATGACTTACTTTTACACCTTGAAGACCCCTCCACCTCGATCCTGGTGGCTTTAGATTAACTAAAATATTTTGCCTCCCTCTCTGGCCACAAATTAAACCTGGAAAAATCCAAGTTTCTTCCTCCAAATAACTATGTTACTAAGCAGGAGATCTTGACTATGGGTTTAGCTTGGGAGTCAAAATATTTGATCTAACTGGGCATCCATCTCACTTGCAGTCCCTCTTCACTGTTCAAGGTGAATTTTACCCCTCTTTTGCAGGTTATTAAGTCTAACTTACAGTGTTGGACAGCCCTTCCTCTTCCCTTATGGGGGCGAATTAGCACAATCAAAATGACCCACCTGTTATAGCTCCTTGGCATGCTTTGTTTACAACTCCCTAAATCCCTGTTTTGTTAGTTGCAACAGTTATTTAATGCCTTCCTATGGAAAGGGGGAGCAGTCTGATGAGTGTATTTTAAACTGACAGTCCCAAAAGTCCAAGGGGGGCTATGTCTCACCAATTTTTTTATATTACTGTGCTCTTCACACTTGTAATTTTTTCTATGGTGTCACCAGGACCTTTTAAAGGATGGAAATCATTATGTCTCCTTGTGGTTACTCATAGAGAGGGACCTGTGTCAGGCAGCTGGAATTTGTTTATGCAGCTTATTATTTCTAAAGCCACCCCACTTGCCCTTGTCCTAAGGTATACCATTAGCATGGTTCTGAAGGCTCTTAAGCAGTTGTGTAGCTACTGGGGTCAAGACTGGACTAAATCACTCTCTCAACCCATACTAACTAACCTAAACCTCAGGATTAGTCGTGGCCCCATTCCTTTGAATGTCTGTCCACAACTCAGAGATGCTGCCTATGACTCCCTGTTCCTGGATAGTAAATTTCTCCTGTTCCCCACTGTCAAAGATCATTTTTCACTCCCCTTCCCCTTGGAATTTAAATACCTTCAGCTAAAGCATGCTATTATGGTTCACCTGGGCAAGAATCCTGTGGTGGACCACAACAATTCTGACATTCAGGAATTACTGTCCATTGTATTGCAACCCCACGTGATATCTAAATTTTATAAATTTTCTCAGGATGTTGATTCAATGCACCTTTCTGGAATCTGCTTCTACTGGCAACAAGATTTATCTATTTCTGATGACCCCAAAGTTTGGAAATTCATTTGGTGTTCATTATATAAATATATTAAACAAGGTTGTTATTGCCTCCTTCAATTTAATGTATTGCATAATTTTTATTATACACCCTTGTGACAGTACCAGATGGGCAAGCTCCCTTCTTCTTTCTGTACCAGATGTGATAAGGCTGATGGCCACCTTAAACATGTTCTATGGGATTATGAAAAAATGTCCCCTTTTTGGGAGGCTGTTAAATCATCATTAGACCCCCTTTTAGGCCTGGAGACTTATTTCACCCAAGAAATTTCTGTTGTAGATCTATGTCCTTTCGACCTAATTGAGCAATGGAGAGTTCACATGGCTATGATTTCCATTACTGCTAAGTTAATTATTGCCTGTCACTGGTTAGATGACAATATACCTTCATACTGCGAGTGGTATCAAGAAATCATTTAGGCCTTAACAACTGAAAAGCAAATAGCATCTCTTCATTATCGATTATAACATTTCTGGGATAGGTGGGAGACACTATGTCTTACTGAACCATCCTGAACAGTTGCAAGGGACACCTACAGCTTAACTTTTGACTTGCCTTTGAGCACCCTGTCTTTTCTCTTTTCTAATCTTATCAACCCTATAACCAGTTTTATTGTTCTTTGTTATATTCTCTTATAGAGTGTTGTTGAATGTGCTGGGGAAGGGATATGACTAACTGGGGGGAGGAGTTTACTTTTTTGAAAATGTCCTATAATATATTTCTATGTCACTGTTTGATAACTATAGATTTGTTACAGCTTGTACTTTATTGTTATATGGTATGTTTTTTTAAATAAAGTTTACTTAATTAAAAAAAAAAGAATCCCTGACCCCACATACACTGACATGTGGACAGAGATGGGGAAAAAAGGCCACAAAGATTCAGTCCAATCTACAGGCTATGTAGCCTCACAGGCCTACTCTCCAGGACTTAACCAGTAAGGTAACTGGAATAGACTGGGACTGCTGGGACTGACAGGGAGTCTGCAACTAACATAGATCTGCCATAGGAGGACAGAAGAGAGAGGAGCTTCCTGGCTGAGCTCTAGCACAGAACTTACCAGTTGGTGTGGGCTGAGGAGAATTGGCAGAGAGCGTGACAGGTGACTGCCTGCAAGGCAGGGTGAAAAGAGAGCCCATTTGGCACTCTAACTACCAAACTTACAAGCTATAGAAACAGAAGTTCTGCCTGCAGATTGTAAATTCAGAGTCTGCCTTTTGAGGCTTCTAGCAGGGACTTTCTGACTACAGTGGAGGCAACCTCTGTGGACTGCAGCTGGTGCAGAACAATGCAGCCAGGTTATTGATGGGCCTACTGAGGTCCGCTCATATAATCCCAGTCTTGTATAAACTGCACTGGCTGACAGTCAGGTGGATCATTGCCTTCAAGATGGGCTTGCTCACCTGTAAGGCCCTATATGGCTCAGGTTTGGACTACGTGATTGACCTCCTAACACCTACCTGCCCAAGGCACTCACTCCAGTCATCTCCGGAGGGGTAGGCAGTCAAAGTAGCGAATACAAAATAGCGAAAGTCAAAATAGCGAATGTCAAAATAGCTAATGACACAAAGTAGTGACTCATATTTACATTGCTCCAAATATGTCATTCTCTCCACCATCAATGAGCGACGTGGTGTTAGAATATTTAAAATAGGGGGGTGCATGGGGAGCAGCCCCCTGCATATGTCACAAGTGATCATGCCAAGAACAATTGTTGAGAGAACTGGTAGTAGTAGCTGTTATGTGCTTTGACATTTGCTATTTTGATGTTCTTTATTTTGAATTTATTATTTTGACATGGAACCCCACAGAGGGCCTCCTGGTGGTTCCAAGGGAATGGTTGAAAACATCAGGGGACGATGTCTTTGGGGGTGGCAGGACCAGCTTTATGGAACTCTTTACCTAGAGTTCTGAGGCAGGTGTCCTCCGTGGGTGTGTTTAAGCAGGGCCTGAAAGCCCAACTGTTTTATCTGGCATTTGACGTCCACTAATATTTAAAGAAAGTTTTAATATTTATGGGTGGAATTGTATTATTTATTGCTTGGAAATCTGAATCCTAAACTGTTTTAAATGTATGTTCTCGTTATTACCTCTATGTAAAGTGCTTATAACCTCAGGGATAAGGCGCTGTACAAATAAAGTTTGACTTGACTTGACACTGCAACCATGTTTGTACTGTAAGTTCCTTAGCCTGGAGTGAAATGGAGAAAAGTCCCCACCACAGAATGCAGAGGGTCATCATGAGATCAGTACTGAATTGTGACTGGGAAAAGTTATATTCACCACCACACAGGAACAACGGACTTGCCTTTCTGAATACAGGATCCAGTAAAAATTCAATTTGGGAACTGCGAACACTGTAACAGAGTTGGCCTTGTGCCATTGTAGTATAGTTAGTTTAGCTAAGTTGGATATGATTAAGCCCTGGGCAGAACTGTGCTCTAATGTGTAGCCCAGGTGAAGCCCAGGGGTGTTATTGTCCTTGTGTGGGATGTTACCTTTATTAAATCCTCATTTTCCCTTTGAATTTCAACTATTAAAAAAGCTTAACATCAATAGATATATTTTGTATCATCAGCAAACTTAATTTTGCAAGTTTCCACCTCATCACTGAGATCTTTTTCAAAAGTAAATAGTTATATAAAATATCTCAGTGATGAGATAGAAAACTTGGTAATTAAATTTACTGATGATATAAAATTGTGGAGAGTAGTGCATAATCAAGCATCTATGGTAAACATTCAAAGAGCTAATAATATAATAGCTGTACGTGTAGAAAATGGAATATGAGGTTCAGTGCTGGAGAGTGGTTGGTGCTTCTGCTGGGGGGGGGAGAATGAGGAGGCAGCAAATTGTATTTTCTAGATGACACCAAACTTAGAACAGTGAAAGAGGTGAGATACTTAAAGGTGATTATTACAGAGGATCTTAAACAGGGACACCAGTGTGAAGTGGCAGCAAAAAGGGAAGGGCGTATATCACTGTGTTCTAGATGGAATTTTGTATGTTGATTTAGGCAGGTATTGGCATGACTATGTAGGTCATTCATAAGACTGCAAATTATATATTGCTGTCAGTTCTGGACACTGTACTACAAAAAAAGCTATAGAGTTTAGAAAGGATTCATGGAAGAGCCCCTAGAATTATAATGAAGGGAGAGGATATGAACTATGATAAAAATCTACAGAGCCAAGACATAGCAGCCTGGAAAAAATATTCAATATGGGGAGATGTAATAACTTTATATAGACTTATGGAGGAGACTGAAATATGTGTAGGGCTAGGTAAACTACCAAGGGAGACTGGACAGTTTACTGAATGGCATGATAAACAGCTACAGGGGAAGCAATTTAGAGGGGATGAGGTAGGATAACATACTTCTTGACTAATGAGGGTTTGAAACGCTCTACCCAGTCATGTCATGTCATGTCATGTCATGTCATGTCATCAATGCCAACAGCAAAAACAAGTTCAAAATAAGTCATGATGTGTGCAGAATATGAGGAAGGTGTTATAATTATAGTTGAAGTTTACCACTGATGACCTTGGGAAGAGGCAGACACAGCAGAAGCAAGTGTCTGCTATGACAGCCAGGTCAGATAGTCAAGTGGGGAAATTATGCATGTTTTGGATTCTCTGGGCATAAACTGGTAGGATTTCTTGACTAATAGTAAATATAAAGGGGCTAGTTAGTTTTTGAGGCTGGAATTTTATTTGTGTCACTTGATTAAATCTGAACATTTTACGGAAAAAGTAGCAATTTCATCAAGCATAACTCAAATCAGCTTTGTAGATTAAGAAATGGAGAGTAAGACAATGTTAATCAGGTGTATAAGGTGCCAAATGTTTAAATGGGGGGATGATGGACAATCTGTAAGTAGCTTTTCTTGTTATAAGTGTATTTATATAATGGCTTTAGAGGAGGGAATTAGCGGTCTAAACAATCATACTGGTGGTGTTGACAGTATTGCCAACCAAGAGAGCTTTGTGGACAGCTTCTATAATGCCCTTATCAGGAAAAACAAGGTAGGGAACCAAAGGAGGGGACGTTTCATGCAATGGGAAAAAGTTAGTAATAATAGCAGATTCTGAATGTAACCAGGAGGAGACTGGAAGCAGAAGAGGTGCTGCATAAAAAATTAAAATGGACACCAAAAGCAATGATGATAAGGGCAGTTTAAAAGAGTTACCTTCATGGACACAGGTTGAAGGAAGGAAAAAGGCTAATAGAAACAGGATATCAGAGGTTTTTAAGGTTTCATTAGCAAATGCTTTTCAGGCTTTAGAACATCAAGAGGAAGAAAGTACAGATCAAAATAGGGAGGAGCAATATCCAAAGATAAAAGATGAAGGTGAGAATGTGATTGAGGACTGTCACAACCATATAATAAGAAGGGAAAACCAGGAGGGACAAGAGCATCAGATGGAGATAGAAACATAGAACACTGATGGCAGAAGGAGACCATAGGTCCATGAAGTCTGCCCTAGGGTTCTTAAGACCTGCTGTGGGTCCCAGGATCTAGGCAAGACAATTTTATTTATAAGATGCCCAATCCCAGAGGCTCTGGGAGCCGAACATAAATAAGGACATACAGCAGTAAATTAAAACATAATAAAACCTAGTTTAAAACCACTATAAAATTAAAATTCAGTAAAACAGAGGTTTCCAGAAGTCAATCTTCAGGGGACTGGCCAAAACTAAAAAGGTGTCAGCAATCAAAGGCCAGGCTCAAGAGGTGGACCTTTAGCATCCCCTTCAACACCTCAATTGAGGGAGCCTCCCTGACTGCAGGTGGAAGCGAGTTCCACAGGGTCTGCCCAGAAACACTAAAAGCATGATCTTTCGAGGTCTTGCGCCAAACCCTGGGAATGTCATGGAGGCCCCTTGAGGAGGAGTGAAGGGAGCAAGCATAGGACACTAGTGTCAGGAGCTCAGACAGGTAACCAGGGCCCAGCTTGTATAGGGCCTTATAGGTAAGAAGACCCACCTTGAAAAGGACCCTCCACCTGACTGGCAGCCAGTGAAGAGTAAGCAGGACCAGAGTCACATGAATGGGCCTCGAAAGGCCCATCAACAACCAGGCTGCCACATTCTGTACTAGCTGCAGCCTGCGGAGGGTCCCTCCCATGACCCCGAAGTACAGAGCATTGCAATAGTCGAGCCTAGAAGTCACGAAGGCATGTACTAGTGTCAGCAGGTCCTCAGGCAGAATGAGGGGCTTAATTTGGGCAATGTTCCACAAGTGGTAGAAACCACTGCTGACTACAGCTGACACCTAATCTTCAAGGGTCAATCTGCAATCAAGGATCACAAAAAGATTGTGCACCCTCGGAGAAACCACCAATGGAGCAGACCCCAGAACAAGTCCAGAGTCAGCCCCTGGTGGCAACCCATCATGCCTGTGACCAGGCTCAATCACCAGCACCTCAGTCATAGCTGAGTTGAGTCTCAGCCAGCTGGAAGCCATCCAGTCACTGATTTTAGCAAGACAGCTGTTAAGCATGTTGACCACTCCCGATGTTCTGGGTGCAAAAGACAAATACAGTTGGGTATCATCTGCATAGCAGTGAAACTCCGCACAGTATTGTTGAATGCTCTCACCCAGGGGCAGCATGTACACTGCCAACATCAGCAACAAGATTGGGCCCTGAGGTACTCCGCAAGACAGAGGCATTGGGGAAGAGGAGAAATTTCCCATCACCACCCACTGCACTCTGTCTGAGAGAAAGGACTCAAACCATTTGATGACAGTGCCGGCGAGTCCACAAAACTCACAGTGCTGATCAAGAAGCATGATGTGATCTACAGTGTCAAAAGCTGGGGAGAGATCGAGCAGCACAAGAACTGACCTGTCTCCTCTATCTCTAGCCCTGGGCTGATCATTATGCACTCTCACTAGAGCAGTTTCAGTCCTATGTTTGGCCCAAAAACCTGACTGGAAAGGCTCATAGATATCTGAGGACACCAGGTGATCCTCAAGCTGATGTGCCACCAATTTCTTGACAACCTTGCTCAAAAACAGCAGGTTGGAGATTGGACGGTAATTTGCCAGGATGTCTGGGTCGAGGGAAGATTTATTTAGGAGGGGCTTCACTGGTGCTTCTTTCAAAGCAACTGGGAATACCCCCTCTGCCATCGAGCACCTGGCAATGCTGGTGAACACCGGGCCAAAGGCATCAACACATCCCATTAAGAAATGCATCGGTGCCAGGTCCAGTTCGAAAAAGGTGTGCTTCAGCTCCAAGATCACCTTAGTCACTTCAGACACCTCCACTGGCCTAAACTCCTCCCAAGCAGACAGAGTGCCTCTGAAACTCCCAACTCGATCACTGCAAGGCAAAAGCCTCCCTAGCAGAATGCCCAACCTGATGGCTGACACTCTTTCAGAGAAAATCAGAGCAAACTCTTCACATAAAGTGGTTGAAAAAGCTTTTTTCTGCCGGAGACAGGCAGGATGTAAAAGCCTATCCACAGTCTGAAACAGCTGAGATGGTCTGTTTCTCCCCACAGCAATTTCCCTGGACAGAAATTCTGCCTTCTTATGGGAAATTGCCCCCTGTTACTCAGCATAGTGAGAACATAGGGCCAGACTGTCACCCTCCATCTGGGTCTTCCACCAGCAACGCTCCAACCTCCAACCCCTGATCTTCATCACCTTGAGGTCTCCATCAAACCAAGGGAATTTCAAGTGAGAGTATCTGGGTCATATATGGATTGGTGTGATGGCATCTAGAGCTTCAGTAACCACCCTATCATAGGTGGCCACAGCCTCTCCATTGCCAATCACACATGCTGCATCAACCCTAGATAGGTCAACCTATGCCAATAGTCCCTCTGGGTCGACACCCCTTAAGGGGCGATAGCTGACCATCTCCATAGGGGAGGGACTTTTGGGGTGGCCCAAAGCAGAACTAGATGGTGCGATGGTCAGAACAAATGACCTGACTAATCTTGAGGTTGTCAATCTCAAGACTAAGCTGGACCACCAGACTGAGTATGTGACCTCGCTTCTGCTTTTTACCCTTACCTAGCCCCACAGTTTCCCTTGAGAGCTTGCTCTGTCCCACCCCTTTTTGAAATCTTATATGGTCCTTGCACTCATCACTTCCTCCAGTAAGCTGTTCCAAGGCTCCACCACTCTTTCTGTGAAAAAATGCTTTCTTATATCCTTTCTGAAGCTCCCACCCCATAGCTTCCATTCGTGCCACCTGTGGTTGAGCTGGTGACCCTTTGGAATAGTTATGCATATGGCGCCTTGTTAATGCCTCTCAAGAATTTTCTAGGTCTCGATCATATCTTCTTTCTGCCTCCTTGCCTCCAGCAAACACAAGTTAAGTTCCCTCAGGGTTCCTTGTATGAGAGATCATGGAAGCCCTGTATCATCTTGGTTACTCTTCTCTACACAGTTTCCAGCCTATCCCTGTCTTTTATAAGGTGAGGATTCCAAAACTGGATGCAGTACTCCAGGTGGGGTCTTACCAGGGACCTGCAGAGTGGGAGAATCACCCTTCTGCTCCTGCTGTCGAACTCCCTCCCAATAAACCCCAACATTTTGTTTGCCTTGCCATAAGCTTTGCTGCATTGGCTCAATTGTTTAAGGGTGTTGCATAGGAAGACCCCTTGATCCCTTTCTTCCTGAGAGGTGTTGATTTTGACCCCATTGAGCCAGTAATCCGTTCTGGGATTACCCTTACCCAAGTGCAGCACTTTGCACTTTTTTGCATTGAACTTCATCTGCCAGATGTTTGACCATCTTTCTAGTCTTTGCAAGTCTTTCTAAAGTTCCCTAATTACCTTCAGTGCTTCTGGCCAAAGAAGGCACCACACTGAATGCTGTCTGTAGAAGTGTGAGAAATAACAGATGTCCAGACGATATTCAAGATGCATAAAAAATGCATGTAAATGCGTTTATCATGTTATTTTTAGACAAAAAAATAAAATAAAAAAATTAAAAAAAAAGTTCACAGAAAGAAAAATGTTGGGGTTAAATTGACACCCATCCAATGCAGGAAATACACATTGAGTCAAGCTCTTGAACAATGTCTTTTCCTTTCATTAAATAAAGCACTTTGTGTGAAAAGCTTGCACACAACCTCCTCCACTTGTGGTTAGTCGAATAATGACCCACCTCTCTAAACTTGTTCCCTAGTGGACAGTTTATATAGTACCTGAGGTTATTAAATCATGACCATGTGACCCATAATTAAGAAATAACTGTACTATTTTAATCTTTCCTAGTACACTCACACTGGTCTGTAAAAGCTATCAGGACACATAGATGTGACTATTCTTTAATTCTTAAGACCAGTCACACAATAGGTCCTATAACTCCTGTAGAGACCTTAATTTCTGGAAGGGGCATGATTTGGGGTTAAACCCCTCCATCTTGTGTGACTCATCCTCTCTGATTCCATTATAGTCAGCCATTTCATGGGCTGCCAGCCCTATAATAGGAACTTTGCAGATCAACCACAGTCAGGTAAATAAAACAAAACAGTGTTTTTACTTTTATTCAAAAGGCAATATAACTTGGTTTAACGTGTTAGAAAGTGAATCTCTAACTTTAGTAAAGAACAACAGATGAAGGGTACACTCCCTAATTGTGTTCTTTCCAAGTTAAGATTCCATTTTCCAGCAAAAATGTACTTTTATAGCAAAACAATTTCATTTCTCAAGTTTGACTCCGAAAATGTATATACATTCCTTTTTAAGGTTCTATGTCCCATTCTGCCACATTTAGACTACTTTCTGGGGCAGCAGTCCTATTTGACGGCTTCTAATTGCTGCTGATGGCTACAAGCTCTCATTTTGGCCTGGTGCCAACCTACAGCCTCTCCTTATATCTGGGGCCAATACAATAAAAGGAAAATCCATTTAAATTCTTCTGAGGGCACTACAGGGCTTAATTCCACCTGCCTGTAGAGTCCTACATTTAGTTTAACATCAGCAGCCTCCTTTAAATCGTATCAGTGGAGCAGATACATTTCCAGTACATCGGGGCATCAGAGTACCTGCTCCATGGCAACAGTTCACAGCTGCATCCTCCTCTTGCCACTGAGCTGGTGCTCCCTTTCCTTAGCGAATCGCAACAAGCAGCTGCGATTCTGAAGCACTACAGCTCCATTTTGGGGATCCTTTCCAGCACAGATGTGTGCAGGGTCCCTCACGAGGGTGTGAGCATGTGAATGTGCGATCATGCGCACACTTCACCATTGCTACCACTCGCTCACTAATTTCAAAAAGCATAGCACTGCTTTTAAGCATTTGAAACTTTTTTTTTCCTACCATTTCACAGCAAGGGCTGTTCAATAAAAGCAGAACAGGGGTTTGGCTGCATAACTCTCTACAAGGGCATACTGTAAGGGTACATAACTATATCACAGGCAAACTGCTCAGTTTTTAAATATTTAAAAGAAGCAGAAACAAAAAGTTTGGCATCAAGGGATAGTACAGTAAAGATATAGAATTGCCAGGTTGGCCACCCTGACAAGAAAAGTTAGGATAGATATAAATTAAAAGTAGAGGACAGGATAGAATGAAAAGGAAATGTGGGGTGCATCTTTGTAAATAGTGTGAGTATATCATCATCATTATTATTATTAATCATAACAGGTCTTCCTGTTACACTGTCTGCTGCGGTGAGCACTGAGCTGCTGTTTGCTATTTAGAACTTTTTTCAATAAATTGTAATTGCCCTGATAGCAGCATTCAGTGTGGTGCCTTCTTTGGTTGGATATGCTGAAAGTATCTTGGAAGTTGTATGTTCATCTGGGCTGGCCTCCTTATTTAGTGCACCACTCTGACTGAGCACAGGTGGGATTCACTTCGAAATCATGAAGTTCCCTAATTGCCTCCATGCTGTCGACCTTTCTGTGAAGAGGATGAGCTTGTCTTGAATGTCTATGTCTGTGTCGCAGATAAACATATAAAACAGAACCAGGCCAAAGACTGATCCCTGGGGCAATCCACTGGTGACTCTACCTTCACTTGACCTTATCCCTTTGACAACTACCCTTTGGCTTCTGTTCTTAAGTCAATTTCCCACCCACCTGACTAAGTTTTCAGCAATGCCTAGATCTTCCAACTTTTTTTTTAGCAGGTGCTTATGTGGTACTGAATTGAAGGCCTTGCTGAAATCAAAGTAGAGGAGGTACACTGGGTCCCCCTTACCCACTTCCCTAGTTAACCAGTCAATAAACATAATAAGGTTTGTCTGGCATGACCTGGCTGCCACAAAACCATGTTGTCTGTTATCCTACATATTGTTCATCTCAAGATACAAGAATTGGAGAAAAACGTAGTAGTCATAGTAGATTCTATTATAAGGAACATAGACACTGTTATGTGAAGAGGGAGGAATGATAGAGTAACAGTAAGTTGCCTACCAGGTGCCAAAATTAGTGGCATAAAGAAGAAGTGGGAAGGCTTGCTAAAAGGGGCAGGGAAGAGTCCTACTGTATTACTCCATGTAGGAACAAACAACATACTGTAGGTCAAAGATCAGAGGAAAACATAAAAATGATTTTGAGGCAGTAGGTGGGTATGTGAAAGCCAAAAAAATGGTCATTCAAGATGCGTTCCTAACTCAGCAGGTGGGGGAACCGACCAGGGAGGCGCGGGTACAGGATGTGGTCCTGGCAGGCAGTGACCAGACTGGGAGCCTGGTGGTAAGGGACCCGTTGGCGGGAAGTGACCATGCCACAGTCTAGTTCTGCCTGGACCTAGGAGGGGTAGAAGGCTGCACAAAGATGGAGATAACTGACTTCAGGGGGGCAGATTTTAAGAAAATGGGAAGGATGCTTAAAGAGCATTTGGATGTGATTGGGTCAGACATGGATGCTGACAGTAGGGGGGAAATAATCAGGAGAGGGGTGCAGGATGCTACCAGCACCTGTGCCAGAGTAAGATGAAAATGCAGTAGGGCCCAAAAACCCTGCTGGTGGACCAGGGAGGTCCAGGAGGTGGTGCGGGGAAAGAAGGCAGCCTATAGGCAATTCAAGTGCTCAAGGAGTCAAAGGGATCAAGAGGAGTACGAACTGATGGCTAGAAGGGCCACTAGGGTGCTGAGGGCAGCTAAGGCAAGGAAGGAGCAGAACCTGGCCAGGGAAATTAGGAGAGGGAACAAGGGGTTTTTTAAATACATTGGGGAAAAAACAAAGGGTGAAGGGGCAGATTAGCAGGATTAAAACATGGAAGAGATGGGCACAAGACCCGGGGGAGCAGACTGAGGTACTAAATGAGTACTTCACCTCAGTTTTCACCAAGGAAAATGGGGGTGCTGCATCATATGTGGGAGGAGACAGCGATACCAAGGAGGGGGGACCCTTACCAGTCGGCGGGTCTGGGGAAAGGGGAGGCATCACTGGCAGGAGGGGCGAAGGCTACGCAGGGAGAAGAGGTAGCAGAGGTGGAAATCACAACAGAGAGAGTGAGGGAGCCCTCAGGTCCCTTAAGACCGAGAAAGCACCAGGGCCAGATAAATTACATCCCAGAGTGCTGACGGAACTTGCGGTTGTCCTGGCAAAACCCCTGGAAGAGCTTTTCACCATCTCTCTGGGGACAGGGTGAGAGCCCCAGGACTGGAAGGTGGCACATATAGTGCCTATCCACAAGGGGGGATCAAGGGAGGTGGCAGAGAACTACAGGCCTGTCAGCCTAACATCAGTGGTGGGCAAGGTGATGGAGAGCATTGTCAAGGAGAGGCTAGGGGGGACCTGGAAAAGTCAGGGTGCCGGGACGATAGACAGCATGGATTCATCCCAGGGAAATCATGTCAGACAAACCTTGTGGAGTTCTATGACTGGGTGACAAGTGCCTTGGACCTGGGTAGACCAGTGGACATCCTCTTTCTAGAATTCAGCAAGGCATTTGACTCTGTTCCTCACGAGGGCCTGTTGGATAAGCTGGGAGAAATAGGGGTGGGGAACCAGATGATCAGATGGATAGACAATTGGCTCCAGGACTGGACCCAGAGGGTCATAGTTGGCGGGATAGTCTCATCCCCAAGGAGGGTCATTAGTGGGGTCCCACAAGGATCAGTCCTTGGGCCCCTCCCATTCAATGCCTAAGTCTCTGACATAAGGACAGGTATCAAGAGTGAGATGAGTCTCTTTGCGGATGACTCAAAACTAGGGGCGGTGGTGGATGGGGAGGAGGGGAGGGTGGCCCTACAGGGGGACCTGAAGGCTCTGGAAAGATGGTCTAGAAAGTAGAAGCTGAGGTTCAATGCAGGGAAATGCAAGGTACTGCATCTGGGGGCCAGAAACCCGGGCCAAGTGTACACCCGGGTGGGGGGAATGCTAAAAGTCTCAATGGCTGAGAGAGACTTGGGGGTGGTGGTGGGTGTCAAGATGAACAACTCTGAGACTTGTAGGAGGGCAGCAGCCAAGGCCAACAGGATGCTGGGATGCATCGCAAGGGGGATCACCTCCAGAAGGAGGGAAGTGATACTCCCTCTGTATAACTGCTTGGTGAGGCCACACCTCAAGTACTGTGTGCAGTTTTGGAGGCCACACTTAAAGAGGGACATTAAACTCCTGGAGAGGGTCCAGAGGAGGGCAACCAAAATGATTTGGGGCTTGGGTGACAGGACCTATGAGGAGATGCTCGAAGAGCTAAATATGTACACATTGGAAGAGAGAAGGGACTGGGAAGACATGATAGAGGTCTTCAGGTACATGAAGGGGGTAAATACAGGAGGAGCAGTAAGGGTGCTTTGAAGGAAGGAGGAGGGGGCATCTAGAGGGCATGGGTGGAAGCTGGAGGGGGGAAGATTCAGGGGAGAAAGGAGGAGGAGGTGCTACTTCATGGAGAGGGTGGTGGAAGCCATGGAATGCACTGCCCAGGGGGCTGGTGGAGGCAGAGACAGTGGAGGGGGGTTCAAGAGGGGGTGGGACAGGTACAGGGGAAGGGTTCTGGAAGCAAAATCCAGTGCAGTAAGAGTATCCAGAACTGGGAAGGGAGAAGCCAGAGGAGGTGAGGAGGGCAGCAAAGTTAGCTCCTAGAGTGGGGGCTGACCAAACAAGAAGACACAAAAGACCGTTAGGCCTATTCTGCTGGCTTTTAAGTATGTTAGTATGTCATGGTCTCTGAAATTCTCTATGTACCAAGGGCAGGAACAGGTAGATTAAAGGGATTATAAAGATCAACAGTTTCCTCAAAAACTGGGTAAAGAGAAAGGCTTTTGATTTTATTCAAAACTGGGAAGTCTTTGATAAGCAAGAAGACTTGTACTGGAGGGATGGTTTGTACCTAAATAAAATTAGGAACAAGTCAGTTGGCAGATAGACTGCTCGAGAATTTAGGTAGGCATTTAAACTAAAAGCGAATGGGGTATGGAGGAAGGGAAAATGTATAAGGACATTACTGAGAATAAGCAGTAGGAAAGAAACCAGTAGAAAATAATGATCTAGATAAAAAATGGAAATGGATTCTAACTAATGCAAGTAGCCATAATAACAAAATATGGGAATTAGAAATACTAGCTACCCTCAGAAGACTTTGACATAACAGAAACATGCTGGACCCAAGATGATGACTGGAGTAAGGAACTTGAGGGGTATAAACTCTTAGGGAGGGGAAATGAGGGGGAGGAGTGGCACATTTTGTTAATAATTCCTTGTGGGCAGAATAAATAATAAAGAGAGATGCTGCTAATGAAAACAAGAGTATTTGGATAAGGGTAGGATCAAATAACTGGGACTACATCATAATGGGCATTTGTTACAGACCCCCGAGACAATTAGAATCTATGGATTGAACTCTAATAAGTGATCCAGAACATTTTGTGGACAAAAACACAAATGTAATATCCGGGGACTTAAACTTAGTGGTAATAAACTGAGACAAAGCAGGTGGAGGTAGCCCACAAGATAATTGGTTGGCTTCAAGTATTTTAAACTTTAACTTTAAACAGCATGCTAGGGAACCAACTAGGGGCAGCAACATTTTTGATGTTGTCATTAATGATACAGGAGAAGACATTAAGTAGTGGAGAACTTGGGGACCGTTAGGTGATAGTGACCACCAGATAGTAACTTTTACAATAGAGAAATATAAGATGACGGACAAAGGAATAACCAAATATAGCAGGTAAAAAAGGGCAGATTTTAGATCAGTGGAGTTGGAACTGCATAACTGGAGATGGAAAGAGGAAATGATTAACAAAAATGTATATGCTATATGGAGGACTCTGGAGAACAAATTAAAGGATTTGGAAAAGAAATTTGTACCACAAAGGAATAAATATAACAGGAATGGAAAGATACCATTATGGTTAAATAGAAAAGTCATGAAAAAATGAGGCAAAAAGGAGGTTGTTTAAAAGAGCAAAAGACACAGAAAATAAAGATTTGTGGGAAAAGTACTTATTAGTAGCCCAGTGGTGTACATTTTCATTAGAAAGTAAAAATGAAGAGAGAGGACAATATTGCCAAAAATGCTAAAAGTAATCCAAAGTTATTTTGGGTATATGTTAATAAAAAGAAATGAGGGTGTAAGATGGTGAGACCTTTATCTGAAGGAAATAACAGGACAGATAACAGCAAAGAATTGGTGGATGTACTAAATACGTTTTTCAGGTTTGTATATCAGTCAACTGAGTTAAATGCAGTCAAAATTGAGAATCAGGACATCAAACCATTGATTACAGAAGAAGTGGTGTATAAGGCTTTGAATAATCTGGATACAAACAAATCTCAGGGGCCAGATGGGATACATCCAAGATTATTAAAGAAGCTAGTTCATGCATTGAAAGGACCAGTTACTTGACTCTTTAACAAGACGCTGGAAGCGGGGGAAACACCAGAGGCTTGAAGATCAGCTATCATTCTCCCCATCCATAAAAAAAAGAGCAGGACTGAAAAAAGGAAATTACTGGCCAATTTGCCTTGTGTCTGTACTAGGGAAAACTACGGAGACTATTATACAAGGCATAATAGAGGAACATCTGACTATTAATGACCTATGGGACAAAACTCAACATGACTTTAGGAAACAGCTCACTCCCTTTACGATACCAGAGGTAAAGCTTGGGGTGCACTAAGAGTCCCTTTCAGAAGAACAACACTGGGACAATGCTCATTCTCATATAGGGCCCCTCTTTTGCTGAATGAAGTCCTGGTAATATTGGGAATCTACCAGCCTTCAAGCTTGAAATGAAACAACATCTCACCAACATAGGAGCTTGTGCTTGTAGGATAGATACCAGACCTCCTCACTTATGAACTTACCTTCCCCATACACCTTAATTATACCTTGTCACGTGTGAAGAGAATTTTATAGTCTCTTACTCCTACAAACTACACATGATCCCTGTCTAGCACTTATACCCCCCTTACACTCCACCTCCAACTGCCCTATGCTCCCCTGCCCTCACCCTTCCCCTTTACACCTATTTGGCTCTGACCTTTACTTCTCCCTATCACTTCTTCACTTTACCCTTTACTTAATCCAGCCTCTCTGGTCTGCCACCAAAAACTAGTTTCTCCTCATCCACCCTACCTCCCTTTCTGCCTTTCTCTGATCTCTCTCTCTCTCTCTCTCTCTCTCTCTCTCTCTCTGATCTCTCTATTCTCATTACTTAGTAAGCAGTAAAATGTTTGTTGGACAATGCCTAGGTACAGGGCTGCTCTCTACTCCATTACTGGTCTGTATCTGATCTCTTGAACATTATTGGAGTAACTTGGGTTTTTTTCTACTCCAATTGCCATGATTTTTTTGTCGTGGCTGTGCAATTTATTTGACTATGTCTATGTGACTTGTAACTCTGTAATTGCCTTGCATTTATGATGTGGGACCTTTGTAAATGAACACTTTGTTCTAAGGTTGTTTCTGAAGAAGTCAAAATAAAAATAAATATAATAAATAAAGGGAGGTCTTGCCAAACAAACTTGATTAGCTTTTTTGAGAGGGCTAATCTAGCATTTGATGAATGTGGTCTATCAGAATTTCAGAGATGTGGTCTATTTGGATTTCAAGAAGGCATTTGACATAGTGCTGCATGCCAAACTAATTAAATATCTAGAAAAAGCAAGAATAAACAGTAGGATTTTAGCATGGATACGATCATAGCTGAGTAACAGATCACAGTTGATGAGAGTGAATGGATAAGATTCTGGGAAAATAGAGGTGAGCAGTGGGGTCCCACAGGGGTACATGCTGGGGCCAATTCTGTTCAGCATTTATGTATCCAGTCTGAAAATAAAGAGAGAAGGTTGGCTTTCCAAATTTGCTGATGACACAAAGCTAGGTTATATAGTCGATATGGTGGAACATGTTAGGGCATTGTGAGCTGAATTGGATGAACTCCATGATTGGTCAATTAAGAATAAAATGAGTTTCAGTCTAGAAAAATATGTTGTAATGTACTTAGGACACAAAAATACTACAGCAGAATATAAACCTGGGAGTGCAGTCCTAAAGGTCACCAAAAGTGAAAGGGATCTAGAAATAGCTATGACAGATAATCTAAAATTTACTAAGCATTGTTATGAGGTTGTTGCTAAATGTAACAAGACAATGGAATGCATTAGGAAGAATATAGAGAGTAGGAGTAGAGATGTGGGGGCATCCACGTACAGGGCATTGGTGGGACCACATTTGGAGCACTGTGGCCAGTTCTGGTCACTGCAGAATGTGGGGACATCAATAAATTCACAGGGGTTCAGAAGAGAGCAACAAAAATTAAGGTTTTGGATAATCAGTCATATCAACAGTGATTGAGTTGCCTGGCATTGTATTCATTGAAGAAGAGAAGAATATGGGGGACCTTATTGCAGTATATAAAACTTTAAAATATGAGGATATAAAAAAATTTTTGTATCTGGAACTAAAGACTTTCAGTAGGGAAACAAGAGGGCATAAATACAAAACTGCAGGCTAAACACTTTTAAACTGCAAAGAGAAAGTGAAGATTCACTCAAAGGGTAGTCAGTCTTTTGAACAGTTTACCTGAGGAAGTAGTTGCAAGTGAAAGTCTGAATATCTTTAAATTTAGGTTTAATCAGTTCTTAAGAGAGGGAGGATTTGGGGTCTATAAAATTAAGAAAAAAGTGGACAGGCTATATGGGCACATAGCTCCCTCCTGTCTGTAATGACTATGTTTGTATGTTACTATTTAGTGGGGAATAGTGTTGATGAGCCAAAACCTTCTTCTGCCCTACATTCACATCTATGTATGTGCAGCGCCACCCACCAGGATCAAGCACTCTGTGTGAGATGTCAAAGTTTACCAAATGGCTAGCTGAAGTAATTGCCACTGAAGTACATTGAGTTCCTGCAGTACCCTGCAAGATATCACAGCAGAACTGTGATTGGAGCCCTTGGTCTTAGTGGACAGCAGTGTATGAATATCCAGTGCCACAATTAGTCATTTGTATCCCATGGCTTGCACCCCTCTGCAACAGCTTGGTGCCTAAAGATTTGGATCAGCTTGCAGTAAATTAGGAGCTTGTTTATCTCTAGTGCATCAGTCAGTTGGGGAATTATGGGCTAGATTTTTAAAGGCATTCCAGACATGTGTGATGACTTTCATCACGATCTTAGAACAATTGTTCTATTTCAGTCAAAATGTTAGACCACATAAACTGTGATCTAACGGCTTTTTTTGCAGGTGCTGCAAATTTCCCTCAGAAAATTATGCATGCACCCTTTATTTACCGTAAAGCAGGTAAACTGTCACAAATGTGTAAAAATGTTTGAATTTAACAATCCAACATTTTGTTGAATTTATTTTGATGCAGGCACAAGTGAAAATTGGAAATTGTGTCTGTGCCCAGTCTTTGACAACCCAGCCGCATGTTGGTTTGTGCATGCCTAAATGTGTTTGCCTTTACTTCTGGTGCACACACAAAGGTTTGTTTTTATGAATTTTCTTGTGCTGTGCACTATCTATGTCATTTATAGAACTGTACTGTTACTGTAATTGTGTGGTTAATTCATGGGGGGGCAGTACTTTTGCTTCATTGTGTGAATAAAGGAGTCACACCAGCTGGAGGCATTGTACCAGCACAGGTGAACCAGAAGAACCATCATTAAACCCTGTCCCACCCAGCTAAATGAAAAATGCCTAAGCAAATCATCAACTTTCTAAGGTTTAGCCGCACCTTGTGGGAGGTTTTACTTGCTGAAGGACCAATTGTGATGTTTTCTTAAAGATACAGTACACTGAGACTCTGAAAATGATATCATGCCCTGTAATCCCACCCCCATTTTCTACATGGAAGATAAAGTCTGTGCAATTGCTAAATAGAATCCAGGAAGACAGCTGGATCCCTCAAAAGCTTTCATATGGATTTATTCCTAAACTACAGATATTGTACATATTGAAGTTGTGTTGACTACTGTGAAGATATGGAAAGAGACAGGAAATAAATTAACATCTATAATCCAACCTGCAATTGTGGCATTGCTGTTGTAAAAGGATTTTAGCCCCTGGATTGCCAGATACACCCTTTTGAGGTTTAGTGGCCTGACAATCTTGGCCGTGGAAACTAATAATTCATAGACATTTCCATAATATGCCTTGTGATAGAGGCTGGTCAGAGGACTCTGTTGGTACATTGCAGGACCTCCTTGCACTGAAAGGAAAATGTAGGACGACCACAAGGCACTAATGAAAGCTTCTTCCTTCTCAACATTGACATCCAACAATACCTTGTTGAACACTGTGGAGCAGTTAATGGAAGTGTCTGAAGCCACACAATGAGACCAGTTTGTACAAATGTATCTGTGTGTTTTCAGGTACCAAACCCACCTCATTAAGGGAACATAATTACAAGAGCTATATGGAACAGGCAGCCTGAATGATTTAAGTATGACAGTGCTCCAATGGAGATAAAAGGAATAGAGTGGTAGAGAGTCTCTGAAGATCTGTTACAGATTGTGTCTGACTGGAACTGACTGGTAATCCAGGCACCACAGGGACTGACTAAAATAAAATAATAAAATGGTGAGGTGAGGTGAGGGCTCCAGTTTTGATACTTCTCTAATCTCCCCCACTTTGTCATTTGTCCCTCTCACCATTTCTTCTTTAGTCTTTCTTTTTTTATTTTTCCTTCAATGTTAACAGTATTTCATAACAATTGTTAGATATATCTTAATATTGTGAAATGTTATGATCCAGGACATTATAGAATATATAATTAAATTGTTGAACTAAATTATTATGGTATATAATTAAATAGTCTAACTAAACTCATGTATTTAAAGATTGTGGGTGTTTACTATATACACTTGTATAGGTTATTGGTAAACTATTTACTTCGATATATAATTATATAGTTCAGTTAAAATGGTGTATTAAACATTGTATGAATTTGCAGTGTGCATTTGCACAATTTGTTAGTAAATAAGACTTGCTGGAAGTGTTTAAGTGATGTGGGATACTTTACCTTTGATTATTTAAAATAAAGATCTATGGATCTTAAGAAAGACCTCGAAATAGTGTATCTTTTTTTTAATTTAGATGTAAAATTAACATAGATCTAGTCTCAGACAGAATCAGTAGTCTGCATTAAAAAAGAATGAGTAGAAGCAGAGGAGCCAGACTGCACATTTCCAATTAATTACCGTAATAGACTTTAGGTACAGTATTATTTTAATAATGCTTTTCCTTTATGGACTAGGAGAGATTCATTTTGAACATTTTAACTCACTTTGATTGATGGTTGTAAACTGAATGTGATAAGTGTAGGGTTTTGTGCACTTTAATAGATAGGCACTGTTAAGTATTTTATTAGTACTGATTAATTTGGTGACTATTTATTGTGGGTTAGAAATGAGAAGCTCCACCCCTGATGGAGACCCTATCGGTCAAAGCACCAGGGTGTTGTTTGGCATCCTCCATTTGATGTTTTAATAAGCTCATATAGTAAATGTATCAGTAAAAGTTCCAGCCTTGAGTGTTTTTTTTTTTCCTGTTTGTTGAGTGCAACTACCCAAGGTGTTTGACCACAGGGACTGACTACTGGACTGTTTTAGAAAGCATGTATGAGACCAAAGAGAATGGACAGGATCCCTGATGTTAGTTTAGGACAACCACTCAAAGGGAAGTAGGAAAGCCATAAGACTTTCTTCTTTGCTTGGAGAACCACCTGCAGAGACTGTTGTTCAAAGGAGGGGTCCAACACAAAGGATTACACCATGCAAGATTATCCCAAATGTTAAGTGGTGCAATTTATGCTGATCTGTTTATCATTCAGCTCCAGCTGAGAGAAAGAACTACAACCCTTACTTCATTTCCTGCTCTGCTGAAGGAGGAGGAGGAGGTGGAAGAAGAATTAGGATGAGGAGCAGGGGAGGAGGAGGTGAAGAAGGAGGAGAAGAAGAAGAGGAGAAGAAGCAGAAGAAAATGCAGAAGAAGAAGAAGGAGAAGGAGATGAAGAGGAGGAAAGAAGAAGAGGAAGAAAATGCAGAAGGAGGAGGAGAAGAAGAAGAAAATGAGGAGGAGGAGGAGGAAGAAGAAGAAGATGATGATGATGAAGAAGAAACAACCATTTTTGTTAGAAACATAGAAACACAGAATTTGTCAGCAGAAAAGGACCACAGTCTGCCGAGATGGTCCCTGTCTAGTCTCTTTCTGCAGACCCTAACTGGTCTCCAGTGATCCTCTGCCTATTAGCTAATATTACCCTTATGTCTATCCAATGCAAGCTTGAAGACCCCTATTGTTTTTGCCTCCACCACTTCTGCTAGCTGTTCTAGGCATCCACCATTCTTTCAGTGAAGTAATACTTTCTCACATGCCTCTTAAACTTTTTCATATCTGTCTTAAACTTTTGTATCCTTAATGGTTGACATTGAAGATACAAAAGATAACAGCATACAAAAAGAAAGCATACAATGGAGCCTACCAGTATGAAATGCAGAGTCTTGGGTTATTGTATGATAAAAGGCATTAACTTGCCTTGTTTCTTGTAATAATTTCATACTGGGTTTCATTCTGGGTTTTAGAGCAAAAGAAGGCCTCTATTGCCCATACTACCACTCCCCACATCAGTGGGTCCACGGTGCCCCATTATTACTTAACCAATCATCTATTTTATTTTTAAACTCATCTACATTTCTACTACCTACAATTTCCAATGGAAACATATTTCACAGCATTCCAATTCTGTTCACAAAGGAATAGTGTTCGCTATTTAATCTAGCTGTGTCAAATTTAATTTGCTTTTTATGCCCTCTTAGTCCCACAGGTTTATCACACACTATAATATTCCTCTCTCTAATTAACTCATGATCTCCCATCATTTTGAATAGCATCAGCAGGTCACCCCTAACTCTTCTTTGTTCCAGAGAGAATAAACTTAATTTATTCAACCTTTCCTCATAGCTTAAATTACTCATAGAGCCTATGGTTTTAGTAAATCTCCTTTGTATTCTCTCTAGTTTCCCAAATTCTGTTGGACAATGCTGCACTATTCTGTTACATCCTGGCAGTCTCCACGGTACATCAAATCCCAGAAGGATAAAACCATTAAGGCACAAAATTATTACAGGGACAAGTTAAGAAGGTCAAGAATGGCAATAATAGAGAAAACAGAAAATTAGAAGACAGACTGGCTACTATTAATGGTAGTAAAAAGGAATTCCTCAGATATGTAATCTCAGTCAAAACATCTTATAGGGCAGTTGGGTAGAGCTGTGCAATATGAGAAAATTCTTAATTTGTGGAATTTTTATGACATTTTATGAAATTCCACAAAGTTTCATGGAATTTTATCGGATTTTGCTGAATTTTTAAAATGTATTAATGCAATCATAACTCAGTCACCTTTTGTGGTAGAGCTCTGAACTCTAGCATGCTTAATTTCTGGGAGGAGTTCTAATGATATGATATACATCATGAAATTAGGATGGATTGTCTCAAAATAATATGTGCTCAAAGTCTGCAATTTTATTTTTTGTGGGACAATTCATGAAAATGTTTATTTGCATATATCTCAGCTATCTATTGGGGCAGAGATCTTATATTTGGCATGTTTATTTAATTATAGGTGTTCTAACAATATGTCAAATGTCATGACATTGGGATGGATTGTATAAAAACTATAGGTGCTCAAAATCTGCCATGTTATTTTTTTGTGGGAAATTTCATGAAAAGTTTTATCTCAAATAACTCAGGCACCTTTGAAACTAGACATGTATAAATTAGCAAAGATAATCTTTTTGTAATGGTTATAGAATCTTCTAAATATTAAGAGAATTTGATTAGAATTGTTTAAGTTCCAGAGGTTCAAATGTTTACTATGTAAATATTTGCAACATTTTGTGAAAACTCTCCAAAATGTGTATGTTTGCAACCTCTCTGCTCTTGCAGGCAAATTCTTGACATTTGACATGCAGATCCAAAGTGTATCCAGGTGTCTAACACAACTGGAAAAATTGGTTTAGCAGTTTTAAATCTACAGTGGAAAAAAAACAAAAAAAAATAACGGTAACATTTCTCACATATTTGTGGTAGCGTATAGAAGAAGCATCCAGAATTCCTTTTGTGAAATTTAGCATTCACAGTGCACATATAACTACTTTATTTAGTAAGTCTTCCCCCACTACATCCTTTTGAGTACCTCTGAGTTCCAGATTTGCACGTACTTCAGCATCCCTGGATTATCAATTTACTGAGCATGATCCTTATATATCCTGCATTCAGTTCGGAATTGTTGACACTCCATGCTTCATTGATCCAACTGTGGGGTCTACCATTGGTGTGCTACCCAGCTCAGCTGTCCATTTCTTTGGGAAGCTATGCATCTAACTCCTGCAACTAGTGACCCCTTGCGCTATTGCATCTCATACCTCTGTTGTTTAATTTGAACCACCCAGATAAGGCTGAGAGAAATTAACAAATTCCAATTGTATGGATTTGTCATGTAATTTCATAATTTTCACAAAACCTCATGGAATTTGACTTTGAGTACAGATGTTATTTTGCAGTTTGCAGTAGTAATCAATTAATAAAATTGACAAGCAGTCAAGTTTTGAGTTCTAAAAGCTGGCCAAATGTAATGGCATTGCATTCTCTAGTTTTAAAGTTTCAGGGGTTTATAAATTTGCAGTTTACATTCTTGTAAATTTCATTTTAAAATTTGGGGAAAGTTTGACTACTATTAATTCAGTCCCATTTAAAGCTGTAAATATGACCTATATCAGAAATGATCATGTGGTATAGTAGTTTAAATGTTTCAAATCTGGTTAAATTTGGATATGTTGTTTTAAAATTAAAGGTTAATAACTGAAATTTAAATTTTGACAACATAATTGACAGACTATAACTCAGTCCCATCTAAAGCTAGAAATCTAAAACTATGTACATATCTAAATGTAGAGATAACCTGCATACCTGTAAAATGTTATAACATTTCAATGAATACTATCAAAATAATACTATAATAACAAAATCTAAATTTTGGCAAAATGTTTTGTTACCTATAACTCAGCCCCCTTTAAAGCTTGAGATGTAACACCTGGTGCACATACCCATGTTGTATGTTTCTCTAAATCCTACAACCCAAGTGTTTTATTTTGGGTGGGCAGCTGTAGCCAATGGGGGATTAGGCACCCCATTGTAGCACATACTGAGGAGTCAAGAGCAAGGGGGATTAGGCACCCTCGGCACAAACCAACTTTTGGGGGGACATTATGCCACTAGGAATCGCTCACGTTGGCAAATTAAACTGGAATGGGGACTGCAGAGCCAATGGGGATTGGGCCCCCTGTCAGCAAACAAAGACTGTTTTGGGGGCACATGCTGCTGAGGGGGATTTGGCACCCCCTCAGCAGTGGGGACTGCATAATATTGTTTGTGAACATGACAGTGGCTTGCCACTATGTTCACAAACAATATTAACCTAGGTAACGCTCCACCCGGCAATGACGGGTAGCTCTCTCATTGCAGTGGAATGGCTGATGCTGTAATGATGAGGTGGCCCCTGATTGCTGTGGCAAAAATGTTACAACTTGGTGGCACTTTTGGAATCCAGTGTCATCAGCACACTGTGCCTCCACTGGTCCATCAGTGCCAAACCCCCAAATGCAATGCCTCCATTGGCTACCACAGTGCTGCACCTCCACAACCTGCTTCTCTCCTAAGCTGCCACAGAATGTTTCTTGTGCATGCATGCAAGAAAACATAAAAATTACTATGATGACTGGGAAAAGATGCTGTACTAAAAGGAGAAGTGATAGGGAGGCATCAAAGATGTCAGGAACATTTGTAGGGCAGAATGGTGTTGCAGCATCTGCTGAAGCAAAAAAAAGTATGTCTGCAACAGTGTCTTCTGTTCTGGCAGGTACAGTAGTAGTAAAGGAGTAGCTGGCAGCAGTGGTGACATTATTGTAGCCAAATATGTTTCTGCTATGTATGTCTCATCCATGCAGATTGAGTCATTGGATGAGGCAACAAGAGGAGCAGTACATCACAAGGAGGCAAAACCTCAGGCTCAGGCACAGTAGTCAAGAGGGTGTTGTGGGTGTCACCTTGACTGCTGGTAGCACTGGCACTGACCCTGACACCGATGAGAGTGCCCCACTCCCTAAGGAAGTTGTAGAGTTGGAACATGAGTCAGAGGAGGACAATCTTGAGGAGTCAAGTTTTACAGAATTACAGAACTCAAAACTGTGATTGAGGAGAAAGAACCTTAAGAATGTGATTATGACATAGCTCAGGATGAGGATATTAGCAGCTGGAGGGATGATGATGATGATATGGATCCCCTATGGGAATATGACAAAAAGAAAAAGGGTAGTGCCTATGAGGGGGCTGGTCCAGCAGCTCATTTAGGAAATAAGACATTAATATATTGTGTGATCCGTGCAGTACAGTGCTTTTAGAGGTGCTGTGGAGTGACTCAGTTAGGAGGGGGACTGACACAGTGCAACAGCATATAGCAACAGCATAGCAGCAGACTTAACAAACATGTGAAATAAGCATTTACTATAGTGATATTTTCTGTGCTCTGTGGTGTTTTACAAGAGGTGCTTTGCAGGGACACTGACAGCACAGCAGCATATAGAAGCAGCATGTACTGTATAATGTCTTGGACTTGAGGAACATTTGGGAAATGAAAAGCTAATACATTATGCATTCTGTGCAGTAAAGTGCTTTAACAGTTGCTGTAATAGAACTTATTTGAGAAGGAGACTGACACAGTAGAGCAGCAGTCTATAGCAGCAGAAATAAGAATGTAATATATTGTGCATTTAAGCACAAGAAAGTGCTTTACAAAATTATAACAGGTGGTGTAGTGAGAGACTGTCACAGTGCAACAGCATATATGCACATATAACTATAGGACTGACCAAATTTTGCTGACTAAAGAATGTTTGTATATTGTACTTTTCAAATGCCCTGTCAACTAAAGTGCTTTACAACAAAAACACAGTTTGAAAAGACAGAGAAAGTGCAATTACTCAAAAAACAGAACATTAAAAGGACATCAGAAATAATATATATATATATATATATATATATATATATATTCATGGCAAAAAACTCCGTTTAATACATCAGTTAGGGTTGTTCCACAGTGACAAAAGCAAGGAAATTCAGTGTTAGGTTTGCCACCCCTTACACCCCACGCCCACCCTGCCCCCACCAACAGGCATCGGGGTGTGCGTTGGGGTCATCAGCCCTAACTCTCACCCCATTCCATGTGTAAACAAGCTGGGGTGGTGCAGTATAGGAGAAAGGGTTGAGAGTTAGGACTGATGACCCCAACACACACCTCAATGCCTGTTGGTGGGGGCATGGTGGGCGTGGGGTGCAAGGGGTAGCAACCTAACACAATTTCCTTGCTTGTTGCTGTGAAACAACCCTAACTGGTGCATTAAATGGATTTCTTTTGCCATGAATTCCCCTTCTTTTTGAGAATGTGCACTACAAATAGTGAATGGAATGTGCAGCCAGAATTGTGTGTACATCCATTCAACGGTCACACAGCGCCATGCGTAAACAACGTAACATGCACAATTCAGCAATTGTAAGTCCCATCAACCCAACAATTGTCACAGTCAAAGATGTAGTATAAATCTTTGCACATTCCAAATGGCAGGCAAATCGGACACACAGTTCAGAAGTTATTGAAGAATAATGAACAAAATTTTCATTCATCAGAGTGGCATAATCCTGCACCTGTTAATGTTTTACACACCAAACCACTGCAAGGCTCCTACGTACCACTAGGGCTACCTACACTATGACTTTCAAACCAGTAGCACCATGCAGAACACTATGCATAGAACGTTAACTGTGTCATGTAGTGTATCCACAGCTAATTAATTTTCAAACATGTAAACAGCATAAGTCACATCTCCAGGACATCCACTCAACACCCTCCAAATTTCATGTGAAAAGAACAAACCGTTCCAGAGATATTCAATGTTTGCATTTCTGCACCTTTAAGAAGTCTTCCACCACAAAATGGTGGAAATCACAGCTGAAAATGTACTAAAATGGTGGACCTGGCAGCTGAAAAATAAGTAACTGCAAAGTGGGCCAATTTCAAATGGCTATAACTCTGGAATGGAACAATGTTTTTTCACCAAACAAAAACTGGCATGTCTCCTGAACAAAGGTCTTTCTATGTGCCAAGGTTCAGATCAATCAACCACACATTGGCTGCACTATGTGTCACAGAAGACAGTGCAGAACAATAGAAAACATAATGTTTTGCACTGCACTACGCAAAAGCAAAAACACAAACGGTAACGTTAACGCAAATGGTGATGGAAACAGTGAGGTAAAAGAAAATAGTAATGCTAACGATAACGCAAATGCAAGCACAAATGGTAACACACACAGTGAGGCAAATGTAAATGATAATGCAAATGGTAAGAGAAATGCAAGCGCAAACGTAAATGAAAACAGAAATGATAATGCAAACGGTAATGCAAATGCTAACGGCAACAGAAACACAAACGGTAATGAAAACCATAATGCAAATGCTAATGGCAAAAGAAATGCAAATGGTAATGAAAACTGTAATGAAAATGCAAACGCTAACACAAACGCAAACAGAAACGTAACGGCAACGACGACAGAAGGAAACAGTAATGCACTCAAAGCGGAACATTACCAAATAGCAAACGCTAAGAGCAACGGAAACGTAAACACAAATGTAATGAACACGTAATGGTAACATAATGCAATTGAAATGCAAATGGTTATGGTAACACCAACGATGAAACCAAAGGAATCACTAATGCAAACGGAAATGCAATGAAAACATGAGCAAACACAATGGTAACGCTACAGTCACGGTAACGCAATTGGAAATGCAAACGCCATGGTAACCCCAACAATGATGCCAAAGGAAACACAAATGCAAGTGCAATACAAATTGTAATGCACACTGTGACACAAAAGTAAATGCAAACAAAACAGTAAAGAAAACGAGAGGGTAACAGTAATGCAAAAGTAAATGCAAACAAAACCAGTAATGGAAACGCAAATGGTAACAGTAATGCAAATGCAAGCACAAACACAAATGCAAAGGGTAACACACGCAGTGACATAAACGGAAACGCTAGCGCAAATGGATTATGAAACCGCAAATGGTAACAGTAATGCAAACACAAGCGCAAACACAAAAGCAAAGGGTAACGACATGGTAACACAAAAGTAAATGCAAACAAAATGGTAACGGAAACACAAATGGTAACAGCAATGCAAACACAAGCGCAAATGCAAATGCTAATGCAAACGGTAACGGAAATGCAAGCGGAAATGTTAACAGTAACAGTAACACAAATGCACACCTCTTTTTTTTCACAAAAAGGTGCATTCAAAAGCTCAGTGAATACAAAGAATGTATGCATAATAATGGCCCTCGGAGCAGAAAATCAGCACTTGGACTACTAAATTCCTTGTATCTCAGGAACCGTACGACGTAGAAGAAAATTTAAAATCTCAATTTATTTATGACTTTCCAGGCTAGTTTTGCACTTAGCCCCTAGCAGGGGACTATGCATTCTTCCGACGAAAAGTCTGTATCTTAAACTGTTTTCGAGATACAGGCCCTGAAAGGAGCGGCGGATGCCGTAATGTTAGCCTACATGAAAAATCATCAACTTCGGAGTATCGTACCTTTGCAGCCCTCTAATATTTTGTTACCAAAAGGCACATCTGTGGGATCTTGGCTTTCTTCCCTCCAAATTTCAGCCCAAAAGACCAAACCATTCTTTTGCAGCAGGGTGGCAAAGATTCCCTATTGTTTTGGCCATAGTGTCGCAAAGTACTTTCACAAATCATGATACTTTCGCAAATAAAATCACAAAAGTGTCGACATGCGACACTACTTTTTACGAAAATTTTAAAAACATATTTCTGGGTGTTTACCTCCCAAAAAGACATGGCTAGCATCCTCAGGGTCTCGACTAGGTGAACACAACAAGAATTGTGTCCTAGAGGGTCCCAAATTTAAATGTCAAGCATTTCTGTGACCACCAGCTGAAAAACAAGATGGCCGATTTGCGACACTACAAAAGTCATTTGCAAAAGTAAAAAACTTTTCCCATTGACTATAATGGGAAACTTGTTTTTGGAATAACTTTTGAACAGTTTAATATTTCTTCACGAAATCTTAATAACTCCGCATCCATATATCCGACTGGCACGAAACTTGGCAGATCCCAAGGCGATCGGGTAGACAGCGGTCCACTGGACCACCAGGGAAATAAGATGATTTTTCTTTTACTTGAGCCCACAATTGGGCAGACAGAGGTCCACTGGACCACCAGGGAAATAAGATGATTTTTCTTTTACGTCAGCCTGCAATCAGGCAGACAGCAGTCCACTGGACCACCAGGGATATAAGATTAATCTTTTTTTTACTTAAGCCTGTGATCAGGCAGGCAGCAGTCCACTGGACCACCAGGGATATAGGATTAATCTTTGTTTTACTTAAGCCCACAATCAGGCAGACAGTAGTCCACTGGACCATCAGGGATATAGGATTAATCTTTGTTTTACTTAAGCCCGCAATCGGGCAGGCAGCGGCCCACTGGACCACCAGGGATATAGGATTATTCTTTTTTTTACTTAAGCCCGCGATCGGGCGGGCAGCGGTCCACTGGACCACCAGGGATATAGGATTAATCTTTGTTTTACTTAAGCCCGCGATCGGGTGGGCAGCAGTCCACTGGACCACCAGGGATATAGGATGAATCTTTTTTTTACTTAAGCCTGCGATCGGGCGGGCAGCGGTCCACTGGACCACCAGGGATATAGGATTAATCTTTGTTTTACTTAAGCCTGCGATCAGGTGGGCAGCAGTCCACTGGACCACCAGGGCTATAGGATTAATCTTTTTATTTATGTAAGCCTGCGCTCGGGTGGGCAGCAGTCCACTGGACCACCAGGGATGTAGGATAAATCTTTTTATTTACTGAAGCCTGTGATCGGGCATGGGGGGCGCCACTACGGAGGTGCAGCGGGCTCGGGTGGCCACCCACAGGTGAGCTTTGCCATGTTGAGCCCTACTGCGGCAGCTCACCTGTGGGTGGCGCCATTGCTCTTTTTTGCTCAACTTTGTGCGGCACAAGTAGGGGTTGCGCATGTGTGGCTCAGCACATCCCGGGCTGAATATCGGGCTATGCAGAGTATGCATGGGCATGCCCCCCCCCACCTGTGCCTGCACACATTACTGATGCGCTCCAGTGCATCGGGATTTGTGTCAGGCACAATTCCCATTTGAATATCACACCGGGGCGCATCAGTGGGTTGCACATGGTGCAACTATGTTGTGCTATGCGCAACCCTTTTGAATATCTGGCCCATTATACTTAACTGTGAGAAGTGGTAGATACTGAGGAACAACATATTTCAATCCAATGAGACATCAACAAGTTTTGTGAATGGGTTGATAGAAATGGCATGAGATTCAATGTGGAGAAGTGTGTTGTTATGCAAATGGTACCTAAGAACAAGGAGACATCTTATTTTATGAATGAGCTTTGACAAACACAGAGTGATCAGGTGAGGGACCTAGGTATTCTGGTAATAAATGATCTGAAACCATCCATTCAATGTGACCAGGTTACCACTAGTGTCTACAGAATATGGGGTAGCATTAAACATAATAAGGAGCACAAATGGAAAGGTAATTGGTGCTTTAGAAATCATATGTCAAACCACACTTGGACTACTGCATGTAGTTCTGGGCTCTATACCTCAAGAGAGATTTGATATTACCAGAGAGAGTCCAGAGAAGGGCTACAAAGATGGTTTAGGGTCTGGGAAATATGTCATATGAAGAGAGGCTGGAACAATTGGGTGTATGAAGCTTAGGATCAATACACTTGGGGAGGCATGTTAATGTTTCATGGTCTAACATTGGATCTGTATGCAATGGAAAAACTAAACCTATCATTCAAGGAAGCAAGCATTGGTACAAGGGGACATAATCAACAATTTTGTTGCTGTATTTTCAGAACTGACAAGAGAAGATATTATGTTACACAAAGTTATAGGAATCTGGAATGAAGTACCACAAAACTGAATTGAAAGTAAATTCAAGAGTACATATTTTTAAGGTAGACTTGATAGTCTCAGAAAGGTGTACTACTACAGAGAAGTATTGTGGCAGTCTCAATGGGTGATTAAAGATGCTCCGCGGTGTTTCAAAATCCCATTTTTCTGATGCTCTCAAAAACATTTTCAAGGTTGTTTTCTGGCACAAGTATATTCTTAAATATATGGACGCATTATTACAATAACGATTTATCCTATTATGGCATGTCATGTCCAGCTTAGAATATATATATATATATATATATATATATATATATATATATATAGAGGCATAAAACTCCATTTACTGCATCAGTTAGGGTTGTTCCACAGCGACAAAAGTGAGGAAATTCGGTGTTAGGGTTGAAACCCCTTTAGCCCCTCCAGCCCACCCCAAATGGAATTGGGGTGTGCATTGAGGTCATCGGCCTAAGTGTCACCCATCACATGTGGAAAGAAGCTGAGAATAGGAGAATGGGGTGACAGTTAGGACCGATGACCCCAATGCACACCTGATTCCAGTTGGGGGTGGGCTGGACAGGTGCAAAGGGGGTTTCAACCCTAACATCGAATTTCCTCGCTTTTGTCGCTGTGGAACAACCCTAACTGATGCATTAAATGGAGTTTTTTGCCTCTAATTTCCTTTCTTTTTGAGAATGATAATCAGAAATAGTGAATGTAATGTGGCGGCAGGAGCCTTCCCGCGACGTGATGTCTTGTCACATAGTAACATTGTGCCCACAAATGCAAATCGTAATGCGCATGGTGATGCAAAGTGAAACAGAAAGAGAAACTGTACTGTAGACAGAAATGTTAAAAACAATGCAAACGCAACCGCAAATGAAAACGCAAAGGGTAACGCACATGGTGGCGTAAATGTGAACGGTAAGCGAAACGGGTACGGAACCGCAAGCAGAAACAGTAATGGTAACAGTAATGTAAGCACACAGGCTGGTTTTACCCAAAAGCTGTATAGAGAAAGACAGTGAATACAAAGAATGTATGCAAAAATAATGACTCTTGGAACACGAAAATGAGGACTTGGAATAGTAAATTGCTTATATCTCAGTAACTGTATGACACAGAAAAAAAATTTAAAAGTCATATGAATTATCACTTTCTTGGCTAGTTTTGTACTTAGCCCCCCTCAGGGGGCTAAGGTGTTTTTCGACAAAAAGTCCATATCTTGCACCGTTTTCGAGATACGGGCCCTGAAAGGCGCTGCAAACGCCATAATGTTATCCTATGAGAAAAAAACAGAAGTTCGGACTGCCATAACTTTGCCTCCCTGTAATATTCTTTCACCAAACTACTTAAAGGCACATCTGTGGGATGTTGGCTGTGTTCCCTGCAAATTTCAGCCCAAAAGACCAAACCGTTATTTTGCAGCAGGGTGCCAAACGATTGCTGCAGTGCATCATACGCCGTAATGTTATCCTATGGTAAAAAGCATAAACTTTGGAGTACCGTAACTTTGCCGCCATGTAATATTTTTTCAATGAAACACTGAAAGGCACATCTGTGAGATGTCAGCTGCGTTCCCCCCAAATTTCAGCCCAAAACTCCAAACCATTCTTTTGCAGCGCAGTGCCAAAGAATTACTATTATTTGGGCATAAGCGTAAAAGTAGTGTCGTGATTTGTGAAAGCTTTTAAAATTTGCGACACTTTCGTGAGTGCGACACTACTTTGCGAAAGTACTTTTTCCAGAAATCTGAAAAACATATTTCTGGAGTGTTTTACCCCAAAATAAAGATATGGCTAACATCCTCAGGGCCCGACTAGGTGAATACAAAAAGAATTAGGTTGTTAGAGGGTCTCAATTTTAAATGCCAAGCATTTTTCTGATCACTAACTGAAAACAAAATGGTGGATTTGTGACAGTAACAGGGCCATTTGCGACAGTAAAAAGTGCATTTGCGACACTGTCGAACTTTTTGTTAACTTTTCCCATTGACTTATAATGGGAAATTGTTTTTTAAATAACTTTTGAACCGTTTAATATTTTTTCATGAAATCTTTGGAAGGCACATTGGGAACCCTGGCCACACGTTCCCTGAAGATTTTGGGCCAGTCACATAAACCGTGCGACCTGTAGGTGCGACCGTAGAATTCCAGAAAAAGCGTAAACGCACGCTCAGATCACGCTTAATAACTCCGCAGCCGTGTATCCAACTGGTACGAAACTTGGCAGATCCCAAGGTGTATGGGTCTTGATCATGTATCCCAAATTTCAGGCAAATCTGTTAAACAGTTGCAAAGTTATTAAGGTGCAAAATTTGGGGTTTAACATGTAAATGGCTGCTAAACCCTAACTATGGTAAGCACTACCGTTACCATATATATATATATATATATATATATATATATATATATATATATATAGGCAGGATGACAGCAAGGATATTAGCTCCCACAGTTGCAGCAGTTGGTTTCATTCAAGGGCTTTACCTAAATATCTGTCTGTCTTTCGTTACACTGTTTATTTATGTTAAAGTCCTTGCAATTCTGCATATACTTTTGAATTGTTTGACTAGCATTCTTGCAAGTTTTGTATTTTGTTAGGCTGTTTCAATTATTTTTGTCCTGAGCCGACCACCTATGAAACTGCAAGTTTGAAAGCAGATATAACCAAAAGAAGCATGCCAACCCTTATATTTCTTTCTGTTACTATATTCATAACCATGTTCTACGTCTATCAACAAAGTTTTATGACAATGACACGGACTTGACATGGTTTTACATATATATAAATATACAAATAGTCTCTCTTTTTTGGAAAGATCAGTTCAAGAGGGTGTCATAGTACTGGTAACTTACTCCTTGTTTTTGCAATTTTGAAAAAAAAGCAGGCAACATGACAAATGATGTGTCTTTGTTTCACATTTTCATTCACACTTTTGTTGGCAACTAAAGTATTGATGTTATAACCATATAAAACAAAGAGAGATTAAGTCTCACCAGTGTAACTTGAAAACAAGCATGGCAACCCATGTTTTTGTTGTGGATTTTAAATGTTTGGATGACCATAATGTACTGGGCAAAAAATTATGACTTTGACATGGGGTTGCTGAAACACCAGGGAACATCCTTAAGCCCTCTTAAGCTGCACAGATCATAATACGAGCCATAGTATAAAATAAAGAAGAAATGTAATCAACAAAGGGTGCCTTGAAGTGCCTATGGTGAAAGTACAGCTGCCTAGGCACCATCTGCTACAGACACAGATATATCTTCTATGGTGAAAGTACATCTGCTTAGGCACCATCTGCTTCAGAAACAAATGTTATGTCTATAAGTCTGGTTTTGCAACAACAGCTGCAGGACCTGCAGGACCAAATGGTGAATGTGAAGACATTCACATCCCAACTATAGGTAGCTCAATTAGCCTTTTCTGAGAGAGACAGCCTATGACCAGAACATCAGTCTGGATGTGACCCACTCTGGGAAGGGTAACAACTAGTAAATCAAGAGCAAACCCAAACCCATCAACTTGTGGTTCCCATTTCTTTTACATTATTGAGAAGATGGATGCTTTCAATTGACTTGTTACCAACCCCACAATTTATAAACTGTACTCAGGACACCAATTTGTGCTTTGGTGAACTAGGGAAACTTTAGAGTGATCAGATGAAGGAATGGTCCAGGCTCTGTGTTAAGTGTAGCTCCAACAGGCATGCCACATATGTAGTGCTACCCAGGTTTCACCTGGAGAGATACTAGTAAAGGACTCATAGGACCATCTGCAGAAGTACCAGTGAATGATAAAGGACATCCTTCTCATGCCATCCTCAACAGTGATTCACAAGAAACCATCCTCCTTCAGTTACTGTATGACAAACTTCTGAAATACCTGTCCTGTTTCCCTCTGGAAGGACTAGCAGTGTGTCGATTATGTGGCAGCAACTTTTCTTATCATCACAATGAGTCATACAGTATATGACCCAGGCTATGTCCAACTGCAAAAGAATGTAATGTAAAGACTTTGATTGGCTCCTAGGAAGTATGTGTGGGGAGCTATGTTTACCTCTGGTGCACTAGTCAGGTGAGGATTTCTTATACAATATATAGAATAGTGTATGGATGACCATGCATAGCAAGGCTGTGTTTCCATACAGGGTGTGTGATGATCTCATAGAGACCTTAAGAGTGAAGATTAAGAGGTCTCTATGATGTCATTACATGCCAGAGTTGGTAACACAGCCTTAATTGTGTAAGGTCAACCATACACTGTTTTATGTAGTATTGTATATTGTTTGTCCATATTAAGAAATTTCTTTCTGAACATTGCAGTGCTCCCGCTAATTCTGGCACCTCATCGTCTGAAACCAATGTGTTCCCGCTTGGTCAGGCACCTGGCACCTCACTCCCCAAAACTGTTGATCATAACAACAATCCATAAACACACAGTTAAAAAACAAAGAAAAGAAAATGACAACAAATAAATACAGTTCCTAATAACACAGCCATTGAAATCAGTCTCAGAGACCCTCTCTCTGAGTGGCACTGCAATTTCTCTGAGAGTTTTTTGAGAAAGCCACATCATCAGGGAATCACTGGCCATGAACTGACATTAAGGCTGAAAAGCTGTTGTGGTACTGTTGTGACATCAGAATGATACCATTACTTTTCATTACCTTTGAACTTTGCCACAACATGAAATTTATCTGTACAGAAATCCATACACAATAGGGGATAACTATATACTATATATGCTTTTGTGTATACTAAAAGTTATTTGCCATTTTCGTCACTGCTCTCTTGCATTTATTCTCCTCTCCCAATAAATTGAGTCCCTTTACTGTTTGCATTAATGTGATTATTTCATTGCATTCTTCTTAGTACTGTGTATGTCATTTAAAGTGCTCTGTGTACTGGTACTGACATGGGATGGTTAATTTCTGGGAGACAGCACTCTTCTACAACTGTATGCATAAAGGCGTTGCCTGCACAGATGAACTGAATCAGCAGAGACGAACCAGAAGAACCAACACTGAAACAAGGGAATCCTACTTAAGGCTTTCAACATCTTTCTCAGGCTTAGCCATGCCATGTGGATGGGAGTTAGATGTATAATTCATATAAAAAATAATATTGCACATCTGAAGGAGTGACCTATTCTCTCTTTTCAGAATATGGAAAGATGATTATTGAACCAAAACCGCTTTATCAATAAATCTAAGCATTCCTGTTTTCATCATATTTCATGTATCAGTACATAAATATCTACACTGGATACTGATTCACAGCTATGATCCAAGAAGATTATGAAGCGAAAATCCAGGAATGCCTATCTCTGCTGGTGGTAGCATAGCAAAGGTTAAGAGAAATATCTGTACTGAGAGGACATTCTCTGAGGACATCTTTTGATTCAGGCTTGAGACAGCTGGGCACCAGAAGAAGGGCAATTTCGGACATCAGACATGAGTGGGTCAATCTAGAAGAATCAGTTTTACTTCCAATGCTAATTGCAGAGTGGCAAAAAACTATGAGAAATATAGAAACATAGACTTTGACAGCAGATAAGGACCGCTTGGCCCACCTAGTCTGCCCATTTCCCTACCTAGAGGATAAGCTGCAGATCCTATTTAACCAACAGCCTATTTCTTCCTACCCCCCACAAAAATTGTCTTATGTCTGTCCCATGCATTCTTGAATTCTCCCACAGTTTTAGACCCCACAACCTCCTCAGGAAGGCTGTTCCATACGTCCACCACCCTCTCTGTGAAAAAATACTTCCTCACATTGCCCCTGAGCCGTCCCCGCTCTATCTTCAAATTGTGTCCCCTTGTTCTTGCACATCTCTTTTTCTGAAAGATGTTACCCTCTTGGACTTTGTTGATTCCACTGAGGTACTTAAACATTTCTATCATGTCCCCCCTCTCCCTTCTTTCCTCAAGGGTAGACATATCAAGCTCCTTTAGTCTCTCCTTGTATGGCTTCTTTTGCAGACCCTGCACCATTTTAGTTGCCCTCCTCTGAACTGCCTCCATCCTGTCTATGTCCTTGCAGAGATGGGGTCTCCAGAACTGGAAGCAGTACTCCAGATGGGGTCTCACCAACTGTCTGTACAGGGGGATAACAACTTCCTGTTTTCTGCTGGTGATACCTCTCCCTATACTTCCAGTATCCCCAGCCCTCCCTACCACCTTCTCATTGCTTGCCAACCTTAAGGTCATCTGATATGATTACCCCTAGGTTTTTCCATTTTGTTGTTGTTACTACCCCCATTGTGTAATCTTCCCTGGGTTTTGTTTCCCAGGTGCATTACTTGCACTTCTTTGCATTGAATCCAAGCTGCCATACTTCTGACCATTCCTCCAACCTTGCAAAGTCCCTTCTCATCCTTTCCATGCCTTCTTGTGTATCAACCCTGTTGCAGATCTTTGTGTCATCTGCAAAGAGGCATACTTTTCCTTCCAGTCCCTCTGCAATGTCACTTATAAAGACATTAAAAAGGACTGGACCCAGTACTGAACCCTGCGGTACCCCACTAGTAACCCCTCTTTCTTCAGAATGGACTCCATTTACAATTACCTTCTGTGTCCTGTTGTTCAGCCAATGTTTTACCCAGGCTACCACCTTGGGACCCACTCCCAGGCTGGTTAGTTTGACTACTAATCTTTTGTGTGGGACTGTGTCAAGTGCCTTGCTAAAGTCTAGGTAGGCCATGTCCACAGCCCCTCCCTGGTCTACTACTTTGGTCACCCAGTCAAAGAAATCATTTAGATTTGTCTGACATGACCTTCCTGCTGTGAATCCATGCTGCCTTGGGTCCTGTGCCCCACTGGCCTCTAGGTACTCAACAATTCTTTCCTTCAGAAGTGATTCCATCACTTTCCCTACCACAGAGGTCAAACTGACAGGTCTGTAGTTTCCTGCCTCTGACTTGGTCCCACTTTTGTGAAGGGGAATCACATCCGCCTTCTTCCAGTCCTCAGGTACCACACCATCCTCCCATGATTTGTTAAAAAGCGTAGTCAGTGGTGTCACTAGTTCTCTGCTTAATTCTTTTAGAATTCTGGGGTGAATTCCATCTGGCCCCATTGCTTTGTCCACCTTCAGTTTTAGGAGTTCTTTCAGAACTCTTTCTTCTGTGAAAGGACTGGGATCAACCCCAGAGTGCTTTTTAATTGGATTAGGCACCTCCCCACTTCCTCTTTGTGAATACTGAACAAGTATTCATTCAGTATCCCTGCTTTTTCACTGTCACTCTCTGCCCACCCACCATCCATTTTATTCAGCCTCACTATCCCTCCCTTTGTCTTTCTATGCTCCCTGATATACCTATAAAAGGTTTTATCCCCCTTCTTAACCGAGTTAGCTATCTTTTCCTCAGTTTGTGCCTTTGCTATTCTGACTACCCTCCATGCTTTCTTCTGCCTTAACTGGTACAGTTCTCTGTCCTGCTCCCTCTGTGTTTCCTTATACTTCCTAAATGCTATCTTTTTCTCCCTAACCTTCACTGCCACCTCTTTTGAGAACCATAGTGGCTTTTTCTTTCATTTTGATTTGTTTATTTGCTTAACACAAAGGCTTGTTGCCTCTGTGATGGCAGTTTTGATATTTGCCCATTGTTGCTCCACTGCTCCTTCTAGCCTGTTTGCTAGTGCTTTTCTAAGGCACTCTCCCATCTTGCCAAAGTCAGCCCTCCTGAAGTCCAGAACCCTCACTTTTGTATGGCTTGATTCTGTAGCAGAGTTTATCATGAACCACACTGTTTGGTGGTCAGTTGCTCCTAAATGGCTACCCACTTCTAGATCTGAGATCCTCTCACTGTCCCCATTTGAGAGTACAAGGTCTAAGATTGCTCCCTCATGAGTGGGTTCCAAAACTAGCTGTTTGAGTCATGCCACCTGAAGGGCATCAGGAATGGCCCTGCTTTTGGATGTGGCTGCCGCAAAGGGCTCCAGTTAACATCTGGCATGTTAAGGTCCCCCATCAACAGTATCTCCCCTTTCTCTGCCATCCTAAGTATGCCTTCTATCATATCCTTGTCCATTCCCTCCCCCTGACATGGGGGTCTATATACAACCCCTGTGCGGATTGTGGTGCCATTTCCAGTCTCTAAGGTGACCCACAGTGCCTCCTCTCCTCCCTGTTTACTCTTTTGTTTAGTTGCTTTTATCCTTTCCCTTACATAGGAGCTACTCCCCCCTTCTGCCCTCCCTGTCTCTCCTGTAGGTTGTGTACCCTGGTATGTTAACATCCCAGTCATGGTTCTCTGTGTACCATGTTTCTGTGACTGCTACAATATCCAGGCAACCCTCTTCCATCAAGGCCACCAGTTCAGGGAGCTTGTTGCCCAGACTATGGGTGTTGGTACTCATTACCCTCCATTTCTTGATGGCCTTACCCCTTTTTGCCCCATCCCTGTCCTTACTGTATTTGTCACTTTCTCCATTTACCCCTGCACTTCTCCCTATTGACATCTCTATGTTGGTGTCTACCTCACTTAGTACCCTGATATTTTGGGGGGGCTAGGATTTCCCTGCTCCTTTCCAGTGCCTCCCCCCTTGGCTAGTTTAAATACTTGTCAATGAAGTATTTAAACCTATCACCTAGGATCCTGGTTCCCCTCCTGGACAGATGCAGACCATCATGCCAGTATAGGCCTGCATCCCTCCAGGTGGACCCCCAGTCTCCAATGAAGCCAAATCCCTGAGCTCTGCACCAGTTTTTCAACCACTGATTGAATCCCATGGTGTGGAGCACCCTAGCCTCACCCATGCCACAGACAGGCAGCACCTCCGAGAAGGTTACCGTGCATGCTATTTGTCCACATCTCCACAAACACTTCTTGCACTGCTCTGATCCCATTCTTAGCCAGGTCATTTGTCCCTAGGTGGACAATGACATCCAGCTCCCTCCCCTGTGCAGCTGCTCCTGTGATCCTGAGGATTTGCTCCCTATCTCTCCAAGCCATGGCGCCAGGCAGGCACCTTACCTTCCTCCCCCAGTTCTACCTTTCAAACAATGGAGTCCCCCACCAGGAGTTGTTTCCTTCCCCTGTGGCATCCTATTCCACCCTCCTCTGGGTCTCCTTTGTGGAGGTTCCCAGCATCTCCTTGGTCTCCACTGTGGGTGCCTCCATAGAGGAACCACACTTTTCCAGAATGGCATAGAAATTTTGGAGAGGTACAACTGGAGGGATGAGCCTCTGTTCCACCACCCTCACCTTCCCTGAGCCCACTGTGGTCCAACCACTCCTTTTTCTTGGCAACCTCTGAGGCAACGGCAGTGACCCTGGTGGTCCCTGGGTGGGAGAGGAGGTCCCACAAATCCTGGCCAACTCAGCCTGGAGATGAGCAACCTCCTCCCTCAGCCCAGAGAGGTGTCTGTAAATGGGACAACACTGCATCCTCCAAAACATCTCCCAGAAGACTGATGCTCCACTGCCTCTGCACTGCATCACTCCCAACATGTCTTTTTTCTGGCCCCCTAACTGTTACTTGGAATACTTACTCTTCCCTCTGTTTGTTTATTTCTTTTTTTTCTTCTCTCCCTACTTACTTTCTTACTGCCTCTGCACCTTTTTATCTCCTGATCTTCCTGTTCTGAGACAAGAAGTTCCTATATTTCTCAGTAGTCTCCTTACTTGCTCAGAGTCAGACCTCCAGCAGCTGGGGGGATGGAGAGCTACTCTTGCCCTTCTAGGATGGTGAGTCTTTGGTGGCTCTGTGATCACTCACTTCCTGTTCCCAAACAGGAAGTTCCTGTTGTCAGTTAAATCCTGTGCCTATAAAAGTAGAACTGGTTTAGGGTGGGGGCTGGAGGGAGGGAAGGAGGGCAATATAGTCCCAGTAAGAAGTTTTAGTTATACCAGTAGCTCCTTCCTCCTGGAGTTCTGTCTGTCTGCAAGCAGCTATCTAGGGCAGTATTTATATCTGGTCTTAACCTGGCTCCTTCTAGCTAAGCCCTCCCCTACTTTGCAAAATCTTTCTACACTTAGTTAATTTCACAGATAACAATTCCTTCTGACACCTGTGACAAGCACCTAGATAAGTACACAGATAACACAGATAACAGATAACAATTTACTTCAACTACATATGACAAACACACCAACTCCTTTTTTTTTACCCTTAATTGAAGGTCCCAGTACAAGAGATCTAGTTCTTAGTCCCAGTAGAGAAGTTTTAGTTATACCAGTAGTCCTTCCTCCTGGAGTTCTGTCTGTCCTCTGGCAGAAGCTATCTAGGGCAGTATTTATATCTGGTCTTAACCTGGCTCCTTCTAGCTAAGCCACTCCCCCTACTTTGCAAATCTTTCTACACTTAGTTAATTTCACAGATAACAATTCCCTTCTGACACCTGTGACAAGCACCTAGATAAGTACACAGATAACACAGATAACAGATAACAATTTACTTCAACTACATATGACAAACACACCAACTCCTTTTTTTTTAACCCTTAATTGAAGGTCCCAGTACAAGAGATCTAGTTCTTAGTCCCAGTAGAGAAGTTTTAGTTATACCAGTAGTTCCTTCCTCCTGGAGTTCTGTCTGTCCTCTGGCAGAAGCTATCTAGGGCAGTATTTATATCTGGTCTTAACCTGGCTCCTTCTAGCTAAGCTACTCCCCCTACTTTGCAAATCTTTCTACACTTAGTTAATTTCACAGATAACAATTCCCTTCTGACACCTGTGACAAGCACCTAGATAAGTACACAGATAACACAGATAACAGATAATTTACTTCAACCACCTCTGACAAACACACCAACTCCTTTTTTTGTGTTTGTTTTTTACCCTTAATTGAAGGTCCCAGTACAAGAGATCTAGTTCTTAGTCCCAGTAGAGAAGTTTTAGTTATAACAGTGGCTCCTTCCTCCTGGAGTGCTGTCTGTCTGCTGGAGCAATGATAGTCTGTATTAAGAATTATTAGTGGCCAAAGTTCCTACAGTGCGATGGCAAACACGTTCAGTAATTGTATGTCATATGCACTAAAAAGTCAATGGTCACTGAATTTTTTACACTGTGATAAGCAAATTCTCTGAACAACCAAATAATGTACGAACTGAGAACAACAGAAGTTTAGTACATGGAAGAAGCATACTGAACAGGCTGTTGGCATGAACAGCAGTGTATATGACTCTGTAAGAGAATGCTAGGAGAAAAGAAATATCTCAGTTGTTTATTTTATTTATTTTTTTTGTGAACTGAGATCAAATAATTGTATCTTTGGTAAACTATTCAAAAATGCAAGGTTTTATTTCCTGTAGATTAATGTTCCCCTTTAAGGTGTTTATGTAAACCAGGTATAATAATGTCAGCCCACAGCCTCCTGCTATTCTAATACCACCAAATGAATTCCAAGCAGTGATTACTTAGACATGTAAAACAGCTAGAGCATAAGAATTTACAGCAGCTACAAAAAGAAAAAAAAAGAAAAATCTCCATAAGAGTTAAAGTCAGTTAAACAGCTTTGTAAATGTTAGGAATAAATTTGTGTGGCTAAATGTAAATCTGTGTGCCTCCTTAACTGTTTAAATACCTGCTTAGATTTATTAAATGTAATATTTTTCTTCCCTGCATATTTGGTCCCTGTATGAAAATCACAACTTTTTTCTAATCATTCTTACTCAGTCTCATCAGATACAATAAAGAGAATAATACATGGTTGGTGTGTGTAACAATAATACAGAGAATAATACATGGTGTGGTATGTGTAACCAGAATTTTATATACACCCGAGGTGTGGGATGCTACAGAAGCCCTGAGAATAAAGCTTGAGAGATATATAAAAGCATCCCACACTGAGTGTGATGTACAATTCTGGTTTACATACACTCACCCATGTTTCATTTTTATAATTGTTGATAAGCCCACTTAATAAATGTATTGTCTACCCTATCACCACTGCTCAATCAGTCTGGCTTCTCACCTCATCTCTTATCTCTCCTCATAGCTCAGCTCCTTCTCCTGGCACAAATGGATGCTAAATTCTATTTTAAAAGGCATATTTAAAAAAATGTGAACTGCAACTCACTGATGCCAGCTCTTTGACGCACAGAACTGATGCTGGTAATCACATGGTGCCGCCCACCTTATGTTTTTGAAAAAGTCAACTCCCTCTACTAATCAATGGCAATGTCACAAACAGTCTGTGCTTGATTGACTGGGAGCAATTACTATCGCCCAGTTGAAGTGCATAATTACAACTGGGTTGTTGTAACACTGTTTTTGCAACCTGTAATCCAAGCATTAAAAAACCTCTCCAGTAATTATAGTAACAATTATGCACTGTGGTTCAAAATCAGTTTGCATTTCATACATGTCCATTTCAGAAAAAAAATCCACCCTCATGTGGATCATTTAGTTTTATTTTAACCCATTTTCTAAACCTGCTGTATCTAGTAGTCAGCAGTAGTAGTAACTTTATTTGTTACATACACTTTCTATGGGGCTCAGAGTGCAACAGAATAAATTAAACACAAAAAAAATATAAAAACAGCATAATAAACAGATAACTAATAATGTATTTTCTAGCTCTACATGCCTCTTTTTTTAGACTTCTGTATTCCATGGTATTTCCTTAACAAATGAACTCAATGGGCCTGATTTTAGGATGACATGCAGAGGCACACCAGACTTGTGGTAGGGTGTGTGACACAAGTGGCTACTTGTGTCACACCTTGCAGCAAGTGGGATTTTCTAATATTTGTGCTGCAAACCCCACTGCAAGTCCAGAACGTGGGATGCAAGAGAGCTGTGCAATCATATCCCTTGTCTACCCTTGCATCTGGGATCATGGCACTTGCGCCATCCCTTTGGCACAAGGTGCTGTAAAGTGGGGGAAAGTTGCAAATGTGCCACCCCTTTGAAAATCAGACTGCTCTGCATCCATGGGGCTTTGGTACATCTGTAACCCCCATTGCATCAGATGCAGGGCTTGCTGCAAGCCGTGCATCCAGTTTGTAAAACTGGGCCCAATTAGTTTCATGGTGATGAATACTGCCCTTAGTATCAATGTAATGTCAAAAACACCCTTATGCATTTTTATATTGCGTGCATGGACTCAGCTTCTCCTTCTAATAAACCATTTACAGTACCATGCCCATGCCAGTGCATTCCTTTCTGAATTGCAAGTTTTCTTTTACTAATTTTGAATAAGAGCTTTCTTTGCAGCAATGACCCAAATGGAAAATACAGTAGATATTTAATTTCTTCAAATGGTTTATCTTGTTAAAGACTGTCAGCAGAAGAGGTTCTAAACTTAAAATGGAAGGGACACTGAGGTCATAAAAATGGTCCATACTGGTGCATAAGAGGGACCGTTATGGGATAATTTAATGAAAATAGAGAACTTCAGAGGGCACTTCAGCCCCCCTCAACAATACAACAGTTAGAGCCACCCCTGGTTCCCAGCAAACTATCTTTTAGTAATTTGTGAATTCTAGTTCTAATATCTGCCTTATATCCTCATGACGTTCCTGGCCTAGGGTGTACCCTCTCCCATTCTAGAGCCATTGACTGCAGCTCTAAATACAGCTCTTTAGTAAAACCATATGCACCTCTGTGTGTGGCAGGAATAAACTTTATTGTATAACATACTTGCTGTACATCAGCTCTATAATACAGATGTACAATGTGATGTCCACTACTCAGGGCAGAACTTTTACCCAACCCTAGAGCCACCAACTGTAGCTATGCCTACACCCCATTAGTTATGCTGGGCATACTTTAGTGGCAAAAGAAACACCTTTAGTGTTCAATGTTTGAGCCAGTGGCCTTACATGCAGCTAGTGCATTTTTCCTGTCATATGCACATGTGCCTAATCTAGAAGTCACCATCAATTTTGTAGTAGTGGGAACCACTTTGTGGAAGATTGTATCCAACTTTGGATATATGCAGCCACAAATCAAAACACACAGAAACCACACAGGGCAGTGTGCATGTAAAGCAAATGTTGGTGCATTCAAGGAGGCACATCTACAAGTGAGTGAGAGAGAGAGAGGGAGAGGAGGGAGAGGGAGGAGGGAGGGAGGAGGAAGAGAGGGAGGAGAGAGAGAGAGAGGAAGGAGGGAGGGAGAGGGAGAGAGAGAGAGAGGGAGGGAGACAAAGAGAGGAAGGTGGGAGGGAGGAAGAGAGGAGGAGAGAGAGAGAGAGAGGGGAGGGAAGAGAGAGAGGAAGGAGGGAGGGAGGGAGAGAGGAGAGAGAGAGAGAGGAGGGAAGGAGGAGAGAGGAGAGAGAGAGAGAGGGAGGAGGGAGATAGAGGGAGGAAGAGAGGGGAGAGAGAGAGAGAGAGAGAATTTCAGTTTGGCTTCAAAATGGGGGCTCACAATTTGGTTCAGCTTCACCAGTTTATCTGAACCACTTCAACCCTACTATATGGGGATTACAAATGATTTGAGTTCAGCAATGAATATGAACTACTATAACTTATTTGTGGCACTTTTTATTGGCATGCATCTGCTGTGGATTATTGTTTGTGGTGTTGTAACAGTGTCTGCAAAACCAAGACTGCCATGGGTCAATGTGAGCTACGGCAATAATTACTACTGAATGATGTCTCCAAGATATATACCTCCCTGTAGTCTCTGTTTCCCCTCCATTCAATTACTGTGTTCCCAATGGCAACATTGATTTTCAAATTATATTATTATACCCCTACTTCCCAAAGAAAAAGATGTTATACACCACAAAGCAAAACAAAAAAGTGAAGAGACATTGGGTTCTATGCACATATGGGCAGGAATTATGCATTGGAGGCCCATCCATATCCCACCTTCGGAGCTCCGCACCTGCGACAGATGTGCACCTGGAGGCCTTCACGACCACCAGCCACATGTCCACAGCCCCACCCCCACTGGTCACAGGTTCACGTGGGGCAGATGGGGGTGGAGCTGTGGACCTGGGCGGGTATCCAATCGGATGCCCATCCCGGGTCTCACAGTGGATCCCTTATGTGGCAGGGCGCTCATTGGCTGCATGCCCCTGTGGATGTTGGATGGCTGGCAGCCATGGAGGTGTGTGGAGCGAGTGCCACTGGCTGTCCTAAGCCGCGACACTGACTGCCGGTGAAGGGACGGGAGGGGTGCCGTCAGTTCCATGGAGTGTGGGGGGGGTCATGCCTACGGGGCAGGGCTGTGATGGGGGGCATTACACAGATGGGGATGTGGTGCCAGTGTGTGGTGTTGGGGGGAGTGACTTCCTGTTGGTGGACTCCAGGGGGATTGCAAAACACCCCCACTTCTACCATGTACTTTAATCAACCATAGGCGAGCAATGTTGAGTGGTGTTCCAGGGTTTGCAATACACGTAATAGGGGTTGAAATTAACTCATGGGTGTCTTGATCACAACCTATGGCTGCTCCTACATGATGCCTTGAGGGGGTCACCACTGCAGTCTGGACTAGGAAGGGGCACTGCTGCAGGTGTGTGCAGGGGGGGAGACATGTGGGACATTGCTGTTTGGGCGTAGGGCTGCTACTGCCATCCTGGACCAGGTGGGGTCTTGAGTGCAAGCTGGTGCATATAGGAGTTATAGCAGGGTCCCCCCTGTGATAACCTCTGCCCTTCTCCGCACCCCCATGGGCAGCACTACATGCCTTAATGCGTGGCGCGTAGTGCTGGCATGCCCCATGCCCACCCTCTGTGCATTGATGTCTGCACGGCCAGGTGATCAGGTGCATAGGGGGCTGTGCACCCCAGGTCATGCATCCCACATGAGGGTGCATGGAGTGGCTATGCAGTCGTAGATCTGCAGCACATAGCCACTCCGTACACTAGTGAATAGGGCCAATTTAATGTAAGGTTTTATATTACCTTTCACAATACTATCTATTCATGTATGTATTTTTTTTTTATTTTATATATTTTAACTGCTGGAATGGCTCAGATGAAAAATTTTGATGTCACCCCCTCTACCACATTCATCATCACTATAATTCTAGCCCCCATCACCAACACCACCATGACTTTCACCATTACCACTAGCCTACAGTACCTTTGTTAGGTTGCTGTAGAAGAGCATAAATAATGGCATGCATAGTGTTCAAGTAGATTCACCATGGAAATGGCCATGCTAAGGGTTGCTGATTCAGCACTGAAATCAGACTACCCCCCGAATCTACAGTATGCCTTCATCAGAAGTAGTACCATCTGCTTGCATACTGGCTCATATACAGTGAGAAGGGCATGCCAAGAAAACACGATTTAAGAAAACATGATTTGGAATTTGAGCAATCATATGATATGATGTAATGTGTTGTGCTATTCACATAAAACGTGCCCAGAGTCTTGCTAAATCTGAGGGGTGGTCTTCTTTGGTGTTTAAACAAGCACCTGAGTCAGTGTTGGTGTTACCCTACTTCAGCATATTTTCTGCAAATATTGTTGTGTCACTATTTTTCTATGCCTGAACAGGCAGTGTCAAATTAGAGTAATGCCAATGCTGCATTATGTGATTGTTCAATTGCAGAGGAAGACCATGCTTCAGATTCAGCAAGACTCTGGGAACTTTCTATGCTAACACTGCAACACATCATGTTAGTGGTCAAACCCTGAGGAACACCTTGGACCAAATTTTCAAACGGCCCAAATGCCGCAGGCCCTGGGTGCACGGAACAGATGGTGCATGGGGCTTGCCCCATTATCCCAGCCAGCGATCAGGATTTTCTATCCTGTGCACCAACTACCACAAGTTGGACCAACTTTTTCTGGTCTAGTTTGTTGCAATCCTAAGTACCCTTTTTAGGGGCCTTGCACCAAGAATGTGGAGCAAGCTGCCATAAATCAGGTGAATCATCATTACAGCACCCGACCTACTAAAATCAAGTGCAGATGCAGAAAAAGTGTGTAGAGCAGCTGCACCAAAAAAGGGTCTGATGCTGGGCTTGATGCAAGCCCTGCATTGCACTTTGAAAATCAGGCCCCTGTCTCCAATTCACCATGACTTAGGGAACTTCTTACCCTAACATAATATTTCCTTACTCTGCACACTTTTCACTTGAGTGCCAACTGATTCATCACTGTAATGTTTTGAAATTACATGGGCCAAGATATTCAAAAGGGATGTGCCTTGCGCAACAGAGATGCACCAGTGCAAGTACGAAAATGCGCCATTCTGCAATATTCTGCAGGAGGCAGCTGCGCTGCACAAGTTGCAATGCGCGAGTTCAATGGTAATGAATGCATGCTCAACTGTAGGAGGAGGAACCATGAATAAATGGCGCAGTGCGATATTCAACAGCATGCGCCATGCACAATAGGGGAGCAAGTGGAAGTTGTGTGATAGCGGAAATGATCCAAAATAAAAAGGAACAAGAGAGAGGTGCAAGAACACTACAGGGAAGCCAGAGGTGGGTGCGCGGTGATAGCAACTAGGAAGAGGATAGCAGTGAGTGAGACCAGGCAGGAGCAGGACAGGGCACACCTGGAAACAACCAGGAACAGGAGAGGAGTGGGGAGCCTGTGCAACTGTGCAGGAGTGACAGGGAAGTGCCACAGTGGACTGAGGGCAGTGGCAGTAGGTAAGACAGCCAAAGGCCGGAGGTGTACCCGGTGCAGGGGGAGCATCACAAAGGACAGTGGGGGGAACGGGATAACAGCTGCCAGGGGGGAACACCAACCAGGGACATGGCCAGTGCCACCTTCCAGATGGAGGTGGTAATGAGGGGTGTGAGAAGGCAGGCAGCAGGGGGGCACGGCCATGGAAGGCCGGCCGTCGGGTGATGCTCCTCAACAGGTGGTACCGAGCCCGCACCACCTTTGAACACTACTCTGACACAGAGATTGTGGGCCAGTACTGCCTGAACCGGGTGATACTGAAGCAGCTCTGTGAGCTGTGCAGTGATGAGATGCAGGTACCCACACGATGGAGCCATGCTCTGTCAGTGGAGACAAAGGTGACAGCTGTCATGTGCCTACTCACCACGGGCACCTTCCAGAGACCAACAGGGGACACAACAGGCATAACCCAGTCGGCTGCGTCATGCCTACTCACACAATTCCTCAGTGCACTGCTGCCACATGCTGTGGAGTACATCCATTTTCCCAGCACACAGGCAGAGCGCACAGCACACATACAAGAGTTCCACAGGGTAGCACGTATGCCTGGCATGCTCGGGGTCATTGGCTGCACCCATGTGGCCATCTGCACGCCACCTGGTCTGGACAGTATATCATACATTAACCAGAAGGGGTTTGCCAGCATCAACTGCCAGGTGGTGTGCGATGCTAGGGGGTGCATAACCAATGTCTGTGCCACATACCCTGGGGGAGCACATGATGCCTTCATCTGGCACCAGTCTGCACTGTGCCACAGGTTCGAGAGTGGGGACATCCCCACTGGGCACCTAGTGGGTGAGTATGCACATCACGCAGGATGACATGAGCAGCTGTGGGGGGGTGCATAGTCAGAGGTGCCATGGGTACCAGCCTTGATGGCCCATGGCAGAGCGATGCAGACCACCATACTAATGATCACCCTCTACATACAGGTGACAGTGGCTACCCACTCCGTCCCTGGCTGCTCACATCATACCGGTGCCCCGTGACCCCATCGCAGCAATGGTACAATGAGGCGCATGCCACCACATGTAATGTCATCAACCGGGTGTTCGGGATGCTGAAGATATGTTTCCGGTGCCTGGACACATCTGGTGGTGCCCTACAGTACAGCTTCTCGAAGGCCTGCTGGCTATTCCTGGCCTGCTGCATCCTGCACAACATGGCCAATGACTATGGGATAGCCGTAGAGGTCGAAGAGGGGAATAGCGATTGGGACAATGAGGACGGCGGTCCAGATGGTGATGAGCAGCCACCCCTTGGGCAAAGGGACCCCTGTCTGATCCGGATGTCACAGCTGCACCGGGGCACCATCACAGAGGAGCACTTCAGCCAACACAGGTAGCTCACGGGGCCTTGTGCAACCACCAATGGCAAGAGCACAACCCACAGACAGGCATGGACGAACCCCAGGGGCGGATGGCGGCAAGGGAATGGGCTGAGCGTGGAACTGCACACACCATCAGGGATGGGCAGGGCCTAACATGACACACGGTCACACAACACACACACACACACACACACACACACACACACACCACAAGACATGCACAAGGGGTAGAAGGCACGCCAACCCCGACTGCAACCCCTAGCCACACACAGGTCCACACGTGACCATGCCCAGTTCCAATCACTGTGCGTGTCTCAGATGCTGGGCACCATTGCACACTGGCGGACAGCACAATGCAGGCATCATCATGCACACACCACAGTGGCCAGCAGCTGGGAGGATGTACACATGGACCGTGTGTGTGCATGGCCGGGTAACCCACCCGTGCGACACACGTTGCACAACACACTGCACACAGGGCAGCGTCAGACAGTAGCCATGGTGGGAGACAGGTCAGTCAAGCAGCACAGTGCCATGGCCACCATGGATGCGAGGGTGGCCCCGCTGAGACCTGCCAGCCATGCCAGACTGACCATTGGCCTCATGGGGTGGCACTGACGGTCCCCCAGGGGTGACGCTGTGGGAACATGACTGTGTTTGAGCAGGGGTCTGCAGCTCACTGAACATGCCCGCGCCAGGCATGCTCGGTATACCCACAGCCAAACCCGGTGTCGACATGGAAGGCATCACATGACACTGGGAACGGGGAATGGACATGACACTGCGTTGTGTCTGCGGTGCATGGGCAACAAACTGGGTGCCCAATGTGGCCATGACAGCTGTGAATGCATGTGTATGCCTGTCAATGGCAGTGGTCACATCCTCTTACTGCCGGGCCATCTCTACCAGGAGCAGACCGTGGTCTCTGCTGCGCTGCTCCTTTGTCTGGCACAGAACTGCACTGAGTGCATCCACTGCCCTGACAAGCCACAGCTGCTGATCCATGGAAGCCTGGAGTAGGCGGCTGTACTCATCAAAGAGGTCATCCACCGGATCGGCATGCTGTCCCTTATGGTGTTCCTGGCCGTGTTGGGCATCACCCTTGATGATGGGCGCTGCACACCAAAGCCATGCCAGGGCACATCCACACGTGGTGCACTGATGCTGCCCCTGACACTGTCCCCCCGTCGCCATTGGTCGACTGCTGACACTGCCCCCCTGCCGCCAATCGCCAGGGCTCATTGGTGCTGCCACAGCAGCCGCAACAGCCCCACCGGCCTGGACGCACACCGGTGCTGCCCCACTGGTGCATACAGGCACAGGCTGGGACTGTGCTGTCACGCAGGCCTCCACAGTGGCACCACCCATGGTTACGCCCGTGTTGTTACCTGCTGTGGGACCATCCTGTGGCCCACACATATCACTGTCCAGGATGTGTGATCCATCATCATCGGTGCCGGATCCGGCACCAGTCCATGTCACAGCACACTGGCATCTATGGCCGCTGTCATGCTGGGACACAGGCAGGGCCTCCTCTGCACCAGCACCACCATCTTCAGTCCGGACAGACAGGAGGGTATGCTGTGGTCCTGACCCTCGGACACCTGTGGAGGTGGATGGGGGCTCCTCCGTGTCCAGGGTATCTCCCTCAGTGGACACACCCACCACTGCTGACCCATGTAGATGCTCAGGAGCTATAAGGGAACACAGTAGCGTTAATGCCTCTGCCCTACCCTGTGGCATTCCCCCCACCCCCACACAGTGACAGCACAGGACCTACCATGCAGTGACGGGCTGCCACCCATCTGGAAGCCACCACCTGGAACTCCCTCTAGGGCACAATGCTGCATGCTGCCAGCCACCCGTTTCTCCTGTGGTGTCAGGCGTGACACATCAGGCTGTCCACCACCAGTTGCAGCACGTGCTGCCCTGATGGCAGCCACCTTATCTTGAATCCTTCTCTTGTCCGTGCCAACCTTCTTTTTGCACTCCTGCATGGACTGCTGGTGGCTGCCATGCTGGTTGATGGCACGTGCTACCTCATCCCATGCCGCAGCATGGGCCTGTGGTGTTCCCCGCTGTGCACTGAGCAGTGGTTCCCTGTCGAGGTAGGCCTCGAACAGGGCATCTGATTCTGCCCGGGTGAAGTTGGGCCTCCTCCATCTCCCACATCTCTGTTCCTCCTCCTTCTCACGTTCAGTCATTATAGAGCCTGTGGGAATGACAGGTGTTATCTCTGAATGTGCAGTCCCATGCATCTCTCACACACCACAATCCACGCTTCCAAACAGCATGCAACCCACCACAATAGACTGCAATACCAAACAATGTCCTCTGCAGCCCCATTTCACATTTATATAGCGCAAGGCATGCAAATGAGGTAAGGCGTAACTTTAAGTGGATGCTAATGCAGTGGCTGCGCCATGGAATTGCTGATGAGCTTATTTGCATATGCTGGCTGAATATCGTGCTGTTGCGCGTGCTCAGGCAAAGGCGTAGCTCTATGACGTGCGCAGTAGGCACCGCACAGTGCATGCCCGGAGTGCTGACACCGACGCCTACCATGCTGCTGATGTGCTGAGCATGGGAGGCAGTGCAGGGCATGGCCACCACTGTGCCAGTGGTGCTAGTGCACTGTTCACGTGTGTGGCACTCGTGCTTTGGAGTGCTGTAGGCGCCATGGTGCCACAGCACGGTAGGCCACTGCAGAGCATCACACACAGGTACCCTACCGCACTGCATGCAGGGAGTCCCAATAGCGCTGTGGCGGTCTGTGTGTGACAGACCCTTGACCCTGCAGTTGATCTTTGCCCCCTAGGCACCATGCATCTGCATGGGTGCACCCCTATCCCGCTGTTTGGTGACAGCACAATGGGGAATGGCAGCTCTGTACTGTGTGTGGGGGACGTGCACTACAGAGTGCCATTTTGTGATCCTGGCTACACGAAAGATGGCACGGAGGAGAGCAGCTTTGTGGAGCCCTCTTGAACTGGCCAATCTGGTGGCCATTGTTGAGCCCCATGCTGGGGCCCTGTTTGGGGAAGGCCCCATAGAAAGGCCCAGAAGTACTGTGTGGGAGGAGGTGGCAGAGGTACTGGAGGAAGCCACTGGGATCGCCCACAGTGCACAGCAGTGTCACCTCCGCTATGAGGGCCTCCGGTGGAGGGACCCAGATAGGCTGGCTCGGCTATGGGCATGCTTCAGGCGAGGTGCAGTGCCACATCCAGGTAGGTGCTCCATCAAGACACTGGTAGCATCCGTCCATCCGGGTATCGCAGTGTGCATGTGTCCACCACGCAGAGGGGTGGGTGCTGTCCAGTGTGGGCGGTAGTGGTGGTGGTGGTGGGGTTGCGTCATGGCTGGGCTGTGCAGCATTGCACACACCGGGGGGGCCTTTGCTACTGGTTTGTACTGATGTTCCCCTCTCCATGCTTGCACCCTAGGCCCAGAGGAGAGGCACCGTGCTCATGAGGCATGGGCACAGTGTGAACGTGAAGCTGCCCAGCAACAGGGAAGAGCTGGAGGGCCCATACTGCTGCAGCACCCAGCAGTTGCAGATGCAGGTGAGTGCCTTTCTTCCAGGAACTTCTGTGCATGCTGTGTTGAGGGGTAGGCAGCGGAGCATGGCCACCAGCCCTTGACACCACCAAAGTGCACGCCACATGGTACACTCAGCACTGTCCTGTGGCACTGCATGTGTGGTTGTGCGTTGCTGGTGGTCCATGCATGCACCGGGTTCATGGCTGTGCCACTGCCTTTGCACTGTATAGCCATGTCACTGTACGGCCACGGTGGTGCTGTGCGGGACTTGGGCGGTGGGTGTGTGCAGCAGTCCGCAATGCTGTGTGTGCCTGGGTCGGCAGGTCTTGTGGACATGGTCAGTGTGGGTGGTCACACACCATCACAGGGGCGTGGCCCATGGCTGTATGCCATGCACAGTGGGTGGGCTGCAGGGGGATGGACGGTCACACATATTGACTCTGCTCCCTTGTCCTAGATGGACAGCGATTGATGGCCTTGGAGAGAGCTTGAGGCCTGAGGAAGTGGTGGGGGCTGAAACAATCACGGGATTTAAGAATGCATGGGATAGACATAAAGGAATTCTGGAGGTCAGGGGTAAAGGGCAACAGACTTCTAGGAAAACATAAACTGAAGTTACAAACTCAAATGAGCAGACTAGGTGGGCCATAGGCCCTTATCTGCTGACACTGTCTATGTATCTATGCTGCAGCTGGTGAGGGACTCCCTTGAAATCCTTCAGCGACTGGAGCGCATTGGGGTCCGAAGGAGATGGACACATAGGCACCGCAGGAGTGGAGAACGGGGCAGGCAATAGGTCCTCCATACCCCCGGACCCTACTAACCCCCCTGGACCCACCCTCATACCCCTTCTTCCCTGTCCCATTTGTTCACCCCTGCGCCATGCCTGCCCCCACCTGGTATGTGGCCTTCCCCCCCATTGTAAATACTTGTACATAGTTCTTTGTTACCTCTTTTGAATACATTTGTTTTGTTATGATAACTGTGGTGGTCTCTGATTTGCAGCAGGCTACAGGTGCTCAGCTGCAGTGGTGTGCATGGTGTCAGGGGTGGTGCAGGCATGGTCATGTGTGTGTGTCTGGCAGGGAACCACCTATGGTGTGGGTGGGGGAATTGGTCACTGTCCGTGGATTGTGTGTTGTTCTCTGTGCACTGGATGCCTGTGTGCAGTGGTCCATGGTGCATGCATTGTGTCCACGGTGCCCCTGTCAGACTGTCCATGGCCTGTGCAGCTGACACCCATGCATGTCTGTGCTATGCACAGTCTGCTGGCATGTCAATGGTGGCTGTCCATGCTGGACAACCCCTGTACGCAGCACAATGCTGGGTTGCTTCCTGTCACTGGTATGGTGCAAGTCTGCCTCGGGTGGCACTTTGGCCTCTGCTGTTGTTGTCCCCCCTCCATGCTGTCACTTGTGTCTGTTGCAGGGGATGTGCTCCACTGTCACTTGTGCTCCAGCCGCATGCTGGTGGCGTACTGCTTCATGGTGCATACGCAGGGTGGCTGTTACACCTGTGCCATGGAGGGGTGCTAGCCGTAGGTACACGGCTGCTGTGGTCGCACGTCAGCGGGTTTGTTGCCCTGCTACTGTGTCCCTGTGTTGGTGTGCCCTTGGGTATGGGTGGGTGTTTGTCCATGCACTGTGTTGCATCCTGTGTGACGCATGCTTCCATGCACCACTGTGGGCATCTGTGCTGGCTGTTGTGGCCAGTGCTGGGATGGGGTGTGTCCTTGGCAGGGTGTGCAGGGTGCTGTACCACTGGTGGTGGGGTCCGGGGCAGGCCCTGTCACATTCGGGGTACCTCATGTGCCAACGCATGGTCAGTCTCTCAGCTGTACCTTGGGGGGACTGTGCAGTGTGGCACTGTGTCTGCAGTTGTTGCAACAGTGGCTGCTGCCGCCCGCTGCAGGGTGCTCGCTGTGGGGATGCCTTGCATGGCGCCATGGTGCACAGGGTTGCATTGTCACAGTGGGGTTGGTGGCATGCATGGGGTGTCATGCACTGTTGGACGCTGCTCCTGGGCAGAGTGTCTGGGGATCGCTGTGCAGGGTGTGCTCTGCATTGGTGGGATGGTGTAGCACGGGGTGGCCGGACCTCATTGTGTGCCAGTCACAGCTTGCCAGGGGGTGTGCTAGGGCACTATGCCCCAGCTGTGGAATTGTTGCTGGTGTCTATGGGCCGGTGGTTCTTCCAGCTCTCCTCTGGTTCTGCGGTTCATGGGGTGTGGGGGGTGATGTCTGTTCTGCTGTATGCTCCTCTGCCCATATCTTCCATGGGTGGTGGACCCCTGCATTCTGTCCCTGCGAATCCCTGGTTGTGCTCATGCGCTGCTACCCTGCTCCACTGCGCATCCCTGGTTGTGCTGCTGTGCATCAGACCTGCACCACTGCGTATCACTGGTTGCACCATGGTGCAGTTGGCACGATATTCAGTTGTGTGGTGCAAGTGCATCTTGGCCTGAGCAGTGTTTGAATATCATGCTTATTGCGCATAGGCGCACTGAACTTGTGCCTGCTCCAGCTAATGCGCTACTTTGTGGCGCAGTTTGAATATCTGGGCCATTGTTTATACTTGACACAGATATGTCAAAATGTTTTTAAAACTACAAAAAATCTAGTTTTTTTTCCTTTTTACAGTTTTATGACTCTAGAACGAAAAACATTTCTTAAATTTGATATGCAAGTATAATTTTATGATATAATTTATTTATAGTATTTATTTATGTATTTATTTGAAATTTGATTACTGGAAAGGAGCAACTGAACAAAAGTTCATTTTTCAGGGTCAGCCATAGACACAAACATGGCAATCATAAAATACGTACCATTTCAATCAACACAATTCAATACAAAACATATCGTACACAATTACAAACATCAAATATTGATGCAGGCATTTTTAAATATATCATAAGAACATGACTTACTAATGGTCTCAAGTAATTTGTTCCACTCAGTTGGAGCAGCCATAGAGATGGCACAAGATCCCATTTTAGTTTTATGAACTAAATGTATCTAAACAGAACAGAGAATAACTCTGTTGGTAGAAATAATTTGTTTCTGAATGGTATGGTGAGAAGTGTTATCCTTTCCACCAAAATCCTGAGTACATAACTCTTCTTGAGTAAAATTCATAGCCAAAGTAAATTCCAATAAAGTATTTTTTTTTTCACAAATGACACTGCTTTTGTGTCTTAGTGACGTTCAGATATTTACAGTGGCAAGAATGAGAAAATGTGATTTGCTGTGAGGTCTTTCCAAATGAAAAGAGGCTTTGAGGGGAAGTCTAGACAAACGGGTTTTTCAGCATATATTATTAGTTTGCCATCTCCTTTACAGTGTAGAACTAATTTCAATACAGTTGACCCACTCCAGTGAACAAACATATTACCAACATGTTAACTGGATTTGCAGCATGCTTCAGCAGAAAATGCAATCTTTTTTTGTTTGTTTTACAATTTTCAAGAAAGTTCAGTATCTTCTAAACAAAATATTCCACTAGTGTTAGTTTATAACAAGTCTAAAGGCCTTGTAGAGTGCATCTTACAAACCCATGTTCCTGATACAAATTACAATGAAACAGACAGCTACTGCAATCTAGTAGTGTGTTGATAGGGCTGAGAATCACTCTACATTTCAATATCACTTGTAGTCCAGTAATTAAGGTAAGACTTGCATTTACACCCATGCCCAGCATTTTAACAATGGAACAGTTTAACTCAAACTGGATAAGTGCTGCATTTACATTAAATAACATAACTGCAGCACACCTGGAAAATATATAAATGTGAAGTAAGACACTGAGTTAAATGAGAGAATTACATATATGTGATAAGCAATGTATGCATAGCTATATACTGTTTACTGTACTGTATATAATACTTGAAAGTAAAATGCACCAGAATTACAGCCATTTTCCAAGGAATTAAAAATAAAGATAATTTTCTTTGATGCATTACTGTGAAAAAGCTCTAATCTCAGACTATAATCACACCATCACCTTGCTTTAAAATTGTTCAGGAATTTATGAAGGACAACTGCAGCACACACCTCAGAGGTTCCCTATCATTCAAATGTTTAAATCTGGTCTTTGATGTTTGTCTCTATGGTGTTGGCAATAACCGACTGGTGTCCCAAGCCAGCATGTGACACAGATGCACAAACACACAGAATATATATAAATTTATATATATATATATAAGCAATAATACCCGACAGGGTGGGCGGTATTGGGCTATACCGGACCGCCAAGGGGTGTAATGATGCCCAACACTGCAGGCGGAGGGCCTTATAGCCCCTGGAAGGTCCGCTATAGCCCATATCGCCCACCCTGAAGGGTATTACTGCACTTAGAAAATGGGCCACTGTATATGTTTAAAAAGGAAAAAAAAATGTTTAAATGCTAAAACTCATTTCTTTTGTAATAAAACAGTTCCTCCGCCGGCATTAGAATGCTCTTTTTTTTAACTAGGTAGTTTTGAGGAGTAGGGAGCTGATTGTCATGGTTACCCCCATATACAAACACACACAGTGTAGCTGCTTATCTGCATGAGTGGCATAAAATTCGTTGGGATTTAAAATTTAGTGCCTCCCATGAAGTGCAGACTGTGCAGTTCTTCGCTGCTGAGTGCTGGTATCTGAGTGAAAGAGAGAGACAGCGAGAGGCAGCGAAAATGAGAGAGAGAAGGAAGCGAGTGATTTTTCACTTGTTACTGTTTTATCAAATGTTCTGCTAGGCAGGAGCAGCACAACCCCTTTGCCAGCAAACTCTGACTTACTTGTAGTTCGAGCAAGATTCTTCAGTTGCCCACTCTCGGTTTCCTTTTCAACAATGGGTTTCCCTTGCCAGTCACTAAAATGCTGCCATTACTCAAGCTTCCACCACTCCCGCTGCTCCAACTGTGGAGCCCCAGCTCATAGTCTCCGGTCCTGCCACAGTCACTCGCGCCTTTACACTCCTTCATTTAAAAAGAAAAAATCCATTCAACTCGAACCCAGCGGCTCCTCCTGTTTAATATTATCCATTCTTCACTCTTCCTCTGCCGTGCTCTGCTCCTTTCCCGGTACAACGCCGCTGTTCTCAGTAATTTGTGGTGCTGGTTGAGTCGATTTTGGTTGGTTAGTGCATGCCCGAGGTCAGGTGCCCATCGCTTCAGCTGCTGCATCTACCAACACCGCCACTGCCTGCTCCTCCTTCTCTCAGCTGTCTTTGAGCTGTTTTCATGACAGGAGACAAGTGCAACAAACAACCAACTTGTAGGCAGCTGGCTCTCGCTAACCGATGAAAAAAAATGGCGTCAATTTGAAACTGCATGCCCAGTGCTTCAGCCAATAACGAATCAGCTTGGGCACAAACATACTTGGGTGGGCATGAGGCAGGTCTGAGCTTGGACTTTTTATATGGTGGGCATCTATTGTCTGATAGATGCATACTTTGCCAGGGCTATCAGCCAATCAGAACTTGGAGATTTATTTGCCCATTTTCTAAATATATATATATATATATATATATATATACAGTATATATAGAGAATAAATTATGGGTATGTGTGGCATACAAAGAAATATACCCACCATGGGTGAGTAATTAGATAATAAGGCTATAAGCCGAAAGGGTGAGTAGCTAAATTATCTAATTAGCCCCTGGGATGGGTATGTGGCCTTCCATGTCACACATACCAGTCACTTGTTTTATATACTACATAGTAGTTTCCTTCTTTCTTTTTTTTTTTCACCTGACACGTGAGACCTGGTTGGTTTTCTGGTGAGCCATGATCGGGACCGTTTGGGGGTTTGCCTTGTACCTGGCCCAGTGTGTTTCCATGGTGCAAGGTTCCCCTTTAAAACAGGGTGTGTCTGGCATGTCACCCTTTAATTCATTGGTGCGTTTGTGGATTGCAGCATTGTGAAATGGTTTGAAGGGAGTGGTATCGACAGTCAAGAGGATGGTTTGTTTGTCATTGGGGTTCATGGAACCAGTGGAGTACTTTGGCCTGGAGTCTCAGATGGCAGCAACAGCAGCATGGCATTCATTGAGAGAGCTGGGGCTTCAGAAGAAAAGGCTGTTGGTAAGTATTAGGGGGGATGAGTTTCTGTCATGTTCCCTGCAGCCAGCCTCCAAGTTTTTTTTGTTTTTTTTTTGTTCAGGAAGCTCTATTTGTGGGATGGGGGGATGGGGGGGTTGCCTAGAAACTATTTTGTTTTTTATTATTTGAATGCTCTGGGATGAAGGGGTCCCACAGTGTACAGGTGCAGCCTTAATTGGAAGGTATAAAGCTGTATATCTCTGGAGGTACACAGGTATCCCACTGAGGTATACAGCTTTAAATTTGGTAGTAATTGGCGAGACATGCAGGGAAGTACATGATAATTATTACCATCCCTCTATAGCTACAGTTGAGAAGAGTATTTAATGTTAAACTCCTAACTCTGCACCTTGATAGCTTCACTCCTACCCAAAGGAACTGCATGAAATTTTGCATGCACTGTCAGGGGAGGGGGCTAGGTCGCTTAATTCGGCAAGTCTCATGATGGTCAAATGTCCAGATTTCAAGATCCAGATAGTGCAAAAAGTGGAAATATCAGGGGTTTTGGCTGTTTTTTTGTCCTCACCTACAGCCCAGATGGTTTGGAATTTTGTTCTGCAATTTTCAGGGTATAAGGGGCTTGCCCTAGAAAGAGGCATGTTGTTCATTTTGTGAGAAAACATTAATCCATTCCCAAGTTATAGGGATTTGAAATTTTGGTTTGAGCATGCTCATGATTCTATGTGATTAGGGTGAAAACAAAATAATGAGTAACACATCGGTGAAAAGAAAACACCGAATCCAAATACAGCCCAGCCGAAAATAGTGACTTCTTGAATAAAAAAAACACTGCCTCCAGCAGCTTCACCACAACCACGAGTACCACACCACAGATACTCCCCACACTTATACATGCCTCCAACAGACTAGCCAAAATCACCCTCTAGGTGCTAATGACCCACACCTGAACAGCTCATCACTGAAACCTGGCCAGTACAGCACGTCCAAAGCTAATCCACAACTGGCTCCACTGTACCATCAGACAGCGCAATTCAGAGAAGCATCCTAACATGCTGCAAGCAAGCTAACTGTGAGGACTCTATGATATGTAGGGGGCTTTGTTCCCTTACTAAATATAGTACACTCCAAGACCACACAATATTCCCAGTACCCCAGCACACTTCACCCTTTCACACCATCATAGACATCACACCAGCTCTTTTTGGACTGTAGTTGTCTTTACACACAAGCTGTTTTCTTACTGTCACTATTGTTACAGATGCTCAACTTGAGTTGCTGTACTTGACTCGCTCAATTTGAGTTGCCCATTTCACAAGATACCCATATGCATTAGGGTCTTTTATTTGCAGTATGTACCTGATGTGAAGGAAGAATTTCCAGCTCATGAAAGAAGAAGAATCATCTTTTGTGAGCCAGAATTCTTCTTTTATAAGAAAAGAAATCTTCATTCATATAGCCACCATCTTGTTTTTTTTTTGTGTGTTTTTTTTTATTGAAAACCCATATAAATGATGCACTGGAGAAAAACATACACTAAAATCTAGCTAAACATACTTTAGGTAAATGGGACCTGTTTAGCTTGATTCTGGAGTTTGTTTTGTGAAAAAAAAATACCCCAAAATATAGTTTTCTGACATCTCTTAAATCCTAGGAGGAGGGCTTATCAAGTGCTCATACTAAAGAACTTGTTCCTTCATCAGAACAATGGGACTGTCTCGAATTTGTGAAGCCACAGCTAGGGTCATGCTACCAGCTTCAGTTAGAGCAGTAATCATATCATACATGGGAGGAGATGGTGAAACTGAGGAGGGGGGACCCTTACCGATCGGCTGGTCTGGGAAGGGGGGCATCACTGGCAGGTGGGGGGAAGGCAAAGCAGGGGGAAGAGGTAGCGGAGGTGGAAATCATGGCAGAGAGAGTGAGGGAAGCCCTCAGGTCCCTTAAGATGGAGAAAACACCAGGACCAGATAAATTACATCCAGAGTGCTGAAGGAACTGGCAGATGTCCTGGCGAAACCCCTGGCGGAGCTCTTCAGCATCTCTCTGAGGACAGGGTGGGTGCCCCAGGACTGGAAGGTGGTGCATATAGTGCCTATCCACAAGGGGGATAAAGGGAGGTGGCACAGAACTACAGGCCCATCAGCCTGACATCGGTGGTGGGCAAGGTAATAGAGGGCATTGTCAAGGAGAGACTAGGGAGGGACCTGGAAAAGTTGGGGTGCATGGACGATAGACAGCATGGATTCATCCCAGGGAAATCATGTCAGGCAAACCTTGTGGAGTTCTATGACTGGGTGATGAGTGCCTTGGACCTGGGTAGACCAGTGGACGTCCTTTTTCTTGACTTCAGCAAGGCATTTGACTCTGTTCCACAAGGGGATCTGTTGGATAAGCTGGGAGAAATGTGGGTGGGGAACCAGATGATCAGATAGATAGGCAATTTGCTGCAGGACTGGACCCAGAGGGTCATGGTTGGTGGGATAGTCTCATCCCCAAGGAGGGTCATTAGTGGAGTCCCTCAGGGATCGGTCCTTGGGCCCCTCCTGTTCAACGCCTACGTCTCTGACATAAGGAAGGGTATCAGGAGTGAGATGAGTCTCTTTGCAGATGACTCAAAACTGGGGGTGGCAGTTGATGGGAAGAAGGGGAGGGTGGCCCTACAGGGGGACCTGGAGGCTCTGGAAAGGTGGTCTAGAAAGTGGAAGCTGAGGTTCAATGCAGGGAAATGCAAGGTACTGCACCTGGGAGCCAGAAACCCGGGCCAAGTGTACACCTTGGGGGGGGATACTACAAGTCTCGATGGTTGAGAGGGACCTGTGGGTGCTGGTGGATGTCAAGATGAACAACTCAGAGACTTGTAGAAGGGCAGCAGCAAAGGTCAACAGGATGCTTGGATGCATCGCTAGGGGGATCACCTCCAGAAGGAGGGAAGTGATACTCCCACTGTATAACTGCTTGGTGAGGCCGCACCTCGCGTACTGTGTGCAGTTTTTGAGGCCACATTTAAAGAGGGACATTGAACTCCTGGAGAGGGTCCAAAGGAGGACAACCAAAATGATCTGGGGCTTGGGGGATAGGACCTATGGGGAGAGGCTCGAAGAGCTAAATATGTACACATTGGAAGAGAGAAGGGACTGGGGGGACATGATAGAGGTCTTCTTGTACATGAAGGGGGTAAATAAGGGAGGAGCAGTTCAGGTGCTCCAAAGGAAGGAGGGGCAACTAGAGGCATGGGTGGAAGCTGGAGGAGATTCAGGGAGAAAGGAGGAGGTGCTACTTCACTGAGAGGGTGGTGGAGACATGGAATGCGCTGCCCAGGGGGCTGGTGGAGGCAGAGATGGTGGAGGGGTTCAAGAGAGGATGGGACAGGTACAGTGGAAGGGTTCTGGAAGCAAAAACCAGTGCAGCGAGAATATCCAGGACTGGGAAGGGAGAAGCCAGAGAGGGAGAGGGGGGCAGCAAGGCCAGCTCCCAGGGTGGGGGCTGACGAAATGAGCAGACACGAAAGACCGTTAGACCTATTCTGCTGGCATTTTAGTATGTTAGTATGTTGGCAAGCCAGCAGGCTTAGCAAGGGCTCATACTAAAAAACAATACAAAATAATTTTTTCATTATTGCTCTATTATATGAGCCCTCACTAAGCCCTTTGGCTCACTGCTCCAATTGAAGCTGGTAGCATGACTTCAGCTGTGGCTTCACAATTCAAGAAAGTACAGCTGTTATCACAAAGGAACAAAATGAAAGAATTTTAGTTCTTACTTGACTTTCTTGACTCCAAATCTTTCTTGAACTGTGATGCTGCAGGTGGAGTTGTGCTGCTGGCTTCAATTGGAGCAGTGAGCCAGTGATCCCTTGTTCTCTATATCCATCTGTCTGTCTGCCTGTCTGTCTGTCTGTCTATCTATCTATCTATCTATCTATCTATCTATCTATCTATCTATCTATCTATATTTTGTTTTTATTATTTTTATTCCCTCCTCATCTTGCTCAGTTAACCCACCCTTATTCTTCCCAGATCCCTTGATTTGACTCTAATAAAAGCAGACAAGGATGCCCACTCCCAGTACCACTTACCCACTCCCTTCCCCTCCAGGTCACCTACCCCCTTTACAAATGTTTTATTTTATAGTTTACAGATAAAGCAGACCTGGGTGACCCCCCCCCACACCAGTGCCACCAAACAGTATCCTAACACTGGGCTGCCCAACCACTGGTATCAGGAACATCCTCCTGCTAAATAAGAAAACCATCCCCTGTTGGTTTTTTTTGTTAAGTTTAACCTGAAAAAAAAAGAAATGGTCCATTGGCAATCAGACCCCCACACTTACCCCCCATCCCAACCCCTCACTCAGCACCCACCACCCCACACATCCTCACTCACATTAACATGTCTCATGATATAGATCCACTCTCTGATCGAAGGCACGTCTTACTGCTGGAACCGGTGACTGCGATATGAGAAAATAAGGTAAGCCCAGTTTAATGTATTTTAATGGGGTTTGAACTTTTATTCATAACTCTGTCATTTTTTAATGTATTTATACCAAATTTTCATTGTGTCTTTTTTAGCACCCCACCTTATGAACAAGGGTGGTGACATTTTTGAAATCCAGCCCAAAAGATGATTTCATGGTAACTGTGAGCAATCACCTTTTCAGTGGGATTTGAATATTTTCACCACCTTTGTTCATGAGCTGGGGTCATGAGAAGGCTATGCTGAAAATCTGGGGTAAAAATGTTAAACAGCAACAATGTTCAGAGTGTACATTGAAATTTTTCATTGCTCGCTCCTAATTTTGGTAATTTTAAATATTTTGACCCTAAATTTGCAACATAGCCATTTTTTCACACTACTTCATGAACATGACAGCTGCCATTTTTCAAATCCTGGCCAAAATGTGTTTTCACATTTGTAATGTGAAATGATATTTCAGCTGAGATTTAAACATTTTCACTTACAGGATTTATGTGGTGTGGTCATAAGAAGGCTATGTTGGAAAATTTATAATCAAAATATAAAAAAAAGTTATGAGCATATATTGAAATTTTTCTACACTCATAATTTTGGTAATTTTTAATATTCTGACCCCAAATTTTTAACATAACCTTCTTAATACCTTTTTTCACACCACCCCATTAATGTGACAGCTGTCATGTTTCAAATCCTGTCCAAAATGTGTATTAACACTTGTGGTGCAAAATGGCATTTCAGCAGGGATTTAAAAAAAAGTTTCACATACCAGGTTCATGAGATGGGATCAAAAAACTACACTGAAAATCTGGTGTAAAAATATGATAAAATTACTAGGTTATGAGTGAACATTGAAATATTTCAACATTCACTCATAGTTTCACACATTTTCTATAGTTTGACTACAAACTTTCAACTTAGCTGTTTTTTCACACCTCCTCATAAACATGACAGGTGTCATTTGTTGAATCCTGGACAAGACATGTTTTCACACTTGTTGTGCGAAATGATGTTCTGGCCAATACACTATGAATGCCACATATCATGTTAATAAAGAAAGTCAAAATGACAATCTTGAAAATTTGGGGACAAAATTTGAAAAATAATAATCATTTTTAAGAAACTTGTGTAATGCTGGACTTTAGTCCAGCAGGTAGTCCTTTGTGATCATGTGCTGATGAGCTGAGTGTGGGGGCAAGCTCAGTGACCCCACTGGATGTGGCGAGGGGTTTGGGATGGTGCTGTCATGTATCACCCATCTTGCCAGAGAAGGAAATGTGCAGGGTTGCCTTCACAGGCCCAGGTACTGTACAGCAAAAACAACTCTTCTCTTTGCATAGGGTCATTCACCTCTGTACCCGTGGGTGGCAGGGGGCCCCATGAATTGACTGAGAGATGGACTCTCTGCCCTGTGTGTCTGTATCTATGACCACATGGAAGCACAGGGCTCAGAGAGCCCTGCATTTCTGCAGTCCAGCAGATAGTCCCATGAAATCTTGAGATCTGTCATGGCATGGAAGTGCATGGCCAGCAGGGCTCCGCACTTTTGTAGGACAGAGTCTTCCCTTGGCACAGAGCCCAGAAGGCCTTGTATGTCTGCATCTCTTCACGTAGGTCCCAATGGGACTGAGAATGAGGATACCATCCCACTATCTCAAAAAGAAAGGAAATTATTTGTTAAAACTGCATTAATGCACCAGTTAGGGTTCACCTTAATGCAACAAAGGTAGGAAAATGCAGCCTTAGGATTGCCTTAGAATTTCCAACCTTAACTCCCTAACCCCCAAAGCAGAAAAATGACAATGCTACACAAGCAACCACAGCTAGGATGGCAACCACAGGTAAGACAAACAATATACAACTGTTTCCAGATGATAAAAAGCAATAGCACTGACATGCTCCCTTTGTGGATTTCTATCTACAGCAGCATAAGCAAAGGCCCCATAGTGATCTGTACTTATTCAGCCACACCTGTGTGTGTATGTCATATTGTGTGCATGAGTATGTGCGGCCCTACAAGTACAGGCCCATGGGGGTCTGCTCTTTAGTAGATAGTAGAAGACCCCATGGAGATACTAAACTTTCTTGAAAATTGTAAAACAAACAAAAAAAGATTACATTTTCTGCTGAACCCATTATACCCAACATTGTGAGAGTACTTCTATTTGCATAACTGTAGGCCCCACAGGGGCCTGCCCTTCTAAAGCTAGATGTCAGTGTGCATGTTTTATAACTGTGACTGCAGAAGCACATGCCCATCAGGTGTGTGTACTGTATGTCTTACAGTGTGCATGAGTACCTGAGGCTACAGAAATGCTGCCGCCATAGGTGCATGCAGTTCTGCAGACAAAAGAACTCTTGTAATTTGAGTATGGTGCATTTGTATCTACTGCTGCAGGGGTCCGTGCGTCTGCACACAGAAGCAGTGTTGTGATTTGAGTATCGTAGATTTGCATCTGCCAAATGCCAAATTTCCTTGCTTTTGCTGTGTTAAGTTTAACCCTAACTGGTGCACTAACACAGTTGTTTTTTTCTTTTGCACAGAAAATATATAGAATGATTCAATGCCTGTGAGGATAAATGTTGCTACATATTAGTGACATATGTGTCACTATGGGGACTCAGAGTAAGAATATCATTATATTCTCACTTTAGGTTCATTCTAGCAAAAATATTCTCACTGTAGTCAGGTTCGGCTGGAGCTGGCAGCGCAAGCTGAACACTATCATTTTCAACCCCTCCGACTCCCTCATCAGTTCCAGCTGAGTCTTAACAGACCTCCTCACCATCTACATTGCTCAACCGAAATCAGTAAAACACAAAAAGTCCACAATTCACCACATCTAGTCACTAAACTAATTCTCACTCTTACTGGTCATCACTTTGAATGTTGATGGCACTCCCCCTCCATTCCTAACCAGCATTCTTTCTCTCATCGCCGCCCAGCACTCTTGCTTAATCCCTAACTGTCCACACTGCCACATTGTACCGTGACTGCTCTCACATCTCCTGGGTCATTGTAGGCCTCATTCTCCACTCTTGACCATGACTGCTAAACCATTCATGATGTAAACTGATGTGCAGATGCACTGGCGCGGACAGCGCCATCTACATCAGAAAACAAAAACACTTGACAGTCCCTGAAACAGTCCTTGCTCATTTCTAAGCACAACACAAAGGTAGCTCTATTTAAAAAGTGTAAATACAACAAAATTAAGCAGGACATTTAATAAATCAAATATGTAATGGCCCTTACCAGAAATATCTCTGGTATTTCTCCTTCATGCACTTTGACCTTTGACATCACTCATAGCTTTGCCTATTCCGTGATGTCATAAGGTCAAACTGCACTATGTTATGAGAAATATCAGAGATATTTCTGGTAGGACCATGGCATATCATAAATAGATAGACAGATAGATAGATAGCTAGCTAGCTAGCTATGGACAGACAGACAGATAGATATGTATTTATATATAATGTCTCTCTATCTTCCTATCTGTTTGCCTGCCTGTCTTCCTGTCTGCCTGTTCTCTATCTATCTATCTATCTAGCTATCTAGCTATCTATCTATCTATCTATCTATCTATCTATCTACTGTATCTATCATCTATCTATCTATCTATCTGTCTGTCTGTCTGTCTGTCTGTCTGTCTATCTATCTATGGAAAACATAATGTATTGCCATGGAATAACACATTTACTCCACTAGTGAGAGGTAAGACCCATAACGCACGAGTGGCAAAGCCACAAATTAGTTATAAAGATCTTAAACCACTTGTGTGGAGATAAATGTGTTATTCTACTGCGACCCATTATGTATTTGATATATAGGCCCAGATATTCAAACTGTGCCCAAAAAGTAGTGCAACAGTAGAGCAAGCGCAAGTCCATTGCCACGCATAATGCTAAGAGGCCGACATTCAAAAACCGCGCTGGCTAAGATGTGCGCCTACAGCCGACTACTGAATATCACACCACCTGCGCCATAGTGCAACTAGGGAGGTGTAGCTGAACATATCTGATGCGCCATAGCTCAACAAGGGATGTTCAGCTGAGCCATCCAGATGAGCCATAGTGCAACCAGGGACACCCCCCAGCAGCAGGGCAGCAATGCAACAGCACAACTAGGGATGCAGAGGCCCACAACCCATGCCACAGATGGGCAGAGGAACACACAGCAGAACAGACATCGTCCCCCCACATCCCATGCACTGCACAACTGGGGGAGGGCTTGAATAACCACTGGCCCATGGAGACCAGCAACCAACCCACAGCTGGGCCATGGTGCCCCATCACATCCCCTGGCAAGCTGTGACCGGCACACAAGGAGGGCCGACCACCCGTGCCACACCATCCCACCAATACAGAGCACACCCTGTGCCGTGACCCCCAGACACCCTGCCCAGGAGCAGCGTCCACCAGTGCAGGATACCCCATGCATGCCACCACCCCCACTGTGACAATGCGACCCTGTGCACCACAGAACCATGCAAGGCAGCCCCACCATGAGCACCCACCAGAGGGTGGCAGCACACAGTGATGCTACGACTGCATACACAGTGCCACCATGCACATCCCCCCCGAGGTACAGCTGAGAGACTGACCATGCATCGGCACACGAGGTACCCCACACATCACAGGGCATGCCCCAGACCCCACCACCAGTGGTACAGCACCCTGCACACCCTCCCAAGGACACACCCAGACCCAGCACTGGCCACAACAGCCAGCGCAGACACCCACAGTGGTGCATGGAAGCATGCACCACACAGGATGCAACACAGTGCATGGACAAACACCCACCCATACCCAAGGGCACACCAACACAGGGACACAGTAGCAGGGCAACCAAGCCCCCAGCGTGTGGCCATGGAAACTGTGTACACACGGCCAGCAATCCTCCATGACACAGGAGTATAAGCCACCCTGCACAGGCACTGTGGAGCTGTACGCCACCAGCATTTGCCCAGAGCACAAGTGACAGACAGTGGTGCACATCCCCTGTGACACACACAAGTGACAGCATGGAGGTGGGACAACAACAGCGGAGGCCATAGTGTCACCCAAGGCAGACATGCACCACACCAGTGACAGGAGGCAACCCGGCATTGTGCCTGGTACAGTGGCTGTCCTGCATGGACAGCCACCACTGACATGCCAGTGGACTGTGCATGTCATAGACATGCATGGGTGTCAGCTGCACAGGCCATGGACGGTCTGACAGGTGTGCCATGGACACAGAGCATGCACCATGGACCACTGCACACAGTCATCCAGTGCACAGGGAACAACACACATGCCACAGACAGTGACTGATAGCCACTACCACACAATACTCACAACCCCACGGACACACACACACGCACATGACTGCACCACCCCTGACGCCATGCACACCACTGCAGCTGAGCACCTATAGCCCACTGCAAATCAGAGACCACCACAGTAGGCATATCAAAGGAAATGTATTTAAAAACAGCAAACAAAACTATATACAAGTATTTACAAAGGTTTGGGGAGAGGGCCACAAACAAGGTGGGGGTGGGTAAGGGACAGGGGTGAACAAACAGTAGATTGAAGGAGGGATGTGAGGGTGTGTCCAGGGGGGTAGGGGAAATCAGAGGAATTGCCAAGCTCAGCGGGAGCCCCACTCCCCGCTCTGGCTTCTCCTCCTGCCATGACGCCGTCTGACACCGAGCCTGTCAATGCATTCCAGTATCTCCAGTGATGCCCTGGCAACCTGGAGGATCTCCCACAGTGCCACCCTGATGTCATGCAGCTGCTGTCCACCTAGGACAAGGGAGCAGAGTCAATAGGTGTGAATGCACAGCCCCATGTAGCCCACCCACTGTGCATGGCATAAGGCCGTGAGACATGCCTCTGTGATGGTGTGTGACCACATACAGTGATCGCGTCCACAAGACCTGCCCACCCAGGTGCACACACCCTCCGGCCAAGTCCTGTACAGCACCGCCGTGGCTGTTCAGTGACATGGCTATGTGGTACGAAGGCAGTGGCACAGCCATGTACCTGGTGCACGTATGCACCACCATTGACGCACTCCCAGACATGCAATGCCACTGGACAGTGCTGACTGTAACAAGTTACGTGCATGGGAGTGGTGTCAATGGATGGTAGCCATTCCCCGCTGCCCGCCCTGTTACACAGCATGCAATAGTAATCATGGATATAAGGCACTCGCCATCATCAGGCTGGTCCCTCTGCCTCTGTGGACCTTCGCCCCTCCTGGAGTGATGGTCTTCCTGCTGGTGCCTCCTCTCCCTTGCCAGCCTTCACTCGTCTGGGCCTAAGGTGCAAACATGGAGAGAGGAACATCAGTACAATCCTGTAGCAAAGTCCCCCTGCCCCCATGTGTGTGCAATCCCACACAGCCAGACCCACCCACCCCACACCTTGATAACACCACCACAGCCAACACCAGACGGTCCTCCTCCATGTTCTGGACACATGCAACCATGATACCCATATGGAAGATAAAAGTGTATGGATGTTGCACCTACCTAGCCGTGGCACCGTGCCCCTCCTGGCATGTGCCTGCAGGTGGGCAAGCAGGTCCGGGTCTCTCCGCTTCAGGTCCCCATATCTGTGGCAGCACTGCTCCACTGTCCACTCCATTCCTGTGGCCTCCTCAAGGGCGTCAGCCACCTCCTACCACACCTGACTCCTGGACCTGTCCAGGGGTGCCTCACCAAACAGTGGGCCAACAAGTGGCTCCACAATGGCAACCAAGTTTGCCATTTCTACCTGGCTCCACTGGGCAGCTCTCCTCAGTGCCATCTCTATTGCTTGGTAGAGTCAAAATGGTGCTCTGCAGTGCGGTTCCGTCACGTGCAGATGCTGTGCTGTACAGTGCTGCCATTCCCTATCATGCTGTCACAGAACAGTGTGATAGTGGTGCACCCATGCCTGACGCATGGTGCCAAGGGGGCAAAGGTCAGGCACAGGGTCAAGGGTCTCTGGCGCAGGGACAGCCACAGCACCATTGGAACCCAATGCGTGAAGCGCGATTGGGTGCTTGTGTGCCACCTCCTGTAGCAGCCTACCGCGCTGTTGCCCCAGTGCACCTACGATGCCCCAGTGCCACAGTGCCATATAGGTGAACAGTGCTGTAGCACCACTGGCACAATGGTGGCCATGCCCTGCATTGGGGGACCATTGGTGCCACCCCATGAGGCCAGTGGTCAGCCTGTCAGTGCTGGCGGGTCTCGGTGGGGCCGCCCACGCATCCGTGGCTGCTGGGGCACTGTGGCATGTGACTGACCTGTCTCCCAATGTGGCTACTGTCTGATGCTGCCATGTGTGCATTGTGTCATTCAGCGGGCAATGCACGGGTGGGTACCTGGCCCTGCACGCAGACACACAGTCCATCTGCACACCCTCCCTGTTGCTGTCCACAGTTGCATGTGCATGATGATGCCTGCATTGCGCTGTACACCAATGTGCAATGGTGCCCAGCATCTGACACATGCACAATGACAGGCAGTGGGCGTGGTGGTCTGTGGACATGTGTGTGGCTAGGGGTGGCATTCTGGGTCGGGGTGCCTCCTACCCTTTGTGCATGTCTGGTGCATTGTGTATGTGTCCGCATGCCATGTTAGACCTCACCCATCCCCGATGGTGTGGGTGGCTCCATGCCCGGCCACTTCTCTTGATGGCATGCAGCCCTGGTGTGTGTCCATGCATGTTTGTGGGTTGTGCCTTAGCAACTGGTGGTTGCACATGGCCCCATGACTTATCTGGGTTGGCTGAAGTGCTCCTCCATAATGGTGTTCCAGTGCAGCTGTGCCAGCCGGAGCAGTTGGGGGTCCCGTCACCCAAGGGGGGGCTGCCCATCACCATTGTCACCGGCTTCCTCATCATCCCCATCGCTGTCCCCCTCTTCAACCTGTACGGCTATCCCACATTTGTTGGCCATGTTGTGCAGGATGCAACAGGCCAGGAATAGCCCACAGACCTTTGAGGGGCTGTACTGTAGGGCACCTCTGGAGGTGTCCAGGCAATGGAAACGTGCCTTCAGCATCCCGAACACCCGATCGATGACATTATGTGTGGTGGCATGTGCCTCATTGTAGCGTTGCTATGATGGGGTCGCGAGCTGCCGGTATGGTGTGAGCAGCCAGGGACGGAGTGGGTATCCACTGTCACCTGTGTGTAGAGGGTGGAGGTTAGTTTGGTGATCAGCATTGCCCTGGCCATGTAGGCCACTACCCATCACCTCTGACCATGCCCCTCCCAAGCCCTATGTTTGTCCATGTGGTTTGCATACTCACCCACTAGGTGGCCAGTGGGGGATGTCCCCACTCTCGAATCTGTGGCACAGTGCCGACTGGTGCCAGATGAAGGCATTGTGTGCTCCCCCAGGGTGCGTGGCAAAGACATTGATTACACACCCCCGGCATCGCACACCACCTGGCAGTTGATGCTAGCATAGCCCTTGCGATTCATGTATGTGGCCCCCTTGGGGCCAGGTGGTGTGCGGATGGCCACATGGGTGCAGTCTATTGCCCCTAGCATGCCAGGCATACGTGCTGCCCTGTGGAACTCCTGTATGTTTGCTGTGCACTCCGCCGGTGTGCTGGGGAAATGGATGTACTCCGCAGCATGTGGCAGCAGGTGGCATGACGCAGCAGACTGGGTTATGCCTGTGGTGTCCCCTGTTGGTCTCTGGAAGGTACCTGTGGTGAGCAAGCACATGCAAGCTGTCACTTTAGTCTCCACTGACAGAGCATGGCTCCGTAATGTGGGTGCCTGCATCACATCACTGCACAGCTCACAGAGCCTCCTCAGAATTACCTGATTCAGGCAGTACCAGCCCACGATCTCCATATCACTATACAGCTCAAAGCTGGTGCAGGCTCAGTACTGCCTGTTGAGACTATACCTGTGGGCCCTTCCACGGCCGCGCCCCCGGCTGCCGCCTCACCCCTCATTACTGCTCCATCTGGATGGTGGCACTGGCCATGTCCTGGCTTGTGTTCACCCCTGGCAGCTGTTTCTGTGTTCCCCCTGATGTCCAGGCTGCTACTTCCCCTACACTGGGAACACCTGACTGTGCTGGCCTCACTGCTGTGTGGCACTTCCCCCTTTTGCACTGTGGCTCCCCACACCTTCCCCTGAGCCTGTGGGTTCCAGGTGCCCTTTCACTGTCCTGCCCTGTGTGTGTGTGTGTGTTGCCTGTGTGGCTGGCTATAATTCAGCAACATGTGGCTTCTCTGTAGCATTCTTGTGCCTCTCCCTTGTTCCTTTTTATTTTGGCTCATTTCCGCTATGGTGCAGCTTCTGCTTGCTCCCCTATTGCGCATGGTGCATGTTGTTGAATATCGCACTGCGCCATTTATGCATGGTTCCTCCCCCTTCAATTGCGCATACATTCATTATCATTGCGCTGTTGCTCAGCATGATTTGGGGGGTGCACCTGCCTCTCGCTGAATATCGCAGAATGGCGGATTTTCAGACTTGCGCTGGTGCAACCCTATTGCGCATGGCGCAATTCTTTTGAATATCTGGGCCCCAGTGTATGGTGGAATGTTATTACCACCAAAATTCAGTGTAAATACAGGCTTGTTATGGTATCATTCTAACATTCCATTGCTGATAACCAACTTAGAACGATACATAACAAGAAGGAATGCAGCCGAGATTCAGCATTCCACCACATCCGCGCTTAGCACATGGCAGCATTCAAAGGGAAATGGCGGTTCCTCAATCGTGGTGATTTTTAGAAATAAAATAAAATAAGCATTCACGATAGTGGCAGCAGTCGACTATAAAAACAAACGTCTCCACGTATGTACTTATTTTTTTTTTGTTTCTCCTACAAGGTACCTGAAGCATTTTCCATTAGTGCCTCCTCCTCGAATGAATTTTCCCCGCTGCATTCCTGGAAGATGCAAAGTTCACGTCAAGCCATCCTTGACCTCTACATTCAGGCACTTAGTCAATTCTGAATCAGTTGGGATTTCCTTTTTGTTTGAGGGTAAAAAGTACATGTTGCACTGGTTCCCCTACACTATATAAGACAATGTATGGGGAGCAGTTAATAATAAAAGTGAATTTGCATCTTAAGTTTACCATGGTAGCTGTAAACCTCTCAAGCTGCACTATCGAGGTTTACAAACCATGGTAACCTCTCGATGCAAATACAACGTTGTTGTTAACTGCTTCCCACACATTATCCTTTATATGCCTCACCACCTGTAATGCTTTTATTAGTGTGTTACCATGTTTTTGATTTCTTCCATTGTAAACTATCTATCCAACCCATTGTTCTCTGTGTCCTACTTCCAGATTCTAAGTGGAAATAACATGTTCTAAGTGAAATACAGCGAGGTCCTCCTTGAAAATGAACTTGCTCAATGGAGTTTCACCCCTGGCTAAATAAAGATTGATTGACTGATTGAGTTCCAAATGAAATTAAACATTTATCCAAAAATAACATGATTTATTTACCAGTTTATTCATCACTGGTGTGGTATATATAGGGGACACATGACGTGCAGATCATGGGATAGGGAAAATATTCTCACTCCTGCAGAGTGAGCTGTGTATTCTCACGAGTGCCACAGGCACCAGTGATAATGCACAGCTCATTCTACAGGAGTGAGAATATTTTCTCTACCCCATCATATGTGAAATTTATACAATGGGGATCGAAACTTCAGGAACATTTTTTTTCTCCTGTGTTCTCTTCCTGTTTAATCTGTTTTTGGTTTTTTTTATTTTAGTAAGTTCTCAGGGTGACCTAGGAGCACTGGGCAATTAAGTAACTTGTTCAAAGTCACACAGTATGCAAGTAGAGATTATGAGAATCAAACCCAGTCCTGGTCTGTTGAATGTAGCAAGCTTGTTACTCTAACCTCTAGGCTATACTGACAGCACTGTTTATGTGTGGGATGAGTGTGCGTAAGTGTTTCTGAATGGGCTGGGAGTGTTAGACACTATGGGGAACAGGTGAATATGCTTTGCAGTGGTAATTGAGTTACCTGCACCTAGGAGTGAGAAACAGGAAACTGTGTGGTGAAGGACTGTCATTTACAATGGAGGCATTTTTCAAGGTGAGAGTAGCATAGTAATGGGTTAGGAGTTTTTGAAATACTATGGGACCTAGGTGTGTGTGTTTTGCAATGGTAATTGAGTAAGTTGCAGGTTTCAGTGAGATAGAGAAACTTTTGCAGGCAGCACTCAGAAAGAGAAACTGCTTTATGAAGGCTGTTTTGAAGATTAGAGAAGCACAGTAATGAGCTAGGAGTGTCAGAAAAACTATGGGACACAGGCGATTGTCTTTTGCAATGCTAATTGAGTTAGTTGAAGGATTCAGTGAGAAAGAGAAGCTGTAAAGCTGTTAAATGCAGGCTGCAGTAAAGATATTCTCACTCTGGTGACATCACCACTGTGAGAAAATTTGCTAGTGATGTAGGCACTATGTGTATATCCATAAATATTCTCACAGTGGTGATGGCATCACAGTGATAATTTCACCCTTCTCATCTACTGTCCACCAGGTGATGGGAGGGAGTTTCTGAAGGAGGTTGTGGACTTCATTGCCGAGGTGGTGTTGGAATACCCCAGACGGCTGGTTCTGGGGGATTTCAATGTCTGGGTCGAAGATGAACTCTCGCCGCTTGGACAAAATCTCCTCCAATTGATGGATTCATTGGGCCTAACACGGGTTATTGCCACTGCTACTCGTGAGAAAGGGCACTCATTGGACTTGGTGTTCCACCTGGGGATGGAGATCTCTGATGTGGAGGTGGAGCCAGTTGGTTGGTTTGACCATCACTCCCTGAGATTCAGTTTTGCAGCCCCCAAAATAGGCCTGCCCCAAAGGAGTTTGTAGAGTACCATCCTTAGAAAGGAGTTACCTCAGAAGGCCTAATGATGGTGCTGGACCTCTCGGGTTTTCCAGGGGATTGCACTGATATGGGTCCTTATGTGGCAGCTTATAATAGGGCTGTTACTGAGGCTTTGGATATCATTGCTCCGGTTCGTGTTCACCCTCTTTCTTCTCATCCAGGTGCTCCTTGGCTTAATGGGGAAATGAGTGAGTCGAAGAGGCAGGGTCAAAGGTTAGAAAGGCACTGATGGAAAACTCACCTGGAGGTGGACAGACTTAGATTGGTCGATCATTATCAGACCTATCAATTAGCAATTTCCCATAAGAAGGCAGAGTTCCTGTCCAAGGAAAGTGCTATGGCAAAGAACAGCACAGCCCAGATCCTCTGGACTGTGGACAGACTGTGCAATCCAGTCTGTCTTTACTCTGGTTGAACATTGTCATAAGCACAGTGTGAGGAGTTTGTGCAGTTCTTTGCTGATAAGGTGTCAACCATCATGGATGAGATCAGCCAGTGCCCTCCCATTGAGCATTGCATTGATCAGTCGGGTGGTACTAATGTCCATCAGACCTGGTCCACCTTTAGTCAGCTGGTAGTCATGGATATAGTGAGGATCATCCAGACTCTGTGACCTACATACTGTAGTTTAAATCTGGGCCCTACACGCCTACTAGTGGGGTGTGTAGAAGTTATTGGCCTGTTCCTTGCTGGGATAGTGGGGGTTTCATTGGAGAAAGGGATCTTTCCAGATCCCTTGAAGAAGGCAGTAGTACACTCCCTTTTAAAAAAAAATTCCCTTGACCCTGACTGCCCAGATAACTACAGAAAGATCTCGAACTTACCCTTTGTAGGGAAAGTTATTGAGAAGGTGGTCACTCTACAGTTGAAAGACCATTTAACTAACCACAATATCTTTGACCCTCTCCAGTCTGGCTTCAGAAAAAGGCATAGCACCGAAACAGCCCTGGTATGGGTACTTTAATGACATTCTGATGGTAAGAGATCAGAGAACCCATTCCATCTTGGTTCTCCTTGATCTCTCAGCAGCAATTGACACCGTGGATCATGGGGTGCTGCTTGAGCACCTGTGGTTCTTCTGTGGACTGAGAGGGTCGAACTTCAGTTGGTTTTAGTCTTCCCTCAAGGGTAAATCCCAAAGAGTGGTATCGAGGGTTTATTCCTTGGCCCCTCACGGGCTACCCTGCGGGGTTCCACAGGGCTCATTGCTGTCCCCCATGGTATTTGCGGTGTACATGCTTCCATTAGGGGACATTATAAGATGGTACAAGTTGAGTTTCCATTGCTATGCTGATGATTCTCAACTGTACATGTCTTTTGTGCCCGAACAGGAATTAGACTGTTCTGTGGTGTTTAACAACTGCCTACTGGAGATTCAGAAATGGATGAGTGCCAGCTGGCTTCGGCTGAACTCAGGAAAAACAGAGGTATTGGTGGTGAACCCTGGTTATAGGACAACAGGGGCATGGATGGGAAAACCCTCAATATTCAATCTTAGGGGGACCATGCTTATTGCCTCGGGCCAGGTGTGAAACCTGGGCATGGTATTTGATGAAGGACTTACCCTGAGGGCACAGGTTTTGGCTGTAGTCAAATCTTTCTATTACCATCTAAGGAACATAGCCGGGGTGAAGCACCTGGTCCCACCCAAAGATATTCCTACCTTGGTCCATGCCTTTGTCACCTGTCATTTTGATTACTGCAACGCTTTCTACCTAGAGCTCTCAGGGGTAGACATCCGCCACAGCTAGTGCAGAACGCAATGGCCAGGTTGCTGACTGGAACTTCTAGATCCAGTCATACAACACCTGTGCTGCGTGAACTGCACTGGCTGCCTATACAGTGGCGGATTACCTTCAAGGTTGCATTGCTGACCTATAAAGCCCTACACGAGCAGGGACCCCACTACCTGAAAGAACTCCTATGTCCTTACTGCCCCACCCGTTCACTCCGATCCTCTGGTGAGGGGTTGCTAGAGATTCCCAGGGAATCCCTAAAAACATCAGGAGGAAGATCATTTGCCTTTATGGCACCTACCCTGTGGAATTCTCTACCTCACCAGATAAGTAAGTGCAAGACCGTAAAGGGTTTTAAAAAACTGCTGAAGACCCACTTATTCAACCAAGCTTTCTCAGTAATTTATTAATGTGTGCACTGTTATGTTTTTATTTGTTTTAAACTGTAATATTGTGTGTTTTTATCTTGTACTGTAAAGGCGCCCTGAGCATGGGAAGGGTGCCTTATACAAATAAAATGTTGATTGATTGATTTATCCCTCACTCCCATTGTGTAAATAGGTATATAAACACAAAGAGCAGTGTCAGTGGCTCAGCAGGTAGCACACTTGCTTCTGAGGTCAGAAGAACAGAAGGTGGTGGGTTCTAGCCCCACACTGGGAACATGGGATAAATCCCAGTACCGATACTGTAGTACATCAAGAGGGAGTGCCATATTTCAGATGAGACATTAAACCAAGGTCCTGTGTGTTTGTTCAGGTAGACGTTAAAGATACCATGGCACTTCTCAATAAGAGTAGGGGAATGTTTTATTGAAGAAAAGTAATCACATAACAAATAATACAATCAATTACATATAACAAAAAAGTCCATAAAGAAAATTGAACTAAGAAAGGCAAGCTTTAAAGACAATAAGGTGAATAAACAAACAGAAAGAAATGAAAGAAACTAAATCTGGAGCAATGCAGTCAAAAACCATGTACAATGTTTCAGTGCTTTCTAAGTGTAGAAGGAGATGTTGATTTCTTTTCAGTTTCATAAATAGGCCACAGAATTTTCACCATTTGAGTCAAGACCTGCACATCTGTGTAATTTTATTGCTGCAGAAGATAAGCACATCTTGCTTGCCATAAATAGAACCTACATAATGCAAAAATTAAATGTAAGGTACTAGGGTGGTAATGGTTTAGCGTAGGAGGGAATATTCTGGTATGCCAACTGGACAATGACTCCAGGACAGTGAAGTCCTTAACATCGACAATATCGACAGGTTTCGACATTGTCAATGTTACAGACCTGAACTCGGAATTTCATCCTTTTGCCATCTTTGGCCCCCCTTCGAAACAACTTGACTTGGAGTTAGATATCTAAAGAAGGGGGGTGCGGGGGGTGCAGCCCCCAATAGAAAATACACAGTGTCTGACAGGTGAAATTCTACCTGTAAACATTGGTGATCTCGCCAGGCTGAACTTTGACAACACTGTTGTCGTTTCGGCATGGTAGAACCTATTGTTCTATATACTAAAATATCATAAGGGTGCCTGGCAGCAGAAGATACAGGGGCGGTATAGAAGAATAGTTGCTTAGGCTCAAGAGATCCATACCAGGAATGACAAGGCAATGTGTCAGTTTGCTTAGCAAAAGCAAAAGAAAGAAGCGGCCACTGTGGTTCTCTAAGTCAGTAGCCGAGAAAGTGCAAGAAAAAAGTAAGGCATTCAGGAAACAGAAAGAGACACAGAAAGAAGAAGACAGAGTGAAATATCTGGAGAATCAGAGAGAAGCTGGGAAAGCTGTCAGAGGGGCTAAGGCAAGAATGGAAGAAGGAACAGCATAGGCTATTAAGAAGGGGAAAATACCTTCTTCCATTATATTAGCGAGAGGTAGAAGACCAGAAATGGTATTGTTAGGCTAAAGAAAGGAGAGGGTAAGTAGGTGGAGGACAACCTTGAAAAAGCTGAGATACTGAACAAGTATTTTTGCTCAGTATTTGCCAAGGAAGAGGCAAGGGAGGGGCCAAGACTCATGAGGAAAGATGTACAGGGGGAGACATGGACACCAGTCCATTTACGTGGATAGAGTCTTGGAGAAACTAGGAAAAGTAAACACAGACAAGGCAATGGGGCTAGATGGGATTCGCCCTAGAGTGTTGAAGGAACTCAGGGAAGTCCTAGCAAGTCCACTGACAACCCTCTTCAACCAATCACTAGAGACAGGGGAGGTGCCTGGGGACTGGAGGAGGGCAGAGGTGGTCCACCTGCACGACATTGGACATAGGGAGGAGGCAGGCAATTGCAGACCTGTAAGCCTGACCTCAGTGGTGGGGAAGCTAATGGAGTCCCTTTTTAAGGAAAGGGTAGTGAAGTTCCTGGAGTCAAGTGGTGTAAAAGACCCAAGGCAACATGAATTCACTGAGGGTAGGTCCTGTCAGACTAATCTTATCGATTTCTTTGACTGGGTGACCAGGGTGGTGGATCAGGGAGTAGTGGTGGAAGTGGCCTACCTGGATTTCAGTAAGGCCTTCGACACCGTTCCACATAGAAGATTGCTTAACAAATTGGGGACTCTGGGTGTGGGCTCTAAAGTGGTAAAATGGGTTGGAAACTAGTTAAAAGGCAGGACCCGGAGGGTGGTAGTAAATGGCATAAAATCAGAAGGGGGGAGGTGACCAGTGGGGTTCCACAGGGATCGGTGCTGGGTTCAGTTCTATTCAATGTCTTCATAAGCAACATTGCAGAGGGACTGGAGGGGAAAGTATGCCTGTTCGCAGATGACACCAAGATCTGTAACAGAGTCGACACACAGGAGGGGCTAGATAAAATGAGAAATGACCTAAGACTACTTGAGGAATGGTCAAGGGTTTGGCAGTTGGGTTTCAATGCTAAGAAATGCACGATAATGCACCTGGGACACAGAGACCCAAGAGAGGAATACAGGGTGGGGGGGCAGATTATAACCCCCACAAGTCAGGAGAGAGACCTGGGGGTTATCATATCCAATGACCTGAAGTCAGCCAAACAATGCGAAAAGTAGTGGGGAAGGCAAACAGAATGCTGGGGTGCATAGGAAGGGACATAACCGGTAGGAGGAGTGAAGTGGTGATGCCACTGTATAGATCACTGGTGAGGCCTCATCTGGAATACTGTGTCCAATTCTGGAGACCGTATCTTGGTAAGCACATAGACAGAATGGAAGTAGTCCAGAGAAGAGCAACAAAAATGATACATGGACTGCACCACAAGCCTTATGAGGAAAGACTCAAGGAACTAAACATCTATTCACTGGAAGAGAGAAGGGAGAGAGGGGATATGATAGAGACTTTCAAATACCTTAAAGGAATAAACAGGGTACAGGAGGGGAGCATATTTCAGAGAAGAGAGTGGGCAAGGGGACATAACATGAGGGTGGAGGGAGGGAGGCTTAGTGGGAATGATAGGAAGTATTTTTTCACAGAGAGAATGGTGGATCCATGGAACAGCCTACCAACAGAGGTGGTGGAAGTGAAAACAGTACAGAGATTCAAGAGTACATGGGATAAGCATAAAGGCACCCTGCTGTACAACAGAGCAGGGGAAAGGCAGTCCAGATAAGAGTAGGGATTGCCAAATCAAGTAGGGAAATGGGCAGACTAGGAGGTGCTGTATGGTCCTTATCTGCTGACAGATTCTATGTTTCTGTGTTTCTAAGTAACAATTGTGAGATGCCTTTCTCTCCATTTATGCAACAGGAGGGTCCAGAAAGATTTACTGTAAGGATATTCAATAAAAAAAATGGTACATGTTTTCAAGTACATTTGAACAAGAGTCATGAGGGCACATCCTTTCTTCTACTGACTAGAAATGCAGCAAATTTAAAATCTGCTGGCGAAGTGAACGCAAAGTGGTCACTTCGCCTTGGCACTTCGCTGCCTGGAGTGTCCCATAGGAAAGGCTCACTTCACCTTGTTATGATTACTTTGCGTTGTCATTCTACCTCAACGTGAAGTAAGGTGGAGTGACAACAATATTGGCAGCATCCCACCCACACAGTCACCAGAATGAATGTGCATCCCCAAAGTGCTACTGTCTTGTGTCCAGAAAACTCCCAAATGCTGACTAAGTGAAATGAGAGCGTAACAAGAAACGCAAATTCTCCCAAAATTAATGGTGCCATCAGTCATGTGCACAGTGGTCAGGTCACACACAGAGTCACCAGAATTAATGTGCATTCCCAAAATGCTACTGTCTTGTGCCCAGAAAATTCCCCAGTGCTGTCGAAGTAAAATGAGAGCGTAACAAGAAATGCAATCTCCCAGAATTAATGGTGGCATGCAAATGCACAGACATATTAAGATTGCACTGCACACTCAAGGGATGCATATGAAAAGGCCCAACAACACCTAACCAGTGCTTACAAGTCACAAATCCAAATCTGGAAAGGAATACATTTTGCCAGTTGGTGGATTAGTGCACGGCAGTAACAATTCTCTACCAGTAAAGATACCACAAAGCAGTATAAAAAATGTGTGCAGGTGCGGTGGATAGCAGGTTCACACTGCTGCAATTATTCTGTAACACAATAAAAGGTGTCTGATTTAATGGCACACATCACACACACACACTCACATGCACACTCAAGTAATGCGTAGCAAATTGAAAACCTTTAGTAATATAACCAAATGTTTTAAACAGACAAATTGTACACTGCTGCACCACAACAATCAGCAAAAAAATTTCAAGAATTACTGAAAATATTACTGTGTGTACATTAACACAGTTATACAAGAAAAATATAACCAAAACAGAAAGACTGCCTTTTTCTCCCAGTTAATCTACCTACACCACAAATACGCCCTTCCCCCAAAGCACACTTCACACTACACAGACTGACTGTTCTAAATTAACATTAAAAATCCGCACACAGCAATAAACACTCAATGATATGAGAACAGAAGGGTTTTCTACAATCGATGTACTAAATTTTGAGCAAAAAATATTACTCATAAAGGCATTTTAAACAGCTTTTAGAGGTTTTGAATTGCAGAGCTCTGAGAGCAAACTGTCTGCAGCTACCACTGCACACACACTACCCAGGCCAGAACTGAGGCTGTGCCAAACAATCTAGACCCCATGTGACCTGCAATCCCATGAATAACTGCAGAATTTCATTTGGAGCTCAATTACAGGGCGAAGTAAGGTGAATTACATTGATTTCAATGTACTTCGCCTTAAAATTGGTTGTTTGGGGAAGGCGGAATAATGCAAAGTCATTGGTTTCAATGGACCTTGCATTCCTCATTATAAACGAAGTACTCTGCTTCACATTGTGGAGTTCTCCGCGGAGTCCACGTTACTCAGTGAATCACTTCATGGAGCAAATTGGGGCCAATTCGCCCACCACTACTTACAGTACTGTAACTCATATGCTGTACAGGAAGGAATGCGAATGCTTATGGCTGTACTTCCCCGATGGGCTGTAGCACAAAACTCCCAGACTTGAAAATGCTTATTAATGAGTACAATGGTGGAGTGGTGAAGCCTGGAGAGATACTACAAAACATGCTTACAATACATCCAAGTAACTAGTAAAAAAATGAATGTTGTGATTCGTGACTTGATCATGAATCATGATTTGTGACTGCATTTGTGACCATAATGATGAAGAACATGATTCGGTGTCGACGGTGTGAGATAACCAATATGAAAACTGTATTGGGAACGCGAATGCCTACGGTTGTACTTCCCCGATGAGCTATAGCAGAAATACCCTGACTTAAAAATGCTCATTAATGAGTACAATGGTGGAGTGGTGAAGCCTGGAAAGATACTACTAAACAGGCTTACAATACATCCAAGTAACTAGAAAATAAATTAATGTTGTGATTTGTGACGTGATCGTGAATAGTGATTTGTGACTGCATTTGTGACCGTGATGATGAAGAATTGTGATTTGTTTCACGAGTGACTTGTGATGATGTTCCTGACTTAAAAACGCATATTAATGAGTACAATGTCCAAGCAGAATTATGCACCACACCGGTCTACTACTCTGAAGGGAAGCCAAAGAAACAACTATGACTTAAGTTACAGATGGAGTTTGGGGCCTAAAGATATTGAAATGCTCAGACAGATTAAGATTGTGCTGTGCACTGAAGAGATGCAGATGCAAAGGCACAACACCTAACAAGTGCTCACCATCAGAAATTCAAATCTGGAAAAGAATACCTTTGCCGGTTGGGGAGGGCTGCGGGGGGGGGGCAGTGTACTGCACTGCTGCAGTAACAGTCACTAGTACTAGTACCAGTAAATATACCACAAAGAAGTACAAAAATCACATAGCTGCAGTGGATAGCAGGTTCACATTGCTGAAATTATTATGTGGCACAATAAAAGGTGTCTGATTTGATGACACGTATCACACACATACTCACACATACTAAGTAATGTGTAACAAATTGAAAACTTCAGTAATATAACCACATATTTTAAACAAACTAAAATTATGCACTGCTGCACCACAACAATCAGCAAAAAATGGCAAAAATTATTGAAAATATCACTGTGTGTACATTAACACAGTTATACAAGAAAAATATCACCAAAACAGTAAGCACTGTCTTTTTCTCCAAGTTAATCTACCTACACCACAGATACGCCCCTCCCCTAAAGCACACTTCCACTATCTCTCAGTACACAGACTGAATGTTGTACATTAACATTCAAAATCCATACACAAACAATAAACGCTCGATAATATGAGCACAGGAGGGTTTCCTATAATTGATGAACTAAAGTTTCAGCAAAAAAAAAGACTCAAAAAGGTTTTTTAATAGCTTTTAGAAGGTGTGAATTGCAGAGAGCTCTCAGAGCTGATTGTCTCCTACAGCTTCCTATACACACTACCCCAATCTGAGGCTGTGCAGAACAATCTAGAGCCCATGTGACCTGAAATCCCATGAATCACTGCAAAATTCACCTTTGGAGCTTAAATACAAGGTGAAGTAAGATGAAGTACATTGTTTTCAATGTACTTTGCCTTAAGAATTGGTGGAGTAGTGGTTTGGGAAGGCGGAGTAACGCAAAGTTATTGTTTTCAATGGATTTCGTGTTACCCATTATAATGCGAAGTATTCGCGTTGCGGAGCACTCCACGAATTCGCCTTCACTCCGCGAATCACTTTGCAGAGCGAATTGGGGCCACTACACCCACCACTACTACTGACTTGTGTTTTTATGTGTTGTGAACTCCTAGCTGCCCATGGCATGAAAGCTAAGTGACATCTCAGAGGTGCAGGGGATCCTAGAGTCTGTCAACTGTGAAAAAACTGTATTCAAGTCTAAGTTATTCCCTGAATTGTCCATCAGTTGTGGTGTCTCATGAAAATATGACCCAAGAATAGTCTGATAAAATTGCTTCCTTGTAGAAGCTTGTATGATAGTGGGTGACAGTTTCCAGTGCCGTATTTTAAGGAGAGTGTGGACTAAGTAATAAGTCATCTTATATTTCTGAAAATTTCTGGGGATCTCAAAAGGAACCTGTTGCCAGACATGGCACAAAGGTAAAGTCAGGAATTGCATTATTGAGAACCAGAAAGGGGTGAGAGGCTGTACGAGTTGGGATATGTTCTGTTTAATAAACAAACTATGAACAAAACAATGGGATTAAGCCTTTGAACCCCTCCTTGGCAGTAGTCAGGATACGTGTAGATTCTTTTGACAGGGTTCAGGCAGCTTCCCCAGAAGCCCTGGGAAAAAATTTGTTACTCATGCTTCCAAGGAAAAAGGAACCAGAAAGACAGATGCCAGATGCAAAAAAAGAGGGAGAACGAACATTTCAGCAGCATTACCATCTTCCGTTTTGCTATGGTACACCCTTTCCAGGAGTTAACCAGGTTTGATGCCTTATCTAAGGTGATATTCCAGTTATGGGAACCATCATCTGTGCTGCCAAAGAACAGGCCTAAAATTTGAATAGGTGTAGTAGTTAAAGGAATGCTGCCATATTTGTGGTCAAGTCTGGGGTTGTTGAGAGAGGGATATGAATGGCTGTACTTTTACTATAGTTCAGTTTTGAACCTGAGAGTGCCTCAAATTCTGTAATAGCAGATATGAGGTCTCTGCCTTGAATTAAAGGAGTAGTGCAGATGCACAAATCATCTGCATGTGCACAAAAAGACGGAACAGTTTGCCCTGTGGAGAGAGTAACTCTGGAGAGGGTGGAGTGCTGCAGTATCTTTCTAAGTAGGGGGTCTATCTGAAAAGCATAGAAGAGAGGGCTAAGGGGGCAGCTCTGCCTTATACCTTTCCAGCCAAGAAAGGGAAGCCCAAGGGAACCATTAATATGTGGTTGTATCCAAGAAGTGTTATATAGAAGTCAGATCCATGAAATACATTTTTGTGGAATATGGTAATGCAGTAAAGTCTGGAACAAATAGTTGTGGTCCATACTATCAAAGGCTTTCTCCTGATCAAGTGAAATTAGAAGTGTAGGTGTGTCTATCGTACTAGTGGCTACTATGTCCCTAAGTATAAATAAGTTATACAATATTGACCTGTGAGGTGCAGCACAGGTCTGTATATCAGAAATTACCTGTGAGGCTATAGAAGTGAGTCTGCAATAATATGGATGCAAACATTTTACACTCTACTTTCAGGAGGCTAAGAGGCCTCCAGTTCCAAATATCTGACCTATTTCCCTTTTTGAATAGTAGGATCACAATGGCATCAGAAAAATGTGTTCATATGGAGTTAGAGGCTAAAATGTTATTAAACACTAAAGTTAAAAAAGGGGCAAAAAAAACTGAAAACTGCTGGTATAACTTGGCTACTAGCCCATCTTTCCCAGGAGATGTATGTTTTTCTGGTGGCTTATGGCCTGTCTGGTCTCTTCAAGAGATATAGGGACAGTAAGGGAGTTTAACTGTTCTGAGGGAACATTTGGGATGAGAATATCCGAGAAAAAATCGGTGCCAGGAGAAGCGGTAGAGGCAGAACCAAACATTTCTTCTATGTGGGTTTGGGCCATCTGCTTTATTAAGGGTAGAGTATGAAGGTGAAGGTGGTAACTGGATCCATTAGCTGCTCTATGTGAGTAGCTGACACCCTGTCATTACAACTTTTAAATGTATCTAGGGAAGGTTTGGAAATCTGGGTAACATATTGAGCTTCCATTTTTAAAGAGAGGGCCCTATTATATTGATAGTTCTCCATTTCCATTTTTAAACCCTTTATCTGTTGTGAACATTTAAGAGTGGGTTTCATAAGCACTGGAAATGGTATCCAGTAATCTTTGCCTGAGTCCTAGATACTTGAGGTGGATGGATAAGGATTTGGTCTTGGCTTGTTTAATAAAAAAAAGTTTTCAAATCTGATTTTGTGTCTTCCCACCAACTTAAAGGTGAGATATAGGCATCAAAAACTGAAAGCTATGCCTGCAGAAGTTCCTGACAGGCTTTGGAAATACCTGGATCAGATAGCAAAGAGCTATTTTGTTTCTAGCGAGACTGGGGTTTATGGGGGTAGGACCCTATAGCAGGTGAGCAGATAAGTGAGACAGCTGGATGGTCAGTAGTCTCACAAGGGAGAACTGTAGCTTGTTGTACTGAAATGTTCCCAGAAACAAAAATGTAATTAATCAGTTATATTAGGGCCTTTATAGTATGTTTTGGCTCCAATATGATGTACTGCGCAGTACCCATCAGAGAGGGCTGCAGTTTTTATAACTGTGTTCAGAGTAGCCATGTTACCAAACACCTTTTGGGTGGACCCTCCCCTGTCAGCCAGAGTTGAACCACAGTTAAAATCTAGCCCCAAGTAAATAAGGTGGTTAGTGTGTAAATATGGTGGTTAGTGTGTAAACAGGGCAGCAGTAATGGGGGGAAAAGTGGGGATGTTGTCTGGGGCCCCGAGCTCAGGAGGGGCCCACCTGAGGAGCTGGTATTACTCCTGGCATTGGCTGCTTTGGGAAACAGGGGTCCGTTTCAAGTGCCTTGTCCGGGGCCCCAACATTTATAGCTGCAGCCCTGTGTGTAAATATGGTGATTAGTGTGTAAATAAGGTGGTTAGTGTGTAAATATGGTGATTAGTGTGTAAATAAGGTGGATACTGAGTAAATAAGGTGGTTAGTGTGAACATATGGTGATTAGTGTGTAAATAAGGTAGTTAGTGTGTAAATAAGGTGGTTAGTGTGTAAATAAGGTGATTGGTGTGTAAATATGGCTGTAACAGTTTAAACAATTCCGACCAAGAGGCAATACTCTGTCGGGCATTCACATTAATGATTCTGATTTTTAATTGCTTATATGTACAGTCCATTAGCAGAGCTCATCCAGGAATATGTTCACTAACCTGGAAGCATGAAACTGAAAACCTGAAAACAGTATACCAAGACTGTCACACATATCCTCACCAAATTACCAAAAAGAGGCTCCTTTAGACCACCTGGACTTAACTTGGGAGATTTCATACCTGGTCTTCAGTCTAGTATCTTGGAGTAGATAAATGTCATGGTTAAGGTCTGCTAAGTATTGCATAGTTGACATCTGCTTCCTAAAGGACTTTATACTGCACACATTAAGTGTGAGGCAGCGAAGTGTGAGACCAGAATGCATTAAGGCATAGCAAAGGAAAAAAAGAACCACAACATACTCAAGTTACAGAGGGTTGCTTGTCAGATCTCTTCTTACAGGGGGATGGGTCATGTTGTGAATCAGAAGAATAATCTATTCTTGAAGAGGATGAAAGTGAGAAGTCAGAATCTCCATCCTCCTTCTCCGTATCCCCACTGCCTCCTCTTTGCCAAAGCCTGATATCTGTTCCTGGTGAGAAAAGTCTTTTTGAGAGGTGACAATCAGATTTTCTTTTCCCTTCCCCCATTTTGAGGGTGAGATGACTACGAAAGGATTAGCATCTTGGGGCGGGGGATAACTTCATGACGAGACAATCCAGAAAGATTATCGGGCTCAGGAGTTTGAGCAGAGGTGATTTCTGCCTGAACTTCCAATGGTGTGACTGGGGGAGGGGGGGTGAAGGGAGCTGGGTCTGAAGAAGGCACTGAGATGTTAGTTGCTGGAGGCTCTTGGGGTGCCTGCATAGAAGTGGGGGGGAGCCTCCTTCTGGTGCAGGGCCTGGACGTGTGAATCCATAATGAGGGCCACCTGATCCTGGGGAGGGCGATCTAACCTATTATGGTCCACCCAAGGGCATTGCTTGTAGGAGTGGCCCAATTCATCACATAAATTACATTTTAGCAGGTTTGGACACCCTAGACTCACATGCTCATAGGATTGACAGAGGCTGCATCCAGGCTTATCACAGGTGTTGCTCAATGTGTTCTGGATCCACACTTGTGACAGGTCTGAGGCTGTCCCAGATAAAAACACAAGCCTCGATCCCTGCCGATATAAAAACTTCCAGGCAAGCGAGAGATGCCTCTGTCCATTTCTTTGAGAAGCACTTTGATTTTCCATCCCCCTGTCCACACTAAATCCTCATCCAGGATAGGGTGAGAGGTGTCTAAAATATCACAGCATTGTTTTAACCGGTACTAGTAGTCTGCTATGCTCACCCCCTCACTCCTAAAAAGCAAAGTGATACTTTTAACTGTAGGTTTAGTGAGAGGGATGACCAAAAAGGAAGCCCAGAGAGGTGAAGACTTAACTTGCTCATATTTAGACCAGAATTTCTCCAAAGTATAAACATTCTTAAAGCTAAGATCATAGATTAGTTCACCATGTACATGTATAAATGCAAATAGTTCAGGGGCCAAAATGCCTATAGAGTCTTGTAGCATGCTATGCAGTACTGTTCTCTGGTCCAGAGCATTGTTCACATCACCCAAAAATGTTAAACGGATGCATTCCTGCACTGTGCAGGCTCGCCTAAAGTCTGGAATAAATTGCTGAGCTTAAAGGGAGTGTTAAATGAAGGCTCACCTTCAGGTTGGGAGGCAGAAGCACCAGTTCCTACTTTGTCACTAGGATCATCATTTGAGGAAGATTGTTCAGTCTGCTGCTGAGCAGTGTTGGAACCCCATAGATTGGTGCGTATCCATAGTAGAATGAAGTGGCCAGCTAACATCGGGGGTTGCTACTGGCAGGTCAGAGACAGTGGATTGGGGCTCACCAGTAGTATTGCCAGGATGCGAAGAGAGATTTCCAGATGAGGGTGTGCTGCCTTCAGAGCGTCGGGCAGTGGCTATGATATCCTGTGCACTGACAAGTCCAGGAGAAGTACAGGGAGCTCCATTTTCCTGTTGACACCAGACAGCCACACAAAGAGCGGCCTCCAGGGACCAAGTGCATGCTGCAGAAGTGCCAGTTCTGTGGCTATCCCCGAGATGCAGTGAGAGGGATGACCAAAAAGCCCAGAGAGGTGAAGACTTAACTTGCTTATATTTAGACCAGAATTTCTCCAAAGTATAAATATTCTTAAAGCTAAGATCATAGATTGGTTCACCATGTATATGTATAAATGCAAATAGTTCAGGGGCCAAAATGCCTATAGACTCTTGTAGAATGCTATGCAGTACTGTTCTCTGGTGCAGAGCATTGTTCACATCACCCAAAAATTTTAAACGGATGGCGTTCCTGCACTGTGCAGGCTCGCCTAAAGTCTGGAATAAATTGCTGAGCTTAAAGGGAGTGTTAGATGAAGGCTCACCTTCATGTTGGGAGGCAGAAGCACCAGTTCCCACTTTGTCACTAGGATCATCTTCTGAGGAAGATTGTTCAGTCTGCTGCTGAGTAGTGTTGGAGCCCATAGATTGGTTGGTATCCATAGTAGAATGCAGTGGCCAGCTACTGGCAGGTCAGAGACAGCAGGTTGGGGCTCGCCAGTAGTATTGCTAGGATGCGAAGAGAGATTCCAAGATGAGGGTGTGCTGCCTTCAGAGGGTCAGGCAGTGGCTATGATATCCTGTGCCCTGACAGTTCCAGAAGAAGTCCAGGGAGCTCCATTTTCAAGTTGATACCAGCCAGCTACACAAAGAGCAGCCTGCTGGGACCAAATGCGTGCTGCAGAAGTGCCAGTTCTGTGGCTATCCCTGAGATGCAGGGAAGAAGGAAGTGCAGATTCTGTGCATGTCACAGAGGTAACATCTTCGTTTGATACAATGTTAATGCTGGTATCTGTAATTTTAGTGCTGGCTGTGGCTGTTGCAGGATAAGTAGCATCTGGCATGTCATTTTGGGAGTCAGTGTCCTCCCACAAGAGCTGTAACATAGCATTTTTATGGAGCTTAGATACCTGGTGCAAATGGTCTTCTGAGACTGAAGTAAGCGATGTATTTCCAGCAACTGAGGTGTCTAAGTCAGGGTTCGAGTCCGCCCTCCGGGCAAGGTGGAATGCGAGTTCAATACTTGTGAAATGAGGCTCTCTGCAAATAACAGTCTTTCCTCATCATAAACCATTGATATGTCCATAGAAACTAAAGTCACAGAGGTGGAAGCTTCAGGACTAGGTAGCTCAATACCACCACCTCCTCCTCCATCTTGGATGTCGGCCGTCTTGGCTATGACCGACAAGAGCTCCCCCTACAGCAAGAGTAGGGGTGTTTTTTTTTTTTAAAAATATAAGAACAAACAATTCTAAATCATACATATGCATATAATGCACATACATTTTAGTCATTCTTTACATTTTAACTTTTTAGATTAGCTCCCTATAACTTATGGATCCATAAGATTCCTCATTCTTTTTCTATTGTCATTCATACCCTGATGAATATTGATTGTTTCCAGGTATTAGTGTTACACTTTTTTCTCAAATAATGAATATAGTGTATCAAAAAATCACCACTTTTCTTTCTTCTTATTATCATTTCTGCATTTATGCCTTCTTATAAGATGAACATTATCCTGAAAGGCCTGTAATAGCTGTTTAGCTGTCCAATCAATCTGTTCTACAGTTAATTTGCATCGTGCCTACCATATCCAATGCCTAAGGCACGTTATTATCCTTAGGGTGCTAACCTCATATTTCACCCTTGCTTCTAGGAAAATCCCAAAGTATAATGTATCAGGGTTTGCCAACCATCTGGGGAACCACCCCCATTTCTGGAAAACTAAAGTCCAGAACTGGAGAACAAATGGACATTCCAAGAAGAGATGATCCATTGTTTCTGGTTTAGCTATGCATTCCTGTCTAGGACATACACGTTCTATTACCTCTTTATGTTTTAAGTTATCTTTGACTGGGAGTTTCCCATGTACAGTTAACCAGGTATTATCCCACATCTGGGGTGGTACCCTTTTCTCAGTTAGCAAGGCGGTTATGCTGTTAATCTCTGTCTGTGGTCATGTCATATATGCAGGTTGTTGCAGAAAATATACCTTCTGTATGTATGCATAAAAAATTTTCCTATCGTGTGTCTTAACCATATCACAATTGACTTTTCCAAAGTTTTGGTTTACTGATACATTCTTTTAAATATGTTGGGATTTCCATAATCCTAGATCATTTGGGGATTATTCCATCTTGGGCCCATGCTTGTAAAAGTTGGGGATATTTGATCAGCTACCCAAGGGCAACAAATATGAATTCTTCCCTGTAATATGGGTTTGATATTTGCATGTAAATATATGCTGTGATAGAATAAAATGGGATTTATCAATTTTAGTCCTCATGCTGTGAAATCTAGATATAGTATTCCTCTCTTGAGAGGGTTGAGCTGGCTCCCCCATATGCCTTGAAAAAAACAACTCCAGATTCTGGTTTCTATATTTTTAGAGGGCAGGAAAATGTAACTTAAATATAGGAACATTGGCAGTAAAAATGTATGTGTCATGTACACCCTCTTTTTTTGCTCATTCTACACCAATTCCATTTAATCACTCTATCTAAGGCTATGTTTATTACGTATTCCCAGTTATATAGGGCTACCTCTGGATATCCGAAGAAGATCCCTATAATCTTCATACCTGTAGTGCTTATAGGGATATTGATTAAGTGTGAGGTCTGTACATAAGCCCGGCCTATGGGTATACATGTACTTTACTGTAGGTTGATTTTTGATCCTGATATTTTTGAGAAATCTTCTAATAGCTGTGCAGTAGGTGCAGCTGAAAGATTGTCTGCTACTACAATACACAAATCATCTGCATACCTCAAAGTCTTAATTTCACTATCCTGGTTGGATACTGAAAGTCCTGTTATCTCTGGTGTAGGTTAATGCTTCTTATTAGAGGGTCTAGAGATAGAATGTGCAAAATAGGGCTAAGTGAACATCCTTGCCTCGCCCCTGTTTGTAATTGACATGCCTTTCCTATACGCCCATTGATATATGGGGTCACATTTGCTTGTTTGTAGCATAACTGAACTGATTTAATGAATTGTTCAGGAAACCCATATTGCTCTAGGCATGCCCAGAGATACTGATGTGAGACCCTGTCGAAAGCTTCAGATTGATCTATGTTTAATAAGAACCCAAATATTTCTTCATTCTCTCCTTCTTCTAATATATCTCTGATGAGAATTAATAAATCTGACACCTTCCACCCTGGAAGGGAACATGCCTGTGAGTGATGTATTAGTGGTGAAATTATAGAGACCAGTCTATTGCTTAGTAACTTAGTGAAAAGTTTGAAATCTGAATTCAACAATGAGAATGGTCGCCAGTTATCTAGGATTTCTTTGTCACCCTTTTTATGCAGCAAAAGTATTAACCCTTGATACATTGATCAGGGCATCTCAATCTGTTGTAAGATACAGTTATAAACCTTGGTTAATTCAGGTAACATATATTTGATTAGTTCCTTATAAAACGTATGAGGTAATCCATCCAGTCCTGGGACTGTTCCTGGTTTCAATTGTCTGATTACTAAAGTTGGCTCTTTTTCTGTAATAGGGCTTGATAATACCTCCTTGTCCTGTTTTGTAAGTTGAGGTATCCTACAGTTTTCTAGTCATCTTTTAGTTTCTACTGGTATATTATGAGCTGTACCATATAAATAATTTAAAAACTGTTCTATTTCTTTCATAATATTTGAATTTCCAGTAATTGTCTGATTAACTTTTTTTAATGCTGTGAGTTTCTTTTATTATTCTGTATCACGCAGTTCTCATAAGGGTTAGCCTGTGCCTGTTTGCCTTTTGTTCCGTATTTCTGCTCTGTCATATTGTCTCTCTGCCTTATCCTGTTTTATAGTTTTTATTTGCTCTGTATAGTCTTGACCAGTTTCTATTTGTAAGGAGATTAATCCATACAATGTTTGCTTGAGTTGCTCATATTGAGTGTTTTTGTGAGAGCCCATAAGTTGTCCTGTGATTTTAAAGTATTTAATAAAGTCTGCCTTGGACTGTTCCCATCAGTCCAAGAGGTTGTCATATAAAAATATAATGGATTTTCTAGCAGTTATTGTGTCCTCAAAATCTTGTTTTATCTCTGGTACGTCTAGCAAAGTAGTATTAAACCACCAGTACCCTTTCCCTAAAGTCACCTCAGGGGAATATGATATTCCTATTCTAACAACATATGGTCAGATGTTGCTACTGGGTGTACTCTAGACTGTCTTATATTCATATATGGGGAAATGAACCAATAGTCTATTCTAGCTTTAAGGTGTCCCCTAAAGTATGAATATTGGGTACCAGGACGTTTAGAGTGGAAAACATCTATTAGTTTAGTCTGGTTAATTATTCTATTTAAGAGTCCTGCATCACAAAAAATGTTTTCTGTTTTAAGGCCTCTATCCTGTTTTAACCTGCTACAATTGAAATCCCCCCCCCACAGTACAGCTCTTTCTGTAAGTAAGTATGGTTGTATCAAATTAAACAGTTGTGTTCTATTAGCCCTTTCGTGTGGGGCATACACATTAATTAGTCTAAAATTATGTTGTTCTAAGGTAAAATCCATCAATATGGCCATACTTGGATGGATATCAAGGACTCTATTGATTTTAATTAATGGATTGTTGATGCAGATCCCAACCCCGCTGCATGTATCCTCTCCTACTGACCAAAAGGATAATCCCCAAATCCAGTTTGCACTGGCCCTTTGTATTTCTGTAGTTGTGAACAACCGTGTGTCCTGGAACATTACCACATCATAGTAGTTTTGATTAAAGTACTGGAATGTTGATTTCATTTTCCTTTCAGATTTCAAGCTATTGGTATTGAGAGATGCTAAGCGTAGGTCATAGGTCATCAGGGATTATCTTATCTGGTGGTTTCTTTTTCCTTAAGCTATATCTCGTCACCATGTTTCTCTTTTTTTTTTAACCTTCCCCGCTGCTTGAGGAAAGTTTTCATTGAGTTCTGAAACTCCCCCTTTGTTAGAGGAGTGCTCTGAGGTCCCCTCTGAGTCCTCTACCATCTCTGTGTCTCCCCATTGCAGAGCTGCAAATTTGTTTTGTAATGGGATCCCTCCTTCTTGTTGGGGTTTCTCTGTATGTGTCTTAGTGATTACTACTTGAAAGGCTGTGCCTGGTTGTGTGGGTCAGGGGGGTGGCATCTACATGTCAGACGTTTCTGCCTGTGACGTCTGGGGGTGGGGGTCTGAATGTTCCTCCCGTTCCTCCTGTCTTGTTTCCTCCTGTCTTGGTTCCTCTGGTGGAGGTTGGTGAGCCTCCTGTCTAGGTGGTCTAGGTTTTTGGGGTTGTCTCCTCTGTTCTCGGGGGGGAGGGGGTGCTGTCGACTGTCTGGTAGCTTTATTTATATAGAAATCTTGCTCTGCAAAATCCCCATTCCTGTTGTTGTGAAAAGCCCAAGGACAGGAGGAAGTAGAGGGGCCTGCTTCATCACATAAATGACACACTGGGGGGACCATGCACATAGCACTGGTACGCCCCATACTACCACAAAGTAGACATCATAGTGCTTCACAATTATTACTTAAGTGTCTTTGAGAACCACACTTATAGCACTGATGGGGCTGACCTTGGTAAAATAAAACCCCTTTATCTTTTCCTAAATAAAAACAGTTATGAAGGTGTTTTATACCTGACTCATCTTGACAAAGTTTAACCTTTACTCTCCAGCCCCCCTCATCCAAAATCCCTCCTCGTCAACAATAGGCTCTGGTGTGTCCTGTACATCACATGTTGTCCCTAACCAATACACAATATCTGTAACATTAACTCCTTCATTTGAAAATAAAGTGTTAATAACCTTGAAGGTGAGTTTGGTGAGTGGGATGGTCTGAAAGCTGATCCATAGGTGGGGTATTTTTATGGCTGCTATACAGTAACCAAAATCTATCTAGCAAAGTAGTTGACCTGAAACTTAAATCAAAGGTAACCTCCCCTGGGGAGCGTGAATAAGGGCATATACCTCTGCAGATGTAAAGCCCATGTCCTGTTTTAACACTTGCTTCCCCACATAAAACCTGTCTTCTAACTTGTTCAAGTGTTTTTTTAACAAACTTCCGTAAGTTACTTATGCATTGGAAGTGTATTCCAAATTCCCTGTTTCATTAGGATTGTCCCCTTCAGTATTTGCATTTAAAGGTGGTGGCACCACATCAGTAAAAGCTTCGAAGAAAAACCTTAGAGGAAGCCTCTAGAGGTGAGTAAGAAATACCTGATTCCTCCATATGTTTGTCAGTATACTGTTGTGCAGTGCAGTGCCCTGCTTTCTCTTGTTCTACGGCTTTGTGTACTTTATTTGTGGCTGTAGCATCCGGCAAAGGAATTGCCTTTTGCTGAGCACTGGACGAGGGAACTTCCCTCTGTTCTGAGCCGAGATTTGCCATTTCCATTGGCTCCTTGTCAATGTCAGTGGCCGAGCTTATGGTCACGTCTTGACCTGCCTCTGATTGTAGTTGCTGTGAGGAAGCTACTGAAGTGGAGGGTTTTTCCCCTCTGAGCCTGTATCAGGCTACTGCTAGCTGGTGTCTCCCCAACTTCAGACCCCGGATGTGGGATCCCATGGTTCAGAATCCAGGACCCATTTGCTTGCTGGGCCCAGCCAGCTTCTTCCAGTGCTTTGGTAGCTGTTCAGCCAGCTTCTGTCTCCAACTGAGGATGATCATTATGCTGTGATGCTCTGTTTAGCACCTGAGGGTTAGCCACACCGAACACAAATACTTTTGGCATTGTTTGTGCCGACTCCATGTGAGTACCTGGCATTCAGTTATGTTTTTTTTTGTTGTTCAAACTGCTGTTTCTGTCGATTGTATTCCTCCTCAAGTTTAGTAATTTGGGCTAACAGTTCTGCTTTTTGTGTGGATGCTGCAGTGTCCAGTTCACATTCAGCTTCATTAAGAGAGATTTCATCCTGGCTCATCTCGATCTCAGAGACAACTTCTTCGACCATATTACTGGCATCTTTAGATTCTAAAGCTGTTGAGGATGCAACCTCTGGGACGCTATGCTGGCCACCCTGAGCAGGGTGCTTCCCAGCCATCCCGTTCACCGTCTGAACTCCATCTGGGTCCTCCATCTCCATGGCCAGTGGTTCCCCCTACTGAAGAGTAGGGGAGTTTTTCTTCAAGAACCACAACAAATCATCAAAATACATACATAGTGAAAAACTGATAGATAGCTCAAACAAACATATAGGCAAAAAGGTATACAACAGAATTACATAATAATCAGATACAGCAAATTCAACCCTATCAATCCCAGACCCTTGTGCTCACCCTATCCCTACACAACTACCCCCTTCAATTAAATCATCAAAGAAAAACATACATTCTGTTATAAAACATAATCAAGGTAACTAACAATACATTCTCATCCTTTCTGCCCAAACTCACCCTTTTTTATTACTCTTACCCTTACCCTAACTTTCTCTGATGCTCCCCATCATTTCCCCTTAATAGCTCATTTTTCCCTTTCTTCCCCCCTTTTTAAGCATATTTCTCAAAAAATGTTAACCCCTTCCACCACAGTGTCACCTTGTGTGTGGGATGATTCTTACAATCCTTTTGATAAACTTCCATCAACGCCTGTTTACATATTTTGCTAAACCCTTCATTCGTCATTCCTTGTTGTTGTATAAGCAGCTGGCAATGACTCTGCCACAAGTAATACTTTAAACAGGCAAACAAAACATGTAAGGTGCTAGTGTGGTATTGATTTAACAAAGCCAGGAAAATCCCTAAGGCTAAATTTCTATAACTTAAATTCTTTAAATATGGCAATTTCCATCTATTAGCAGTAAAGCTCCATACCTCTCTAGCAGACTTGCACTGCAATAAAAAATGCTCCTGTGTTCCAACTGCCTCTCCATAACCTGGATACAAACAATTCCTTTCCTCCACAGTCTTATGCTTATGGTTACCTCTGACTCCTGTTCTCCCATGAGCCATTAACCATTGCGCAGCTTTCATTTTTCCGTGGACTCTTGGGCTGTTCAGCATTTTATATACAAATTTATTTTCACTTGGATTGCATCCTTTAAAGTCCGGATCCCTCAATCCTATATCTCCCAATATGTTACTGTACATTTCCTTTCTACTGTAGTGGAGTACTAGAGGCCTTGTGATATTCCATCATTGTGACTTTGTTAAGGTACTCTTATAATACTTTGGAACCCTCATTCTTCTAAACCCTTGTGGAACCTCATTTCCCCATTGATCTAAGAACTCTCCCAACAAACTCCTCCCCCATTTCCCCATTAAAGATAGTTGAGGTTCCAGCATTACTCTTATATTTTTAAACTAAAGTAATGTATGAAACACACGACTGGGTTAATCATACCTATCCTTCCCTTCTTACAGTCTAGGTACGTAACTTCCCTTTGTAAAGGGTTCAGTCTGCTCCCCCAGACCATTTGAAAAAATATTCTCAAGATTCTAGTTTCCATCTCCAAGGGTAAAGGAAAGATGGCTGCAATGTATAAAAAACAAGGAAGAAGAAATTGTTTCACCACAAACACTCTTTTTTGTTTAGACATTTTCCAACCCTTCCATCTTGCAACTTTCTTTTCCCCTTCAGCCAGTACACTTTGCCAGTTTACTTTAGCCATTTCTCCTTTTCCAAACAAAATCCCCCAAATCTTCATTGGTTCCTCTGTAATTTAATGATCTGATCTCCTTCCCTTTCTTCTCCTGGTTGACCTAGCCAAAGGCCTCTACTTTTTTCAATATTTAAAACAGCCTCAGAGACCTGGGTAAACCTCTCCGAACAGCCTATCAGACATGTCGCCTCGCTTGCTGAAGAAAGAAACATGCATGCATCATCAGCATAAATCATTACCTTGATCTTATCCCCCTCCTGACTCCCACTTACCCCTTTTATGTCCCTGTTCATATTAATTAGTCTTATAATGGGATCTATAGAAAAATCATATAGAAGAGTGCTCAGAGGGCATCCCTGTCTCACTCCTGCCTTTAAAATAATGAAACCCTTCCCTCTATGTCCTATTTCTGGAAATATTTCAGCTGTCTCATATAATAAAATAATACACTTTATAAATTTATCTGGAATACTATATTTACTTAATACTTTAAAAGGTATATATATATATATATATATATATGGTTTACACGATCAAATGCTTTACTTTGACATAGAGAGATTAGACACCCTTTTATCCCTTCTCTTGCTGTGTAGTCTATCATATTCCTTATTATAGCTAAATTCTCCTGAATATTCCTCCCTGGTATGGAACAAGTCTGCACTGGATGGACCAGCTCCGATGCCACCTTTTGTAGCCTTTTCTGCAATAATTTGGTTAGAATTTTAAAATCTGCATTTAAGATGCTTATTGGCCTCCAATTTCCAATGTCTAGCTTATCCCCAGATTTGAAAAGAAAAATAATCACCCCTGTTTTAAACTCAGAAGGAATCTGACTATCATTAAACAAGAATCTAAATACTTTTGTTAAGAAAGGTGCAAGAAATCCCAAAAATGTTTTATTAAATTAATTTGGGATTCCATCTACCCCAGGGACCACCCCAAGTTTTAGCTCTTTGATTACTTCTGCAATTTTGTCCTGTGTCACTTCCCTCTGTAAGTCCATCCTCAAACTGACCTCTAGCCTAGAACCCTCCACTTCATTCAAAAGCTTGTCTATATCTTCTTCCTTTACTTCAGGGCCCTCCATTACCTTTTTAAGTGATTTTCTGCTATTCTCCCTACCCCCTCAGTGGTGTCCACAATTTCACCCTTCTCATTCTTTAGACTTGTGAACCAGGATCTATTTTTTTTTCCTTGCAAGCCTCACATGGATCACTAAATGGTGTCTTTTGCACCCTTAGTGTAAGCTTGGATACCAAGGTGGCCCCCTGTCATACCGAACTTTTTGCATTTGGGCCTTGATATCCTTAATTTGATCTCCTAGGTCCTCTTCCCCCTATATGAAGCTTCCATTAACCTAAATAACTGCCTCCTCAAACCTAGGAATTACACAAAGTTATTTCTAGCTTTGTTTTTTCCAAAATCTTGCATCCATTTGGTCACTTCCTTTTTTGTCTCAACCCACCAGTAAAAAATGTTCACATACATTCCTATAACCAAGGCGCTTGCCTCAAATACATTTGCTAACCTTATCTTTACATCCTGGCTCCCTGGACAGTCTGTATTAATTTCCCATCGAGTTCTGGGTTGCTCAATACCTGTTTCTGTGCTAACTACCACTTTAATCAATAAATGATCAGAAAGGGCCAATGGAAGCGCACAAGCCTTCACTACTTCAATTCTTTTTGACACAAAAACATGAACAATTTTGAAAATAACCTCCCTTTTCTGAAATTAAACTTCACAGGTGGTACAGCTTTGGAACTGCAATCTACGAGTTCAGCTGTATCTACACATTTTTTAAAGGCAAAAGAGTCACAGTATACTTTTTTCCCCATTTTTTTTCTTTCTGGTTTTCTAACGTGCAGTTAAAATCTCCCCCTAGATAAATATTTTTAGTGATGCACAAAAAAGGTTGGATGCTTTCAGATAGTGGAACCCTTTCTATTTTAACATGCAGCCCATACACACACACACAAATCGACTCAGTTGGTTATGCCATATCCCATCCACTAATAAAGTTCTTCCCATTTGAATGTCTACCAACTTCTGGAACTTAAATCCACTCCCAGAAAACATTATTCCCACCCCATCTGCCCTCTCTGGCTCAGATGACCAATAGGATGGACCCACACCCACTCCCACTGTGCTTGCAATACAGAGTTAACCGAGTTTAGCCATGTTTCTTGAACAAAGACCACCTCACAATCTAAATCTCTTAGCTCTCCACATACTGCATCTCTCTTCCTCTTGTTCAGAATACTGCATACATTTGCAGATGCTAGTGAAAACAAAACCATTATACATGATTTACTGCATCAAATCAACACATTTTCAAGATGCTTTTCTTCTTTTTTTCTTTCCCCTGCCCCTAACTTTTCCTCCTTGTTCTCCGCATACTGCTAAGAGTGAATAGGTAAAACCTCAGCATCTTGTTCTCCAGCACTTTCTTCCTCATCATTTTGGGGCCCTAAGACCTTGTAGGAGTTAGTATCAAATCAAATCAAATCAAACTTTATTTCTATAGCGCCTTTCAGAAACCAAGGCCCTGTACATAAAACCAAATACAAATATAACATAAAACCGAAAGATAAAATACATTAGTCATTGGGGAAGGCCAAGTTAAATAAATACATTTAGCTAGTAGGTTGAAGGTCAGTTAAAGTTCTTTTTTTGTTCTTAGGCTCATCCTCCTCTCCAGACTAGGGTTATTCTCCTGTGTTGCAGATGGGGGGGGGGGGTACTTCTCCACTCCTCCATCTTGTTCTCCTTTCTCTGCAATTTCTGTATCCCTTACCTCTTCCTGGCAAGTCCCCTTTCTTTTTTATGCCTCAGCCCTTGTCCCGGCTGAGGGCTCTGCCCTTATTTCCACAGCCACATGCTCCAGTACTGGAGGGTCATCCATCACTACACTAGGGGTTTCCTGAGATAGGGGGGTCACTTGGGTCCGGCCTCGGCTCCTTCTCGGATGGAGCTGATAGTTCTCTGGCAGTTCCTGCTTGCTGAGCCTTTTTAATCAGATCATCTGGGTTCACACTTCTAGAATTGCTCCTGGCCGCCCAGGGACAGCTTTGGTACAGATGACCATAGTACTCACATAAATTATACTGGACATGGTTTCTGCACTGGGAATTGCTGTGCCCACATTCCCCACATAAACCATATCTCACAGTGTCACAAACATTTGAAAGATGAGATCTAGAGCTGCATGTGTAATAGGCCTTCGGCTGACCAGGGTAAAAATAGACCCCTCTATCTCTGCCCAGGTAGAAGCTGTTGGGTATATGAGCAACCCCTTTCTCAGATTGGTGTAGCTTTATCTTAAAGTTCCATCGCCCTGTCCATAAATACTCAGAGTCTATTATGGCCTCGGGAGCACCTAATACCACACACTTCTGATTAAGCCAGTGCATGATATCCCCCACATGCACACATTCATTTCTGAACATAACAGATATTATTTTGACTGTGAGCTTTGCTAAAGGGATTGCTAAGAACTGGGCCCATGCCGGTGAAAATTTCATCAAATTGTACTTAAGCCAGAATTTTTCAAGCCCCCTCATTGACTGAAAACTAATGTCAAAGACATCCTCCTCTGAAATGTGTATAAGTGCATACATTTCTGAAGCCATGAACTTCATGGACTCTTTCAGCAGGGTTCTTCCCACATATACTCTGTCGTGGAAGATTTCTGACCCCCTTTGTATCTTAATCATACTGCAAATCTTCTAGGTGTAGGGTCACTGTAATTAGCCATGTAAGAGGGTTTTGCATTCGCTCTAGGCGGTGGCGGAAGACCCTCAGATTCCTGACCTCTAACCCCAGCTATTGTTTCCTTTAAGGGAGCTGAATGCAGTTTATGAACATTCCTTTTGTTAGTACCATGTCCCTGAGGTTGAGTACTACCCTCTTCCCCCTCGTTTCTTTGTCCAGCACTCCTGCCATTATGTTTTGTTCCTGCTTCAGTATTTATTTGTTCACTCAATAAGACAGTTGCCCCTCTTCCCCTCCTCTGCATCTGCCTCTTGCCCCCATGTTGACTTTTCTTTATAGTCAACCCCATTTTCATTACTATGGGGTCTTTCTTTTGCCTCTCCTCCCTATCTTCCTGTCAGTATTTCCATCAATATTTCCTGTAGTACATTCTGTTTTGTTAAGTGTTACCTGACCTTGGGTCTCCAGAGGCTCTAACCTGTTTTGGGATCCTCTTGTGCTGGTTTGAGAAAACTCCAGCCATCCATGTTCTGGTTCCCAACCTCCATCTGTTTTTTGCTTCCACCCTGCACCTTTTAGCGCAAACCCAGGCGACCAATCTTGTGGTGCACTTTCCACCACCGGTACACCGAATACTTGCACTATCATCTGCTGCACCAATTCTCCCTGTGCAGCTACTCCCAGGGCTGGCCTACTTCTTTGTCCATACCCAACACTGCTCATTCTGGTGATATTCTTGCTGCACCCAGGTTCCGGGCTATTCCTTCTTTCTGGTTCTTTCCGCCTTTCATCCAGGCACTGATCATCATCTTCCTCCAGCAATTTCTTTACCCTTCTCTTCTCCTTCTCCAGGTTCTGCTCAAGTTGAGCAGCTGCCATCCCAATACCCTGGTCAGATGTCTCTTGCAACTCTTCACCAACTCCATTCCTCCTCCTTCTTCTTTGCTCACCTCTCCCTCTGAGAGATCATACCTGGACTCATCTGACATTGGGGCAGACTCATACTGCCCCTCCCCATCTGAATCTGGGTTTTCAGGCTCTTTTGCATTCTCCTCCACAGGCTACAAAGCCACAGCCTCCAACATTGCCTCCTTCCTCTTGACTGACATTTTCGCTCCGGGACAGCATCTCCCCTAAAGTCCAGTAGGGAAAAATGTTATTAAACAAAAAAATACATTTCAATCCAACTGTGTTACATCACACTTAAAACATAAATGAAAACAATACAATCATCTTTTCAATATTCCCATCCTCATTCCCTTACCCCAACTAAATACAATGAAAACCTTTTCTGAAAACCATAATTTATACATAAAAAGCAAAATACATTATTACTCCTATTTTATTTATTTAAATCCCTCTTTTACCTCAATTTTTTTATTTCTGAACCCCTCTACCTCCCTCCCTCCTTCCATTCCCATATTTCACCACTTTAGGTCACTGGAGCATCACTGTCAGTAATCCAAGGCAAACACCTCCATAACTCCAATAGTTCTTCTCATCCCATCTTTATTTTTTCACTTTTATACAATGTCTGTACATCCTGCATAATTTTGTTATATAATTCTATATGTGAACCTTCTTTCTGCTGTAATGTATATCCACACCTCATAATCCAAATATTCCAGTTAAATATTACCATTATCACCTGCAGTGTGCTCATGTTCCATTTTGCCCACTTCTTATCAAACACCCCATACATAAGATTTTCATATGTAATAGTACTAAATATCCTCTCCTTCCATTGTTGTGCTAAAAATACCAAAATCCTCTAATAAAGGCACAGTTAAAAAACAGCTAGTGTATGGTTTCCTCTTGTTGGGTGCATTACAATCTGCTACAGATTTTTTCCAATGATTTTTCATGTTTCTGATTAGCTTTAACATTAATTTTTTTGTGGCATGCCAACCAGTGTAGATCCCACATCTGTTCTGGAATCCTTTTATTATTTAATAATTTCTTTAAGTTCTATCTTGCTATTATAGGACATTTTACAAAAACTTCCATCTCTGCACACAGGGAGGAGACTAACCTGTAGTATAACTGTTTCCTTGGTATAGTAATAACTTGACTAGTCAAGATTTCCCATTGCTTGAGCCTTAAGACAGTGCACCTCACATATTCTGGTATTAATATTGATTTTTTTAGAGTTCTGAGATTCTGAGTTTCCCACTGTCCCATCCAACCTCTACATTTATCCAGCAACATTGCCACCAACCCACTCTCTTGCTGTGTTATTATGGGTTTAGAATTACAGTATATATGAAAAAGTATTAAAGTAAATTATTGGATTTGGCATACTTAAGCCACCTTGCTTTAGAGGAAAATACAGTATGTTTCTTTTATTTAGATTCAGCCTGCTTCCCCAGCAGGCTTGAAAAAAGATACTAAGTAAGGTTGTTTCTATCTTTTTGGGTGGTGGGAAGATATAACTGATGTACACAAAAATTGATATTGGGTATGTTTTAATTAAATACACCCTTTTCTTTTTACTAAACCTCCATCAATTCCACTGTGCCACTCTTTGTTTACCTACTTCCAACTTCTGTTCCCAGTTTATTTCATCTAAGTTTCCCATTCCAAAAGTTATCCCCAAAAATATTTATGGTGTCTGGCATTATTTTAATTTGTCCTACCATTATCACTTTCCTTTAAAAGATATTAATTCTCTGCCCCACACATTTGTTTAAATTTAGCTCTGCCCAGAGTACCACCCAAAATTTTTACAAATTTCCAGTACCCCCACCACTGCCTCTCTGTTACCTACCATGATGTTCATATCATCAGCAAAAGCTATGACTTTATATGGAAGTTGTGCCCTTGGACAAAAATAGGCGCAATTGCTTCATCAACATTTATTTTCTATAATAAAGGGTCTATAAAATAATCATATAGGACAGGGCTTAAAGGACAGTCCTGCCTAACTCCTCTTTGTAATTTTATCATGGGCCCTTTCCATCCATTTATGATTGGTACCACTGTCGCAGTGTTATATATTGCTCTAAACTATCCAATCATAATTTCTGGAATCTGATAGTGCCTTAAAGAGCCCCTGACACCGTTGTGACAACTTTGAAAAAATGTAATGTTTAGCACAAGTCAGCTTACATTTTAATATTGTTTCTGTATTTCTTATTCTTCTTTATTACTAAGGACATTTGCATGTAAACAGGATGGCTGCCCTATCTGTTCTGGCTGCTTGCCTACGTCTGACATCATAGTTCTGTTTATGACATCACAATCTGTTGCTGTGGGGATAATTACAATGCCATACATGGGGGATTATTTATTTTATTTACTTATTTATTTAAAAGTTGGTAACCAGGAAAAGCACCATGACCAGGAGCTCATTTCTTGGTGCAACCCAGATTATGATGTCATATGTAGGATAGCAGAAAGGGCAGATAAAGTCTAAGGGACAGTAAGCCTCTTTTGTACAGCTGTCCTCAGTAACAAAGAAAAAAGGTAAATAATTATAGAAAATACTTGAAATATAAACTGAACCATCTTAATCTCACATTTTTTCCAAGTTTTTCTAATGGTGTCAGGGGCTCTTTAAGAATTCCCAAAGAAAAGAGTGACAAACCTGGTCAAAAGCCTTTTTCTGGTCCAGAGAAATCAAATATCCATCCACTTCCCCTAATTTTCCCAATTATACCACCTCTCTTATTAGTAAAATATGATTCTGTATGTTTCTACCCTTTAACACATAAGACTGTGATGGCGAGATTAACCCATCTGCCACCAGCATCAGCCTTTTTGCTAAAATTTTGGTCAGTAGCTTAAAGTCAGAGCTTAAAAGGCTAATTGGCCTCCAGTTATTTAAATCCATTTTATCCCCCTTTTATAAACATAAATTAGAACCCTTATATTCATATACAGTGGTATTTATCCTGCTGATAGCATTTGGTTAAACGCTTCTTTTATTTCTGGGATAAGGTCCTCAACCATTATTTTAACAGCTCGTTCGGCATGCCATCAGGTCCTGCCTTTTATTATTTGCCAGTGTAGAAAGCGCTTCCTTTATTTCCCACTCCTCAATAGGTGCTATTAATTGTTCTACTGTTGCTGTTCCCAACACTGGAATTTCTAATCCCTCCAGTATTTTATTTAGACCTTCCTTACAACTCTCTAATGGGCCATAAATATCTGAAGTATACTTGGTTATCCATTATATCATTTCAGTCTGTGTTTTATACTTATTTCCTAGGTTGTCTTTTAGTTTAGCCATTTCTTTAGCTTTTGCTTTCTTCATACAATTTTTGAAATTACATACTACCACTGTCCTCCCCCGTATTCCAAATTGTCATTGGTGATATACTGCCTTCACCTTCCCTTCATGATACAGCTTCATTTGCTGCTTTACATTATTAATAAGTTCCATTAAATGTTGTCCAGTTTCATAAGACATAGATAAGTTTTGCAACTTCTATTTTGTAAATATCCTATATATTGATTTTTGCCTCTATTACTACTTAACTGTTTACACATCTTCTGCATGTTCTTTCTCATGTCCTCCCACCATCTAATGGCAGAGTCAAACATAAAAAAACAGATTTTCTTGCGTGAATGAACGCCTTTATAGTACTTAGAATGTGTAGATCTGCCACTAGGGAGATGTTCATTTCCAAAATCCCGGTCCTTTTCTAACCCCTAATGAGGATCCAATTTTTATTTTAACTATATTGTGGTCAGAAAATTCAGTCAGAATTACTTCTGCAGACTCTATAGGAATGTTTTCTGACACAAAAATATAGTCAATGCTTGAGGCCGGGTGCCCCTTATGGAAAGTAGGCATGTCTTCTTTTCCTATAAATAAACCACATCTTGTAACTTAGCTTTTGTAATGATTTCAGATAGCATATTCAAATCACAATACTGTTTTGATGATTTCACTTTTAAAGGACAATTAAAATCCCCTGCCAGTATTGTGTATTGAGCTGTATGTAGATATGGCTGAATTTGTTTCAACAAATCACATCTTGCCGCCTTTGTTTGCGGTGCATAGTGGTTAATGAGTCCATACTGTACATTTCGTGCCAGTACGTCCATTATTAAAATTCTCCCTGGTGCTAGATCATACAATGTTAACACCTTCACTTCTGGTATTTTTAAAATAATTCCTAATTCAGTGCACTGCTCTTGACCTAGTGACCAAAATGAAGTGCCTGATACCAATCTTTTGCTGCCCCTTCTAACTCTTTAACTTGTGGAGATGGGTATCTCGTAAAAATAAAATACCAAATAGCAAGCACACCAAGCAAGAAAATGCCATCTTTCTTGCTTACCTTGCTTAACTTTCCTTGTCTTACTCTGAACACATTGAGAGCATTGCCAAGCTCATGAACACCCACATAGGACTTCTCTTTAGACATAGGAGCTGCCTCACCAATGAAGCCCTAAGCATTGCCATTAAGAGCTCTGTTATATCAATAATCAACTATGGGCTTGCGATCTACGGCTCTGCCACTGACACCGCACTTCGAAGAATAGCCATTGCCGTTAACAAGGCATGTCATTTACTGACCTCTGCTCCACACCTCTCACATACCTGTGAAATCTACAAGCAAGCAAACTGGCTCCAACTCCCCAGCAGATTCAAGTACCAGACCTGTATGCTAGCAAAAAAGATTACCTTAAATCTCCTACCCCCAAGGGTTCAGTCCTTACTGGCCCCCAGCTGCAGCCCTCGCCTAACCAGGAGCTCAGAATATCTTACTTTTTCTGTCCCATGCTGCCGCACTACCCAAGGACAATGCTCCTTTACATACAGAGCCTCATCCTGGTACAAATTGCTTCCACCTGCTGTTACCAGTGACACTACTCTCGGCACTTTTAAGTGCTACCTGTGTCAGCACCTTGTCACAATGGCCTCCTGTGACTGTTTCTCCTAACTAAACTTACTCTCCTTCCCTCTGCTTCCCCCTTCTAAATCCCTCCCACCTTTACCCCCACTATCTCCTATCTCCTCCCTTTTTATTTCCCCACTATTATCTACATTCTCTCCCCATAGCTTCCTCTACATGTATCTACCATCTCTCCTAGCAGCTTCTAATTTATTCTAGTGAACCATATTACAACTGTGTTTTTTTATTGTACATATATTCTTGAATAATATGCAAAAATTACTGTAACTTAACATATATACTGTCAATCATTGCACATATTACAATAATTCCATACGAAAGCTTTACTGTACCCAACAAAGCCTATGGCTGCTTGAAACTACTGTACTTGTTATTGTCCTCACTATGTTCTGTATTGTTTCCCTGATGTAGGACCTTTGTAAAAGAGCCTTGGCTCAAAGGTGTCTTCTGAAATAATAATAAAATAAATAAACTTTCTTTTCCCAGCACTTTTTATACTGTTCATGTTTACTGAGTAAACTGAAAAAGGTTCATACATTTTCCAATGGTTTTATTTAGATTTCCCTTTTCTTCTGCCTGTTTCTGTATGTTTGGTTTTCATTTTGGCCTTTCTCTTCACTGGACCTGTTGGTCTCCCTTGTTTCTTCATATCAGTTGTACCCTCTGGGATAGAGGAGGCCACTGAGGATTTGTCAGAGTCTTCCTCAGAGTGCCCCAACTGCAGTATTTCATATTTATTCTCTACATTTACTGCCTTCTGTTTTGTTACAGACGTTGTAGAAAACACTTTCTTTGGCATCTCAAACTTATGACTACTCCCCTGTTCTTATTCCTCAGAGTTGAGGGAAGGGGATGAAGGATTTAAAACAGGGAGGTTTGATGAGGGTGGCAGGGGGCGCTATCACACTATCACATATTTAATCATTCATTTCTATTTGCTTTCCTGTTTCTTCCATCCCCTCATTCATCTGCACTTCATCTCTCTCCTTTACCAGACTTTCCTCATTACTTCGCTCTCTCCTACTCTCTTCTTGAATTATCTTACTTGGGGCCTGTGGGGGGGGGGGCTGTCTTCCCGTACCCATTGACAGTATCCGCTTCTTTCTCCATCAAAGACTGTTGCTTTTCTAGCTTATTTTTTTGCATAAGAGTGATTAAAAGTCTTTGCTCATCCCCCTCAGCTTGTTCCCCAACTTTATTTCCTGCCATCTTACAGTTTTGAAAGGTGTGCCCCACTTCATTACATAAGTTACACTTGCACTCATTTAAACATTGTACACCTACATGCCCCAATTCCCCACATACTGTACATCTCTGCTGATCACAAATACTGCTCAAGTGTTCCACAGACCCACACTTATAGCACATTTTCAGTTAAAATCCCTCTACCCCTTCCCAGAAAGAAAGAGTTTGGTAGATGGGCCACTTCTGTATCAGTAGATTTCAACAGCGCCTTCACCTTCCATCCACCCATCCAAGTGTTCTCTGTTTCAACTATTACCTCTGGGTCCTCCATAACTGTGCATTTTTTCTTAAGCCAGAAGGTCAGGTCATTCACACTTACACCCTCACTCCTGAACAGCACTGTAATAGTTTTTTGGGCCAGTCTAGTTAAAGGAATGGCAACAAATGGTGACCACAATGTCGATTTCTTCAGGGCATTGTATTTCATCCAAACTTTCTCTAACCCTAGAGATGTTTTAAAGACCACATCAAACATTGTTTCACCTGAGATGTGTATTAAGGCATAGATCTCTTTCACAAAAAAACTTTCATTGAATCTCTAAGCAGTGTTCTTCCCACAAAATCTCTGTCCGGGGACTCAAGCATTCTCCCCACATATGAAAGTCTCACTGCATTGTGTCTCTTTGCAGGACATATGGGTGTTTTAAAAAGTGAGAAAAATGGTTTAGGTGCCTCTTAATTTGGTAAATTCAATGGCCTTACATTTGGTCCCTGAAGGCTCTGAGATTGCTCCTCCACCTTCGTCTGCACATTCAAATCTGTTTGCCCTTGTTCCTTATTTTTAAATATTAACTTCAAGTTCTAAGTCAATTGCACTTTGTCTGGCAAATCCAAACATTTGTCTTTGTTTATATTGTTATTAAAAGGATTCAATGGCCACATCTTATGAAAGACAGCCCAAAAAGACCTTACAAAGGAGCAAGCATAAAAAAATGAGATAAAGAGTCTACCATACCTGAACAGGTTTCTTCCCTAGGACAATTTCTCTCAGCCAGTTCTTTATGTTTCAAGTTCCATTTTACACCCAATTTTTTATGTAGACACAGCACAGAAAATCCCATATGTATTTAGGGACCCTTTTACTAGATAACAATTTTAATTTTGTGTGTTGAACAGCCATAGGCAGATCTAAAAACCAAGGATCAGCATGCAAAACATCTTGTATTATTCCAAAATATAATTGCTTCCTAGATTTCATGCATATGGCCTGCTTTGTGAGCCTCTAAGCTTTCAATTTCCCAAACAATCCTTTAAAATATCCAGGAAGCTGGGACACCCTAGTCTGGCGAGGCAAGACTCAGAAAAACCCACTTATTGATTGAAAACCAATCCATCACCACCCATGGGGACCATACATAGACTCCCTTTCAGCAGGGGGGTCACATTATAAGAAGAAATGTGACATAAAAACACCACTGGATTAAGCATGCCCACACCACCTTCCTCAATAGGCAAATAATGTACCCCTCTTCACTGGGTTCAGTCTACTCCACCATAAACATGAAAAAAATACAGCATACAAGGAAGTTTCCCGAGTGAGTGGGGGGGTACATAGCTGCCAGGAACAAAAAATAAGGCAACAAAAATGTTTTTTATCAGATAAATCCGCTTTGCTTTAGACATCTGCCACCGATTCCATCGAGTCACCCTATCCTTAGCTGCCTCCAAATGTGTCTCCCAATTATATTTTGGAGCATCTTGCCCACTAAAATATATCCCTAAAATCCATCTGTAACCTGTTTTGATAGGGATCTTCCAAATTAAGGCCACATCAACCGCATCATAACCCACAGGTAATATTCCACTCTTTAAAGAATTAATAGAGGAACCAGAAATTCCAGAAAAAGTATCTAATACTGACAGAGCTGCAGTTGCCGAGGATCTATCAGCCAGAACCAATACCAAATCATCCACATATGCTATTGTTACAATAGGGAAATCCTCACAACCTACAGATAACCCCATAATCCATGGGGTCCCATTAAGAGCATATAGTAAGGGGTCCAATGACAACACATACAACAATGGGCTGAGAGGACAGCCCTGACATACCCCCCATGTACCATTATCCTATTCCCTGTCCAACCATTCAAACTTGGAATTAAACTTATATTCTTATAACATGTTTGTAACCATGTTATAAACTGTGAAGGGAACCCATAGTCCTGCATCACTTCCCAAAGATATGCATATTCTACATGATCAAAAGCCTTGTGCTGATCTAAACAAACTAGATGACCAAACACCTCTTGTGAGGCACCCTTCTGCAGGATTTCTCTTATAAGGATGAGAGAATCCTGAACCCATCTCTGAGGGACTCCACTATATTGGGAAGGATGAATCAAGGCATCCAAAACCCCACGTAATCTATTTCCCAAAGCTTTCATTAGTATTTCATAATCCATATTTAATAATGTCAAAGGTCTCCAATTATCCAAATCACCTTTTTCCCCTTTTTTATAAATTAACAATAATAAGCCTGTCAGCATGCTCTCAGGGAGAGTCCCAAACGTTAACCCTTCATTAAGTACCTCCCTTAATTCTACCCCCAAAACTTCCCAAATCACTTTATATACTTCATGGGGTAGCCCATCTGAACATGGTGCAGTCCCTGCCTTCAGGGCCCATATAACTGTCTTAAGTTCCTCCAAGGATAAAGGCACAGTCAGTAGACTTTTCAAGCTTGGAGACAGCTGAGGTAGTTTACAACCCTTTAACCAAGACTGCATTGAATTGAGTGGCAGGGGAGTACTCCTAAAAGCCTTAGAAGCATAAGCATGAATTTCCGACAAAATCTCTACACTTGAAATGACTCTTTCCCCCTGAGCAGTATTTACATATGTCATATCACGAGACTCTGTTCTGGAACTAGCAGTTTCAAATGGCAAAGTATCCCTTTTTGTCCCATATTTATGCTTCTTCTCTATTTCATTCAATACAGTCATTTTTATACAGGCCAGCTCAGTCGTCAATCCCTTAAGCATATCTTGGTATCCCACACCCCCTTGTCAAAAAGTAGATGAGATATATATACGTTCTCTCAAATACCTCATCTTATCATGCTTCTGTTTGCCATTAATACGACCAATTTTTTAAAAATATACCCTGATATCACTTTTAGTATCCTCCCACCACTCATTCAAATTGTCATATAAAAAAAAACAGACTGATGAGCAAGCAAAAGAGCATGCAACCCCTCTTCTGTGCTGGGAATATTCAATAAGGTAGCATTTAATTTGCAGACCCCTGACCCTCTTTGGGCTTCTGGCATATCCCCTACAATAAGCTGCAACAATAAGTGATCAGAAGTACCCACAGCCTGTAATTTCTTAGATAGAACCACTAAGCCAGGGGAAAGAAAAAAAATAATCAATCCTGGATGCCCTAGGCCCACAGAAATAAGTATTCTGATTAATATTTGGTGAAGACCCAAACACATCCACCAAACCAGCCTCTCGTATACCCTGCGCCAAACATGATGCATCACAATAAACTTTTTTTCCCTTATCAGCCAAAGGCCCAGAGGGTAAAGTACAATTAAAATCACCTCCCAAAATAAGGGGAAAAGGGGCATACAAAAAAGGAAAAATAGTCTTATATAAAGCCACTCTATCAAATTTATTCTGGGGAGCATAAATGTTAATTAACCGAATGAAAGTATCCCCCCACTTTACATCCAAAAGCAGGGCCCTACCTTCCACTATCTCTATGTGATGCATCACTTTTACATGAGACATAAAAAAACAAATCCCAACCCCACTGCATAGATCCTGCCCCTACGAACCAAAAACAATCCCCCCACACCCAGCCTTTCGTAACAGCATCTAATTTCTCTGGAAAGCATAGACATACACCTTGAAAGAACACACAATCCAAATTTTCATGCATAAACTGAAAAAATGTGTTTTGCCTCTTCTCTGAAGATTTTATGTTATTGGCATTTAAAGATGCCACCCGAAATTGAAAAGGCACCATCAATTAACCCAGACCTCTCACTTTACCTTGCTCTTGTCACCCTACCACTTATACCGTCCTGAGGTCTCAATTCAGTTTGTCCCTCTGACATAATCTGAGGGAGAGATAGCGAAAGAGATACTGCCTGTCCCCCCCATTGGGTCATCCTCCAATGGATTGGGGTCTGCCAAAGAAGGGATAGAGATTGAGGAAGTAGGTTTCTTTACTCCCTTAGCTTTCCCTTTTACCTGTGTACCCTTTTTCCCAACCACAATAGTGAACTCCTCTACCCTGGACTGCAAGACCGGGGGAGGGGGGCCCTCACTAGGCTCTGCTAAATCACCTGCTTCAACAGGCCTAGAGGACTGAGACATGGGACCTGGAATAGAATCAGAGCCAAGGACTATTGCAGCCTCAAAGGTCCATTTTCTCACCCCTTTACCCCCCATCAGGGGCGCCATTTACTATTTCCCCCCCATAACCTGTCCCTGCTTTACTGCTACTCTAATAAAATGATCCTGAACCCCAAATTCTGCTTCCTCCATGTTTTGGGCAGCCATAGGGCATGATCCAAAATCATGGCCTATTTCTTCACAAAGATTACACTTTGCCTGCTGGAAACAGTGCGCACTTGGGAGCCCCAACTCCCCACAGTGAACATATTTTAAAACATCACAATTAGTACTGATGTGCCTCTTAGAACCACACTTAAAACATACCCTGGGCTGCCCTGGTTAAAAAAGAAACCCCTTATCTTTTCCTAAAAAAAAAACAATTAGGAAGATGGATAAGATCTGTATCCATAGTGTGTAATTTGACCCTAAATTTCCAGCCCCCATTCCAAAACCCTTCATCATCTAGAATAGGGACTGGATTGCCCTGAATATCACATTTTTTCCCCAGCCAATGCATAATATCCACTACATTAACCCCTTCTTTCTGAAACAAAACAGTAATTACTCGAAAAGGTTGTTTCGTCAGGGGGAATACAATAAAATCAGACCAGAGAGGATTAGTTTTTAAATTCAAATATCGACACCAAAATGTCTCTAATAAAGCAGGTGTCGGAAAACTTATGTCAAAAGAATATTCCCCTTGAACATGTATCAGGGCATAAACCTCTGCTGGAGTAAACCCCATACTTTGTTTGAGCAGTATCTTTCCCACGAAGAAACGATCAGGGTTTTTTTCCCGAGGCCCCACATATCACAACCTGATGACATTTCGCCTTTTAGCCTGCTCCACAGTTTGATGAATATGGCTGGCATACATGGGCCTAGCCTGGGCCTCCAATGCCTGGGACTGTTCTGCCTCCCTCTCCCCAATATGCGCGTCATCCTCCGGGACATCACAGGGGGAGGACTCTAGGGGGAGGATTCTAAGGGGGGTAAACCACCACCGACTTCTGCCATTCCCTGTAATAAAGTAGAAGACACAGTACTTATCTCCACCTCAGAGTTGACCGACACACCAGCAATCCCTTCAGCCAGCTTCCATTGACCGCCAGACACAGGGACCCAACCCGCCTCATGCAAGGCCCTATCTGGCAACCAGGAAGCTTCCACTCTGTCTCCCCAGGACTCATCATCCAGCACTCTGCCTGCCGTAGCCTTCTCCATGGGTGCATGCAATTTAACTGAGCCTTACAATAAAACAGCACTCGGGGAAGTGGCATCCCCCTTCTGCTTCCGATCCTCTTCGCTTTTTAATTTCCTTCCTTTTTTTGCCAAGAGTTCACTCACATGTAATAATTCCTTTTCCAGGCAACGCCGTTTCTCCACCAAACTCAGGGGTTGCTCCGAATGCTCAACAATGGGACTGCTGTCTCAGGCACTGTGCTGGCCACCCATCGGGTGCATCCCAGCTGCCTCCACAGCAGATCCATCCTCCTGGGGAGCTTCCATACTTTCCAACTCCTGGGCCATCATAGCCCCGTCCAACACTCCTTTCACCTCCACAGCGTATCTCAGAATAACCACCAGACACAGTGTCAAGGGCCCCCTACTGACAGAGTAGGGGAATTTCCCCGGTGCAATGGCCAGATTCCCCCATTCACTAAAATACCACCAACAGCTTGATCTGGTTTTGAAAGTCAGTTTACATCCTTACAAATATTCCCATTCCCTTGCCCCCCGGTCTCACCTGAAATCGAACCATGGCTCAGTGTACCTCTCCCAGTCACAAACTGTCAAATAAATAAATAAATAAATAAAAATATACAGGAAATACCAATAATGTACTGCAGTGGAATAACATGTTTATTGTATCTCCACTAGTGAGTGGTAAGACCCATAACTCATGAGTGGTGAAGCCACAAGTTAGTTATAAAGGTCTTAACACTCACATATGGAGATACATGTGTTATTCTACTGCAACCCATTAAGTATTTAATATATACAACACCATTTGTGATGCTTTTACTAGTGTTTTACAATGTTTTAGCTTTAAACTGCCTTTCTTTCCATTGTAAACTCTCTATCTGGTCCATTGTTCTCTGTGTTCTATTTTCACCTTCTAAGTGGCAATAACAGGTTCTAATTGAAATACAATGCTTTATTTTCAGAAATGTATTCACCACTGGTAAGGTATACATAGGGGATATTCCATGGGTTGATTTAAAAAAAAGCTATTTATTCACTCTGGAATGTTGCCAATAATCCTGCCTGGCAATGAGGGGTGAAGCCATGAGTGCCAGACTGCATTGCTAGCATCATGAAAGAGTCAATAAAAAGATTGTTTTTGATCTGCCCATGGTCTTTCCCATGTGTATAATTGGCAGGTGGGTTACATTGCTAGTCTTGCACTGCTGTGTACATTTAAAAGACAAGTTGTATATTTGGCTCACCCTTCAGCACTGCCGATGCTGAATATTTACCATATTAACCAGAATTAGTGTGGGAACCTTATCCCTACTGATGGGTTGTGAAAGCAGTGTGCTTTGTCTTGCCATTCTAGCCTATCCTTATAGGACAGCCCCTTTGTTTTTCTAACTTTCCTGGTTAGTCTCTGTTGCACTCTCTCTATGGCAATGTGTATTTTATTGATCCTGATGTTGGGGGTGGGCAAATTCTTGCAAAATAAAAATTTCGTGCCAGGCACACAAATATGTAGGTGTGCCCAAACCTGAACCCGGAACCCTCGCAGCACCACGCCAACCATGCCAGGCCAACCCTCCCTCCCTTCCATCATGCTTGCTCCCCCCCATGCGCATATACATATAGCGATGTCCTGTCGCTATATGCACCCACCTCCCCCATCCGGTCACCCTTCCACAGTGGTAGCTGAGTTGACATGCACTGGGATTGAGTCACCATTATTGCAAGTGCTCAGTCACCAATGCCCATGTCTCGAGCTACCGAAGAGAAGACCTGATACATACCACTGCATATCATAGCTGAGAAACTTGGTAGCTCAATATGCATGTTACTTCTGCCATTCTACACCCTTACAGGCTGTGACAGCACCAGCGTTTCAAGGGCAAAGACAAAAAGAAATCCTTTTTTTTATAATTAAGATTTTTATTGATTTTATAAACCAGAACATAAACAAACAGTAGAAGCAACAATGGAACATTATAAGAAATTTCAAACACAATTCAAACATCCAAAAGGATAAACTCTACCCCCTCTCCACCTCAACACCCCCCAAAAAAACACAAACTTAAACATGGAATAGGGAGAAAGTGAATCTACTCCCAAAGCCCTCCTTTTCCCAGAGCACCTGCAAAGACAAGAAAAACCACCTGATCCAGGAAAAGAAAAAAGGAAACAAAGGAAAGTAAAAGGATGCAAAAGAAAAGGGAAAAAGGGAAGCCCACTCCACAATGCCCTTCATCAGCAATCTGTTGAATAGACATGAAGGTATATAAAATACCTCTTCTCCGTTGAAAGAGGTCAAACCAGTGATGAAGTCTAGGTATCTGCTTTTTGACCAAAAGGGCTTGCATGAGCTCATGGTATCACTCTTTGTAAGGGGGCACACAGTTCTCTCTCCAGTGCCTCAGGATGATCACTTTGGCCACCACAGAAATCAGGGCAATGTGGGCCCTCCAATGTCCAAACAGAGAAGGAGGATAATCCCACAACAAGAAAATCTCTGGGATAAAGGCTTCATCCAGGCCAAATAAAGGGTCCAGTGAGTCTTTAATTTTCCTCCAGGAGGGAGCCACCCTTGGGCATTCCCACAGCATATATAGTAGGTGCCCAGGAGGTGAACCACAATGGGAACAGTCCAGGGTTGCAGCCCGGCCCATCCTGAATAGCTTGAGGGGAGTATGGTACTTATCATGTAAGACACGGTATTGAGTCCACCTATATCAGTCCCTTTAATAAATTTATAAGGGTTATACCAGATAGTTTGCCAGCCTTTAGTATCTAGGTACTGATTCAGGGCCTGCTGCCAATAAAAGCAGACCCATACAAGTGAATGTGGGTCATCCATTTATAAGTAAACGTACAACTTGGCAATGGGATGTGGCTGGGCACTAATCTTAGTGAGTTTAGGGAGAATTTCAGTATCCTCCGAATCCCAAGGACCTTGGCCAAAGTAAAAGATTAGGGCGTGGGTCAGTTGCAGATATTTAAAAGCATGGAGAACCAGTACTGAGAAGGCATCCTGTAGGTGCCCATGGGGAAAGATCTTTCCCTGCTCAACCAGAGCATTCACTGGCATGGTGCCCAGAGGGGAGCAAAATGAGACTGGGATCGGTCTTCCACCAAAATGAATATTGGGGTTCACCAAAACAGTTTGGACTAGAGACTGAGACCAGTCTAAGCAAAGAAAGCCCTCCATTTGCACCCATTCCTTGAGGGACCAGAGTAAGGGAGGTAAACATAGAACCACCAGCACTTGAGAAGGTTTAGCAAACAGAAGGCTAGTAAGGTGAATACCTGCCTTCTGGCAAAGCGAAGCCTCAATTTTTAACCATAAGGGCTGGTACCCTTCACTTTCAAGCTGAGTTAAAGCATTACCCCAATGTAAAAACTTAGCTCCATGTGATGCTAGATAGTGTATAAACAAATTGGGAAGGCGGAGGCCACCTCTTTCTTTTGGGAGAGTTAACTTGTAACATGCTCTGTGGACAGCCTCGTCTCTCCATAAAAAATTATTTAGGAGCCACTGAAGGGATGCAAACCACGCTTTGGGGAGAAAGGCTCCCAATATACCTAATGGGTAAAGCAAATCTGTAAGGCTCCCAGGAAAACCTGAGATCCAAAATGTCTCTCTTGGAAAAAAATATATTCAATGGCATGACCTGTGTTTTGTCAAGGGGTAACTTATACCCCACCAGGCCAGCAAAATGGTGATTTCATGCAATGCTGCCAGGATAGAAGAGACCGGATCTTTAAAATGTAGAAGTAAATCATCAGCCCTGGCGGATATCTTAAACCTTTCGTCCCCTACCGGGATGCCCTTGATGTTCTGGGAGTCCTGAACTTGATATAAAAGGGACTCAAGGTACAAATTTAAAAGGACAAGGGAGAGGGAGCAGCCCTGCCTAGTCCCCCATTCCAACCAAATGGGGGAAGAGGAGAGCCCATTACAGCAGATTTGAGCAGAAGGATTAGTGTATATAATTTGGATCCACTTACAAAAGGTGGGAGGAACACCAGATTTCTTTAAGACCTAAAACAAAAAAGGCCACGATACCTGATTAAAGGCTTTTTCTGTGTCCAGGGAGACCAAAGCAGTAGGAATTTTGCTCTCCATGGATGCAGAAATCAAATACAGCAGTTTCCTAAAGTGATCGCTAAACAAGCGGACAAACATAAAGCCCACTTGAACAAGCAAGATTAACTTATCCCACACCGACTTTAGTCTATTAGCAAGGACCTTAGCAAGGATCTTCAGGTCTGAGTTCGGGAGAGAGATATGGGCCGATAACTAGCTGGCAAAAGCTCATCCTTCTCTGGTTTCTGAATAAGTGAAATCCACACTTGAGTAAAAGAAAAATCCTCCAGTCTATCAGTGAGGAAAAAATTAAATAATTGAGTGAATAAGGGAGATAGCACCTCTCTAAATACAGAGTAAAACTTGTTACAGAAGCCATCTGGGCCAGGAAACATATCTAGAGAGAGCTGGCAAATCACTGATTGGACCTCAGGTACCATAATGGGTTCCACCAAAAAATCTCATTGAGAAGAGGAGAGAGAGGGGAGAATGAGCTCATCTAGAAAGGCAGAGATCTTCACATGATCTTCTGGAGAGGTGGGGCTAGCTGCATAAAGGCTTTGGAAGAATCCTCTAAAGGCTTCCACAATGTCCCCAGGCTGGATGAGGATAATATTACCCAAGCCAGACTTCAGGTGTGGCACCACTTTAGCTTCCTCCAATTGTCGGATTCTCCAAGCCAGCAATTTGCAGGCCCATTCCCCAGATCCCAAGTAATGAGACTTAGTATGGAGAATGGCTCAGTCAGCCTTTTTGGCAAGAAGCTCAGCATATTGTAGATGAGAGGTCTCCAGCTGGTTCCACACAGTGGCAGGAGAGTTAATGGTAAGGTCCTTCTCTAAACACCTAATAGTCAAAAGAAGCCAATCCTCCTCCTGGGCCTGATGCTTTTTATGTTTGGCAGCCAACTTAATGCACTCTCCCTGAGTAGCACACATAAAGGCCCCCCACAACCAACCCAGTCTCGAGAAAGACCCCATATTTGTGTCCCAGAAATGTTGAATAAAATCCCTCAGGTGCTGTACCAGGGTCAGGTCTTTCAGGAGCTGGGTATTGAGCCTCCAAATCCTGTCTCTCTCCTAGCCCTCATGGAGAACCAGAATCAGCTTAATAGGGGTACGATCAGAGATAACCTTAGGTAAAATGTTAGTGGAGATGACACCAGGGCGGGAATTATTACTCAACAGAAAAAATAATTCCAGGAAGAAGTCCCATGGACAGAGGAAGAGAAAGTATATAGCTTAGCTCTAGGGTGTAGAATTGTCCAGGGGTCCACCAGACCTAAATGGTCTAGAAGAGCCCAAAAACCTCTCTGATCCAGGGACAGACCCTGCCTGTGAGGGAGAAATCCTTGCAAATACTAATAATTAACTGAGAAAAGTTGCAGAGTTTGGCTGAATTTGGAGACTCTTTTGAAGTCACGAAAGATGTCATTGATGTCTGTCAAAAGTTTGTATGCAGACTCTACCAACCAACAGGATGTATTATTTCTGACATCAACCTACTAGGGTACAAACAGTTTTTCAAGCAAGCAAAGCAGAATGACAGCTTGCCACCATGTATGGACAGCCTGGTATTGCACATAAAGAGAGATATTTACCAGTGTGCTGTTTGGAGAGCAGCACTAGTGTCTAAGCCATTTATTGCATCACCTGATGAACGCGGCTGGACATAGGCAGAAAATGATATTGACCGTCAATTAGTGATGCAAGAATCGGGTCTAAAAGACATGCTAGAACTTATCACTTGCCAGTGCACAAAATTTAAATGCTCCACAAGGAAGTGCAGGTGTATGATGATAGAACTAAAATGCACACCAAGCTGTGGGTGTATGAAACAGGTGAAGACAATATCAGTTATGAAAATGGTGATTTGGAATCAGATTATGACACTGACAATGATGGCTCTGGGTAAACAAGTTAAATGTACCTCCGAATGAAGAATACATGCTATAGTGAAAAGTTGTACGATGTTCTATGCTTAACTCTGTACTGTACTTAAAACAATGTAAATCCATGTAATCTGTTCTAGTCTTTGTATGGACCTTGCCGTGACTGTTTGGAAAAACTTCAATAAATAAATTAACAGCAACAAAAAGTTGCATGATGATAAATATGATCATAAGTCTTCATTAAAATGTTATCTCAATAATATATTTGCTGTATTAGAATTAATGGTTTAATTTGTGCTCAGGATGGCCTTTATTACAATAAAACGTCTTGTAGTAAACATGTTGTGGGTCATTTTTTGGCTGAAAAGACATTTGTATTTCCATAGGTGTCATTATTATTCAAAAGTAATTTTTCTCACTCTTTCTATTCAGGCCAGAAATAAACTTATTGTCTAAAAATTTGTTGTTTCTCTCTACTTGTATAGTGTATACCTTCAGCAATGAGATTCAGTTATAGGGACACATTCTTGGCCAGCAACCTTAGTGTGTCCAAATCAATTATTACAATACAATTGTGGTATCATTTCTAAGCAAATGGAAGAAAAGTGAGAGCAATAAAGAACATAATTAGTTAAGATGCTATTAGACATGATTACTGGACATAAGACATGACACATTGGTTTTAGATGTTATCTTTTACTTATATTTAGAGTTCATTTATGGGCATTTAGGTTCACTTTATTCAAATGTATTTTAGCAATTTACAAAAACTGGTAACTAATACCCATACTCCATAAATATAATGTGAAAAATAACGGTTTTACAATTTCTTCAACATTCAGGATTTAATCATTTTCATTTTTTTTCAGCTATCTTGTTCAGATTTTCTTTTCAAAATTCAATATTATCGACCATGTGATGAACACCACAACATACCTTTTCTGAAAGCTGACGAGTAGAGCTATTTTATGCAAACATCAAACCTTCTCTTACGGGGGGGTGCAACAGGATAAATATTTTGAAAATTGGCTACTAGACTAACAGGACAGGATTCACTGGACTGTTCAGTAACTACATATAAAACAAAAAATTGTGATAACTTACAATACAGCGCATGTGCGACAACTCAGGTGACTGACAACACTAAGTAATCTTTGTGGTCATACCAGGTGACACACACAGCTACAGTTACTCCACTTCCCCCCCATGCACCATGCTTTTTTCTCAATGTCACACCCGAGAGATGGAAAAATATGAAGACACACAGAGAGAGGACACTGCAGCCTCTCTCTCTTCCTCTCACTCACTGTCATGCTCAGTGCAGCCAGTCAGAGGTCCTGTATGAGGGGGCATCAAGCTGTCTATCTGTCCTAGAATGATATGCATAACTGTCACACTGCTGCTGTCTGCACTCTGCACTCTCTGTCTGTCTCTCCCCATTCTATACAATAATGGAAACTATTTCAAGATACTGGTGCAGCATACTGACACAGAAATTGAAATGAGTGCTTAACTGCATACATCCATTCATGGCATGCTGCTCACTACCGAAATACCGGTAGGTGCTACAGCTCCTGAATCCTCTATTATTGCTTAGAAGCGGCTCCAGTTCCACTGCTGGTGGACTGGCAGAGCCCCAGAGCACTCATTCCCCACTGATTGTGACAGCAACTGTTCTCCCGCTGAGTGATTGCAATGGTGTACCTGGAGCATCTGCTAGTTAACAGAGGACTCAGGCGCTATAACAGCTACCAGTATTTTTGTCCTGTGCAGCATGCCATGATTGGTTGTAACCAGCTGAGCAGTCATTTTCTTTTCTGTGTCACTATGCTGCACTGCTGTCTTGGAATACTTTACCTTATTGTGTGCAACAAGAGAAAGACAGATACTGCAGAGTCAGTCCCTGTGGACAGCAGCAGTGTGACAGTGAGTCATGCATATCGGTCTAGGACAGAGACACAGAAAGACAGTCCGACAGCCCCTCCCCCCAGATAGAATCCCTGACCAGCTGCCCCAAACGACACAGTGACAGTGACTGAGAGGAAGAGAGACAGCCTGCAGTCTCCTCTCTCTGTATCTTCCTGTTTTTTCCTTCTCTCCGGTCTGACATTGGGAAAAAAGCATCGTGCATGGGGGAACGTCACTGTATCTCATTGTGTTGCCACAATCAGTGGGGAATGACTGCTCTGGGACTTTCTTGGTCCCCCACTTCTTTTAATAGCTGCTACTGTAATCTTGCACTCAGCAGCATGGAATGAGTGCCAATGGCTCTAGCAATGATTAAAGCAGGTCTTGAAAAGAGATATATTGTGGAAAGAAACACAGTATCTCCTCAGCTTTTGCACAAATATTGGAAAGCATTGCACATGGATTAATAATTAGATGCTACTACATGAAGCAATCTGTAATTGTATGCTTGGAGAAGGGTAGTGTTATGTTTGTTAGAATATTCAGTGGCTTGTGTGGTATTGTTTTCTTTCTTTAACTTGTATATGTACTGAATTGTCAATATTGGTGTTTTGTTTTGTGAAAATGTAATTGTTTCTTTTTTAATTTTTCTTTAATAAAAAAATTCCCCAACTCTTTTTCAATAAGTTCCATGGGATCTTTTTCTTCCATCTGAACTTTGACCAGAGATAGGGAGAAGTGACTTTAGTTTAACTTCTCATCTGAATGATAGCAGTGAATGCAAGTATGGCAGTGAACTCAAGGAAACAACAGTGGAGAAAGATTTAAGAGCATATGTAGCAAATGATCTTAAGTTTATAGACAATGTACAGATGCAGCAAAGAAAGATGACATGATTCTGGGATGCACTGGAAGAAACATAAAAAGCTGGGACTGTGGCCATTATGGGAAGCATGGTGTTAGGTCGACAATACAATGCCACAACTTGCAAACTGAGCACAGCCAGCGCACTCCCCCACAGCAACACAGTGAGGATGCCAACCCACCTCCCACAGCATCAGCAGGTGCACTGGTGGTGAGTTGAAAGAGGCGCGCCACACCTGCACACACAGGTCCACTGTGGGAGGAGGCATGTCGGCAGAGTATGTGGAGAGCGCCAGGGGTGCAAACTGATTGTTGTGTCCTGGTACATATACCAGCGTGAACAGACAAGGGGTGAAAGAACATGTTTGAAATGCTGGAAATATGCAGCAGACAGATGCAGGGGCTGTGCACTCACCGTGGGAGAGGAACCACTGGTACTGACAGGCACCCACAACCATGTGCCTGACTCCACAGCCGTTAGGGTCTGCAAGGTAAGGGCAGTGGTGAAGCGGAGGGCCCGGGACATGAATGAGATGAGCCAACAGCTTGTAGTGGCATGCTGCTCTGGAGTGAATGAGGCGGTCAGCGGACACCTACCACCTGTAACTCTTTTGAAGTGGTCGTCACAACAGGTCCGGAGGGGCAGCAGGCATGCTATGGTGGACCCACAGCAGCTGTCTGAGCTCATCATACCCGAAGACTATACCAAAACCCCGGCAGGTGAGCCATTCCTGCTGTATGACTTGGGACAGGGTGCTGAGGCCAGCATGGCACACAGATACCTCCTCTTCAGTACCGAGAGGAACCTTGACTTCCTGGACCATAGCCCAGCATGGCTTGGGGATGGCACATTCCGCTGCTGCCCCAGGCTGTTCCAGCAGCTGTACACGCTGCATGGGGTGGATGGGGCAACTGTACTGCCTGCAGTGTATGTGCTGATGGCTAGGAGAATGGCCACAGACTACATCACCATGTACACGAAGATCGCAGAGCTTTGCCCTGTAGGCAGTCCCCGCCACATGCTCATTGATTATGAGCTTGCTGCCTATAGGGCTACCCACACTGTGCTGCCTGACATAGATGTCCATGGTTACTTCTTCCATCTCTGCCAGTGTGTCTGGTGGCACATACAGCAGCATGCAGAGCTGGCATGTCTGCATTGCTCTGATGACGTCTATGCCATGCACCTCCGCATGCTGCCAGCCCTTGCATTTGCACCCCTTGAGGATGTGTGCGCCACTTACGAGGAGCTCCGTGGCTGGGAGTACTTCGCCTCCCATGAGGATGTACTCACTCCAGTCCTCAACTATTTCAAGGACTCCAGGTTGGGCAGGCCTGTTTGCAGAGGCCACCGCCGCAAGCCTCTGTTCCCCATCCCCATGTGGAACTGCCATGCCGCAGTACTGGATGGAATGCCCCGCACCAATAATGCAATTGAGGGATGGCACCGGGCATTCAATGCCCTGCTTGGTGTGGCACACCCAACCCTGTGGCAGTTCCTGGACATCCTGCGGGGGCAGCAACAGCTGACACAGGTGAAGCTGCAGCAGGCTCTGTCCGGCCAGGCTGTGGGGTGGTCCCGGAGGCACTGGAGGGAGTCAGCTCGGCACATCACCGACATTGTCAGTGCGTACAGTGTCAGGAGCCACAGGGACTACCTGATGGGGCTGGCACTGAATATCAGCCTTCAGGTGTAGGTCCCTGTGTCACAGGACTCCCTGCCCAGCGTCTGTGCCCCATTCCACAGTCTGTACCCCTCTGCTGTGCACCGTTAGGTCTCCTGCACCCTGTGGTACCATTACTGCCCACTGTCCCCCTGTACAGGGGGTTTCCACTGAGGTTCTTTTATGGTCTGCATCATCGTACCTCTCCTGTCCATCAGGTGGCTGTTCGGGATGTGTCCTGCCAGTTGGCGTTACTGTCGGGGGCTTGGTCATGCACTCTGCTGCTGTGTTGTTGCCATGCATTTTGTCAGTGCATCCTGTGCATCTGTGGCGTCGGGTACACGGTGTTCACGATGGGATGCATTGGGGTCCTGTGCGGTGTTTCCTTGTTGTCGCTCTGGGGGATGTCAGTGTTTTTGCCGTCGACCATACACCATGCTTCCACCATTACGCCTTTGTACAAGGCAGTGGTGCGGATCCTTTTGGAATGTTATGGGCACTTCTGGGAACCAGAACAAAAAAAAAATGTATTAAAACTTTACAGGGTGTACAAAGACGTGCCATCAGGGTGTTTTCAAGAATGAGGGGTAAATCACATGAAAAGAAAAAATGTGACTTCAACATTTATACTTTAGAACAGAGAAGGTTACATGATGACATGTTCCTGGTATACAAAGCTCTCAAAGACAAAGAACATGGAATTGCCTGGATCGCAATCAAAAGGTGTCACAATATGATAGAAAGGGACATAACAAACAAATAAAAGGTGACTTGTGCAAAACCAATGGAAGAGGGACATGAGTCACAAAAATAATTGTAACTATGTGAAACAACTTGCCAGAATCAATTGTGGGCATCCGAACGAGGAACATCTTTTGATGGAACTTGGATACTCATTTTAACAATAATTATGACTGAACATCACTCAGTCTTTCAAAAGAGGTGAAACCCCTTGCACGAATTATTGTTAACCCTGTAAATGGACAAAGATGCAACCATCATAACCAGCCTAGTTTCCTAATCCTGACTCTGCCCAGTAATTAGAGTCATGAAGGTGTCATGCATCCCCCTTCTACTGTCTGTCAAGTCGAGTGCTTCCTCTTTCTTCTTTGGGCCCTGGGGGAGCCTATCTTAGTGCTTTCCTGTAGCTGTTAAACTTAGGCTACCATTCTGTATGGGGGATGGGGGAGTGGATAATATTAGTGGTTGTTTATGTTTTTTTTTTTCTTACTGTAATTTTGTATGTTGTTGTTCCTGTTTGTTCCTTGTTTGTTGATGTTTTTGGGATATGTTGTCATTATATTGTAAAATTTCAATAAACTATACTAAATAAAAAATAAATACAATAATTTAGCTTAAAGTAGAATTTAGCTGAAAGGCTTCTGCAGCTGGAGTGACTTTAAATGCCCTCCCACCCCTTCCACCAGCCTTTCTGAAATACTGAAATACCACTGGGGGTTCTGTTTGAAGGCTGTGTGGGAGGAGCTTGGGGAGTTGCAAACTGATCTGAGCCCTCAGAACAGGTCAGGAAGGAGGGAACAAGGAACAGCCATATGAGCTAAGTCTTAAGGACATAATATATAAAACATGTGAGCAGATCTATAGTCCTTATGAGTAGGATTGTGGTTTCCAGTTAGTACTGCAGTTGGCTGTCTTATGCTGTATGCAAGGGCATTTAGGATAACAATTTCTGTTAGAGGCTGGACTAGGATTAGTTAATTCTACTTTCTGTAGGAAGAGTGGTGTGGAGAGGCTGTATAGGTAGTGTGGACCATGAGTACGATTGTGGGGTGCAATGGTTGTGGGGCAGCAATGCAGATGAACATACTGTGGAGGCTGGGAGGCTGCCCAATATACCACAGGATAAGGAGGCTTGAGGAAGAGGTTCAGTGGTTTGGCAGGGAGCTGGGGAGGTTGAAGGAAGAGGGGAGGATTGCGACGGTAGGAGGGCTGACATCTGAGAGTATTGTGGGGGCATCACAGAAAAGGAACAGTGGGGCAAGGGAGAGGTCAGGGGGAGGAGGCACAGTAGACAGGAAGCCAGTTGATGAAGGGTGGACTCTAGTAGGACCTAGAAAAAGAGGAGCAGCAGTAGGCAGGAGGGAGGAAGAAACACACAATGAGGCAAAGGGAGGAGGGAACATGTTTGCTGTACTAGCAACACATGGGAAAGAGGATGCAGGAGGAGATTGCACAAGGGATAGTACTCACAAAGAGAAAGGAGAGAGGTGCATTACTAGTGGAGAGATTGAATATGGCATGGCAGAGTGAGGGATAGTACTCAGAGAGGAGGAGGGAGAGGAAAGTTGGCAGTCAAACAGGAGGAGGAGGGGAGGAGTCTCAATTGAGAAGAGCAGGGGGAAGACACTGGGACACACTGCAAAAGCACCTTCTTGAGTAGCTCCAGAAATGAGAACCTGGGTGGGGGGGTTGACGGGCACAAGGAAAGAGGATGGAGGTGTATTAGTATTGGGGGACTCCATACTCAAGGAGATCAGCTGGGGCAGCAAGGGGGAGAGGCACAGTCAGATATGGGTGGAGTCCATACCAGGATTAAAGGCAGACAATGCAGGACAGGCAATCCTAATGAGCATAAGTAGGGGTAGGCGGAAACCACCCATTGTGGTACATGTGGGGACAAATGACCTAGTGAGGGAAATGGTGGAGGTAACAAAGGAGAGGATTGAGGAAGTGGGAAGGTTGTGCGAGGAGACTGGGAAGTCTGTGACATTCTCTGAAGTGCTCCCAGTACCCTGCACAAGCACAGTGAGAAAGGAGAGGATTAGGGAGTTGAACACATGGTTGGTAGAATGGTGTCAAACTAAGGGATATGGGGTTGTGGATGGCTGGGGCAGTACCTGGGATAATAATCTGTTTGCAAGGGATAGGCTGCACCTGAGTGGGGAGGGGAAGGAGGTATTAAAGCAAAGACTGAGGAGGTATATTGCAACAAAAGTGTATTTAAACTAGATGGGGGGTGGCAAGTGGACAGCAGGTAGGCAGGGGTCTGATAGAGTGGAGTCACAGCCTACCCCCAGGCTAGCAGGGAAGGACTCAGGGCAGCCAAAAAAGGAGGGAGTAGAAGGAAGGAAATGGAGGCCAATGAAGGGAAGGTGGCAGGATGGAGGGTGGTCTCACTGAATGCAAGAAGCTTAGGCAACAAATCCGCTGAGCTACAGGCACTCTTAGCAGTGTGGAGGGTGGATATTGCAGCTGTCACAGAAACATGGGCAACTGAGCACCAGGACTGGGATCTGGCAATCCCAGGATACAAAGTATACAGGAAGGACCGTAAGAAAGGGAGGGACAGTGGGGTGGCAGTCTATGTGAGGGAAAGGGATCAAATGCACAAAGGACAAGGAGGGAGGAAGAAAGGAGAACAGATGCAATCTGGCTGAAGATCCTAGACTCAAGGGGTAGGAAACTGAGGTTTGGGGTGGTATACAGGCCACCATCTGAGTCAGAGGAGCTTGACAGGGAATTAGCAGGACAAATCAGAAAGGTATGTAGAAAAGAGGAGGTGGTCATCGTGGGGGATTTAAACTTGCTGGGGGTTGACTGGAGCATTCCAGTCACCTCCAGTGCTAGGGAGCAAGTGCTCCTGGATGCAATCCAGGATCTCTCCTGACACAGTTGGTTAATGTACCTACTAGGCTAAAGAACACTTTAGACCTGGTGTTGTCGAATGGGGAGCAGTAAGGAAAAGAAAGGTGGAGGACCCACTAGCCGACAGTGATCACCAAATGGTGAGGTTTAATATCATGATGTGCGGGGAGCCAGAGAAATCAGTTATTCAGGTAGTAAACTTCAAGGGGGCAGATGCTGGGAGGATGCAGGAAGTACTGAAAGGGAAACTAGAGGGCATAAGGCAGGAGATGGATGCAGAGCAGAAATGGGATATTATTAAAAGGGGGATTACAGAGGAAACAGAAGCCTGCACCAAAACACAGAGTAAGAGAAGCAGAGCAAGAAAACCATGCTGGTTGAACAGTGAGGCAGTAGAGGTGGTGAGAGCAAAATGAGAGGTGCACCAGAGGTATAGAAGGACAAGAAAGGAAGTGGACAAGGAGGAGTATGCAAGACGGTCCAGGGAGGTGATCAGAAAAGTGAGAGAAGCCAAGGTCCAGAGGGAGCTAAGATTAGCACAGGGAATTAATGGGGACTTTTCAGATACATCAGGGAGAAAGGAAGTGCAAGGAGACAATAGTAAGGATAAAAAGGGTGGGGAGTGGACGAGAAGGGTGAGGAGCAGGCAGAAGCACTGAATGAATACTTTTGCTCAGTGTTCACGGAAGAAAAGGGACCGCTACCACCATGGGCTGGGAGGGTGGGACAGGGAGAGGAGGCAACAGATGGAAGAATTGAGGCAAGTAGAGTCCTAGAGGGACTGAGGGCACTGAGGTAGACAAGGCACCAGGGCCAGATGGTATCCACCCCAAGGTGCTGAGGAGGATGGCAGAGGTGTTGGCAGAGCCACTGGCGGATCTGTACAGCACCTCACTGGAGTTGGGATGTGTGCAACTGGACTGGAGGATGGCACATGTAGTATCATTACACAAGAGCAGACTAAGGGATGAACCGGGTAATTATCGCCCAGAAAGTCTCTCCTCCATAGTGTGCAAACTCATGGAGACAATACTAAAGGAAAGACTGGTGTCGTACCTAGAGGACAATGGCTTCTAGGATGTGAGGCAGCATGGGTTTGTTTCAGGGAAGTCTTGTCAAACCAACCTGATACAATATTATGACTGGGTGACAGGTGAGCTGGATAAGGGTCATGCGGTGGATGTTCTTTACTTGGACTTCAGCAAGGCCTTCAATTCTGTGCCTCATGGGCAGCTCGGGGGGAAGCTAACTGATGTAGGGGTAGAGGCAAAAATGATGAACTGGATTACAAGCTGGCTGAGTGGGAGGCTGCAATGGGTGGTGGTGAGAGGAGAGCTCTCAACTCCAAGGCCGGTGACGAGTGGAGTGCCACAGGGCTCTGTGTTGGGGACAGTATTCTTTGGGCTCTTCATATCAGACATTGCACATGGGGTGGTGAGCAAGATAAGTCTGTTTGCTGATGACACCAACATCGGAGTAGTGGTGAATGGAGAATAGGGATGCAAGTAGTTGCAGGTGGACCTAAGCAAGCTAAAGGAGTGGTCAGAGAGGTGGCAGCTGGGGTTCAATGCAAAGAAGTGTAAGGTTATGCACTTTGGGGTGAAGAACCCAAGGAGAGAATACTGGCTGGGAGGGGTTAAGCTGGGGATCCCTGAGGAGGAGAAGGACCTAGGGGTAATGATAACAGGTACCATGGACAACACCACCCAGTGCAGGAGAGCAGCTGCAAAAGTGAACAAAATGCTGGGGTGCATAGCGAGGGGTTTCTCGTCCAGGTGAAGAGAGGTGACTTTGCCCCTCTACAGGTCACTGGTAAAGCCACACTTAGAGCACTTTGTGCAGTTTTGGAGGCCATACCTAAAGCATGATATCAGGCTACTGGAGGAGGCGTAGAGAATGGCAACAAAGATGATATGTGGAATGGAAGGGACAGACTATGACATTAGGCTGAGAGACCTGAGCATGTACACCCTGGAGGATAGAAGGGACAGGGGAGACATGATAGAAACATTCAAGCGTCTGAGGGGAATCAACAAGGATGGGGCAGATGGGGTCTTTAAGTTAAGGAGGGGGAGGGTCACCAGGGGGCATGCGCTAAGAATAGAGGGGGGAAGATTTAGGAAGGAAATGAGGAGACACTGTTTCATAGAGAGGGTGGTATCAAAATGGAACGCCCTACCAGAATGGGTGGTATCATGTAAATCTGTGAACAGTTTCAAAAGGGCATGGGACAAGGAACAGGGGAGAATGATGATGGGGGAGGTGGGGGTAATGGGATGACAAATGGTAGGGGGGTGGTACAGCTGCAAACTAAGGGTGCTAGCTGCACACTCGAGCAGGCTTAGATAGACCTGGTGGTCTGTTTCTGCTGGCACATTCATATGTTCGTATGTTCGTAATCACTGAGTGCCATCATTGAGAAATGGCGAGCATACCAATGGGCTACAAACCTACTATTGCTCATATATTCCTATGAATCCTATGAATTGGCAGCCATTCTGCACATTTAACAGCTACACAAAGCCTTGGGCAATTGCTTGAACTGATTTTATGGGAATGTGAATTTTTGGCCAGGACACCAGGACAAATCCTCTACTCCTGCACTCTCCCAAAGTTAGATTTCAGAAGCCATGAACCAGGCACTCTATGCACCAATGATGGCAGTAGTTATATGGAGACAGGAACTATTAGGAAAAGCATATCCCCTGGGCCTGATGCCCTAAATGTAGAATTTTATAAACTGGTTAAAAGCAAGCTGGTTCCTGTATTGGTGGAAGTTTGCAATGCATGCTCAGCAATTTGAAATCCTCACAATATATAGCCCATTCGATATTGGTATTTCTTTATTAACAACCATTGGCCAAAGCCAAATGTTCACTTGATTATATTCATTATACAGTTGTTGGGCCTAGACAGCACAGCAGATAAAATTAACAAATTAATAACACCAGTTACAATAGTGAAATTGTTATGATTGGGAAATAAAGAGGCTCATACGTAATGGAGCCAGATTCAAAAAACTTTGCCTCGGCACAAACCCAGTTTGCCCTGTGCAAACTAGGTTTTGACCAGAGTTGGCATTCACAAAGCCCAGTTTTCCATTAAACTTGTTTTGCTCTAGAAAAAAGTTGTGCGGGGGGCTGCAGTACAAATGAAGGGTAGGGGAACTGCAAATCTCCGCACTCCAATTCACAAAATATTTGCTATCACAGTCACTGACCTGTACTGTAGACTGTGCGCACTCCATGAGGGCTCAATCTGTGGCCAGATGTGGTGGTGAGAGGTGAGCTGTGCTGGCTGCTGGTCATGTATTGGGATGGAGTGAGTGGAGTGGTGGGACACTCTGGACAGGGTTGGGGTGGGGGAAAGGGCTCTAGACTACCAGGGAATAGGGGCTTTTAGGTTTGGGCATGGTGATCAGAGACCAGGAGGGAGGGAGGGACCACTGCACTATGGAAATGTTTCTGACAGGGTTGGTGATTAGTTCAGGGGAGGGCACCACTGCACTATGGAAACATTATACAGCAGGTGGGGACAGCGATTGTTGACCGGGGGGACCACTACACTACGGAAAATGTTTTTTTATCTGGGGTTGGCAATTGGAGAGGGGGGAGGGACCCTAGACTACCAGGGAATGCATTTATTTATTTGGGGAGGGGATCGGAGAAAAGGGAGGGACCACTACACTATGGAAACATTATTTTTTTATGAGTTGGCGATCAGGAAGGGGGAAGAGCACCACTAGACTACCAGGGAATAACATAATTTATTTGGAGATGTCAATTGGAGGATGGGGGGGCACTAGACCACCAGAGAATGTGGCCGCATGGGGAATGGGCTGGTGGATAGGGCATGCAAAGCCACCTGTTGGCCATGCAAATGGGCCCTTAATGGGCATGCTAATGGCCAGGTGCACCTTGCATGCCAAAAGGGCTCATTTGCATGCCTACTTTAGTGAATAGGGACTTAGCATGTGTGCGCTATTATTGGCAGGCTGTTCTCCTGGCTGGCTGTGGGGACAGCACTACTGAGGGTCCTGGTGCTTTTCCTGAGTTAGCAGTACACCACCTGTCCCTATTAACAGTCAGATAGTGCACTGCCCTTTTCGACTGTGAATAGCAGAATTGCCCACCAGCACAACCACTAGGTGCTGTGCAAACATTTGTGCCACACTTGCCTTTTCTTGTGAATCCTGGCCCTATTGTTTTCGTAGACTGTAATCCTGAAACAGGTTTTCAAGGGGATTTAAAAATGAGTATATTGAAAATATGGGTTCAGAAAGTAAAAACAAATGCAACATTGTGAGTAAATGTTAAAAATATCAATGGTTATTCATAACTTTGTATTTTTTTAGATTGTGACCTCAAAATCTCAACATAGTCTTTTTATAACACCACATTATGAACATGACACACGTCATTTATGAAATCCTGTCTAAGCAACTACCAGGGAATAACATAATTTATTCCCTGGTAGTTGTTTAGCCAACAAACAAAACAAACTTTATTGAAAGGTGTAATCAATAAATAAGTAAAGTAAACAAGTTACACCCAAAAGCAAGTCTAAAGAGAAAAAAACATCAAAAACCAACAAAGCAGTTAACCCACTAGAACCGCCACCCCCTCCCCCTGACCTAGAGTACATCAAACAACCATCCCCCCACCAGAGGCAAAAAAAGAAAATTAAATATTTAAATCAACCAATCAAAATAGTGATACACATCCAGCAAACTGAAGAAGAGCTCATGAAAAGAAAGAAAAACTAAGCAACCAATAGTAAAGTGTATAAAGGTTCCCATCTGGAGTGGGAACGAGACAGTCGATTACAAAGGGAGGAAATAAGTTTTTCAGCTGTAAGAGCTGGTAAGACTTCCTTACGCCACTCCCTCCAAGTCAGGACCTCAGCATCTAGCCAATGGCAAAGAATAACCAGCTTAGCCAAAAGAGCAAAAAAAGCTATGTATCTCATCCGAGGCCAACAATCTGTGAAGGATAAAAGCCAATAAGGCACATCTCCAGAGTAAAACAATCATTTATCCCCAAGAGGGGATCTAAATAACTCTGAATCTTGCTCCAGAAGGGAACATCCTTAACACAGTCCCATAATATATGTTTAATGTGTCTTCTGCCACCCTGCACCTAGTATACATGGATGCTGCAGGTCTACCCATCCTGTGAAGTTTCTAGGGTGTAAAATGTAACTTATGTAAAATATTATGCTGCACCAGATGATGTCTGTCTTGCTTGATATGTTTATATAAGTGTCACAACACTTTTTGCCAAGTAGAGGGGTTCACTGTAAATCCAAAGTTTAAGTTTGCTACCAGCAAAAACAAGTCCCCATAGAAGTATGAGGGTCCATAGATTGTGAAGCATTATAAAGCCCTGAAACAGGATGGGACTGAGAGGCAGTAGACACAAGAGTACCCAGCTGATCCCCCACCAGGTTTAACCAAGGAGGGGAGCCAAGGTGAGTGGTGACAGTATGAGCCAGCTGAAAGTATCTAAAAATAGATGCGCTGGACATTCTATATTGCACTTGAAGAGAAGTGAAAGGCAGAAGGCGCACACAATCCAACAAGGAAGCTACCGACAAAGAGGACAATTGAGGCCAAAATGAAGGAGCGATGGGGCAGTGATGTACAGTTTATGAAAATTAGGATTACCTAGTAATGGTTGGGACTCATCCATGTACCAGTTAAAACCCAAATAAGTGCCCAGTAGGAAATGAGCATGAAGAGACCAATACATAGGGGTATTACGCATAGAGGAGGGCAGCTGAGAGAGTTTGATATACAGAAGGCTGGTGGTCTAAAGACCCTCAGCCTGGCTTAAGGTCCTCTCAGTCTCAAGCCATGTCAGGACATAACTTTCCTCTTAGCTATCCTCAGTATCAGTTCCCCAATGAAGATATTTACTACAATGGACAGCACAATAATATAGAAAAAAGTTAGGGCGGATGCAAGCCTGCTAGCTGCAGAGAAATGCTCATCTTGAAGTATAACCAACGTATGAACCTTCTCTGCCAGAGAAAGTCATACTCATTAATAAGGCCCTGAAGACTAAGAAACCAACTTTAAGGAAGGAAAATGTTCAGCATACCATTCATTTTAATAACATTGACACAACCCCAAAGGGATACAGGAAAAGTAGACCACTGCTGGAGGTCCATTTTATTTGTGGTCAGCAGTGAGTCTAAATTAAGGCGATGGAGGTCAGAAGAGTGCCTAGAAATTTTAGCACCAAAGTAAATGACAGTGTGTGGTTCCCAGGCTACACTCAAGTGAATCATAGCCTGTTTGGGAAGTAACGCATTTAAAGTTAAAACTTTTGTTTTACTTATATTCAGTTTATAAGCTGAAATCTCTGAAAAGCGATCAATTTCTGCCAGGGCTGCTGGACTGGAGACCAAAGGGTCCTTAACATGTAATAGCAGATCATTAGCGTATGCTGAGATCTTATATTGGGAGCCCCCCACTGATATAACTTTAATTAAGTGATTATTCTTCAAGCTTCGTATTAGAGGTTCAATATAAAACTTAAAGAGCGTGGGGGACAGGGGGCATCCCTGATGAGTCCCATGCTGCAAACAAATCTTATCAGAAAGTATACCATTACACCAAATCCTCGCAGTTGGGTGCTGGTAGAGAATCCAACTCCACTGAATGAATTCATAGGGGGAAACCAAATTTATGCAGAACCAAAAACAAGTAAGGCCAGGATCCCCTATCAAAGGCTGTTTCTGCATCCAGGGAGACCAGAGCTGCAGGGACCCTGCCCTCCCTGGATGCTCCAGTCAAATGATGTAACTTATTCAAATGGTCACTGGAGACCCTGCCACTCCATCAACCCATCCCACACTCGGAAAAACCTATTAGCCAGAACATTCACAAGAATTTTAAAGTCCAAGTTGATTAGAGACATTGGTCCATAGCTTTCAGGCAAAAATTCATTTTTATAAGGTTTGAGGAGCAGGGTTACAGTATCCAAGCTTCAGCTATAGATACATCGGTAAGGCCATCCAAAAAAAGATGGTTAAACATGGTAGTCAAAAACTTCATGGTAGTCACTTGAGCTGATCTTATAGAAATTATTTGTGAAGCCATCCAGTCTAGCAACCTTGTCAATGAAGAGCTGGTTTATAGCTTGCTCAGTCTCTCATTGAGTAATGGCACCCTTGAGTTAATCATTTTGTGGTGGCCCACTGTAGCATGACACAATGACAGTGAAACCCAGAAAGAGACCATTACAGCGACAGTCACTGTAATGGTCTGTTTTCACCGATGCAGCTTCTCCCAGTGGTCTGCCCCTTCCCCGGAGCAACTCTGACCTGGAGTTGATTATAATTAAATGCAGGCAGTGCGGGGGCATAGCCCCCCAGAAAAAAACACTCTTGTGAGATGGCACAATACCAGTGTCAGTATTGTGCCATCACTGTGCAGGACATAGGGGAATTTGGTGTTGAGCTTTAGTGGTGCTTCTGTCATTTTGAGAGTCTGAGAGTGGAGGAAGATTCAAATTATTGAAATAGACCAGGACTTTCCCTGGCACAGAAGGGTCATATCACTCAGCATGATAAAGAGAGCTATGGAAAGCCTGAAAAACTGCAGTGATAGTCCTTGACTCAGTGATAACAGCTGAGTTTGGACTGGGCTGAAGGCCTTTAATTACTCACGTTGCCTCCAATTGGCGAAGTTGAAGGTCCAGAAGTTTCCTGGCCTTTTCCCCTGTATACAAATATCTAGATTTTTTCCAAAATATAGCTGGTTCCACATTCTCCCTCAAACCCCCCATGTTCTGAGCATGTAAGGCATGCAAATGTGAACAGACATTTGCAGGTTATTTAGATTGGGCACTATTCACAAAAGAGGTAGAGGGAGAGGATACGTGCAAATGGCATGTATCCCCCCCCCCCGTGCAGCTCTGTACCCGCAGGGGATACCGGTCCCCACTCGGTTCCCTTACATGGCTTCTTGCCCCGGTGTGCAGGTTCAAAGGAGTGCTCATGTGTGGGGCTGCAGACCCGGCAGCACAGCCAATCAGTTGCCCGGACTGGGTCCTGTAGTAGATCCCTTGCACACACTGGGTGCCATGTTGGTCCCAGCATGCAGAGCACCAGGCATGATGTGGGGGTGATGTCACTGGCCAACCACCCCCAGCCCACCCAGTGAGCCCTGATGGCAGGGGCATCCCTACTGAGGAGCCTATGCCCCCGCTCTGTCCACTGTGGCCGGGTGGATCCATCCCTGGTGGGGCATGTAACCAGCTGCCTGGGTTTGTGGCTGCCTTTGGATCATGTAGCCGCCAGCCACCGTGTACAGCACTCTGTAGTTTTGTGCATTGCACGGAGTGCTGCCACAGCCCCAATCCACCCCCTTGCCTGCCCCAGTGCAGAGCTGCGCACTCAACCAGAGAGTGGCTGGGGATCGGGTGGGTAGGGGGGAGGCCCTGCATAGTGAATACCACGGATGTGGTGCAGTGTGCGCAGCCAGGTGCGGGTGAGCTATGTGCCGGGGATACACAGAACATATCCCATCCGCACCTTTTGTGAATAGGGCCCATAAAGCAAGTATTCTATTTGCCAGATATAATTCAATAAGCATTCTGTTAATGCAGCTCATGCTACTTTTGTTCTGTCACCAGCAGAATACATTCTCCTCCAACTGAGTACTTAGCAGCCCCCCACAGTACCTCAAGGGGTTGAACAAAACTCGAGTTGTGAACAAAAAACAAAACATAATTTTGCAGCATGAGTAAATGAAAAGATGTTTTGGGCAGGATTTGAAAAATGGCAGCTGTCACGTTCATTAGGTGGTGAAAAAAATTACTATATTGAAAATTTGGGGTCAAAATCTGGAAAAACAAAAAAGTTATAAGCAAATATTTTAGATTTCTATGTTTCTTCAGAACTTTGTTGTTTTTTGAGATTTTTGACCAAAACTGAGATTTTGACCAAAACTTTCAACCTAGACTTTTCACGGCCTGACCTTATGAACATAATGGGTGCCTTTTATATAATCTGGGATAAAGGGTCATTTTGTGGCATGAGCGTGAAAAGATGTTTTGGGTGAGATTTGAAAAATGACATTGGCCATGTTTATGAGGTGAGGTAACAAAGGGCTTATGTTGAAAATGTGGGTTTAAAATCTGGAACAATAACAAAGTTATAAGTAAATGTTGAAAAATGTCAACATTTTTCATAACTTCATTTTGTTTTCACATTTTGACCCCAGATTTTCAACATAGCCAAAGTAGAGATGCGCCGCCCATCTCAAACAATGCTCCAAAGCATGATATTCAAAAGGGAGAGATGTGCTGTGCATCTCCAGATGCGCCATGGCACAGAAATAATGAATGTGGTGCAAATAAAGCAGGAGTTCCCATGAATATGCCTCGCATCCCTATATTCAGCCAAAATGTGAGGCACATCTGCCATGTATTTCTGAAATGAGCCACCCAAAGTTAGGCATACAAAAGCGTGGCCTTAATTAGCCAGCACCCACAGACAGGCAGCAGAACTGCAGGCAGACCACCTGGAGACAGCCCTCGGAAGTGCACAAGAACATACTCCAGGCACCCACACACAGCAGTCATGCCAGGATGGAAGAACCCTGAGCCGCAGGTGCCCTGTCACCACCAGCACACTCCAGGGAGCAACATCCCACACTGCACCCTGGACATAGACATCCAGCAGCCACATGCCAGGGCTGTCATGTGCCCCCTGGGCATACCAGCGGGGCAGACAGCCACACTGCAGCACATGTACCAGGGGCCATGCCAGCACCCATGAAGCCTGCAAGGAGCCACCCGGTTGTGGCATGCACCCAGGGTGACATCTCTGACAATGGTGCCCAGGTTGCCTGTTGGTACTAGTGGCTGTATGGCAGAGGCCAGGGATTGACCAGTGGCACACACACACAGTGGCACACCATGGGTGCACACAAGTGGGACCCACCTACCCAGGTACCTGGTCACTGTCCACACACTGCCATCACTTGCAGTGCTCTCCAGGTACCTCCCATTCTGGGGGTATTTGGAGCACTGCAGGTGATAGTATCCGGCATATGGAGCTGGTGTATCACATACATGTGGTATCCCAAGCAGCCAGTGTCACTCTGTGCCCACCCCTGTTGCATGTCCTGGTGGCCTCTGAGGACACTGTCCAGGTGGACCCCCTGTACCCCTGACCAACCCTGTACATGGCTATGGGGTGTAACACTGTACCCAGGTCAATGCAGTCCACCCACCCACTGACATCCCAGCACACCTGCCTGCTAGGCTGCAGTACCTCCTGTTCACCTTTGTGTGGTGGTGGGGCAGCCCTGCAAAGCTGGCACTGAGCATGCCCTGGGTATGCAAATGGCCTGAATACATTCCCGTAATGAGCTCTGGCATGTGGGGTTTGCACTTGGAATGTACAATGAGGCCACTTGCATGTCCTGGCTGAATATTACAAAGTTGCACCATGCTTATCTCACCTGTCCCAGCACATTTCCCTATGCTCCTGCCTGTGGTGCATGGTCCCCCCTGCCTGAGATGCACTGCACATCTTCAGATGCGCAATCGCCATGTTCATGATATTCAGCAGATCCTGCACCAGCGCATCTTCTCACGTATCTTCTGACTATACCATTTCGGGGCCGGCACATCTAAGCTGTGTGGTGCAGGCACTTGCCCGATTTTGCAGGAGACTTTTGAATATGGGGGCCATAGTTTTTTCTGTGACCCCACCTCATGATCAAGACAGATAAAATTGTTTAAATCCTGTCCAAAAGGTGATTTTGCTGAGTTACAGTAAAAACATATTTCAGAGGAGATTTTAAAAATTACATCTGCCTTGTTCATGACATGGGATAAAAAGGCTATGCAGAAAATTATGGGCATAAATGCCAAAACATGACAAAGTTATGAGTAAAAGTTCAAAATGTATTAAAAAGCAATTAACTGATGCTGGCTCCATGGTGGCAGGTGATAGGTGTTTGCCTGGCACGCTGGTGATCTGGGTTCATGTCCCGAGCCCAGGACAGCAGGAGCGGAGGCAGGGAGGATCCAGAGCCTCCCTTGGAAGCTCTCCTCCAGCAGGAGAGGGATCCAGAACATGTTGCTCTTTGGCAGCTCCTAGTAACTGGCACCATGCAGTGCATTTTGGGTGACCACATGATGCTTGTGTGGTGCCATCAGGACATTGCAATGTGTGTCCAATGAGAGGAGAAGGAGAAAAAAACAGGAAAATTGCCACCTTGCTGCCGGATGATGGTCGCCCTGTCCTCTGATGCCACGATAGCTGGGATAGCCCCCATGCTGTGCTCCTCGCTGGCCAAGCACAGATGCAAGATGGTGCCTCAGGGAGCCATAGTCTCCCTTCCCCAATAGGCTCCAGTGCAGGAGGGGGCCCCCATCAAAGGGATGCAGTGGGACAACCGGGGCAGCAGGAGGAGAAGACAGCAGATGGCAGGATTTGAGTATGGGGTGGATGCAAGGTGACTGAGCACCTGAAGGGGAGGTCTGCTTGGATAGCCACTGGCAGGAAAGGTAAAATAAATAATGCAAAAAAAAAAGCCATTAACTGAACTTACACTGTTTTCAGTCAGTTTACAGCTGGGCACCATAGGGTTACTTTTTTTTATTAATTGTGAGAGGTTTAACCTACAGAAAGAACCCTTCTTAGATAAGTGAGAGGAGGGTGTGAGTGTGTGGTGGGTGCTGAGAGAGGGTCATGGTGAGAGCTGTCCTGTGGCACTGGGGCTGTGCACCCCAGTGACACATACAGTGGTGAGGGGGTGGTAGCCAGCCTCATGAGTTTGGGCACCTCAGTGTTGGATGTAAGAGATTGGTCAGGAAGGGGGTGAGGTGATACTGATGGCTGGATTGAGCACCTGCCACTAGTTTTATTGAAGAGGTGATCAGATATGAGTGGGTGATACCATCAGTGGGAATGGGCACCCACCACTAGTTTTAATTAATAGCTGGGTGGGGTGGAATGGGGGATACCGGTGGTGGGGTTCAGCACCCATTGACTCTTTTGTGTAGTGGCTGGATTGTTTAGGAGATACCTGTGGTGGGATTCAGCAACCGCTGCTGGGTTTTTTGAAGGGTTAGTGCAGGTTGATATAGCATCCACAGACAGGAAAAAGCTGTGTCCATTGTGCAACATATCTACTGTTCCATGAGAAGCAAACTGCTAAACAGTAGAACATGTGAAAGTAGTGAACAGCAGCACACATGTGGAACAACAAGCAGGAGAAAAGTTTCAAGCAGGAATTAGGAGTTGCACAAGGAAAAACATTTCATGCTGCATTTTACAGCCTTGTGATTGGGCAAGGACTTCAAAGGGAAAAGAAGAAGAAAGGAAGAGGGTGTGTAGAATTAGGGAGAAGATTCAGTATTCTGAATCTGAGTTAGGTGGAGGAAGGGTACACTCCCAAAAGCCCTCTCATTGTTCAGACTAATACCAATATGCTTGCATGCTTTGCAAGTGAACTTGAAAGGAAGTAGCCTTTATATCAGAATTAGGTGCCCTATTAATCTCATAAATATAGAGCAGAAGATCTTGAATAAAATGCTGTATCGGAGGCTAGGACAAGTCACTGGGCCCATCATTTCCCCAGCACAGACCTGCTCTATAAAGAGCTGAAATATGAGTGAAAATCAGATAATGTTTAGAATGTTTAGAGAAATTATGACTGGAAGTAATCAGAACAAGTAGGATTACTTTCTACCGCCCTTACATCAGGAGAAAACAATTGATCATAGGTCTCATTAAGGGTTTGGCATATTACGGACTTCCACACCTTTTTGTATGATGGATAAAAAATGTTGCATGACTCTGTACCACTGCAGCTTATAATAAATGTTTTGTTTTTCCTTTTTTGTGGACAGATGATAAACTTGTTAAGGAGAGTAAGACAAGGATGCCCCTCATGCCAGTGATTATATGTATCTGGACTAGACTTAACTAATTTAGAGCACCCACACAATATCCAAGGCCTAGGGTTACACAATGAATCCCCTCCTATAAAGACAGAAACATACACAGATGATGGTAAAATGCACACGGGTAGCTCAAAACAGTACACAACCATTGCCGAAGCAAAAAAGTCAGTCAATTTCACAGAACAGCTTGGCTTCTATATTCTCCACCAAGCAAAGAAAGCACATTAAATTGTGTAAAGAATAAATACTTTAATTTGTAAAAAAAAAACAGAAAAGTTAAAAAAGACAGCTCCCTCCATCAGCTGAATATTTTTGCACCAAACTGAGCACTTTTTAAAAGCGGAGACTATAGAAGCTGAGCTGTTCTGTGAATTTGATAAACTGATGATATCTGTTTATTTATAGCAAATGTTGAATAAAGCAAATGGGTTAGGTATCCACTGAATGGATTCTCTGAACTTTCAGGGGCTTGTGTGAATTACGGCTAGAGCAAGGCACTTTGGGGGAATCAAATGTTCTGGGATTACAGAGTCTGGGCAGATATCAATAACTTACTCCCCAATAAAATGTTTGGGGATTTTTTATGGTCATGGTGATTTAAGAAAGTTAAATTGGGAGTAAACAATAAAAGAAGGGGAAAGGAAACTTTCTCATTAGAAGACTATGCAGTTATTGAAAAGGAAAAAGGTGTGCTTAATTAAAACTCTTCTGCTTCCATTGTTCCTGTATATAAGTTATATTCCTCCCACCTCTACAGAAGCTCAGCAATAACGTACTTTGTTTCAGTTCATATAGGGGAGCTGGCTGAGGCCAGTAAAGCAAAACTGTATTTGCCTTTCCTTGAAACAGGGTGGTCTTATTATGGTAACTACTGTGGTCTTTTTTCACTCAGGTTTTTTTGTACAGCAGTACTATTCCTGTTTAAAAAAATCCCCATGGAATGGGTCGTCTAGATACAGGAATGATTGGAGTCCATTACTGAGAAATGGTTCCAGGGAAATACAGTATAAAGCTCCTTCCCAACAAAGGGTGACAATATCCCAAGATAAATGCACTACATCTTGCAAAGATCAGAAGCTGGTTTATATGAACCAGATACCTGGAGCAAAATAACAGAAAACAGATATACCAGACAGTAATGGAATAACATTTCAGAGAAAAAATGGAGTTCCTTGGTAATCCCCTTGATACAACTATAGCATATAACAGCTTGCAGAACCTAGAATCCCACAAAATGTGAGAAATTGTCTGGAACTTCTGCATGGTAGGTTAGGTGTGTGAAACATACTGAAACAAAAAGCCAGGATGAATGTTACTGTTCACAGGATACGTGTAATGATCAATTTTTATACTCAGGTGCGCCTCTTCCTCCATTGTCCATATATGCGGTTCAGAACTTCTGGCAAGAATCGGCCAAGACATGAGGTGAACCCTTGTTTACAGGTATTTCTTATGAAAACCTAGCATTAGGCTTAGATTTACGAATATTGAGAAGCATGAAGTTAGGTCTTTATTGGTATTTTTTGCAGTTTTAAAGTATCATATCTGGCAGGCGAGACGCTGCTTTGCCCTGCAACAAAAACAAACATTCCAATCTGATTTAACTCATTATAACAATGGAACTCTGAGGGGTGTATCATATGAAAAGTCAAACACTTAACCAAAGGAAGTTGCAGTCTCTTTGGCATAATTTTAGATGGATAACAAGGTAATTGAGCAGATCATGAGAACATTTTCAGGAGTGTGAAGGTAGATAGTACATGAATGGTTGTGTACCCTTTTGTGTTCTATACTGATATGATGGGATACGTCTTCAATTAAAACCATAAGACTGATCTCTGGATATTTTCTTGCATTTGGACATTCAATAGAACGCATATTATTGTATCCATATGATAATGTGGACATTTGGTTTTATCTGAGGGTGGGCTTGGGTACAATCTTTGTAAACATTTGTTCTGAATTGATTGGAATGTATGCTCTAAATTTTGTTTCTTATGACTTCTAATAAAAAATATTCATACTCCTGCAAAAAATGCCTTGAGTTCTTTAACTTCCACCTGGACACCCACCAGGACAGTACCAAAGATGGCCAGAAGGGACTTTGGTTTAATGTCTCATACAAAGGATGGCATACACTGAAAGTACAGCATCCCCCTCTTCTTGTGCTCATGTACCAGCATTTCTATGGTATGAACCCATCCCATGGTAGGACTAGAATCCATGACCTTCTATCCCAGAGACAGATATCTATCAACCGTGCCACCACTGACTTACATGTAAAACCTTTTTTTCCATATCCAGCTCAGTACAGTTAACTTTAAAAAAGTAACATTTTCAAAAATTATCCAACATACTTATGTTCAAAGAAGTTAGAAGTAAGTATACGTTTATTTAATTGTGCACCCCATCCCAGAGGCTCTGAGTGCTATACTAGTGGGTAGGAAACATACAAAACAATACATAAATAAAACACAATAATAACATAAAACAGTTAAAAATCCAATTTAAATAAGATATTGCAGCAGTTTACTAATTTAACTTTAAATAATCCAGAAATGCTTTTCTAAAAAGATGTGCCTTAGGCCCAGCTTAAAAGCCTCTACCAATGGGGCCTCCCTCAAAGATTTTGGCAGCGAGTTCCACAATACTGGTCTCACTACCTCAAATGAGCCATCTCCAGAGGACTTAAGGTAGGCCCTAGGAACCGCCAGGAGGCCCTCAGTAGAGGAGTGAAGTGAGTGCACTGGATGGGCAGGAGTCAAGAAGTCCTTCACGTAGCCAGGGCCTGATCCATGTAGGGCCTTATACTGTAGGTGAGCAAGCCCAACTTTAAGGTGATTCTCCACTTAACCAGCAGCCAGTGCAGTCCATGCAGAACTGAGGTCACATGACAGGACCTAGGAAAGCCCATCAGTAACCTGGCTGCCACATTCTGCACCAGCTGCTGTCACTGGAGATTAGAACCCCTCCAGTGACCCCGAGGTACAGAATGTTGCAGTAATCAAACCACAATGTCAGAAATGCCATGTACCAGTGAGAGTAGGTCATCAGGTAGAATTAAGGCTTTGATCAAGTCAACATTTCTCGAGTGGTAAAAACCACTCCTGACAATGGATAACACCTAGGCCTCAAGTGTCAATCTGTCATCCTCTCGAGGATGATGCCCAGATTTTTCACCCGCCAAGGGAATCGGGCCAAGAAATAATCCTGTTACCATCTCAGCAGCATCTGGGCTCAATCACTAGTACCTCCCTCTTGTCAGGGTTGAGTCTTGGCCAGCTAGAGGACATCCAGTCCTGGATCTCAGCCAGACATGTGTTTGGCACTTCCACAGCACCATCTGTCCTGGGTGCAAATGTATGTACAGTTGGGTGTCATCTGCATAGCAGTAAAAACCCAGGGTGTGCCATCTGATGATCTCACCCAGGGGAAATATGTACACTGTGAACAACATAGGCAACAGGAGCCCTAGGGCATGCCACAAGGCAAGGGCTTTGGGCAGGATAAGAAATATCCCATCACCACCCCCTGCATCCTGCCTATGACAAAGGACTCAAATCAGTTGGTGACAGTACTAGTGAGTCCACAGAGCTCCCTAAGGTGATACAGCACTACTACGTTGTCCACAGTGTCAAATGCTTGAGGAGAGATTGAGGAGAATGAGAATTGACTGCTCCTCTGTATCCCTCGCCCTGAGGAGATCAAATTGCACTCTGACTAACACCATTTCAGTGCTATGACTTGACCTAAACCCTGACTGAAAGGGCTAGTAAATATCATAGGCTGCAAGGTGTGCCTCAAACTGCAATGCCACCACTTTCTCAATAACCTTACCCAGAAATGGGAGGTTAGAGATAGGTCTATAGTTCTCCAAGGTGTCAGGATTGAGAGATGGTTTCTTAAGGAGGGGTCTCACTAGCACCTCTTTTAGGGTGCTGGGAAAACATCCCTCTGAAAGGAAACACTGGACAATCTCAGTGAACATTGGGCCAACGGGTTCAGCACATCTCATTAAAAGATGAATTGGGCCCGGGTCCAGTTCACAGTATGTGGGCCACAGCTTCAAAATCTCCTTGCAAACCTCAGCTACTCCAACCAGCCAAAACATGCTCCAAACAATAGGAGTGCATTCTGGCATGCACGACTTGCCACCACAGGGTCACAAGTGCCACATTGGGGAGATCCAAGCCCTAATGGAACACTCCCTGTCAGAGAAGAACACAGCAAACTCCTCACACTGAGCGACTGAATGTGATTTTTTTGGCTATAGAGAGGCAGGATGGAGAAGCCTGTCCACAGTTTGAAAAGCAGAGCTGGTCTGTTCTTCCCTGCAGCAATCTCCCTGGACAGGAACTCTGCCTTCTTATGGTTGATTTCCCTTTGATATTCACCATAGTGAAATCTCAAAGCCAGCTGTCCCCCTCAGAATGAATTCTTCTCTAACAGTGCTCCAACCACTGACCCATGGTCTTCATCTCCTTGAGAGCACCATCAAACCATGGGGGATCTGAAGCAAGAAGACCTGGGTCGTACATGGACCAGTGCAACAGAGTCAAGTGCATTGGAAACAGCCTTATTATAGGCCTCACCTGTGCCTGTCACACATGCAACACTTACACCTGCTAGATCCATTACTGCCATCAGTCCTGCTGGGGATAACCCAGTAAAAGGGCGATAGCACACCATCTCCACAGTGGAGGGACTAACAGGTGAGGCCCCGAATGAAAACCTCAGTGCAATGATCTGACCAAATGACCAAATCAAACCTGAGATCAGAGCCCTCAGGCCCCAGTGAGAACATTAAGTACAAGGCATGACTGTGGCTGTGGATCGCAGAAGCAACAGCTTGTGCAAGACCCAGCAAGGACTTCAATGGGAGGAAGTCATGACCAAACTGTGAAAGTTTGTCTTTGATCTAGGCATCGTAATCACCAAGAATCAACCATCTGGGTGACTCTAACACCTTCCCGGTGATGAAGTCTGTGACTTCTTACAAAAACTCCCCCTTGCGCCCCAGAGGATGGCATACGAGGAGAATTCTGCAGCCTGTACCTGGATCCCCACATATGACCACAAATTCAATCAATAAAGTGGAGCCCACTGGGTGCACAGAGAAGTTTAGGTCAGATCCAAAACACATGGTTGCACCCTAACCCCTGCATTCCCTCCTTGGGCAGTGCACTATGGAAAACCCAGATGGGACAGATGTCTCCAATACTGGACCTCTGTCATCCCCCCATCCAGGTCTCCATGATGCAGACCAGATTGACAGAGGAAATCAAGTCAGCTACAATTGCGGTCTTATTCCTAATTGATCTGGCATTGCACAGAACCACCCGAAGGGGACTTGTAGAGGTTGCCGACCCAATGGCTACCTGCCCACTCAGTGCAGTGGGAACCCTGGGTATGGGAATCAGACACATCTGGCATTTCTCTTGGCTCTATTGTTGAATCTGCTGTAAACAATACACACCTAATAATAAGCAATGCTGTCCAGCATTTTTTTTTTACTTTCAATGGTGTATTTCTGGAAACAAGCAATTATAAAAAATCAAATATGTGAAGTGTTCTCAAATGTATTTTTTTACACATCACAGTACATGATACCTGCATTAACCTTTTGAGCCTCACTCCTGATTTTTATGGACATCACACTCTTTTGGTGTGTAAAAAAACTTATAATAACCCCTTCCCATACATGATTTCTATACAGTATATACTATATTTGCCATTTAAACTATCTGCCTGGTCTCTGCAGAGCTTTGAGAATAACAGCCATTCTGAGGAAAGAAAGCCTTTAAGGAATTATAAAATCAAAATATATTGCTAAGAGAACAAACGTCATTTAAGGGTAAACTGACTAACTGGAAGTAGAAAGGCAGAGAAAATAATCATACAGAATGAATGTTGTGACATCAGTATAATTGTTCCTGCCCACCTTGAGGAAGCAGTCAGGAGAACTGTAAAACACTGGTAGTATACAAACAACAATTCTTTGTAATTAGTTTAAAATTGAATACAAAAACAAACTCTACAGTATGAACATGTTGGGTTAGTTATTAATTTCCAGACTGACTGAATTAGTTGGCTACTTAGCCCTTAAGTTTTGGATAACTCTTGTAGACTCTTACATGGTCTATTAGATGTCTTAGGATTTCCCTTGAACAATTTTTCTATGTTTACAGAAGGAATACTGATGTTCCCTTTTGTCCAATGTTGACATACATACAGTGTTGACATTAGAGAGGTTCAGAACTTTTCTGCCTGTGAAATTTCACAAAGTCACAATTTCTTTGAATTCATAGAATTTTTTGACATTCACATGAAAACATTGCCTTGCACAAAGATTGTTTTTCATGGGAAATAAATGGCATGTTGCATGACTTTTTACATAGCTTGCTGAGAAAAAGTGGTTTGTTGAGGAAACATCACGTCACATGTGAAAATATTCTCTCTCATAGAATGATTTTACAGTGAGACCTGTGATGCACTTTTATTTTGGCAAAAGTTGTTCTGATAGGTCCCTGAAATAATAGAGAAACTAAGGAACCAATCCACATACAGTAGGTGGCCAGGATATGCTTGAAATGAGAGTATCCCATCCATGGTTCTGTGCATGTGTGCAGATGCCCATGTTGGTCTGCCAGCATATCCCTTCTGTTGCAGGATGGAAGGAATGATGGGATATGAAATTACACACAAGGAAGTGAGCACTCAGAAACCTTCTACATATAAAATAGAGGATAAGTTCAGCTGTGTGCAATCCATACCTTTGCTGGATAAGTGTTAATGGATAATTGTTTTAGAGTTAACATACTGTTTGCATTTTTCTCTTTTACTACTACTGTACTTATCTCCTCTATTGTATACTTACTTGCCTGTTGCATTGCATATCATTTATATTCCAGACAAAATGGTTATATTAAATGCACGCTGAAAACAGAAACTAGAGTTAAAAATCAACATTTCGACCTTAGGTCTTCTTAAGGAAATTTCTAAAAGAGAGAAAAACAAAGTTATTGTCCACTGCTATTATTTTATTACTGCTACCTCAACAGAATCTAATGGAAAGAGGAAGAGATTTTCTAACTTTATAAATTTAAAGTTTAAAGTAGGATCCCTCCTACTGACCCTTTTTCTTCTAACATCTACCTATCTGCCTCATTTCACTCTCTCACTAGGCTGTTAACTTCTCTTCTTTTTCTTTTCCCCTTTCCTCCTTTCTTCACTTTTCCTCAACCCACTGTTTTATGCTCCACCTACTCTTTTACTTTTCCCTCACCTCTTCTCCTACTCTCCCCTCCTCCTCCTCTACCCCCTTTCTCCCTCACTCTCCCTGGATACCCTTGTGTCAATGTCTTCCTGCTCCTTGGCTTCATCTTGAAAGTCTTTGTCACCTTCTGTCCTTTTTCTCCTTTTTTTCTTCCTCGTTTCTTCCTCCCTGCCCCCCTTCCAGGAAGCATAATTATGTTTTAAAATTCTTTGTCAGCCTACTACTTTTGTTAGCAGGTGACATTGACATTAATCCTGGCCCTTACACTCCTTCACCTTTGCAACTTCCCAAAGGTTTGAGGGTGGCTCATTTAAACATCCGTAGCCTTCTTCCAAAAATTGACCAACCATTACCAATTACGCTTAACCTGCAGCTGGATGTACTAGTGATATTTGAAACCTGGCTCTCCTCTAAGGTACAAAATTCTGATGTAACTATACATGTCTATACCTTAGCTTGGCAAGATTGCTCTAAAAGGGGCAGTGGTGTTGCAGTCAATGTATCCACCAGGATCCAATTTACAACTGTTCTTGCTGTCTCCTCTCCCTCATCCCATGAGCCGCTCTTTCTTAAGCTTTCCATTCCCTTCTCTATTCCCATCTTTATTGCTGGTGTTTACTGTTGCCCTGGTACATCCTCTGCTTTAGTTACTGAGCTTCCTTCCTCTATCTGTTCTAACACCTCGTGTGGTGAGCTACTTATACTTGGTGACTTTAATATAAATTGTCTGTCTCCTAATACAAATACATTTTCACAAAATGTAAAGTCACTGCAGCTAATCGATTTGATTTCTGAATCCACTCATTTAAATTTTAAATCCTTAAACCACTGCCTACTTGACTGGGTCCTCACTTCTAATCCCCACCGTGTAGTGGATAGAGATATCCTTACTGATGCCCTCAGCGATCATCACATGGTTTACTGTGTGTGCAAGTTATATCATTCTAGCCCCAAAATCATGTATCTCAAGTCTTTTAAGTCTCTTGACTTGGCCCCCCTCCTTGCTGATCTTTGGTCTATCGATTGGTTCCCCATCTCTGCAGCCGGTAATATAAATTCTACCCTACTTTATTTTCAGTCAAAATTTTTGGCTGTTTGGGATTGTCATGCACCCCTGAGAAAAACTAGAGTGCGAGCTTCTCATCTTCCCTGAATATCAGCTGAGGTACTTACTTGTCTCTGTACTGGAGACCGTGCCTGGCGTACTTTTAAAATCTCTGGTTCCCAGTCTTCTTTGACCAACTATAGACAACTTCGCAATGCCTGTACCAAAGCCGTCAGACTTGCGAAGTCTGAGTATTTTGCTTCCACACTACAAAATAATATCAATAACCCCTCCAAAGTCTGGAAATGTATCCATTCCCTTTTCACCCCACAGACCCAGTCTCCCACCTCTATTCTCAAGGTTAGTGATTCCCTTATCTCTGACCCTTCTGCTGTTGCTGTGTCTTTTAACACCTACTTTAATAACTGTGCCCTTTCTCTTATTCCCTCTTCCTCTACCCCTTCACTCCTTCCCTTTCTCTGCCTTCTTCTCCTCCTTCTTTTTCCATCTCTCCTATCCCCCCAATCAATCAATCATCTTTGTTTAACCAGGCAAAGCACCATTGAGAGAAAATCATTTAGAAAGTGGACCTGGGCAACAACATATTTTTGGTCATACAATCAAAATACATAGATATGAAATAATACAAGACCTAACACAAAATACAGCAGTAAATCACTTGTATACCTATAGGAAAGGGTTACATAAGTTGGGAATGTATACAACATTTATATAAATCCAAGATACTGTGAAGTGCTTACTAAATTTACTAAATGTCTCCCTAAAGGCTCTGCTTTCCCTTATTCCTATGAAGGGAGGTAGTCCAGATGGCCTTGACCCTAAGTTTCTTCTCTCTGCACCTGCCATTGCTCTACCCATTACTCTACTCCTCAATCTTTCATTTACTTCTGCTACTGTTCCTGATGTTTGGAAAAACATGCTATTGTCATACCTCTTTACAAAATGGTGATCCCACTACTCCTGAGAACGTTCGTCCTATGTCTCTTCTTCCCACTTTGGCTAAGTTATGGGAACACATTGTTCTTTCTCAGCTCACTTCCTTTCTTGACAACTCCTCCTTTTTCACACCTTTCCAGTCTGGCTTTAGGAAATCCTACTCCATTTGTAACACCCTCGTTCATCTCACTGACTCCATACTCACAGATATGGATGAAAGACTGGTTATTCCCACCAGTTTTATTGATCTTGCTAATGCTTTTGACACTGTGGAACATTCCATCCTTCTGTACAAACTTAAAGCAGCAGATCTATCTGACTCTTCATTCAATTGTTTTCATTCTTACATTGCTGGGAGGTCTCAAGCTATCTGGATAGGAAAATCCATTTCATCTCCACTTCCTCTTTGCTCATGTGTCCCTCAAGGGTCTGTCCTGGGTCCTATTCTTGTTTCCATTTTCCTAAATGACCTACTCACTGTCTCTTCCTCTGTGTCCATTCATATGTATGATGATGACACAGTTCTTTTTGCTTCTGACTCCTCTTTTCATGACCTAACCTCCCGGTAGCAGTTGGATTTTGGCAACATTCAGCGCTGGACTGGTTCAAGTCTAACCAATTGTTCCTCAGTACCACAAAAAACAGCCTCCTTGCCTTTTGGCACCCATCAAAGACTTGCCAGACTTACTTCTCTCCCATTATTTAAAACCCTTGATGGTACTAAGATAGAAGATGTTTCCTCCTTTAAGTACCTTGGGGTCTTCCTTGACTAGCATCTTGATTTCTCAGTGCATATTGATGCTAGTCACCATAAGCTACACCTTAATCTTGGAGCATTGTGCAGGAATAAAGTGAGTATTATGCTTCCTGCCTGCTGAGAAATTGTAGTAAAAATGGTTCTCTGTATCTTTGACTATGGTGACTTAGTCTACGGTGGTGCCTCTAAATCTTCCCTTGCCAGACTGGACCCCTTTTTTCCATTCTTTCTGTTGTTTTGCTTTAGATTCCCCCTCATACTCATCACTGCTCTCTTTACTCATCACTTTCTTACCCATATCTTGATGCTAGGTTCCTTCCCCATTGTATATGCCTGGTATGATCGTGATCTCAGGGAAATGAAGAAATTGGGTCGGAGATTTGAGCGTTGCTGGAGGAAATCCCATCTGGGGGCTGACAAACTGGTCCTGTGTGCGCATTATCGCGCATATCAGGAGGCAATTAACCAAAAGAAGACATTATTTTTGTCTCGGGAGATTGCTGCTGGGAGAAGCCGACCAGCCTCACTCTTCCGGACTGTTGACAGACTTCTCCATCCTTCCTGTCTTCAGCCCGGGAGAGTTTCCTCGAATGAGGATTGTGAAGAATTTGCTCGGTTTTTCTCAGACAGGGTGTCTGCAATCCGGCAGGAGGTTTCCTCAGCCAGTAATATCATTGCTGTCAGTGGTCGTCAGTCGTGTTCAAAGGCACTCATTCTGAGTGGGGAGTTTAAGCCAATGGAAGTTCGTGAGGTCATTGAGATAGCGCCAATTTGAGGTATACCTTTTGTGAACTGGACCCTGTGCCAGCCGCTTCTTGATGAGGTGCATTGACACTGTTGGCCCGTGTTTGCTCTGATTGTCTGGTGCTCCTTGAGTCAGGGTGTCTTCCAGTTGCCTTGAAGGGAGGCTCTGGTGAGACCCCTTTAAAGAAAGCTTCTGGACCTGGAGATTAGGCAAATTATCGTCCTGTCTCCAATCTTCCATTTTTGGGAAAGGTTGTTGAGAAGGTGGTATCACTTCAGTTGGGAGAGCATCTCATGACCCACGAGTTGTCTGATCCCTTCCAGTCAGCTTTTCGCCAGGCATAGCACTGAAACTGCATTAGTTCGGTGCAAAATGATCTCCTTAGGGCTAGAGATCGGGGAAAAGACAATTCTTGTCCTCCTTGATCTCTCCTCAGCATTGACACTGTGGACCATTGTGTGTTGCTTCTCCGCCTGAGGGAGTTGTGTGGACTCACCGGTATTGTCATCAAATGGTTTGAGTCATTTCTTACCAACAGAGGCAGCGGGTTGTGATGGGTAATTTCTCATCTACGACCTGCCTCCTTTCATGTGGAGTCCCTCAGGGTTCAGTATTGGCCCCAATGTTTGTTCGCAGTGTATGCGCCCCTAGGGAGATCATTAGGAGGTATGGTCTGAGTTTTCATTGCTATGCTGATGATACTCAGCTATACCTATCCTTTGCACCAGGAACATCAAATGCAGTGGATGTGATGAATATCTGTCTGGCTGAGATAAATGACTGGATGTCTTCCAGCTGGCTGCACTTAACCCTAATAAGACTGAGGTACTGGTGGTGGAGTCGAGACAGAGCTCGTGATGGGATGGCCTCTGATTCAGCGACTGGCATTATGCTAGGAACTGTGTCATTGATGGCATCCCCAAAGGGTGCGTAATCTTGGTGTGATCTTTGACAGGAGCTTGTCTATGGGGCTCAGATATCCTCCGTGGTACTTTCCTGTTTCTTTCATCTTAGGAATATCGCCAGGATTAAGCCGCTTGTTCCGGCTCTGGACCTCCCTACTTTGGTACATGCCTTGGTCACTTCGAGACTTGACTACTGTAATGCGCTCTATCTCAGGGTCTCTGGAACTTCTCTTCGCAGACTGCAGCTGGTGCAAAACGCTGCTGCCAGGCTTTTGACCGGACAAAGTAAGTTTTGTCATATAACATATAATTGCACGATTTGCACTGGCTGCCTGTCAGGTGGAGAGTTTTGTTCAAGGTGGGGTTTCTCACCTATAAGACCCTACATGGACAGGGCCCTGGTTACCTTTCTGATCTACTGGTACCGTCCACCTCTGTCCGGGATCTTCGCTCCTCTGGTGGTGGCCTCCTCACAGTTCCGAGAGCTAGGTTGAAATCAGCAGGGGATCGCTCCTTTGGAGTTGCTGCTCCAGCTCTCTGGAACTCGTTGCTGCTTGAAGTGAGAGAGGCCCCCACTGTAGAGGCTTTTAAGAGTAGTCTAAAGACCTTTTTATTTGTGCAGGCTTTTGGGGTTTAAGTTATATGTTTGTGATTTTAATTCGAATGTATACAGTATGATAAACTGTAAAGGTTTTGTACGGCGCCCAGAGCCTTCGGGATTGGGTGTCTTTTTAAATAAAGTTGACTTTGACTTTGACTATATCTTTTATATCCAAATGCTGGTTTAGCTACCTTCCCTCCTGTCTGAAATCCCTTCTGTCCTCTCCTCCTTCTTCCTCCTACCTTCTCTGCATTACTAACTCCCCTTCCCTTTCTATTGCTTCTAGAAAATCTGGGTTGGACAATCTGCTTTTTCTTACCAATTTCCTAAACGTTGGTCCTCCCTTCCCCTTTCTATTCATTCTGCCTCTTCTTCTTCCTCCCTAAAGTCTCTTCTTTATGACTATTGTTCTCCTACTAACCTACAACTGTCTATGACCCTCTCTTCTTTGTATTCCCTTTCTCTATACATATGAGTGTGTTTTATTTTCTACTTGCATTCATTTATTTATTTGCCTCTATTTATATTTATGCTTCATGTATTGCTATATTACTGTAACTGACTTCTTATTTGCATCCATTTATTGTTTAGCTATTTCTTTCTCCCTTTTCCCCCAGGACACATCTGGAAATGAGTTGTTCTCAGCTCAGTATGTAATTCCTGGTTAAATTTTTAAATAAATAAAACTAAATAAAAACAACTAAATAAAGGAGGACAAGCAATAAAACAGACTTCTCTCACAGACACTCCAACAGTTTTCACCTCTTGTGCTTTTTCAAAGCACAGTGTCATAGGCAGATGGGAGACTTTATATGTAGATGTCCTTTAAAATGACAGTACATCTGAATTAACAACACTCAAAAATGCAATTAAAGTGCAGCATATCTAAAAACCCAAGTGCTATGAAATTAATACATACTGTATGTAAATATAAAAAGGCAACAGAGGAAAAACAGAGGCAATGGAAGGGGGAGGGAATGAGCTAGAAAGGAAAAACAAAGAAGTGGGAATCATTCTTTGCAAACAGTATGTTATTTCTAATTCAAAAGTACAGGCATAATCTTTGTAAATATACTGGAATCAATGTTATTTTTTTTAAAAGTGTGAGCTGAAAATAGTCATTAAGGCCAGGAAATTGCTGACATCAAAGTTTATATTGCCACAGATATTGACGTCTGAGCTAGTTTTGTCCAAATCACCACCATATGGTAATATTGCCACTCTCTCCAGTCCCTAGAAGGTAAAGACAAGTACGGAATTAGTCCTTGAGGACAGGAAGCGCCTATGTGTTAGTTTTGTCAGATTTTGAAATGGCACTCACTTGCTCCCTAATTCTCTTTCTAAAGCATTACAGGAACAAGTGGCAAGATAGATAACAGCTTCTGCACCACAAAATATGAAGTCTCTAATATAAAAATTCTTGTTAACAACGTTGGTACTTATAAACCAGTTTCCTTTCTTGATGTGTTTACAGCAATTACAGTTGCAATGCTGGTGTGTTCCTGTTGGAAAATGTTTTGCATTTCTTTTCCAGATACCACTGCCATGGTAACTATTAGTAACCGTATTTCCAATGTTGTAGAGTCATCAGCAAACAAATCTGAATACTGACTGCACCACCTGCCTTAATCTATTGTCCAATTCCAGGACATGCCAATGTTTTTGTACACTATTCGTGATCTGGGGCCAGACTCACAAAAAATTGCAAAGTGCAGTGCAAAATTTTGCATTGTGCTTTTTGATTGCCCAGGTGTCAAAGAAATGCTATCAGATGGATAGCATATGGCTCTATCTGACTGTGAATAGGTCTAGGTAGAGGCAGCCGTAACACCATTACTGCTACCTCTAACCCCACTAGGGCTGCACCGACCTGCATCCCCATGAGTGGCCCCACAATGAATAGTGCCAGTGTACTATTTTGTATTCACAAAAGCAGCCATGCCAATGAGCCCATTGGGCATGCAAGGTACTAGCTGGCCATTTGCATGCCCACTATGGCCTCATTTACATGGGCTGCAAGTGTTGTAGCATGCCCCCTGACCCTACCCAATGTAGCCATAGTCACTAGTGGTCTAGTGGTCCTTCTCCTGTCTTTGATGATTTTCTCTGTCCTGTTAGTTCCTATGAAATATCCCTGGTAGTCTAGTGGTCCCTCCCCTCACCTGCTGTCCAATCGCTGTCCAGTTATTTAACAATCGTGTCCCTGGTAGTCCAGTGGTCCTACCCCTTCCCCTGTTCTCCATTTGCCATCCTGTTATTAAATAATAATAATCCTGGTAGTCTAGTGGTCCCTCCCCCTTCCCCTGTTATCCAATCACTGTATTTCCCAGGTAATCTAGTAGTCCCTCCCCCTACCCTGCTTTCTGATCACTGTTCTGTTCTCAAACAATAGTGTCCTGGTAGTCAGTGGTCCCACCCCTTCCCCATTCTTTGATTTCAGTCCTGTCATTTGGAACAAAGTACCCTGGTAGTCTAGTGGTCCCCCCCTCCCCAATCTACCCTATATGTAAAAGTGTAGATTTTTCATATGTAGTGGACCCCACCCACCACCCACTCTGGCATGGTGTCCCACCACCCCACTCCCCTATCCCAAAACTGAGCCAGCAACCCACACAGCTCTCCTCCTCACCACCTCAGCTGGCTGTTCACTGAGTTGTGAATGAATGCATACCGTATATGATATGCACTCAAAGACAGTGATTGACAGCTGTCAATCACTGTGTATGAGTGTGCACTATATACAGTACACCTCATTCACAGCTCAATCGGTGGCCAGCCATGGTGGTGAGAGAAGGGCTGTGCTGGTCACTGGCTTGATTTTTGGGATGGGGGAGTGAGGTGGTAGAACACTACCTGCTGGGGTGGGTGGCAGGGGGTCCACTACACACAGAAAATCTATACTTTACATATAGGGGCAGATTGGGGATGGGTGGGGAACCACCAGACTACCAGGGTCATTTTGTTCTGATGATGGGACAGTGATAGGAGCACAGGGAAGGGGGAAGGGGCTACTAGTCTACCAGGGATATTATTATTTTAGTAGCAGGACTATTGAAGAATGGGGGAGTGGGTGGGACCACTGGACTACCAGGGACACTATTTTTTAATAACTGGACAGCGATCAGAAAGAAGGGTAGAGGGAGGGACTACTAGATTACCAAGGAAAATATTATTTAATAACGGGACAGCGATTGGAGAACAGGGGATGGGGAATGGATCACTAGACCACCAGGGTATATATTATTTAATGATGAGATGGTGACTGGAGAACAGAGGAGGGGGTGAGACCTCTAGACTACCAGGGACAATATGTTTACACTATGGGGATGGCGATCAGCGAGGAGGACAGCCAAGGCAGTGCCTGCTCCAACCACTATGGTTGCGCAGACTTACCACCAGGTCTGGCTTGTCAGTATTTTTTCCTTGCAAGGAGCCTTCACAAATGGCGCTTGCATGGAGAAAATAGTTTGTGAATGAGACTGCACCCATATGCAGGCATCTCCCCCTCATTTGCATTGCAGCCCACTCAAAACTTTACCCCAGCACAAACCCAGTTTGTGGGTGCAAACTAGTCTTTGGTGAATACCAACTTGGTGCACACTTCAGTTTGTGCCACACAAACTAGGTTTGCACCAGGGCAAAGCTTTGTGAATCTGGTCCCTGGTATGTTTTTTGAGATTAAGTGAGAATGAAATTAAGTCTATCAATTTCTTGTTTTGTCTCCTGGAGGCCTATCTCAGTAATTCATTCTCTCCTTTGGAGATCCAAAATGTAAAGCATAATTAAATATTTGTTCTGGGTAGCCCCTAGACTTGAATCTCATATGGAGGGCAGCAGCCTTTTTTTGAAAGTCATCATCATTAAAAGTTCTTTCAGTTCTATAATTCTGGCTCTTAGTCACATTTTTTTGTGTGGAATGGGTAGCATCATTCAATATTTGTTCTGGGTAGCATCTAGACTTGAATCTTGTATGGAGGTCAGTAGCAGTGTAGGCCAACATTTCTAGTACTTGTGTAAAATTACACAATTTCACTGATTTCATTTTCATGACATTTTTGCAAAATTGCATCAAAATCCAGAAACATTTCTCATCCTTTTTTTCTGAAATTGTGCATTGTTTTCCCCAACTTGTGCATTTTTTCAAATGTGAGTTCTTAAAATGTATAGTTCCACAAATTGCACATTTCTATAATTGGGAATTCTTAAAAATGTGCAATTTCATCAAATAATGCCTCAGTCTGAGAATAAACTTTCATAAGTGTGCATTTTTGTAAACATTAATCTGCAAAATTGTGCAGTTTTGCTCATTTTGTGCAAAAGCTAAATTACAATGTATACTGTGCTCAGTTTGTGAAATTGTGTGAAACTGCATGAAAATGGCACAATTTTGTGAAACCTACGTGAAATGGATTTTGGCAGTTTTGCCTAGTTCTAATCAGCAGCATTTTTCTCAAAGTCATTATCATTACAACAATTTATTCTAGCCCTATAATATTGACTCATAGTCACATTTTACTTTGTGCAGAATGGATGGCAACTTTAAAAGTGCAATATAGAATTTTGGATTGTTGTTTTCCTATATAGATCCATTTCCAATGCATTTTGAACTTTTTTAATATCAAAATAGTTAATAGTATTCAGATCAGAAGTGACCATAATTTTAATGTTCTATTTTCTGACCTCCACATTCTTATCATACTCTGTCAGTTGATCCTGCATCCCACACCAGTCAAAAAACAAATTGTCCATATATCTCTTGTTTTGTATATGTTGATTTTATTGCAGAATGAGCTAACTTCTGGTGACAGGATGAACTTAGTTTCCCAGACTCCCACATACATATTAATGCAGTTAGGTGAGAAAGCCGGGCCCATTGCTGTCACCCTTGTTTGTAGGTAAAATTTGTCGATAAAGGTAAAAAGATTGTAGTGCAAAATGTATTCTGTCTGGTCAAAGAGGCTCAATAAATCCAGAGGGGTAAACAGCTGTTTGCAAACAAGATTTCTCTGAGAACATCAATTCCAGCCACATGTGGGATATTTGTGCATAGGGAGGCAATGTCCATCATAACAGGGAGCCATTTTTTTCAATGTATAAACCATCCCAAATTTGTAAATGTTGGTAGTATCCATCACAAATGAAGGAAAGGAATGGGCAAACTGCAATGCCTATAAATGAACTGGACAAGCAGTTCACTGAGGGAACCAATGCTTGCCACAGTCAGGCAGCCCAGAGCATTGTGGAGATTTTTATGAATTTTCAGAAGGCAGTACACAACTGCTTTTCCTGCATATTGAATGCTCAGAAAATCATATGTATTTTGAGAAATATTATGAAATGGGTAGAAAATCCAGAAACCTGATTGGCCTAGGAGCGTGGAACCCAGTGCCACTATCCCAGCACAACAGCACTGGAAAAAATCTATAACTTCTCCCAACTATTTACCCCCAAAATCACTACACTGCCACAACTGCAGCTTAAAATGCCCACAGTAATTATGGCTGCCTGGTACCATCTATCAGTAAAACCTAAACCAAATAAATGAATGATCAATAATGAGCTTCACATTTAGTCTGTGCACTTCATTTAAGATAAATGAACAGCTTTACTGTTTGGCACTGTGTGGTAGAATTTAGTTATTTTCTTTTAAGAGAGTCTTCCTATGTCTGCTGCTGCTACACTAACAACTCTGGCCTGTTGCCAGAGAGTATTAGGGACTGTCAGTGAAAGTAGTGCTGAACACATCAATTACAAATAGGACAAGCCACTGACCATACTGCCCTCCCTACTGAAATGAAAACCATGCTCTACAGTGCTAATTAAAAAATGGAAACTGCCAGTATGTCTGCCACCCTTCTAAAACTAACAGAAAGTACCACTAGCATGGCCTTTTTTAATGAAATATATTTATTTTATTTTATTTATTTATTTATTTCAATCTAGGATTACAATACCTTTGAGCCGAGGCTCTTTTACAAAGGTTCCACGTCAGCGCGTGCAACAGTCATCATTTTTAGTTACAAATATATAGTCATTGACTTACAGACATGTAATAACCAGTACAAAGACTTGAGCTATGAGCAAGACAAGGGAAGGGGTGTGGGGGAAGTGAGGGTAGGAGATCGGGGAGGAATGAGGTGCAGGGGGTAGGGGGAGTATGGGAGGTGGTTGGAGTGGGGGCAGGAGTGGAGATATGGGGGGAGGTGGGCGAGAGTGGCAGACAGTGCAGCCAGGGGGCCTTGTCGAGGGAATATGACAGGTAAGGTGCTAGGGGTGCAAAGACTGATTGTAAGTGTTGGGTGCTGGGGCATGTGCAGCTGAAATGGTGGAAATGTTAAGATGGGCAATCGCAGGATACAAGCAGTAAGAGGCGCAGCTTGGACTTGAAGAGGCCGAGTGTTGGAGCGGTCGCTATGTCGCTGCCAAGAAAGTTGAACCAGTTGGATGCCCAATAAACTGCCAGTATTCACACTTTTCCAAGCATTACTTTTTTTTTTCAAGTAAGACAAATAAACTGCTGGTATTCCCACTTTTCTGAGCATGACTTTTTTCAAATTACACACAGAAAACCTGTCATGATTCACATGGTCAAAGATCAACATGGCAGCAGTGGTAGAAGCTCACCTCCTATAATACTGGGGTTGGTGGTCCTGATTGGTGTCTCAGAACCCCCAGGGAAGCAGCAGGTCCCTAGTGTCAGGTAAACTGGGGTGGGTAGACAGTCTGCAGTATTACTTCTGCTGGAGTCAGTCACTGTGTAGTATGAGTTTGAACTTCCACAGCTCCCTAATAGTATGAGGTTGCTCACAGCACCAAACAAACGTTTCAGATAAGGCAGGCTAATGAAACTGCTAACTAGCACAGTAAGGCTAAAACTCCCACAATGCGATCCCCACTTCCATGAAGCAGCAGTGCCACCCACTAGCCAAACTCCAATACTTGGCAACCTCAGTAGGACTACTTTGTTTACTTCTTTTTTCTTCTCTTTTTGTATTAATTTAAATATGAAACACTTTTTCGGAAAATAATTTATTTACTATTATACAATGGCAAGAAAGAATCTTGTTCCCTTATTGGTCGGAGCGAGACTGGACCTGGGATGTTATTCTAGCATAACATCCCAGATCTAGTCCCACCACACTGACGACAGCATTAAATGGAAAAAAAAGATCGCTCCACAGCCGTCTCTAGCACCAGCTTCAGCAGTCCCCACTTTGCTGGGGACCGGTGCTCCCAGCACCACTCAACATCGGCGCTCCCAGCCAACCAACCCACAGGAAAAAAAAAACAGTACAACCTACCCTTTCCAACACCCAAGGGTTAAATTATTCTTTTTACATTTCCTGAAAACAGCTGTGTACCTCCCAGACACAATGACTTGCACCTGCAAATGGAAATGGAAATGGAAACAGGAAGTCTTTCCCGGCCCACTTGGCTTCCTTGATTCAAACTGTGTGTCTGGCAGTTGGGGAAAACAAATATTTTGCCTGATCCCAGGGCAACCACTATCACCAGATGAATCAATGGGGAGAAAGCAGGAGAACGAATTTCCACCACCAGCCCTTGTGAGAATGAGGTTGGAAGTGTGTCGATGACAGAGACAGCATGGGGCAAGGGGGGGAACTCACATTTACCAGTGGCAAATAAATGACCACCTCAGACAGAAATGAACACCAGGAAAACAAAAAAACAAAAAACAAAACTTAACACTGCACAAAGGCAATAACAGGAAAAATGAGACACAGTTTGGTGGGAGACTCGGGAGTGCAGCCCAACAGTTACAATGCTGCATCACCATCTGCTGACCAAAATGATAAACAGACACAATTTTTTTAGAAAGTAAACCTACTCATCGAAAAAAACTGCAAACAAATCTACTTTAAATATACTTTTTCCATCTTTTTCATTTTGTTAAACTCAGGAACCATTGTATAATAGGAATAATGCCCTCTAGAGTGGGTGCTATGCTGAGATAACATCCCTTCTTGGGTGCTGGATACCCTTGACCTGTGGCCTTGGGCCAAACCACCTGAGGTAGGATGTTATCCCAGTATAACACCAACCCAGTCAAGCATTATTCCTTTAATACAAAAACTGACCCATTTCATAATCACAATAAGGCACTCAAGGGGGTGTGGTGTGCTGTGCTGTGCTGGGATAGAGTATACCTGAATTAATTAAGGCCAAAAATGAAATTAAAGTGCACCACATCTAAAACACATGTGGTATGATATGAATCAATATCTCCATATAAATATAAAAAAGCAACAGAGGAAAATCAGAGGGTAGAGAAGGGGGAGGACATGAGCTGGAAAGGAAAAACAAGGAAGTGGAATCATTCTTTGCAAACAGCATATTAATTGTAATCCAGAAGTATGTAAATAATGTTTGCAGAGATACTGGTATCAGTTTTAGTATTTTTAAAGAGTTGCTGACACCTTACAAAAAACTTTGAAAAACATAATAATTAGGTACAATTCAGCTTCCATTCCATACATATTCTAAAAATTCCTCCCCAGTATTTACCACTAAGAATATTTGCAAGAATACATTATCTTTATTCCTCAGGGTTCATCTACCTCTATAGCTGACTCCCTACTTCAAGTCATAAACCTCTGTTGTGATATCACAGTCTGTTGTTATGGGAGTAACTGTGATGTCACAAGCAGTGCATTATGACCTCAGGCAGAGAAAGAGCAACAGGACTAGATGAACTCTTCAGGAGCAAAGAGCTTGTTTTCATGCAGATGACCTCTGTAATAAATAAAGAGGAGGTGGAATACAGAACTAATGTGAAATACAAGCTGGACTGTGTCTAAATATTATGTTTTGATATTCTCCTGAAGGTGTCAGCTGCTCTTTAAATGGTGTGAGTTGGAAATAGTCATTAAGTCAAGGAAATTGTAGAAAGCAAGGTTTATATTGCCACAGGCATTCGCATCTAAGCAATTTATTGTCCAAATCCCTACCACATGGTCATATTTCCACTTTCTATAGTCCCTGGAAGGTAAAGACATGTTCTGAATTAGTGCTGAGGACATGAAGTGCCAGTGCATTCGTTTTGTCAGATTTTTTAAATGGCACGTACATATTAATTGCATTTTTGCACTTTATTAAGTCGGCTGTACTGTCACTTTAAGGAATGTCTCTATATAAAGTCTCACATCTGCCTAAAAAAGTATGCCTTGAAAAAGCATGAGAGGCACAAAACCATTGGCATTTCTAGGAGAGAGGTCTGTTTCACTGCTGTTGCTTTATCAAGTTTTTTTTTTTATCCAATGAAGGTATGGAGTGCATATATTTGAACTGATCCTGTGTGGTATATGTGGGAGGTTTTTGAGTGCTCAATTTCATGTGTGTAGTTCTATACTGGAACCTTTCAGCACTGTAAATTTTGGAGATGCCTGTTCAGAACTAAGGATGGGACATGGCAGTCTTAAATGGACTGCTGTTTCCCCACAAAAATCTATGACTTTGATGAAAACACCCCAGCTTTAGTGGCGCCATGGCTGGGAACTAGAGGAGGGGGACTGATTGGGCCCAGATAACTGCGATGTAGCAGATGTAATAGCCGATCCCTCAGTTGCAACTCTGCACTGCAGAGATTGTACAGCATATGTCTTCACCCACCCCCTGGCCCGCTCCATCCCAGAGAGCTGAATAGCCGTGCATGCTTCTCGGGATCAGGTGCAGAGGGACCAGCAGCTAGGGCCATGGATGCAAGAAGGTCCCCACATATGAAAAATGGGACCTCTGTGCACCACAAGCCTGTGTAATCCCTCCTCCAAAACTGCAAAAGGGGGTATGGGGCTTTTGGGGGTTGAGCCCTAACTCTAAACCTAAGGTTGTAGACATGGAGAGGAGACAGGCTCTGGGTAGTAGGCAGAAGTTTTATAATAACCATGTTACTTGATTTCTGCAGTGAGAACAAGACTGTAAAAATGGTTCAAACAGTTAAGGAGATCCCCTCCCTGCTGTTGGGACACAGCAAAATGCCAGTATGTGGGTGTCATATAATTTTAGGAGACTTACGTCTGGTATTTTAACAGGTACGCAGATTCTGTCTATGCTGCTGGGATAGGCCAAAACACACATAGTACACACGTATAACAAAGTATGTGGAGTCAGAAGATTTTAGGAGACTTAAATCTGGTATTTAAACAGGTGCAGAGATTCCCCCTACGCTGCCTGCTGCAAAGCTGATCAGTGGCTATATACAGATACCCATCAGGGCAAAACACTGATATGTCGAATCAGAAAACAATGAGAGTCTTAAATCTGGTATTTAAACAGGTACAGTATGGGGATTCACTTTATGCTGCTGACTGCAATCTGATCAGCTGCTATATGCAGATGCTCAACAGAGAAACACCTGTATGTAGAGCCAGACAGAACATTTGGGAGACTTAAATCTGGTATTTAAACAGATGCAGAGATTTCATCTATGCTGCTGGCTACAAAACTGACCAGTGGTTATAAAGGGATCCCAACAGGGAAATACTCTAGTATATGGCATCAGAAATTAATGAGAGACTTAAATCTGGTATTTAAACAGGTGTAGTATAGACAGTCACTCGATGCTGCCAGCTGCAAAGCTGATCAGCAGCTATATACAGTACTGTATATGGTCACCTAACAGGGAAACACCTGTGTGTAGAGTCAGACAGAACATTTTGGAGACTTAAATCTGGTATTTAAATTTATTTATTTATTTCAAAAGTTTTACCAGGAAAGACATACTGAGCTGTATACAGCTCATTTCCAGATGTATCCTGGGGGAGAAGGGGGAAAAGGGGTGTAAGAACAGAATATAACAATAATTTATACAACAAAACATCATCAAAAGATATAAATTAAACTGTTAAAAACTAGGTTAATCAGAAATGTGAGCATACTAGGCAAGAAATGATGCATTTTAGAAGGACAGGGCAGGAGATATGTCCCATAGGTTTGGGCAAATAAATATTATATTGGTGAAGGCACTAGGGGATTAGGTGAAGTACGAAGGCGAGCAGATGAGGAGGAAGAAGGGAAGTACAGAACAAGTGTGAGAGGAAGACACGAGGGAGGAGGATAGGAGTAGGGAAGGGCAAGGAGTAGGAGAAATGGGGAGGAGGGTAAAATGAGGAGCGAGGAAGGGCTATGACTTAAGGGCATTCACAGGAGGGAGCTGTGTGGACATGGAGCAAAGAGGAGACTGAGTATTTGGAAGAGGTGGAGCGAATGGTTAGGGGGAGAGAATTCCAAAGTATAGGAATACAAAAAGGGAAGGCAGCCAGACCAGCAAGGGATTTACCAGAGGGAAGAGTGAAGGAGCGACAGCCTGAGTTACGGAGTATGTATGGGGGGGGACAACGGGGAGAGTAGAGATCTAAGGTAAGAGGGGAGAGAAGATAGCCACAATTTAGAAATAAAAGAGGAGCAGTGGGTTAGGTGACAATCCTCTAGGGAAGCGAGGGAGAGGGCAGAGTACAAGGGATACTTTAAATAGGTACAGAGATTCTCTCTTTGCTGCTGGGACAAGACAAAACATATGTAGACAGAGTACTTTCACTCTACCTGTATAGGTTAGCCAGCTCTCTTGCCTTACAGTGGCCCTTATTGAGCATGGATTGTCACACTGGTGTATTGCTTTCACTTGTATGGTGCTCCTCTTATATGTCAATTATATTGTACCAATCATTTGTCTTAACTGTCTGACTTCAAATATCACCTCTAAGTGTATTGTAGTTACGTATGTACTCTATGCTGAACCTCATATATTGCATTTTTTGTAAGTGTATTGTAGTTACCTATGTACTCCAGGCTGAACCTCATGTATTGCATTTCTTGTAAGTGAATTGTAGTTACCTATGTACTACATGCTGAACGTCTTGTACTGCATTTCTTGTATTGGATGTGCCATCTAGATGGCCCGGGTCATTCATGAAAATGGTCCCTTGGAGCAGTGAACCAACCGGGTTATCAAATAAGTAAATAAATATGCAGTCAGAAAATTATCTATTCTGCAGTGCTGGTTGTCAATGATTCCTCTACCACAATAAGAGCAAAACTGGATACACATACTACTTACTGTATGTGTGCGCTGCTATGCTGTGCTTGTCTGCTATGTGTGTGCATGCCTAAAAGATGGATACTACTACACACATGTACAGTGTAGAACAGAAGCACAGTAAAGTGCACACCACACGCAGGTGCAATATAAACAATAGTTTGTTAATACAGAATGTTTGCTTGCTTGTATTTGTTGTATGGTTGTTGGGCATAGATAGAACAGCAGTCAAAGTCTCCCGGAAAATGCAGAAATACTGTAAACTTTTCATAGGAGCACCATTAATTTCACAAAGTAAAACGATGTCTGCAGTGTATTTTACATTCTTTTTACTATGAGAAAAATATACCGACTGAGGAGCCAGAAGAATATTTTATTTACTTTTGTGCTGCCACTGCTAGGTGCTTGAGACCGATGTCATAAAGGGAGGGGTGATCATGACATTCTGCATGTGTTCCTCCACACCCACCAATGGCAGAGGCACAGGGGGAAAACTGAAAATGTGAGTCAGGCAGGCTTCATGAAGCCCTTGTCATTCCTTCTTGGCCCATGCTGCTGGCCAGTTCCCTGGGGACAGCCCTCCCCCAATCTGCTCTGCCACATGGGGCAAACCATGGGGGACATATACATTTGCTGCCAGCTGGCTGCATGTTCATATTTTGCCAGCACAAGTTTGTATTTCAGCAGATCCTCCACTCACCAGCAGGAGCCAGGACCAGAGAGGGGAACAGAGTTGGGGATGGGGAGAGAGACGGAGGGAAGAAGGAAGGCAGTTATTTTACTGGGAACAGAAGGTGAGGTTGGAGATCACACAGAGGGAAGGAGTGGGAGGGATGTTTTCTTACACCAGGACTCAGGACAGGAAACGGAGGATGGGATTGAAATCAAGCAGAGGGAAGAAGGTTGAGGGTTGCTTTCCTACACCAAGAGTCGGAACAGGAAACATAGTGTGAGGTGTTGACATAACACACAGGGAGGGAGAGAGAGAGAGTTGCTTTCTTACACAAGAGTCAGGATAGGAAACACAGGGTGGGGATTGGACATGATGCAGAGGGAAGAAGAAGGAAGGTTTCTTTCTCACACCATGGGTTTCTTTCTTACATCAAGAGTTGGGACAGGAAACAGTGGGTGGGGGTTTGACATGATGCAGAGGGAAGGAGAGGGAGGGTTGTTTTCTTACATCAAGGGTCAAGACAGGAAATGGAGGGTGGAGGGTTGATCATGATGCAGAGGGATGGAAAGGGAGGGTTGTTTTCTTGCACTGGGAGTTGGGACAGTAAATGGAGGGTGAGGGTTGAACATGATGCAGAGGGAGGAAGAGGAATGGTTATTTTTACTGCACTGGGAGTTGTGGCCATAAATGTAGGGTGGAGGTTGGATGTGATGCAGAGGGACAGAGAGGGATGGTTATTTTCCTGCACTGGGAGTTGTGACAGTAAATGTAGGGTGGGGGTTGGACATGATGCAGAGGGATGGAGAGGGATGGTTGTTTTCTTGCACTGGGAGTTGTGACAGTAAATGTAGGGTGGGGGTTGGACATGATGCAGAGGGACAGAGAGGGTTGGTTGTTTTCTTCCACTGGGAGTTGTGACAGTAAATGTAGGGTGGGGGTTGGACATGATGCAGAAGGAGGAAGAGGGAGGGTTGCTTTCTTGTACCAGGAGTCAGGATGGTAAATGGAAGGTGGGGGTTGGACATGACACAGAGGGAGGGTGGTTTTCTTTTAGCAGGAGTTGGGACGGGAAACCAAGGGTGGGAGTTGAAGATTGTGCAGAGGGAGGAAGATGGCAATTTTTTTTTCCCCAAAGTAGTTCTGATAGGAGGATGAGGAGCAGGCTGATGATTGCGACACTCATGGCATGGTATCTTGTAAGGCAAGGCAATTCTATTTCTTGATCACTCTTTCCCAAAGGCTCAGTGCACTTCACAAACACAGAATGCCAGTAGTATTTGAATAAAACTGCAGGAAAAACATAACAATGCAATAAAATCTAAAGCACAGGTCTGACAAAGCAGTGGTAGTGAACTGACTGGAAAATATATTGCTTTTACTTGTAGATGAAAGGATGTTGCTGCACTCTGATGGGTGCGACTGCCTCCTTTCAACTACGCAAAGTTTCTGCCCAACAGCCAGCTTGAACAACATCACCATCATCCAGCTCATAAAAGGACTGTCAGTGGAGACCTGCTGCAGCCTGAGCTGCATTGGATGCTACATTGCCATGCCTTCCCAGTTCCTACTTTCCCGAATACCCACAATATGTTTGCTTTGCACCTGCACAAGCAAACATAAAAATGTGTTAAACAATAGTCTTAAATATTTTTACAACAATAATTAAAATAATATTTAAAATAATTGACAAAATGCACTATGCAGAGCTTCTTGAAGCAGTCTGCTGCACTGTAAGGCAACCACAGAAAACAATCACACTGCAAAAGGCTGTGGGGCATGCATACTCTCTCCTTCAAATTTCCAACTCCCAAAAAACAAGCAGTTCCAAACAACCACATACTCCAAATAATAATATAAAGTTTGTTCAGAAATAAGATCCCCCACACAATTGTCATAGTGTTTTTGTAACTGTTTTATGTCGAACAAACTCAGAGTCTAAGACACAACCTCTCTGACTGAGAGCTAAGCTGCATTGATGGATCAATTGTATGTTGAATTTTAACCCCCTCTCGCTCCTTACATTTCCTTGTTTTATGGAGCTCCTGGAAACCATCTTGATGATGGCGGACAGGGGTGAGTTGTTGCTTGTGGGGGACTTCAATCTATCGGATGTGGACTGGTCCTCATACACAGCATCCTCAGACCAGAGCAAAGAGTTTCTTTGTGCACTAAGGAGAGCAGATTTGCTTTAATTGGTGAACTCTCCCACCAGAGACAAAGCAATATTGGATCTAGTGCTGACAAACAGCACAAGGATCCCAGAAGCAGAGGTGGGAGCCAATCTAGGGATCAGTGATCACAGTTCAATCTGGTTTACTGTAAACAATATGGAGGAAAATAGTCACACCAAAATCAATGTACTAGATTTCAGAAAAGTCAACTTCCTCAAAATGAGAACTATGATCACATCCATGCTAGAAGGAGGAATCACAGGAGATGTAGAGGACTGCTGGAATACTCTGAAGGTTGTTCTGCATACAGTAACAACTGTATGCGCTAAGCAGATCAGTAAGCCCAAAAGAAGGAAAATACCACTCTGGTTCTCTCATGAAGTAGCATCCAAAATCAAAGAGAAAAAAAAGGCTTTTACGCAATTCAAGCAAACAAAACACAAAGCAGACATAGAAGAATACAAGAACAATTTAAAGGAGGCAGGGAAAGCTGTTAAAAGGGCAAAAGCATAGATGGAAGAGAAAATAGCACAGGGTGTTGAGGGAGACAAAACCTTCTATAGATACATAAGAGAAAAAAGAAAAACTAAGGGAGGAATAGTCCGACTAGCAACCAAGGAAGGTAAGATGGCAGAGTGATGAGGACAAGGCAGAAGTGCTAAATGAGTTATTTCGCTCTGTCTTCACCATAGAGAACAGTGGCAAAGGTCCTACACTGAGCAGGACAAAGGAAGATACCCAAGGAGCAGACACTAGCCCCTTCACAAGGGAGAGGGTCCTAAAAGAGCTTAATAAACTGAAAATGGAAAAGGTCATGGGACCTGTTGGCATACACCCTAGGATATTGAAGAAGCTTCGAGAGGAACTGGCCACACTGCTGGCTGAGCTCTTCAACGAGTCACTAGACAGCAGGAAAATACCTCAGGACTGTAAACAGGCAACCGTTGTGCCCTTTCACAAGAGTGGAAACAAGGAAGAGGCAGGAAATTACCGCCCTGTTAGTTTGACCTCAGTTGTGAGGAAAATGATGGAGTCACTACTGAAAGAGAGGATAGTGGCATACCTAACAGATACTGGAAAAATGGACCCAAAGCAACATGGCTTCATAGTAGGACACTCTTCTCAAACCAACTTGATTGACTTCTCCGACTGGGTCACCAGAATATTGAATTGGGGAGCCAGTGGACATTGTATACCTATATTTCAGCAAGACCTTTGACAACATCCCTCACAGAAGGCTAACCAACAAGTTGGAACATACGGGAGTTAGCCAGAAGATGGTTAGCTGGATCAGTAACTGGCTGAACAATAGGACCCAGAGAGTGCTAGTCAATGGATCATTGTGAAGGAAGGGTAGGGTGACCAGTGGAGTCCTGCAGAGATTGGTACTTGGACTGATCCTATTTATTGTAACATATTTGTAGCAGACATAGTGAATGGACTAACAGGGAAGATTTGCCTATTCACAGATGATACAAAACTCTGCAACAGAGAGGATACAAGGGAAGGAGCAGACAACAAGGAAGCTTACCTTAGAAGGCTAGAGGATTGGTCCAGGGACTGGCAGTTACAATTTAACACCAAAAAGTGTAAGGTAATGCACTTGGGAAAGAGGAACCCTGGAAGAAAGAGGAACCCTGGAAAAAAGTACACACTGGGAGGATATCAACTTGAGGAGACACAAATGGAGCAAGATCTCAGCATAATCATCACTGACAAATTCAAGGTAGGAAAACAATGTGAGAAAGCAGCACAGAAAGCAAGTGGCATCCTTGGATGTATAAGAAGAGGTATTTCTAGTAGAAAGAGGGAGGTTATCATGCCCCCTATAGGTCCTTGGTGAGGCCACACATGGAGTACTGTGCTCAGTTCTGGAGACCTCACCTCAAGAAGGACATTGACTGTTTGGAAATGGTGCAGAGAAGGGCAATTAAGATGGTGCATGGACTGCATCACAGGTCATATGAAGCAAGGCTCGGGGAGCTGAACCTATACTCCCTTGAGCAGAGAAGACACAGGGGACATGATTGAAACATTTAAGTACATGAGAGGATTTAATGCAGCTCAGACAGGCAATCTATTTCAACAGAACATGGCAGCACGCACAAGAGGTCATGATACGAGACTGGTAGGAGGAAGGTTCAAAAGCAACTGCAGGAAGTTCTTCTTCACACAGAGAGAGTGCTAGACCCATGGAACAGCCTGCCCCAGGAGAAGGTAGCATCAAAGACAATAAGGAAGTTCAATGTCACATGGGACAGACGTAAAAGACAAGTTAGGACCAAGGCTGCATAGGGAGGGGGGTAATTTCTAGGGCAGACTAGATGGATCACACAGTCCCCATCTGCCAGCACTTTTCTTATGTTCTTATGTTCTATTACCTAAACAACATTTTGACAACAAACTATTCAAAGATCTGATTTCATAGGGGACTAAAGGAAAGGCTAATGTTTTCATTAATGCTAAAGCTACATTTATATAATTTACCTAAATGCAGTTCAAAAGCATTTGAAAAATGTAAAATCAGCCCTCCTATTTCAAAAAAACTGCCTTACCTGCTTCCTAAAATGGCTGCCAAATGTGTTATGTGATGACATCATTGGAGCCAGAGTGAGAGAGCTATATGGCTCTCTGTACTGCTAACTAGTTCTTTATTCCCTTTGTATAGAATTGCTTCACCAAAATGGTCAAAACCATGTGCATTATTTTGATCAACACACATTAGGCTATGGTTCTGTTCATTTTGTTTAACATGCTGAAATTGTGTTTTACTACAATGTACTTTCTCTTTGGCAAACCACAGTGCAGTACCGATCTTAAATAACCTGGTGGTCTAGTGGTTATAGTGAATCCAGGATGGTAAAATGGTGGGTGCTTGGGTGGTGTGCATACCTGATATGCACTTTTTAATATTTTTATTAAACCTTCACATTGTCTGCTATTATTCTTTTTTAGTACATTTTTGACAGAACCTACAAATGTAATCCGTAGTTTTGAATGTAAACATTTGTACAATCAATAAATCAGATTTCTTCAACAAAGAGAAATGCAGCAGCAGCAAGCAAGTAAGTTACAATGGGGCGGGGGGGGTGCAGCTGTACCCTTCACCAACCCCTAGATCCGCCACTTGTTTGTAGCAAAGTTCTTGTGTAGTCTAATGCCAGTGTTCATACTTCCTCGGAAATCAAAAATATGCTTGTCTTGTCTTCTTTTTCCATGGGAAATAATAAGAAGAATCAGCATTTATATAGTGCTTTTCATACACATGGTATCCCAAAGTGCTTTACAAGCAATGCTAGACTGGAACTGAAGTGACTGAACATGTAGTGGCAGCCATTTCACACATTAATAGTCACTCACAGCCTTGGACACTTGCATGAACTGGTTTTATGGGAAGGGGAATATTGGCCAGGACAATGGGGTCAGGTAGTGATCATGGTGCTGGCACCCTCACATCTTACGTCTCACAGTGATCAACTCATATTTCTCCCCTTCTGTCTTCCCGCTTCCCTCAATATAGCAGTACCTTGCAGGAGTAGCCTTCTCAGTCCCCCTCTGGTATTCATTCATCACTCCTTCTCCCCACACCAAACACTGGAGAGCTCATCACCCTTCTGCATCATGACTGCATATATTATAGTCCCTGAGTTTTTTGACATATCAATAATAAACGAATCTTTCCAGTAAGTCAGGCTGATAGCAGCAGGGAACAAGGGGAAAGATGGGCTTTCCTATTTTTAAAAAATCTAGGCTACCTTTGATTAGGCACTGTTAAATGATGGGTGTGAGCATCATTATGCATATCATTTAATAGTGCCTAATCATAGGTGGCTTAGATCCTATATGAGTAGGAAAGCCTATTTTTCCCCTGGTGCCCTGCTGCTATCAGCCTGCCTTACCAGAAGATCACGTTTATTATTAATGTGTAAAAATAACATGGGAGACTGTATTAACCGCATTCATGAAGCAGAAGGGTAGTGAGCTCACCAGTTTTTGGTGAGGGGAGCAGGTGAGAAGAATGAATTCCAGACAGGGACTGAAGAAGGCATTCCAGCAGGATACAGCTATATTCAGGTTAGGGGAAGACAGGAAGGGGGGACGTTGAGCAGATCATTGTGAGATCTGAGATGTGTGGCTGCCAGCACCGTGCTCACTACCTGACTATGGATGAGAGCAGCCAGCAATGACAAATACTCATAGTGTCAGGGCTGTACCTAAACTGTTACTTGAATTCAGTGTAGGGAGATTACCCTTGGCTGGGGGGGGGGGTGTTGACGTTTGTTAGGACAGTATCGAGAGAGCTGTGTATAGCTCATTCAAGATTCAGAAGGGTGGTAGCCAGCCAACTCACATTGTGGAATAGGGCACAGGAAAGTACTGGAGAAGAATTGCCGGGAACTGTCCTGTGGGGTTCTGCAGATCACAGGTAAAGGAGTAGACTGACACTGGAACTTGGGTGGATTCACTCAATGCATTAGTATGCCTCTCCTGCTAATAATATTGTTACCATAGTAAGTACAACCCTTATGAGAGCATGAACAGCAGTTTTTCTGGTGGGTCCTGATGCTTATTGCTTGGCCCTCCAGGAAGACCTAGTTGTTGGTTAATGAGGCAGGAAAAAAACACAACAAGAGGACTGTACATACTACTGTCACTGTGCAGAAGGATGGTGATCCATTCAATGATTACTGTGGGAGCAGAACTCAAACAAAGGTGCGAGATTGCCCGACCATCCTTAGTTTTAAGGCAGCGCTGAAAACCCACCTTTTTAATATAGCTTTTAAGGATTTTTATTAGTTTGACTTATTATATTTATTGTTATATGTATCTGTACAGGCATTTTGATTTTAAGAAAAGCGCCTTTTAAAAATAAAGTTGAATTGAATTGAATTGAAATGAGAAAGTGGACTGGAGAGTAATGTGGGAGGCATGTTTTAACAGTGCCAGCTGATGAAGCGTATCGACATAGATGTGCACAGCTCTCTGAAGTATAAGATTACAATCAGGTGTGATAATTCTCTTCATGAGAGCGCAAGCTCATATGCAGCCCCAGGCAGTACAATGGACAGAGTATGGATGGTGAAGTGTTCAACAGAAGGCAGGTTAGGAACAAGGGGTTCACATGGGAAAAAGACTACAAGAGAAGCTTATTTGTGGATTACCAAGAAAGCATGAGCTTTGGAATTGGACCAGACCAGTACTTCTCTACAAATTTCAGGGCATCACATAGCCACTAGATCATCAGGTATTTGAAGTATTGTACTGTACTGTGGTTTGCCAAAGAGAAAGTCAGCTGGATTACAAAACACTTTCAGCAAGTTAAAGTAAACAAAATGAAAAAAACCATAGCCTAATGTGTACGGATCAAAATAATTCATGTGTTAACACATGGTGTTGTTCATTCTGGTGAAACAATTCAAAACAAAGGGGAAAAAGAAGAACTAGTTAGCCTTATAGGGAGCCATGAGGGTCTCTGCCTCTGGCTCCAATGATGTCATCATGATTCATCACTCAACACACTTGGCAGACATTTTAAGCAGAGATCAAGGCTGTTTTTTTAAAGTGAAAGGCTGATGTATATGTTTTCAAATGCTATGAAATTGCATTTATGTTATTTACATAAATGAAGTTTTAGCATAAATGTAAACAGCAGCCTTTATGTTACATCACAAGGAAGTCAGATTTTGGAGTTTGCAGTTTTAAAAAACTGCTTGTTTAGGTACCATTTAAAGAAAAAATACTGCAATTTACTATTTACCCATGATTTTTGGTCATTTCTCAAAGATTTTCATGGAATTTGTAGGGCCATCTTTGTCTTGTAAAAAAACATCCCAAAGTGCAGAATTTCACATACTTTTTCTCCACATGAATGTAAGTTAGATATAATTGGAGAAACTGCAGTTTTGTCCGTCCCTTGTTGACATACAGTACCTACATTCATACATACATACCTTTTTATGGGTAAAGAAGACCAGCTGTCCATCCAGTTCCTCCCTTCCACTGTCTCTTTGGGAATACCCAGTCACGAGACTTTCTTCAAAGTGCTTTTCTAGTTTGAGCTTGAAGGTTATTACAGTATCAGCTGATACCCCATGCTTTTGCAGTCTATTTCAAGTGTTCACCACTCATTCTGTGAAGTAGTTCATTCTGCGGTTTCCCCTTGAATCTTCATCTTTTGAATCTTAAAGGGAAACAGTCAGCACCAAGAGCTCCACCTTTGCAGGCAAAAATCTTTTTTTATTTACTATTTACAGCAGTATATTATATCAGACTGATTCTATGGGCTTCCAAGCTGACATTTGCTGTAACCAGAAATCCCAGAATCCTCTGCAGGTGACATTAGAGCAGGGCTGCAGCAGTGGGAGTCAATAGCCTGCATGCCATGTCAGAGCTTTTATAAGGTCCAATCAGTGTTTGCCAATCTCGCTGTTCACCCGAGAATGAGTACAGTCCTCGACCACTGATTTATGTAATTAAAATGATGAAATTCCTTTTTCAAGACTTGAAAGTCTGGGAATTGTACCAGAGATTGTTAGTCTAATTTCTGGATTTTACTGGGATTCTACTGTCATTCATTTACTATGTAGATAAATAATCAGAATAAAAGAAGCTTAATATGTAGACCATTAAATGAAGCAAACTGAAAATTGCACTGGAAGCAATTATTCGAAAAACACAAGTTCTGCAGATTTACTGATCTGGTGCAAAATGATGAATTCCATGAAATTCTTGTTTTTACCTGTGTGAAGGTTGTCGAAATTCCAGAATTTTAACATTTTTTCCAGTAAAAACCGAAAAACCAGTGGCCTTGTTCATAGCTCATGTTCTCCAGCCCATCAACTATTTTGGCTTCTCCCCTCTGTACCTTCTCTATTACGTCAATATCCTTTCTCCAGTGTGGGGGCCAGAACTGCATACTGTACTGTACTGTAATTAATGTGACTGGAACAAGAATCTGTATAAATGCATTACAAAGGCATTGGAATATTCCCATCTACTTATAAAGCTTCTCTTAAAGCATGCCATTTTGTTTGCCTTGCTAGGTACTATTACCTCAACCTGCTTCTCTTACTTTGTTATAAGTGAGTATGCCCACATTTATTTCTGCTTAATTCAGTAATCTCCATGCTGTTTAGGTAATATTTTGCATTTATGTTCTTTTTTTTCTGAACTGCATCACCTTGAATTTTTCAATGATGGCTGTATTTTACTGTACTGTTATGTAACAATGTGCTTTTGTGTTGCTGTATTCATGGTCACAGTTGTAAAAGAGGTGTTTGCTTACCAAAAAAATACTGAGTATATTGAAAGCTCCATTTTTACGGCTGTGAGTGGAGCCTACAGCCCTTTCAGGATCAGCTCATAGCTTACAAAAACAGCCGATCGTGCAACCTTCCATTGGACTTTTTGAAGTATCCTTCTGAACGTCCAATGGAGCTAGAAACCCTCCGCCATGATGGGCCACTACGGAATAACAGTCACACTATTTCGGCTGTTACTTCCACATTCCAGGGCATGAACTGCCCATGCATGACTTGCGCACATGTGCAGTTCCACTGGCACCATCATGTTGTGAATGGCAAAATACCATTCACCTCAACTGCGTATGTGCGAGTTGCACAGTTGCGTCCACTGCCGCCAGCAGAAAAATCCTCCACTGCTGCTGTCCCTCCCTGCACCAACATCAGGTCCCCAATCCCTGTGTCAGCATTATATAGCCCCCAACTCATGGGGCACACTGGGAGCCCACCCCAGTGTGCCCAAATGTACTTTTGCCCCAAGCCGACATCGGGGTGCCCAATCCCCCTGTCGGCAGTATGTGGCCTCCCCACTGATGTGGCACACTGGGAGCCCACCCCAGTGTGCCCAAATGTTTGTTTTTTCTCCCCTCACTGACATTGGGGTGCCCAATCCCCATGTCGGCATAAAGTGCCCACCTCCCAAACTCATGTGGCACACTGGGAGCCCACCCCAGTGTGCTCAAATGTATATATATTTTTTTCCTATAAGTAAAGAAAACCTTCCCCCTGACGTGTTTTTTTTAACCTGTAAAAAATAAAATGGTCCCTCATCATTGCCCCAGTCCCCCATCCCCCATCTCCACCCTCCCACTGAGCACCCACCTCCCCACACCTCCCTTACCCCCCCACCTCCAGAGGTTGCGCTGTTATCTTCTCTGGACGGACATGTCTGCACTCTTCAAAGCTAAACTGCAAACTGCAGAATCAAAGGTAAGCATACTATAATGGCATTCAATGGGGTTTTCAACTTAAGTTGATAACACAGCTATTTTTTTGAATTTTGGCTCCAAATTTTCAACATGGGGTTCTTGGGACTCCACCTCATGACCAGTGTCACTGTCATTTTGTTACTCCATCCAAAAAGGTGATTTTGTGGGTGCTGTACAGAATCACCTCTTGGGACTGATTAATGAAATGACAGTGCCACTGTTCATGAGGTGGAGTCCCAAAAAGCCCATGTTGCAAATTTGGTGAAAAAATTCCAAAAATGACTGCATTACAAGCGTGCATTGTGCAGTTTCTATGCATGCTCCTAACCTCGCCAATTTTTAATATTTTCATTCCAGATTTTCAACATTGACATTTTTGCACACCTCCTTTTTAACAGTACAGCTGTCATTTTTCACATCCTGCCTGAAACATGTTTTCGCACCTGTAGCACATAATGGTGTTGTCAGTCTGTGAAATCACCTTTCGGGACAAGTGAACAATATGACACTGGCACTCTTCATGAGGAGGGGCCCCAAAAAGGCCATGTTGAAAATTTGGTGCAACACCTCCAAAAAATGGCCAAGTTACACCCGGGCATTCCATAATTTCTACGCACACGTGTAACTTTGGTCACTTGGCAGCTTGTCACAGCCCTATCGGCTCTGGCCAGATTTTGTTCATTTTGCTGCCTATTCCCCAAACATGTGGATCCTTCTGCCTTTTATTTATCTCTTATTGTGATATAACTATACTCTTCTCATCTTGGTGTCATCAGCAGACTTGTCAATCCAGCTACTAGTACCCACATCTAGATCACTTACAAATTGTTTGAACAATGTAGCATAAAGACTTGACCCTTGTGGAACCCCACTGGATACCTGTTTCCATGTTAACTGAGTTCCATTAATTATGATTCATGCCACCTTCTTGCAACCAGTTTCAAACCTATTTCACCCCCCCCATTCTACCTACTGCAGGTTCTCTAGTTGATAAACTAAGCTCCTGTGTGAAACAGTACCAAATGCTTTACTGAAGTCCAGATATACAACAACCAGAGAATATCCCACATCCAATTCCTTGGGTACATAAAAAAAAACAGTGAGTATGGTTTGATATGATTTCTCCTTACAGAGGTATTAGTGAGACACCATATCCAGGTTGCTGTTGTAAGCTTGCTTTGGGAGCTTTCTAGTTAATTAGTATAGCCACAGTGTCTGGAGCTGGGGCACTGCCTGCTGGTAGGGGGGCCTCAATCTGGAGGGTTTAAAAGGGGGAGGTTTTCTGGCATGAGGGGGAGTCTGGCAAAAAGAGGAAGAGAGAAGAGGAGGCCCATTTGAGTGTTCGGTCTTGAGGGCTGAGATTCGGGGCCAGGGTGGGCTGCTTGCCATCCAAGCCCACCATCCTCAATGACTGTCTGTAAATGTAGTGGTGCTGGAGAATGTCTTGGGAAGCTGGAGCTCAGGAAGGGGACTGTGTGCATCATCTGATGAGCTGAAGCCTGGAAAGTCAAAGTGTGGCCCACCTGGTGATCTCCGGTACTGGGGTGGACCAGCGCAGGTGGGTCCTGGTATTTTCATGAGTGGACAAGAGAAAGTGGAGGCTTGGTGTTCCAGGCCATTGGTTGCAGTGCAGTGGTGGCAGCCCGTACTGTAGGGAGGTCAGTGGTGGCAGCCTGTCTCCATTTCCTGTGGCACTGGGATCTGGCCGGGAGCAGGTCTCGTAACTCATGTAGCCCAACAGGGGAAATTGATCTGGGTCTCCAGGATCACAAGGGCCATGCTGGTATACTATGTTGCCCTGGGATGCTCTGAGCTTTGCATTGGCTTTAGCAAGGGAGGACATGGCCAGTTCTTCTTGGATCTTTATTTGTAGGACAGACCATCCAAGTTGGAGTGCTCCAGAACTGAACTACCGCAGCAGGGATTTTGGACCACTTTTTTGCAGCTACTTCCAAGCCTGTAGCTGTGTTGTGGTGTCAGCAAGTTTTTCTGGTAAAGTGAGAGGTGAAAACAAGTAAGTTTGTGCAGGAAAGAAGCTTGGAGGGAAGATCATTTTGTAGCCTATTTCGGCCCCTGTGAGTGCTGCTGCCAGGATTCACAGAGCCTTTCAGCTCTGAGGGAAACACTGTAGAAAAAGCTTTTGGGAAGCAAAAGTTTTGCTGCAGACTGCATTGGGCTCTGTGCCCAGAATGTTACCCACCCTTTGATTTTGCACCCCATGCTCCATGGAGTGACTTGGTCACATTAGCACAATTAAATTATTTTTGTTTCTTCTCTTGCTCTTGAGTGAACAGTGGGCTTCATTACAGAGCCTTGTGATATGTTAGGTAGATGGCACATAGCCGAAAAAATGTTTTAGTGATGTACTCCCCGGCGCACAACAAAACGTTGCCGGTGAGTTGGATTTTTTTTTAATGCGGAGGGCTGTGCCCCTGCAACCCCTCCCTCCATGGGGGCCTTTGCCCCCATGCCTCTACTTAAAGATTCTCAACTCCAGGGCGTGCATGTTGGGGGCTGTGGAAATCAGAACAAATAAAAATTTGGGCAGGGCACAACAAAAAATACCTGCGTCTGGACCCAAACCCAGCACCATTCCCGCCACACTCCTCTACCCACCCACCATGTCATGGAAGCAGCTCAACAGCTTGCCACAGTGCCACCCCCTACAACCCCTCCATCCCCTCCCACCCCACGCTGGGCATTCTGGACCCTCTCCCAGCGCATGTAGGCATGTAGTGACAGGATGTTGTTATATCGCACACTCCCACAATCCGGTCACCCACCTTCCCCAGTCGCCCCAATGACAGACGTCGCAATTGAGTCACCATTTTGGTAGGTGCCCAATCAAGGCAGCCAAAGTCTCAGGATATACTTCATTACTGCACTTTTTGATTGAATTAACTAAACTTGCCCCCGCAGCTGCTGTTATCCCATTGTGGAAAACTGCCTGCACCCCCTGAAGACTTCTCATCGGAACCCAGGTAACGAATTTAATTTCTGGGACTGTGTTTCTGGCTGCAAGTGCCTCCATCCCCCTAATGTACCACTAGGAATACTCCTAGACATCAGAAGGGGGCTTTCAATGTAGGGGCTCATTCAGGATTATTAATGAATGTTTTGGGGCATAAGAACTTTGCCTGGACTGTCCATTTGGGGCACAGCAGTGCTGGAGATTTCTTTGCTGCTGGCCATCATCTTTAACTTGTGAGTTTTCATGTTTCCATTAACGCACCATTTCACCTGCATGAACTGTTTAGCATACAGCTAATATATGCAGAACTTTGGGGACATTATGTCATTTGCTGGAGGCTGGCACGGCTGGGGGGCAGAGGTCGCAGCACAAGGAGCAGGAGCACCGTTTTGTGATTGGAGACAAAGTTAACTGTGCCACAGGTGGTTTTAAGTCTAAGGAGTTAGTGTCTGGAGCTGGGACCCTGCCTACTGGTGGGGGGGAGGCCTCAGCCTGGAGGGTTTAAAAGGGGGAGGTTTTCTGTTTCAAGGGGGAGTCCAGGGAGAAGAGAAAGAGAGAGGAGGAAGCCTGTTTGAGTGTTCAGCCTTGAGGGCTGAGGTTCGGAGCCAGGGTGGGATGCTTGCCACCCCGGCCCACCGCCTACGAAGACCAACGGTAAATGTAGTGGTGCGGGAGTCAGTCTGTGGAAGCTGGAGCCCAGGAAGGGGACTGACTGCATCATCTGGGGAGCTGGAGCCCAGGAAATCAAAGTGTGGCCCACCTTGTGATCTCTGGCACTGGGGTGGGGTGGCACACGTGGGTCCTGATATCCTCGTCAGTGGGCGAGAGAAAGTGGAGTCCTGGTGTGCCATGCCATTGGGGCAGTGTGCTGGTGGCAGCCTGTACTATACGGAGGTCAATGGTGGCAGCCTGTCTCCCTTTCTAGTGGCACTGTGGTCTGGCTGGGAGTGGGTCCTGTAACTCATGCAACCGAAGAGGGGAAAGTGCTCTGGGTCTCCGGGATCTCCAGTGCCCTGCAGGTGTGCTATGTTGCCCTGAGATGCTTGGAGCTTTGCGCTGGCTTCAGCAACAGGAAACTTGGCCAGTGCTTGTTGGGTCTTTATTTGAAGGAGAGACCATCCAAGTTGGAGAGCTTCAGATTAGAACCACTGCAGCAGGGATTTTGGACTGCTTTTATGCAGCTACTTCCCAGCCTGTAGCTGTGCTGTGGTGTCAGCAAGTTTGTTTGATAAAGTGAGAGGTGAAAAAAAATGTTTGTGCAGGAGGGAAGCTTGGAGGGAAGATAGTTTTGTGGCCTATTTCTGCCTCTGTGAGTTCTGCTGCTGACAGGATTTGCAGAGCCTTTCAGCTCTGAGGGAAGCACTGCAGCAAAAGTATTACTGCACTTTTTGATTGAATTAACTAAGCTTCCCCCACAGCTGCTGCTACCCTGTTGCTGAGAACTGCCTTCACCCCCTAAAGACCTCTCATTGGAACCCAGGTAATGAGTTTAATTTCTGGGACTGCGTTTCTGGCTGCAAGTGCCCCCCCCCCAAGTACCACCACGAATGCCCCTAGACATCAGAAGGGGGGGCTTATGCTGTTTTGTAAGTGTTTGACAATTTTGTTACCTATGACTGTCTCTATCAGCTTCATTGCTATTAATGTGAAGCTCACTGGCCTGTATCATGGTTCCTTGGTTCTGCACTGGAGCATTTTTTAAATAGTGGTACCACATGAGCAGCTCATCATGCACATATGCAGTTCTCACAACATCACTGAATATAACTGCAAGTAGTCTGATTAGTTCCATTAACTACTGTAGCTCCTTTGGGATGTTTGAAGGCAGTCCGTCAGGCCCTATGGCTTTTCTACATTTACCATATTTAGTCATGTTTTTCAGGTGTTACAAACAGTATATGTCTTGCAGAATGTCTTTATGTTCCCTTGGAAGAACATTTCACTATCTAATATCATTCCATCCCTTTCCTCTGCAAATACTGAGATGAAGTATGCATTCAACGATTCTGCCATCTGTTTGTCATTTGTGGTTGTGTCACCTGTGTCCTGATCCAGAAGTGGATCAACAGTACCTGGTATTTTTCTCTTCTCAGTCATACGAACATATGAACATACGAATCTGCCAGCAAAAACAGACCACCCGGTCTATCAGTGTCTGCCTGAGTGTGCAGCTAGCCCCCTAGATTGCAGATGCCCCAACCCCCTCCCCATCTGTCATTTCTATGATGGCCTCAGCTCCCTCCACCCAGATCCTCCCTCCTGCTCTGTCCCACTCCCTCTTAAAAAGTCCTACTATCTTACATGATATCACACCCTCTGGTAGAGCATTCCATTTAGACACCACCCTCTCCATGAAGTAGTGCTTCCTCATCTCCCTCCTAAATCTTCCACCCTCCAATCTTAGTCCGTGCCGTTCATGTATTTGAAGAGTTTTCTCATTATTGGATTTGGCCTCAAGCTATTCCTTTGTTGCTTGTTGTGCTGATAATTCTGTTTGCTCTCTTTATGTTTGTCCATGTACGTCTGTCTGTTTTCATTGGTTTCATGCACATTACTCTTCCTGTATGCTGTTTTCTCCCCAGTTGCTTAAAATATTTAATTTACCATTCACATTGCTGTCTGTCTTTTACTGTTGTACCAATGTCTCTGAGGGATACAGTCTTGCTTTAAACAGTCCACATGTTTCTGAGAGGGTTTCACTGTTACTGAATGCTAATGCCAATAGCTTGGTTTTCCAAGTTGCTTGTGCTTGTAGACCCTCATCTTCATACAATCAGTCATATTCAAGACCACAGTATGGGACATTCCCATATATGGGTCCCTTTTCCTTCCATTTGTGAAAGTGATGATGTCATGGTCACTGTAAGCTAGTGTTTCCTCAATTTCTACTTATCTGACCAGATGTACCTCATTGCTTGGGATTAGATACAGTGTTTTTGGTCCCCAGTGGTACATTTAACAGACTCATCAGATAACAGTCCTCCATAAGATGTAGACATTTCCTACTGTGCTTGGACTTAGCTGCTCCTCCTCCCAATTGATTTCTGGGTAGTTGAAGTCACCTATCAGAAGTCTAATTCCCTTAGTTGTTGCTTTCCTGATCACAGTATGAACTTTACAATCCTGGTTCTCTTTCTGGCCAAGTGATCTGTAGCTAGAAGTGGGTGAAGTGGATAAACTTCACTCCATGAAATGTTTCACATATTGCGCTCAATACACGAAGTGCAATACATGAAATTCACCTAATTCACTGAGGCCAGATCGAATGCGAAGTATGGTATTTCATCTGCAAAATTCTACACTTCCCACACAAACCCCGCCAGACAGAGTCACAGTCACAACAATCACCCTCCCACCCCCAAACACCCACATAATCGCTGGCCAGTTGGCCACAGGCAACCCACAGCCCATATAACAAACATTCTTTGGTGTCTAATGGACCCCCACCCAGACAGGTAGTACCCCCACCCCACTTCCCCAACCCCAAGTCTGAAAAGTAATTAATCTCTTCCCAGGTGTCCAGTGGACCCCTCACCCTGTCAGGTAGTACTCCCACCCTGCTACCCCCCAACCTTGAGTCAATCCATTTGAAAATAAAAATAAAAATCATTTATCACTCCCTAGTTGTCTAGTGGCCCCCAACCCCACCCATGAGTAGTACTAACCCGCTACCCCCCAACATAAGTCCAATCCATTTCAAATTAAAGTCATTGATCACTTCCCTGGTGTCTAGTGACCCCCACCCCATCACTCTCCAGTAGTGCCCCCACCTCGCTTCCCCCAACTACGACCGGAGCGGGCCACTGGCATAGCCCTCCTCCTCTCCTCCATGGCTGGTAGCCTGCCCAACTGAGCCGAATGAATGGCGCGTGCTTGTATGAGCTCTCACTCATTCACTGACAACTTGCAGTGATTTACTCAGCAGTTTAGGGGTGTAGAGGAGGGGAAGGGGCTGCTCCGGTGTCTCATGGGGGGCAGGATGGGGGTGGTATGTGGACCCTGGAGGTCCTGGCGCCGATCCCCCATCCCGCCATCCCACTAGTAACCAGAGTAGCCCCCTCCCCTTCTCTACACCCTTAAACAGCTAGTAAATCACTGTGAGTTGTCAATAAATGAGTGTGTGCTTGTACAAGCATGCGCTCATTCATTGAGCTCAGTTGGGTAGACTGCCAGCCATGGAGGTGAGTGGAGGGCTGTGCCTTTGGCCTGCTCTGGTTGGGATTGGTGGGGTGGGGGCACTACCGGACATGGTGGGGGGCCACTAGACACCAGGGAAGGGATTCATGAATTTTTGAACTTGGGGTTGGGGGGGAGCAGGGAGTACTATCTGACAGGGTGAGGGTGTGGGGTCCACAAGACACCAGGGAAGGGACTAAATTAAATGTTTTTAAACTTGGATTGGACTCGGGGTTAGGAGGAGTGGGGTGGGGGCACTATCTGACAGGGTGGTGGCATGGGGATCCACTAGATACGTGGGAAGGGATTAAATTAAATCAATTTTGGGGGGCATGCGATCGGTGGAGTGTAGTAGTAGTAGTAAAAACATTATTTTTATACAGGATAAAATGTGTCTTTAGGTCAGATGATCCAGTTTGCAAGACAGTCCTGTTGCTTACATGTTGCCTAGACATGGAAATAAATAGCCAACAAGATTAACAAGACAATACATATCAATACAAGTATTAAACATAATAAGTCACATCCTATACTCACAACATTTTCTGAATTCTCAAATAATCCACTCGTACCTTTATTGTCTAAAACATAAACAATTAAAGGAGTTTGATTTAATTAGGGGAGGGACCACACTAGACACCAGGGACAGATCAGGGGTGATGTTGGGGACTACCATTTAATATTCCACATCTTGTTTTGAGGTTTTATGTAATTTGCCCTTAAACCCCAAAGCAAGATGAAGTCACAAATGGTGAATTCCAGGTATTTTAAAAAAATTACCTGAAGTGCTATACAAGGCAATAGTAAAACTTTGATGCATCTCTATCTGTAGCAAATACTGACTGTAACTGTTTATCCTCTTCCATTAGATACTAATAGGCAAAGTGTCTCAATTTCTTCCTGTTTGGAGGTCCTGTATCTTAACCTCTTACCCTTGGCCTTGCATGTACAGTGACAGCCCACCTACCTTGTAATCTGGGCTGTCCTTTTTGAATAGTTTGTAGCTGGCCATTTCCATTCTCCAGTGGTCATTCTCATCCCACAACATCTCCATTATCCCTCATATGTCCAGTTCTTCCTTAGTGGGCACTGTCTTCAGTTCACCTTATATGTTCCTTAGGCTCTATAAATGTATGTACGTACACTTTCAGATCCTGTCTGGTTTCTTTTTCCACTTCTTAGGCTCTACTGTTGCATCATTCAGCTTGTCTGTCTCCTTTTCAGAGATAGCATGCTAAGACATAACTTTCTCTTTCTTCATATTCACCTTGTAGCTTCATAAGCCTGATGTTATGTCCTCCTCCACTGTGTCATTGCAAAGCTTTCTCTGTGACATAGACACAAACTATATAAAGCCCTAGATTGGCTGAGCTTGAGCGACAGAAGATCTCTGCATATATTAATGTGTCTGGCTAAGTGCTTCAGGTGTGAGGTCCAAGATTATATTATAGGTAAACTTCAATTTAGGGAAATAAAAAAAGGACTAAGATCAGCTGAAGGGCTAGAATACTTACTACTGAGATATAAGTCAGAGTTGGCAAGATCACATTTTTAGGGCTGTGGGCAGATCCTACAGCCGTTTTGCGAGAGATTTTTAGCTCTGAAAATGGCCAATCTCACAACCTTTTCCATTGGACTTTTGGAAGTTTCCTTCCAAAAGCCCAATGGAGCTGAAAGCCCTCTGCCATGATTGGCCTACGTTATAATAGCCGCACTATTTCAGCTGTTACTTCTGCATTCCAATACGCAAACTGCTCATGCATACCACTCGCATGCAGGTACAGTTCCGCTGGTGGCGCCATGTTCTGAATAGCAAAATGCTATTTACCATTTGCTGTGCCCCCCCAAGTCATGTCCCACACCTCGTAGCACACTGGGAACCCACCCCAGTGTGCAGATTTTGTTTTCCTTCTGAAAATTAGAAAATAGTCCCTCATCGAGTTTGTTTCCCCTGGTGCCCCCCTGTCTAACTCATGCCTGACATGGGGTGCCCAAGCCCCATGTCAGCATTCCATGTGGCACACTGGGAGCCCACTCCAGTGTACTGAAATGTTTTTTCGGTTTCTTTTTGCTGAAAATTAGAAAACGGTCCCTCATTGTCCATTCCCCCGGTGGCCCCCTGTCCAACTCATGCCCGACATGGGGTGCCAGTCCCCATGTTGGCATTCCATGTGGCACACTGGGAGCCTACCCCAGTGTACCAAAATGTTTATTTGGTTTCTTTTTGCTGAAAATTAGAAAACAGTCCCTCGTTATCCGGTTGTTTTCCTGTGAAACTAAAAGCGGTCCCTCATTGTCACTGCAGTCCCCTCCCCCACCCTCCTGCTGAGCACCCACCTCCCTAAACACCCCTTACCCCATACTTACCTCCAGAGGTCAGCGCTGTCATCCTTTCTCGACCGGGACACGTCTGCTCTCTTCAAAGCCCAACCGCGAACTGAAGAATTAAAGGTAAGTGTGCTATATAGCTATTCAATGGGATTTTCAACTTATGCTTGTATCTCAGCCATTTTTTTGGAATTTTGGCCCCACATTTTCAACATGGGATTCTTGGGACCCCACCTCATGAAAACTGTCACTGTCATTTTGTTACTCGGTCCCGAAAGGTGATTTCGCAGTCACTGCGTGGAATCACCTTCCGGGACTGATTCACAAAATTTCAGTGCCATTTTTCATGAGGTGGGGTCCCAAAAAGCCAATGTTGCAACTTTGGTGAAAAAATTCAAAAAAATAACTGCATTATGAACATGCGTTGCGCAGTTTCTACGCACACTCGTAACATCGCTAATTTTTAATATTTTCACTCCACATTTGTAACATTACCATTTTTGTACACCTTCTTCACAACAGTATAGCTGTCATTTTCTTACAACCTGCCCAAAATGTGTTTCGCATCTGTGGCACAGAATAGTGCATTTGCTCTCCGCAATCACCTTTCGGGACAATTGAAAAAAATGACACGAGGAGGGGTCCAAAAAAGGCCATGTTGAAAATTTGATGCAACATCTCCAACATATGGCCAAGTTACACCTGGGCATTGAATAATTTCTATGCAGATGTGTAACTTTCGTCACTTGGTAGCGTTTCACAGCCCTACTGGCTCTGGCCAGAGTTTGTTTTTTATATGGGACCTTACATCTGGAATGCCTCACCACTTACATTTAGGACACAAGATAGTAAAAAACATTTAGGAGAGATTAAAAAAAAACTGGTTTAAGAATGAGGCATCAAAGAAAATAATTTTGAACCCACCTTGAATGGCTAGTTAGAGTCAGTGTGTGTTACCATAATGTTGATTGTATAAAAGTGTCTTATTAAGATCTTAACTAAGTAATGGTGGTTTGTCTAACTCTATGTACTGTATGTGTTATTTAGTATGTATTGTTTATTGTGCGTTATTATTTTGAATGATTATTATTTGTAATACTGTAATAGTTTTTGAAACCAAGGACCTCACTGAAAATGAGCTTGTCTCAGATGAGTTTCCAATTCATTTTGAATGAATAAAAGTTTTTACTACTACTACTACTATGATTGCTTTGATTCAGTTCCTAAGTAGTCTAGCTCATTTTTCATTTACAGTTGCAGCCAGTTACATGTCTGGATATTTCCAAAAATGTATATATCTCTAGAGTAATTTCTTATCCACCTACGGTACCACTTGTAGGGCCACAATATTTAATGAGTTTATAAGTAGTATGAAATATCTGGAAATATCTGAAAAACTTGATGGCTACAACTGTAGGTGTAGTTCTTATTGCTTAAAAGTACCATCCCATCCATTAAATGTTGTGTTGTCAGGCACTACCGGGAGAATGCTACTGACCGGAGTGTCTGTGGCTATGCCAAAGGACACTACAGATTGTTTTTTGGAGAGCTGAATTTTAATTTTTGATCAGGGAGCTGCATTTGATTAATTGAGGAGGTTTCAGCAGCTTGTGAAACTCAGCTGCATTCCTGAAGATTGGGAGTCAGACACCACAAGACTCCATACAAGCCAGTACACCCAAGGTTTTGGCCCTCCTCCCACCCTCACCCACCCAGTCATTTTATCAGCTCAGAAGAAATTGACAACTATGCCTAGGAACTGCAGTGGGAGTTCTGGGTGACGAGAAGACAGAAGAACAATGTGAGTGATGAACGAGGGGCAGAAATCAACCAGATAAGTGGGATTTTGTGCACAGTATACTGGGGGGCTTATTTATTATGTGCATTGGAGGTGAATATTCTGAAAGCATTTACTGGCTACAGTAAGGGCTTAGTCTGGGTATTAAGTGTCTTATTCTTCAGTTTTTTTCTGAGCTGATTGAAAATGTAAAAAAAAATTATGCATACAAGTATACTAGTGAGTATGCTTGTGTAATTGTGTAATACCTAACCTGGTGCTGGTGAACAGTATTAGAGCTTTTGCATTCTTCTGTCCATTGTGGTGTAATACCTATATTTAGATCCTAGGTCAGTTAGTGGAGTGTTGGCTTTATTAGGGAAGGGGTAAACCAAGCACAGGAGAAATCAACAGGATCCAGAGGGTTCTCTGTAATTTGTGGTGAGTCTGCTGTCTAACTACAGTTAAGTGGAAATAGGTGTAACACCCAATACAGGGCAAGGAAAAAAAAAGGGGGTTCCTCAGAACAGAACATAGAAAGGATAGACAACGTAAAAGGGAAAGATGCTGCGATAGGTGCAATGCAGTGGCTGTGGGGCAGCAGTCTTCAGGAGGACCTTCTGGATGCTGTGGTGCTGATCCATCTGCAGGCACCTCTCTGGACTGAAACAGAGGTTACTAGTCTCCGGACTGAGTTGGCTAGGAATCAGGGACTGTCCTTCCCCACCCAGGGGCCATCAAGTCTGCTTCCTTTACCTCAAAGGTTGCCTAGCAGGAGGATTGGTTGGACTGTGGTGAGTGCAGTGAGGGTAAAGGCAGGACAATAGCACATCTCCCATCTGATGAAACTAAAGAACTCCTACACTGTTTTAGAGGAGCAGGAAGGTCCCACAGTGACACCTGGAGTTGTGACCAGGGGGGAATGAGTGGGTCCCCCGTAATGGAGCCCTAGGGTTGGGTGGAACAGGACCCCAGAAAAGGAGAAAGCAACTCCTGGTGAGGGACTCTATAGTCAGGGGAGTGGATTTGGGGACAGATAGTGAGAGGAGAGGGAGGTTAAGTGCCTATCTGGAGGCACAGCTTGGGGGGATGGAGAACTGATCCAGAGAATCACTAGGGTGGTAGCCAGGAGGAGCAGCTGGATGGCATTATCCATCTGGTGACAAATGACCTGGCTGGGGATGAGGCAGGGATAGGAAGAATGCAGGAGGAGTTTAGGGAGTTGGGGAGTGGACTTGGGCAGGTAGCAAGCTCCATGACCTTTTCGGAGGTGCTGCCTGTCTACAGAAAAGGGGAGGCTAGGAATCTCTGCACCACGGATTTCAACACATGGTTGAAGGACTCATGTAGTGAGGAGGGGTGGGGCTGTACAAGGGCAACAGCCTACATCCATCCAGGGAGGAGATCATAGTCCTTAGTGAACAGTTCAAGTGCTACATTGGCAAGCATTTAAACTAGCCAAGGGGGGGGGGAGATGGAAGGATGCAGGGAGACAAAACTGCACCCCCACAACAAGTTCAGAAGGCCAACAGTGAGAATACTGAGGGAGCAAAACCAATAAAGGAAGCAAATAAAAATGAAAGCAAGGGGTAAAAGAAATGATTATAACTGAAAAATATAGTGGATGAAATAAGGGTGGACAAAAGGGGAAAAGGAGGTGGGATTGCAACACAACCTGGACAGCCATGTATGCAAATGTTGAAAGTCTGGCCAACAAGACTGATGACCTAGAGACTACCATGGCAGAAGCAGACCTGGACTTGGTCGCCATCACAGAGACCTGGTGCAATGAAAACTACAACTGGAAAGTGGCTATTCCAGGACATACTCTGTTCAGAAGGGACAGAGCAGGCAGAAAACGGGGGAGGAGTGGCTCTTTATGTGAGGGACAACATAAAAGCCATGGAAATACAGAGGGAGCAGGGAGGGGAGGAGGTACTGTGGGTCACTCTGGAGAGGAGAAATGGGGCAGCTATCCACACAGGAGTGATCTACAGACCTCCTGCACAGGGGGAAGAGGTGGATATGGAAATAATGCTAGAAATCCAAAGGATGCCTCACAGGGGAGATGTATTGCTAGTAGGAGATGTCAGTCTACCAAATGTGGATTGGAGCCTCCCCGCAGCAACCAGGAGTATGCACATCCTAGATTCCCTGCAGGGGGCATTCCTTAGGCAACTATTATGGAATCCACTCAGAAGAGGGCATTACTGGGCCTGGTACAGACAAAGAGAGATAGTGTCCAAGATGTCAAAGTGGGGGGACCACCTGGGGAACAGTGGTCACTGTATGGTGTGGTCTGATATAAAAACTGGGTCTGAGTCAGATCACATGAGGACGAGGGTCCGGGAATTCAGGAGGGCCAATTTCAAGAAAATGGGAGAATGCCTTAGGGATACCCTAGCAGGGTAAGGGAAAATCGGGAGAGTAGAGGAACAGTGGGCAAAAATAAAAGAGGTTGTTGAAAAGGCTACAAATCTCTGTATCAGGCAGGAGAACAAAGGCAAGAGAAAAAGAGACCACTATGGTTCTCTAAGGAGGTAGTGGAAAAGTAAGAGCAAAAAAATGGTATTTAGAAGATACAAAATAACACAGAAGGAGGTGGATAGAGAGAGCTACCAGGAGAAACAAAGGGAGGCAGGGAAGGTAGTTAGGAATGCAAAGGCACATACAGAGGAAAAGATTGCCAAATCGGTGAGAAAAGGGGATGAAACATTTTATAGGTATATAAGTGAAAAGAGAAAAACAAAGGGAAAGATAGTATGGCTAAAAGGAGAAGGAGGGGGTAGTATAGACGGGGTCCACCAAAAAGCAAACATATTGAACAAATACTTCTGTTCAGTATTTACGGAGGAAGGGGCAGGTAATGGGCCAATGATAAAGGACAAGGGCATTAAGGGATGGGAGGTGGACACAAGTCCTTTTTCAGTGGAAAGGGTCCTTAGGGAACTGACAGCGGTAACAGTTGACAAGGCAATGGAACCAGATGGGGTGTACCCCAGGATACTAAAGGAAATCAAGGAGGAGCTGGCAGCACCTCTGACAGCCCTGTTCAACCTGTCATTGGAAACCGGGGAGGTACTGGAGGTCTGGAGAAGGGCAGATGTGGTCCCTCTCTACAGAAGTGGAAATAGGGAGGAGGTAGGAAATTACAGGCCTGTCTACCTGACCTCAGTGGTGGGTAAGGTAATGGAATCACTATTGAAGGAAAGGATTGGGGAATACCCTGCTACCAGTAGTCTACAAAATCCGAGGCAACATGGTTTCACAGGGTGGAGGTCTTTCCAGACAAACCTGATCGAGTTCTTTGACTGGATAACCAGGGAAGTGGATCAAGGAGGGGTGGTGTATATGGCCTACCTGGATTTCAGCAAGGCCTTTGACACCATTCCACATAGAAGGCTGACAAACAAGCTGGGGAGCATAGGAGTAGGTACCAAAATTGTAAAATGGGTAGAGAGCTGACTAAGCAATAGGATTCAGAGGGTGGTTGTGAATGGCATCCACTCTGGAGTAAGCAATGTGACCAGTGGGGTGCCACAAGGATCAGTTCTAGGCCCAGTCCCCTTCAATGTCTTTATTAGTGACATTGCAGAAGGACTGGAAGGAAAGGAATGCCTATTTACAGATGATACAAAACTCTAACTGAGTGGACACATCAGGAGGGCTGGATAGAATGAGGGACGATCTAAAAAAGCTAGAAAAATGGTCAAGGGATTGGCAACTGGGTTTCAACTCTAAAAAGTACAAAATGATGCACATGGGGTACAAAAACCAGAAGGCAACTTACAAACTGAGGGGAGGTACTAACAACCCCAAAGCAGGAAAAGGACCTGGGGGTAATCATTACTGATGACCTAAAGGTTGCTAAACAGTGTGACGAGGCAGTGGAGAAGGTTAGCAGGATGCTGGGATGCATAGGCAGGGGCATCACCAGTAGAAGGAAGGAGGTAATAATATCCCTGTATAGATCTCTGGTGAGACCACACCTGGAATACTGTGTCTAGTTTTGGAGGCCCCATCTTCAAAAGGACATAGATAGGTTGGAGGCTGTTCGGAGGATGGTAACCAAAATTGTGCAGGGCCTGCATCAAAAAGCCTATGAGGAAAGGCTTAAGGAATTAAATATGTACTCCCTGGAGGGAAAAAGGAGGGGGGATATGATAGAAATATTCAAATACCTCACATGGAAGACCAAGGTACAGGAAGATAACATTTTGCAAAACAAAAGATGCTCAAGAACGAGGGGTCACACTATGAAGTTAGAAGGGGGGGGAGGTTCAGAGGCAATGTGAGGAAACACTTTTTCACAGAAAGGATGGTGGATGCACAGAACAGCCTTCCGGTGGAGGTGGTGGGGACAGAAATAATTACAGGATTCAAGAATGCATAGGAGAGACACAAAGGGATCTTAGAAGTAAGGCAGGGGGGACCAGAGACAGAGTAGTGTCTGCGGTGTTGCTGTAGGTAGGGAAAATACGGTGGACTAGGTGGACCAAGAAGCCCTTATCTGCTGACAACTTCTATGTTTCTATGTTTCTATGTTTGTCCAGTTTCTAAGGAAAGTGAATCCTTCTTTACACGAGCACCTGATTCAAGTATCTGTCTTCCGAGTCGTGCCTGTGTGTCTTTGGTCTTCAAACCTGGTAGGTAGTATTTCTGAAAAGACCATGACACCTTTTCTGCCTTTATCTTCCTTCCAGGGTTCATGAAGTCATTCTTGATTTGTTCTTCCTTCTGGACACTGGTGTTCCATCATATGTCACAATCAAAGGTTTATTTTTATTTATTTATTACTGTTTTACTAGGAAGGTGGACTGGATCAAAATTATCCTTTTTCAGCCATGCCTGGCAATAAGGGTTACAACAGATGGAAGACAATATATGTTGTAATATAAACTGCAGTTCTAAGCACAAAAAATGTAAAATACATTTAAAAGCAAAAAACAGACAATATTTTTATGTGTGTGCAGTGTATTTATAACAACCAGTTCACCTTACCTGTGGTTACAACTGCTAAAGGTACAGTATTTGCCTACATTTTTTCACACAGGCTCAATTTAAAAATAGAACATTTTGCAACAGGGTCTAAACCTTGAAGAATTAGCAGATTTAGTATAATTGAGCTACAAGTAATGTATGAACATTCTGCAATTTTAGTTCTGGTAAACATTTCTGCATACAGCTTGATTGATGAATTTTGTAGTGGTTTTACATATTGGACAAACATAACTTATTTCTGAGAATGGCTTGTTGTATTTGTTGTCAGTACGTCTTGAACAAAATGTGCTATATTTTGATAGATCCTTAGTGATGGTAACATGGGCCCGGATATTCAGAGCAGTTGCACATGGCGCAACTGAGTTACACCAGCGCAAGTATGGAATTGCGCCGAGGAGCCATATTCAGCGGGAGCCATTGAGCATCGCAAAATCCATTGCGCCAATGTGCAACTATAATGTATGCGGCACATGTGCAGGGGGCGTTCCCATGAATAGCCAGTGCAATGGAATATTCAACCATGAATCCATGGCGCAAGTGTGGAGCAAATCGAAGTTGCGCCGACCAGACTTGTTCCTATAAAAAACAGGGTGCAAATGCACAGACAGCAGTTGCACCAAGAGTGAGAATGACAGGGAGACAGACAGACAGACAGACAGACACAAAACCAGACACAGAGGGAGAGGGACAGAGAGGTGGCATGGGAGAGGGAGAGAGGGACAGAGAGAGAGACACACACACACACACACAGGCACAAAATCTGTGTGCCGGGTTGGCAAACAGCCTGCAGCCAACCGCCCAGGGGGACAGTGGACAGCAGGAGACATGGAGAGTGCACCCTTCCTGATGGAGGCAGTAATGAGGGGTGTGAGGAGGCAGGAGGAACAGCTACGTGGCCGATGAAGGGCCCATCGGCGGTATGCCCAAAACATGTGTTTCTGTGCCCACATCACCTTTGAGAACTATAGTGACACTGAGATAATGACCTGGTATCACCTGAACAGGGCCATTCTGAGGCAGCTCTGAGAGCTGTGCAGTGAGGAGATGCAGGCACACACCAGATGGAGCCACACCATGTACGTGGAGACAAAGGTGACCCCCGTCATATGCCTGCTCACCATGGGCACCTTCCAAAGACCACCAGGGGGCACCACGGGCATCACCCAGTTGGCCACGTCCCACCTCCTCACACAGTTCCTCAATGCTCCTCAATGTTCTGCTGCCACATGCTTTGGAATTCATCCATTTTCCCAGCACACAGGTGGAGCGTACAGCAATCATGCAGGACTTCCACAGGGTGGCATGCATGCCTGGCATGATTGGGGCCATTGACTACACCGATGAGGGCATCTGCCAAGCCACCTGGCCCTGAGGGACTGGTGTATATCAACAGGAAGGGGATCCCGAGCATCAACTGCCAGGTGGTGTGCGATGCTACAGGGCGCATCACCAGTGTCTGCACCACACACCCTGGGAGTGCACATGACGCATTCATCTGGCACAGCTCTGTGCTGTGCCACAGATCTGAATGTGGGGACATCCCCACAGGCCACCTGGTGGGTGAGTATAGCATGGGCACGGTGCGATGGGCAGAGCAGTCCTGGGGATGGGGGTGGGAAGGGTGTGCATGGTGGCGTGGGCACTAGGGACGGCAAGGGGCGCAGCACAGCATAGTAGAGGGCTAACCATGTCATTCTTCACACAGATGACAGCGCATACCCACTGAGGCCATGGATGCTCATCTCCTACCAGTGCCCGTCGTTCCCAGCAGAGGAACGGGACAATAAGGCACACGCCAGCATGTGCAACATCATCAAGCATGTCTTTGGCATGCTGAAGACATGTTTCTGTTGCCTAGACAGGTCAGGCAGTGCCCTGCAGTACAGCCCCTCAAAAGCCTGTGGCCTATTTCTGGCATACAGCACAACATGGCCATTGACCATGGGATAACTGTCGAGGCTGATGAGTGCAACAGTAGTGGGGACAATGGAGGCAATGGGCCAGAGGGTGGTGGACAGCCACCCCCTGGGAGGAGGGACCCCCGACTGCTGCAGCAGGCATGATGCCACCATGACACTGTCACACAGGAACACTTTGGTGAACACAGGTAAGTGGTGCGGTACACATGCATGGGCCACACAGACAGGTACAGCGGACATGCAGGGCTGTGCATGGCGAGGGGCATGCACACACAGAGGTGTGATGCAGGGGTAGGGGAGTCAGTGGCACACAACCACACACAGTAACACACGCACCCACCCACCCAGGCATTGGAATGTGGCATGGATCAGATGCATTGCACCAGTGCACAGGCACAACCAGTGTTAGACTGCCCTCATCAAGCCCACGCCACATAGTCCAGTGGCCGTATGCACACACACTGGCAGCGTGCGGAACCACACACAGGTGTGCCACCAGTGGTAATGCACACACACACACTGGCCATGTGTGCACAGGGCAGCAGCAGAAGACTGCGGTCAGGGCAGCCTGCAGATCAGGGCCGCTGCACAGTACCATGGCCATCATGACCACGGGGGCAGCCGTGCCAGGGCCGATCAGCAGCCACAGGCTGTGCATCAGCTGGGGTAGGTGTGCAACAGTCCCCCGGGGTGGAAGCACAGGACCACGACCGTGTCCTCACAGGGGTGTGCAGGTGCCCAATCATGCCAGTCCCGGGCATGCCTGGGATGCCTACATCAGATCCCAGCATCAGCTGTGTTAGGGTCACCTGATGCCGGGTCCATAAGGTGGACAACACATTGTGGGGGTCTCCTGTGCACAGCCATGCACTGTAGCAGCCAGCAATGCAAAGACATCCACAATCGCACTGGCAATGCAATCCAGGGACGCAGTCATGGCCTCCTGCCTGCGTTGCATCCCATGCAGGATCTGCGCAGTGCCCCTTTCCTGCTGCTCGGCTAACTGGCACATCTCCACACACAGTGCACGCACCCAAGTGGTGAGCAGCACCTGTTGCTGAACAGACACCCGCAGCAGCCGGGTGTGCTCAGCCAGACAGTCAGTATCTTGGGGCTCCCGGGTGGGATGCCGTTCCTCTGGGGGTGACCTGCCATGCTGCACAGCCCCCCTTATTTGATGGACACTGCACAGTGGGGTCTGCAGGGGGAATGGGCACAGCAGGCACACCGGTGGCGGACCCTGTGGCTGGCTGGTGGCACCTGCAGCCTGCTGCCATCACCCGACCGGCTGCTGTACGCCACCCTGCGCCTGCACGGCAGCACCACCACCACCACCACATTGCACAGCTGTGGCAATGCACACTGCTGCACCAGCAGTGGTGGCAGGCAGCTGTGCCGCAGCTGGCATAGTGTTGGGCACGGTACCTGACTGTGATGCCAGCAGTGGCGACACACCCACAATGTCACCCATGCTGTCCAGGAGGTGTGTGTAGTTGTCATTAGAGTCAGACCCCGCCCCGATCTGTGTCTCTGCACACAGGGCACCAAGGCTGGCATCCTGCAGGATCACATCCAGGGCCTCATCCGACCCTTGGTCTAGGACATCCACAGGCACCGTGGTGCTGAGCTGCAGCCTGTTGGGCCCTCAGATGCTGGTGGATGTCAATGGCTCATCCTCTGGGGCCATACTGGTGTCCACGGGTGCTGCTGTTGCTGGCGTCCCATCCTCTGCAACGGAGGCATGCTGGTGCTGCAAGAGAAGGATTGCATGTCAGTGATGCAATGCCCACATGTGCTCCCCATATGCTGCCGCTGCATGTGTCCTGCAGCATGGCATGCGCATGGGTGTACACACAGGCAAATGACATGCAGAACATCCGCATGTATGCCAGCATGCCCATGTATGCACCCTCTGGGCCACCAGCTGTCCGTGTCTGACATACATACCATGCAGTGATGGGCTGCCACTCGTCTGGAAGCCTCCTCCTGGCTGACCCTCCACAGAGGTGTGGTGCATGGTGGCTGCCACCAACTCCTCTGTTGGCATCAGTGTGGGTGCATCTGCTGGCCCTCCACTGGTGGCATTATGGGATGCTCTGATGGCTGCCACCTTCTCCTTAATGCACCACCTGTCAGTCCCAACCTTCTTGCGCTACTTCTGCACTGACCGCTGGTGGCTGCCGTGCTGGTTCACATAGGATGCCACCTCCTTCCATGCAGCAGCCCAGGCCCGTGGTGTGCCTGTGGCACCACTCAACAGGGCATCCCTGTTGAGGTAGGCCTCAAACAGGGCATCTGTCTCAAACTTCGTGAAGTTGGGCCTGCCCTTCCATGCAGGCCCCTGCTCCTCATCCTCCTCTTGTGGACATGAACAACACAGTGTGTCGGTGTCAGCATCTCCTTGGTCCATTCCACCCTGCAGTGCTGTCTGCTCCCAGTGTGCTGCTGAGGCATCCACCACTTACTTATCAAGGTTGCAATACCAGTACTTGGCCTGTGCTGTTCCGTGGCGCTTATGAGGTGCAACGCATGTAAATGAGGTTGTGCGCAACAGTAATGACATGCTAATGCACTCCACTGTGCCACACGTTGGCTGATGAGTTCATTTGCATGTGCCATCTGAATACGAGAAATTGCGCCGTGTGCAATATGATTGTGCTGGAGCAAGTTGTGGCGCAATGCCCACACATGCATGATGTGCGGGCCTGCAGTGTGCATGCGTGTCATGCTATCATGGTGTCAATAGCACACCATGTGCAGACAGTGCGATACAGTTGCATTACACGTGTTGCACATGGCCAGCTATGCACATGGCTGTGCATGGGGTAACATGCCCTATCGCGCACGTGCGCACTGGCGGGTGACCTCTGACCCCTTAGTCAGACCTTCATGACCCCACCTAGCCATGCCCATTGCACATCTCCAGCACTGTGTGATAGGTGGGCACTACACAGTCTCCGACGCATCACGCATCTGGCACCTGTGGCAGACACGTATGCCTGCTCCCGCCATTTTTGCTGCTGAACCAGATACAGTGCAATGGCACATGGTAGGGGATGCCATGCCCAAAACTGGACAGATGTTGAGCTGGTGAATTTGGTGGCCTGTGTGGAGCCCCACAGCCCACAGCTCTTTGGCCAGGAGCCCTTGTAGCAGGCCTGGGGCAGTGTGTGGCAGGATGTCACTACCAGTCTGGAGCAGAGGGCCGGGGTGCCCAGGATTGCAGAACAGTGTAGGCACTGGTACGGTGACCTCATGCGTCGGGAACCTGACGATCTACAGAGGCTTCAGGCACACATCAGGCGTGGTGCAGTGCCACAGCCAGGTAAGTCATCCCATGTTGCATGTCTGCCCTGGTGCTGTACTGTGGTGTTGGCTTTGCTGCCTGGCATGCCCTGCAGTGGGGTACACTGTCATCATGTGTATCACGGGGTGGCATTGACAGCTGCTGCTTGCATTGCAATGCAGTTGTGCTGGCATGTGGGACATGTCGGGCAGGGACACACCCTGTGCACAGAGGGCTGTGTGGGAAGGGGGGATGCTGCTGAAGTCGGTTACTGATGTGTACCTGTCTTCTTTCCATTTCCAGGGCTGGAGGACCACAGGCGGGCCAGGGCAGCAGCGGTACGTGACTGGGCGGTGCGCCCTGATGGTGGAGAACCTGCACCAGCAGCACTGCAGGGAGCAGGTAAGCACTGTCATGGTCCTTCACACTTTACATGGGGGTGGCGGTGGGGAGTGGGTGTGGGCATGGCTGCCTGTGCCATGTGCCATGGCAGCTGTGTGTGTCACACTGTGGGTGGTGCATGCCACTGTGGCACATCCATTGGACAAGTGTACCGACTGTTGGTGGGTTAGGCATGCATCTGGCTGCCACCATTGTTGCTGTGGTGCTGCCAGTGCACTGTGCCATGTGACTGTCACTGTGCAGTTGTGTGGCCATTGTGCGGCAGGGACCACCTCAGTGCAATGTTGTGGTGCACAGTGTTGCTAGCTGGCATTGGCCCACCCCCCTGCGGGTGTCCATTATGGGCCCTCCAAGATGTGCGGTCCCACTGCCCATTGTGCCATTGAGCATTGTGAGTGGGCATGGTTCCTTGGGCCATTGCACTGATCACCTGTTCTGTCCCTTGCTATAGGTGTCTGGCATCCAGCGTGGAGACCGCCAAGACAGATGCTCAGCCGGCTCATGCAGCAGACCTTGCTGGTCACATCAAGCATTCTGGAGGTCATGTTTGTCATGCGTAAGATGATGGTGGCAGAGAGAGAGTGATGGCTTGCCAGGGTTTCCGGCCATGGTCATCACTAGTGTTGAGACTGTTGTCCCCTGTTTTCCCTGTTGCACCTTCCCCTACAGTCCCCCCCACTGTACAGTCCCTGTTCCCTGTCCCCTTCCCTCACTGTACCTACCCTTTCCCAGCCCCTGTTATTTTTGTAGATAGTTGTTTGATATAAATATTTTCTGACATACCTTCCTGTATCTGTCTGCTTTGCAGGTGGAGTGAGGAGCCATGCTGCAGTAGCCCAGTGTCTGTCCATGTTGTGTGCATGAGACGGGGTGCATGTTGTGCTTCCGGGGTTCCCTGCTGTGTGTTGTGGTGTGTCCCACTGTGGTGGTGTCTATCCCCTGGGTCAGTGGCTGTGCATTGAGGTGCCCATGGGGTGGCAGTCAGGGGTGCATGGCAGGTGTGTGCATGGTGGTGACACACAGCCATTGTCATTGGTTGGGTACTGTCCGCACACTGTGTAGGGGTCCTCTGCTTGGCATTGTGCGGCCTGTCCCATGTGGTCTGCCATGCTGCCTGCAACTGGCCCGTTCAGTGCCCACTTTGTGGGCTCCCTTTGTGCCTGTGTGGCATGTGTGTGCTTGGCTGCAGGTCCTGGGTGTGGCCTGCTATGGCCTCATGGGGAGTGCATGACCAGCAGCCTGCTGGGTGGGGGCTCCCATGGTGGCCCTCCATTGGCCATTGGCACCTCCTGCCACCTGCTATCCATGCCACTGTTGTGTTCTGGGGTCCAGAGTCTGGGTTCCTGTGTGTGCCCTGCTGTGCCCTGCTGGTGGAAGCCTCCTGTGGCCACCGTCACTTTGCTTCCATGTCTCTATCCCTGGGTCTGTTTTCTGTGCCCTGCCCCCCCTGTTGCTGTACTGCTCTGCGCTGCCATGGTTGTGCTAGAGCATCTCTGTGTGTGCCATGGCGCACCTCTGTTTGTGCCATGGCGCAATTCTGCGCCATGGCACATCTCTGCCATATTCAGCCACATTGTGCTGGCTCTGTTTGGCATGCGCAACCTCTGAATATGGCTCCAGTTGTACCATGGCGCATCGGATTTGTGCTGCACCAGACTTGCGCTGGGCTTTGGCGCATTTCTGAATATCCGGGCCAAAGTGTCAAACTGGTAATATAAGTTACAGTGATGAGTTTGCTATGGCAATCTGCTTACAAATCAATATATGTTACTTAATATAATTTTATATTTTGATAGAATGCTATCAGTCAAATTGTAAAAGAGATTTGAATTATATTTCAATGCTGAAAGTAAAACTTGTTTGACTATGACTTTTCTTACATCAGCTGTTAAACGTGATTGATTTCTATACAGAAATCCAAGTTTTCCTTTTACTTTTCGAGTCACTGTGTTAATGTGATCTCGAAACAGTAACAGCCTGTTCAAGCGTAATGTTCACATAGTTAAATGTTTTCACAGTTTCTGTGGATGAGTCGTGAGACCCAAGAACTTTAAAGTCATTTCCTGAGACAACTAAACTTACTCTAGAACCAAAGACCATTGTCTTGGTTTTCCTGTCATTTAAGAGAAGCTTGTTCCCCTGAAACCACTTTTGATGCTTACTTTAAGTGTTTTTCAGGTGTGTTTTCTTGGTCAGCTCCCATTTTACTAGTACAGTACAGTACTGTGTCATCTGCATACATGATGGTAGACACATCACTGCATACTGCAGGTACAGTAGGTCATTTTCAAAAATGGAAAACAGTAGTTGACCCAGGACAGAACATTGAGAACACCTAAGTTGATTCCCAACAGACCTGACAAAGACACTCCAATTTTTATTCTTTTGTTTGTTAGTCAAATAGTCTGTAACCCAATCTAGAGTATATTTACTGACACCTATGGACTCAGGGTTATTGACTGGTATAGAATAACCCACAAGGTCAAAGGCCTTGGTCATGTTGATGAAGACTGCCCCTTTAATAAACCATTTTCAGTGTTGTAAATGTCTCCACCACTCTGACCAAGGCCATTGCCCTGTTGGAATCCTTGCTGAATCCATACTGGCCAATCAAAAGCAAATTATTAGTTTCCAAATATTTGAACAATTGCCCAAAAACAACCTTCTCAACCAATTACATAATACAGGTGAGACGGAAATTTGTCTATAGTTTGTCAAGAATTCTCTGTCACCTGATTTAAAAATGGGAGTTACCACCACATTCTTCCAACAGTTTCATCATCCAGCATCAGTGTCAGTGGCTCAACAGGTTGTAGACTCACTTCTGAGGCTGGAAAATCAGAAGGCTGTGGGTTCCACCCCCACACCATGAACTTGGATTAAATCCCAGTACTGACACTATAGCACAGCATGAGGGGATACTGCACTCCTGAGGAGCCATCTTTCAGATGAGATGATAAACTGAGGTCCTGTCTGCCTGTTCTGGTGGTTGTTCAGGTGGATATTATAGATCTCAAGGCACTTCTTGAAAAAGAGTAAGGGAAGTTCCCCAGTATCGTGGCAAAATGTCCCCCATTCTCAAACAAACAAAAAAAAAACACCAACAACTTAATCTGGTTCTGTGTCAGTTGGTTTTCATCTGTATCCCCCCACCTCCAGGATGAGACTGAAAATAGGCAGAATTGCCATCCTGGTCGACAAAAAACTATATAAATAAATAAACAAACAGGTAGGAACACACTTAGTACACAGTGAAAGATTTACAATGAATGTCACATGTTTTATTTCTTGACTAGCAGCAATTTTCAACAGTTTTTAGGAAGAAGTTTATCAAATCCTGCTCCCTTATTAGGTTTCAGCTCCTTCAAAAGTTTACCAGTGTCCTTCTCATCTTGAATGAAAATAAATAAAGTTTAGATCTATTTTTACACTTGGAACGCTGGTTGTCAACAAATTCACTGTATAAATTGTTCACCTGCTGTCTGTAATTTAAATTGTTCAACTATTTGCTGTAATTAGACATATTTGTAAAGTATTCATTGAAGTTTTCAGCAATGTTAAGTTCCTCAGTAAGTGTTGTATTGTCAGTTTTAAACCATTCAAGTCCCCCTCTTAATTTAGGTTGGCAAAAGTCCTTGAATGAGTCCTAGAAAGATTTAGGGTGCCCAATACTACTTAACAGTTTCGTTTTGCAGTAATCTTGTTTCCCTTTTTTATTGCACTTTTGCACACATTTTGTGAATGTCTGTATTTGTTCAGGTCCAAATCCATCTTACTTTTATAGTAGGCTTTCCACAACTGATACCTCAGTCTCTAACTTCAATAAGCCTGTGTTAATCCACAGGCAAAATGTAACCCTAAATCTGTACTTTTTTTTTTTTTGCATCATGTCTGTTTGTTACTTTCCCAAATTTCCAGTTAAAATGCTTGACTGCTTCACTGACTTCTGTAGAAGTGTGCACTTCTAACCAATCAGTATTCTTACTATCCTCTTAAAAAGTGATTGGAAATAGTTTTTTACACCTCTGGGTACCCTCCTCTTTCCCTTTAAGTGTCTATTCAATATTATGAATTGTTTTTAACTTTGTTGTCAGTAATCTTTTTTTTTTTTTGCTTTTGTATCTACCCTGAATCCTTCTCTCTCAGCAGTTGCTGCTATCTGTTTTTGTACTTCTATAACATTTTATGACATCACTGACACAATTCCAGGCCATTCAGACTTATAGCATTGAATGGTGTAAGTGATGCCATAGAATGTCATAGAAATATGAAAATAAAGATCAGTAACTGCTGAAGAGAGGAGGATGCTATGTCAATCTGAGGGCATCACAAAGCAGAATATTTATCAAAAATTGATCATAGCGTATTAGAGTGCATAACTGGCATGGGAAGGAAAATGGAAGAGTAGTTAATTACATACAAATAATTTCCTATCACTTTTAAAACTCCCTTCATTTAAATTCTTACCATCTCTATTTTCACATACAGTATCAGTACTCCCTGTGGCTTTTCTTTCTCTTTCTTATTATAAAAATGGGACAGTGGTCAGCTATGCTAACTGGGAGCACACCAGTGGTGCTTATAATGTTTCATCTGTTAATGCACAATCAAACACCCTCTGTTAGTTTTGTAATTTATTCTCATGTTATCAATAATCAATTTTAGTAAACTGTGCTCAGAAAGCAAACTTTTGACCTTGTCACTTTTGGGTAGTGCATTCCAGTCCTGGTTAAACTCTCCTACCCCTAAATGCTTGTTGTTACCTTTTGGGGCCGTTGATTTATCTAACACCTTCAAATAATGTGCTGTAGTTTTGGGGAATAAGTATCCACACAGTAAATATAGATTAGTTCCTAGTGGATCTCCCAGTTTAAAGGTTGGCATTAGAATCAGAAGTCTAATTAAAATTTCCAGATTTAATTAATTCACAATTGAGATGACTTTTAACATACAGCAGGACTCTGCCACCCTTACCAATCTGGCTGCCTGATCAAAAGTCTTTGTACCCTTCTATTGACATGTGTTTAAGTTAGTTTTCCTTAACCAAGACTCACTAAGGGCTAACACATACGTTTTATCTAATTTTAGCCATGCTTTACCCTCATCCATGTGGGGCATGACACATTAAACATTTAGTTGACAGATTTTTAAACCTCTATGGGCCTCAGGTAAGACAGAGTTTTGCAACCAGTTGTCCAGCAGGCCTGGATTTCATTCAATGTCACACCCAAGTAGTAACAATGTTAGCAAGAGAAGTTTCAAGTCCACACATCTCTCTAAGTAATATTTCTTTTTAAACGTGTACCCCTTCCAGAGATCACTGTACAAGCTAATAGCCTAAAACAGCATCACATTTTTATTTACAGTTTTTATATAGATGGCAAATCAATTGGATAATTCAAACATTTCCCAAGCAGGGATGTAAATATTGAGCACCTCTCTGCCTTACAAATATCATTTGTTGTTAAATTTAGTTAGTTAGTTAGTTTGTTAGTTAGTTAGTTAATGTCTTATTAACCAGGTAGAATGCACTACAGAAATATTTGCCTATTTTCAGGCATGGCCTGGGAGAGTACAAAACCAATAAGCAGTACAGTATATGACAATGACAAGTAGAAACATGAAAATAATATCACAATGGTAAACTCAGTAGTCTACAGCAAGCATACATCCGAAATAAAAAAATATTCAATGTGACACATGCTAGGATGTATGTATAGATGGCAATATTATCAGAGTTCAGGTCTAGGAGCAAGTATGTACAGCCAGCTGTTGTGTTCAATACTGGTTCTGGAAAGTGCAGGTAGCAGAACAGTGTCTGATATTAGATGGAATGGTGTTCCAAAGTTTAGGGGGGAGACTGAGAAGGTTAACTCCCCTAGTTTGGTCCTTGTTCTGGATATGACCAGGTGATTGAGATCAGAAGATTTAAGTGGGCAGGCATTTCTGTAGAGCAACAGAAGTGAGGGAAACTATTGTGGTACTGGGTTTTGAATTACACCATGTGAGAAGCTACCCAGGGAGAGATCTCACAGGGCAAAAAGGGGAAGCCAACTGAGCTTCGAATACAAGATGCAATCATGAACTAGTTGATTACTACCAAGAGCAAAATGGCAGACATTGTTATATGCCACATCCCAGTTGTGTAAAATAGAGTTGAGGTTTCAGAAAAAAACTGCCAAACATAAGAGAGTTTGGGGAGCAAGATACCACGGGCAATAGTAATGTGAGCTCTGGGAGAAAGATTTTGTCTAACTCTGTAGGCAAGGCCTAGTCTGACATTGACTGCCTTACAGGTTGATTCCACATGAAGGGAATAATGAAGAGGGGTTGAGCATAACTGCAAGATAGCTAAAGGATGAGACAGTGACCAAGGGTGTTCCATTATCACAGACTACTGTGAGAGGAGTTCGGATGCTCTTTAGTCGAAGAGCAGATCCAAAGAGCATAGCTCGTGACTTAGTTACATTCATTAGGAGCCTATGTTTGAGGCAACATAATGAATGGTCTGTGGGACTGATGACAGTTTTTTGTTGATATCAACTATGCTATGGGTGCTGGAGAAGAAAACCAGAGTGTCAGAGTACAAAAGTGGAGTACTATTTGAGATACAGTGGTGAACGGAGTTAATGTGGAAGGAGAAGAAGAGTGGTTCAAGTATTGAGCCTTGAGGGACACACATTGTGAAAGGGACAGGATCAGAGAGGGAGGATCCAAGCGTCATACATTGCTGCCTGTTGGACAGGTAACTCCTGAACCAGGAGAGGGCAGAATCTGAAATTCCCAGTGCCATTAATTAGTTCACATATGATAAACGCAACCATGCACACATAAGGTATACCCAGAAATTCATGTTTACAATAAACAGCGATTAAGTTGGCCGACTAGATGGACCTTTGGTCTTTTTCTTCCGTCATTGTCTATGTTCCTATGTTTCTACTTACGCAAGAGATTGGGTTTTGAGGAACTTTTTTATTTCAAAATGCCTCCCAGTGAGCATCCTGCCTGTGTCTCTCACCACTCCAGTGAGAACCACTCATGCTAGTGCTACTCTAGCAGTATGGGCTTTTGCACTGTGTAGCCCTACCCCTGGAATAATGGCACTGATGGTTTACCACTGAAACCCCTTGCCAGTCAAATCTGATCATGTCCTGGAGCAGGAGAAGCCTGTTATTTGTTGTGGACCCCTGTTTTGAAAGCAGTTTCAGCCAGGTGCAGCAGGAAAGTTGGATGGATTTATCACAAATGTGCTTTAACAGGCTGTCTACTCTTTCAGTTATATTCTTAATTCTAGCTCCAAGTAGACAGCAGAATCCATGATTTTCAATATCTTTCCAGCACACTTTTATGAGCCTCATAATTGCATGCCTATGACTATTGTCTTGCTGTGTTTTGTTTCATTATTAATATTACATTTTCCTGGCCAGCATGTCATGTATTTCTTCATGTCCCTGTTCAGTGAGTAGATCAGACCAATTTTCAACATGTAATGGTAAACTTCCTGTGCTATTCATTACATTACGGTTGTGTTGATTCTTCCTATTAACTGCTTCCAACTGAGATTCATCTTCACAATTAGCAGTTCCTTGTTGCATGTGCCTGCTCTGTTTCCCTCTGTGTCCCATTTTCAAATTGCTTTATTTATCCCTGTTATTGCTTACATTTTTGTAATTTTCAGTGCTACTTTTAATGGTATCCTTCTCCAAATGCGTAAGATTCCACTTTAGCTTTCTTCCAGCAGAGCTATTATGCCCACTAGCTGTGTGACAACAATACACTTTGCACAGACAAAGTCCCAGTTTGAGTCTTCTGCATCTCTGAACGTGTACATTTGAAAACTTCTGCAGACGTTTAGTTTCTTCTTTTTAATTCTAGTCATTACTAAGATTTTTCAGCTGTGATAATGTAATTTCTGCTCCTATGAGTATTTATGTGTGCCACAGACAAAACGCTGGTGCCAGACTAGCTACAACTCAAGTGTGTGTCATCCCCCTTCACTTCTTAACAGTGGATTGGATACTGTGCACCCCCCCCACCCCGGTGGTCAGTGTCCTCTTTTAGCTACTTTTCTACTTGAAACAAACACAACAAAAAGAAAACTGCTTTGTACCAGGATGCAGTTGGTGGAACTCTCACCAAAATCGCACAACCAAGAGAAGCAAAAAGTTGCACCCGGCACCCCACTAATACTAATTTTAAGTTAAAGCTTGTACAGATGAACAAGAAAATATACTTGCCACACAAAGACATAATTTTGGCATCAATGATGCATCACAGAATATCTACTCTTGTAGTTCATGTAGCCATGTGTGAAGATACAGTATGTCAGAAATAAATTTGTTTGAATCATCTATTTTGTGGGGCAAGTACATTTTCTTGTTCATTTGTACAAGCTTTAACTTCTCATTAGTATTAGTAAGTGGCAGGTGCAATTTTTTGTTTCTCTTGGTTCTGTACTTTTCTGTTTGCTAGACTGCAATTTCATGTAGTCAGCAGAGTAACCTGCCTTCAGAAGAGTGTACGCACAAGGTTTTAAAATTTGAACTATAGGCAGCACCTAGAACATTTTTGTTTTTTTGGGGGTGCATTCTGGTACATTTTGGGGAGCATTTGAAACAGAATGTACTACCCTGAAACCCCCTCCTCCAGCCTAGTGAGATGCACCATAGTCCCCTCGCTGGAGTCCAGCATGTTGCCTGAATCCTCCTCCCAACAGCTCAGCCAGCTGCTTCAGTGTGAGGCACCAGGCCATCCACAGCCCAAGTTTCACTTAAGCCCACCTCCCTAGAGGCCCCAATCCTCCCCCAAGCACAGCAAGTTGCATTCTAGCCCCCACCCTAGAGTCCCCAGCCCAGAATATTGATCTTTCATCCAGAACAGCAAATTGTATCCAACTTAAAAGCCCAACCCATCCCAATAAGTTGCACCTTAGCCCCCTTAACCAGATCCACCTCAAAATGTACAACAGGTACTGAACTCATGAACTAAATGGATTAGTTAGACCCCCGAAACATGAACACATTTTTTCATGGAAGTCAATCAAATACACCACAGATATCTGTTATACAGTCTGTGGTTGTGCCCATAGCTATGTACTATTGTATAACAATGTTCACACTTTTCTTTGTGGAAGCCTAATTAAAGCAAAGTGCAACCAGTTTAGCTTCTGCCCAGTGTCTTACCTCTCTGGTACCTTTGGAGTCAGTGCTGCTCTGTTCTGTCTGATGCCACATACAGCTGTTCCTCACAGAGTCCCCTGTGTATCCTCGGATCAAAGTCTCCACCTGCTGCCACCCACTGCTGAGTGCTAGGCCAGGACCAATGTACACCACACCAGAGTTCAGTCAACCCATCCTGCCAGGACAGCCCGGCCCCAGCCTGGTGAGTATGAGTGGTCTACACAGCCTGGAGTGAAGAGGGAACTGTCCTTATCAGGAAGGAGATAGGGTACTGGACAGCCTGGGTGCAAGGGAGGAAGAGCACACATTTCTTGGTCAGACAATGTGTGGGTCTTGGCACAATACAGAGTGGTGACCACCATGGCCATCTGTGAAAGAAAGAGAGCATGCGGTGCAAGATGAAGGAGACTCATGTTCAACCAAAGATAGGGAGAAGATGTGTAGAGCAGAATTGTGGGTGGCATGTCTGTCTCTAGAAGTTGTGACTCACTTATGCATCAATCCAATTCTTCTGCTGCCTAGTCCCGACCTTGGTGCAGCTCGTCCATCTGCTCCAGAAAAAAAAGTGCACTCTTTTCCCCTGGCATCCTGGCCGACCACTTAAGCCAGCAGTGGCAGTTGGCTCAGTAGTGATCATAAAAGTTTATGTACATCTGTGAATACAGGAAGTATGCCAATACATTCCACTGTGTATAGTATGCAGCTTTCAACACAACGTGTGGCTTGACTTAGTTTAGCTTAGTTGGGTGAATCCTGAGCTTACAGCTGAATATAAACAAGCTTTTTAACTGAAAATGTACTTATTAATGTTTGTTTTTCCATCTCATGCCTCATGTCTCAAGAGGCTCATGGCCACATTGATATCTGGCCACTATCTCGCCGCAGTACTTCCTCACCTACTCATGCCAAGCTCTGCACAGTGAAAATGGATGGCTGTTTATATTCTCAGCCTTAATGCCCTTTTCCTGTTTACTGGCAGGAGGACAAAAACTTCAGCTCACCTACTAGCCTCCATTTGTCAGTCAGTAACTGACCAGAACCAGTTAGGATCTATAGTTCTCTTATCTTTGGGGGCAGTGATTACAGTACCTTGCATTAGTGTTTTGCACAAGGTGTACATACTATATGTGATTTTAATTCTAGTCCCTGAAGTTAAAACTAATAGCAAACTGTTGCCCAATAGTTTCCTAAATCTGTTTTCACTTGGCTAGCAGAACAGCAGTAACCTTCTCCGGGTTATCAAAGGAAAAAACACCACCAAACTTTAATGCAAAAATCAAGTTTTTGCCAGCACTGACTCATCTATAATCCAGCAACAATTTATTTGATTCAGCTATTGACAGGCCTGAAGTTTACTGGACTATGTAGTACAACAATTTAAAGTGAAATCCCTTCAGATACCTGGTTGGCTTTTCAAGAGCTTGCAGGCACCCTTTAGTCCAATTAAACCAGCAAGCAATGTAATGTACAACTGGGCACTTGATCAAAATAACAAAATACCAACAGTCAAATCAGTAAAAAAATGGCATGAAACAAAGTTTATATAACAATAAATAAGTCATAAATTGACAACCACTTAAAAAAATCAAAAAGTTCAAAGTAAAGCAATGAGTTTAGTAATGAGCATTGTAAAAGCCAGAATACTTCATTTACTGTTTAGCTCCAGCAGCCTCTTTCATCAGCTCACCCCTGAACCTCTTCAGAATCTCAAAGATAATGGCCTGCAGCAGAAATCTAAAAGACAGTGCCCCAAACTAGGCAATAATAGCCCTTTATTTTGCAAATATAGAAGAGAAACCTCTAGCCAGTTATTGCAACAAAGCCATCCTTTGCCTTGAGCTGGGAGTGGTTGATCAATAATAACATTTTTCACCCTAACACTTTCTTTGATCATAAGACTGATACAGCTGGCTACCCCCATGACATAGTGGCAGCAGATTGCACTGTCATGCCTGCAACCGGGGTTCCAGCATGAACTCTAGTTGCCATCAGGAGGCAGGCCCGACTGCAGCAGCTGTTGCTTTGCAGTGCACTGTGGCTGGGAGGGAAGGTGTCATGCGCCCAGTGCCATAGTAACTCCTGGGGTCTGCCAGGGGAGCTTGCATACTCCACAGACGTTACTGCCTCTATCTGGGGCCATCAGTAGGCTATGTCCATGATGATAGAGGAGTGAGGGCAGAAGAGAAGATGGGATAAATTACATGAACAATCTAAATGACAGTTGAAGCTCCTGAGTTCCCTGGTTCCTATTGCCCCAGACGTTTGATCCTGTCCACTTGGTGGACTGCCTCAAGGTGGGAGGATGGCACTGCTGAAGAGCTCCTACCCTTTGATGGGAGCTGTAGTAGCTGTTTGGTGGCAGCTGGCCTCAGGGGATGGGGAAATACCAGGCCTGAACAGGGTATATCACTGATGATGTGGCTGATGAAGAAAAAACTCTATGTAAAAAGATCAATAAGGCTTGCAGCAATATAGCCTATTTAGAAACATAGCAACATAGAGACTAGACTTTGTTGTCACAAAAGGACCACTTAGTCCACCCAGTCTGTCCAGATGTTTCCTGCCTATTCTTTCTCCGAAGAGTCTAACTGGCCTCTGGCAATCCTCCCCTGTGTCTGCTTATTTACTGATACTCCTCTATGTCTATCCCATACACGCTTGAAGCCCCCACTGTTTTCACCTACATCATTTCTGCTGGCAGTCTGTTACAGACATTTACCACCCTTTCAGTGAAGTAATACTTCCTCCCATTCCTCTTATACCCCCCAGCTTCATCGCATGTGCCCTGGTCCTGGTGCTTGGTGCTCTTTCGTATTTCAAAGTGACTCCCCTCTTGCACCCTGTTCACCTCTGCAAGGTACTTGTACATCTCTAGCATGTCCCCTCTTGTCTCCTCTCTTCCTAGGTTTACATGTTGAAATCCCTCAATCTCTCCTTATGGGGCTTCTTGTGCAACCCTGCACCATTTTAGTTGCCTTCCTCTGGACTGCCTCCACCCTGTATATGTCCTTTCTGAGGTGCAGCCTCCAAAACTGGACACAGCACCCCAGGTAGGGGTCTCACCAGTAAGCAATATAGTGGCAACATCCAGGGCTGGATTAAGGCATAGGCAACATAGGCATGTGCCTTGGGGCCCTGCCTGCCAGGGGGGCCTACAGCAATCTCCAACATATATTTTCTTCTACCTGAGATGAATTTTCTGTAAAGGATTTGACTGCTAGGTATCCTGAGCAAGGCAGGGACTGAATTGTGACATGATTCTCACCTAACTAATTAGGTGTTAAGTGCAGCTGATCACTTCAAGGGGGGGCCCATGTCCAGGCCGACCTGTAAGGTGTGAACATGATCATTTCCTTTGCTTTGTCTCTCCCTCCCACTTAGAATCTTCACTTATCAAGTGCTTACTCTTAAATATAAAATATTAACAGTGCAATCCAATAAGAATGCTTTATATTTAAAGATCCCCTGAGAACATTAGGAAAGCTTTAAAAAAAAAGTAAGATTTATATTCAGCTCCATCCCATTTTCTTTATTACTTCATATAGTTTCCGTAATTAATTCTGTTTTTTATGACTGAAAACAATTGCGTGAAAACAAGATCCCTATCCAGTAGACTAATTCAAGTTTCAAGTTTATTGCAGGAATAAATCCATTTAGCAGGCTCATTCACAAGGAGGTCCTGAGAACATATATCAGGAACATATACAGATACAAGGCAGGTTAAACACATACAGTACTAGCACATAAATAATATAGGTGAAATAATGTTCAATTAATACATGAGGAATACAATATTTGAAAAGCAAAACCTTGAGAATACGTTACAGAATATAGAGACTGTTAGACCAGGGAATTGTATCTGCTCTGACTGCTTCTCTACATATTGCATCACAATCCCCTATTTATAACACAAGTATATTCACAGAAACCTGTTTCAGTGTTGCAATTATGATGTCAGGTATACATAGGCAGCCAGAGTTAAAAAGGGCAGAGATACTATATACTTGCAAATACCCCTAAAAATACAAAATATAAGCTATATTTATGCCCAAATGTTACATTTTTTCCAAAGTTGTCTCAACTGTGTCAGGAACTTTTTAATCTTACTCCTAAAATCAAGAAATCTACAATGCATTTCAATTGTACTGTTAGAAAATTGTAATCTTTTTTTATTCCCTCATTACACTCCTTTCGAAGTTCTGGCGCTGATGTAATTTTGTTTTCAGGGTGAACCGTTGAATATATTTCCAGCATCCCATCAATAAATCTTGCCATTATTTGATCCTGGCTTATTATCGATAACATAAATGTTTGATCCCTGAAATTATTTCTTCTAACAGTCACTCACTGGCCCAGTGGTGCTGAGGGTTAAGGCTTTAGATGCCTCACCTCACGCCACGCCGACAACCCGGGTTCAGGAACGAGCCCAGGAAGTCAGGAGTCGGCAGGGGTGGGAAGGGATGAAGCAACTGTGTGACAGCTCTCCCTTCCTGGGTGGGGAAGTAGGGATAGCATCACTCCTGAGGAACCCCGGCATAGGCCGGAGACAGCCAGGATGTATGCGACTCAGCCGAAGGCAAAAGGGGGGGGGCGCAGCTCGGTGGACGCTGGCCGTCATTGGACGACTGAGCTCCATGGGGGGGCATAAAGCCAAGAAAAAGCCTCCCACACCATCGGTGAGATGACGGTGGCCCCAGTGGACTTTGCATACATCCCAAATGCCGGCCCAGACGCGCCCAGGGTCTTCCTCCAAGGGCCGCCCGATGACAAACAGGTAGGCACCTCACACTTAGGAGCCAGCCGCCAAGGGAGGGTGGAATCAGCCCTGGAGATGGTACTGGAGGTCGGGTCTGCCTAGGGTCGTTTGGGGAGGAGGAGATCGGGGAGATGCGAGGGTTCAGGCTGGGAGTAGGGCAGACTCCGAGCGGGTGCTCCTGAAGGATGCCCGGGGGCGTGGGTGAATAAAAAAAAACAAAAAAAACTGTTGCTCAGTTTGCAAAGTAATCTCTATAATTCATCATAACTCCTTTAGTAAACCACCATTTTAACTCCTACACCACCCAGGGCCTATGCTTTTTCAGAGATGGGCCCTACTATATCCAATAAAACTCCCAAATCCTGGTTCATACTACCTGACAGGACAAAATGGTAACACCCATACTGTGAGTGCACATACATCTGTTGAGGGGGGGGTTCAGAAGTGCAAATCAAGACATTTCATACCCCCAAAAATATTTGTACCTGTCCAATTAGAAAACTATTTTCTTTAAATGATCAAAACTAGGACCAATGTTTTTTTCATACTGATATTATTAGTTTTCATTGTGAAGCATTTTAGTTAGGTTATTTATGTATTATGCCACTTTTTTAGGAACAGTAAGAAGATATGTTTTAAAAATTTCAGTAACTGACATGCAATGACCAAGGAGTGTGGCCACAGTGAAGAGGCATTGGTGCGGTGAGGGGGGCCTCAGATTTCTCCTGGGCCTAGGGTCCCAGGTTGCCTTAATCTGGCCCTGGCAAGATCACCTCCTTCCTCCTGCTCGAGATACCCCTCTCTATGCACCACAGCATCCCACTATCCCTACCCACTGCCTTGTCACACTACTGTATCCTGCCACTTTAAGATCATTGTGATAACTCCAAGGTCCCATTCTTGCTTGGTGACTGTGAGTACCTCCCCCTTTTTTAATACTCCACTCCTAGGATCCTATGTCTGGGTGCATGATTTTTCACTTTTTGGCATTGAACCTCAGCTGCCACACTTTTGACCACTTCTCCAATTTCCCAAGACTCCTGCACATTCTCTGTACCTCTTAATGAGTGTCCATCCTATTACAGATTTTGGTATAATCTGCACAAAAGGCATACCTTCCCCTCTAGTTCCTCCATAATGTCATTTATCAAGACATTGAAGTGGATCAGTCCCTATACTGAGCCCTGGTGCACCCTACTGGTCACTATCCCAACATTAGAGTGAGTGCCATTAACCCCCTCCCTCTGTCACCTATTCATTAACAAGTTTCTAACCTAATTCACCATGTTGGATCCCACCCCAAGGCTGCTTAATTTCTTTATCAGACTCCTGTGGAGCACAATTTTGAATGCCTTGCTAAGGTCCAGATAGGCCAAATCCACTGCCCTCCCCTGGTCTTTGTCCCTGATCACCCAGTCAAAGAAATCCATCAGATTCATCTGGTATGACCTCCCCCCGTGAATCCTTGCTGCCTGTCTTGCAGCTCACTGGATTCACTGGCCTTTTGACACAGAAGAAATCTCTTTTTAACAAAGAATCCTACTCTCTAAAGCTCACGAACAAACAAAAAAATCATCTTAATTGCAGATATCCCCTTTTTGTGCTACTCATTTGTCTTTTAAAGGTCCAGATAAACTGTGGCTAGTTAATAATAGCATGTCGTTGCCCAGTAATTTCCTATTTGTGTTATCACTTCGCTAGCAGCACTGCTGTGACCCTCTTTAGTTTATAGAACAAAACAAACACAAAAAAAACTTTAGTACAAAAATTATGCTGTTGCCACAAGTGACTTGTCTATATTCCAAACATAATTGATTTCATTTGACTGTTGATAAGCCTGTAGTTTGCTGGGAGACTATGTTGTACCAATAATTAAAGTGAAGTCCCTGCAGCTGAAATATCTACCTTATTGTTCTGCAAGACCTTGTTAGCAACTTTTAGTCTATTTAAACCAAATCACTAATATAATGTAAAATTGATCAATACTCAAGATACAAAGAGCAGCAGACAGCTCAGGTGAAAGAAATATTGTGTAAAACACAGACTATATAACTCTAAATAATACAGAACATTGACAGACACGTACCACATCAGTAAGTAGAAAGTGATCCAATCAATTCAATAATGAGCACAGTAAAGAAAAAACAGAATATTTACTATCTGATGCCTGTAGCCTCCTATCATGCCCTCAGAAGGGCATATGAGCAAGTAATAACTTATCTAGACATACCGATGCTTAAATTGGCAGACTAATTACAATGTTTTTACAACATTCTCCTGTTTTTTATGTTCCCTGTCATTATATTCTATAAGAAGTGCACAAGCCATTGCCTTTCCAACTTTTCAAAATGGCATCAATTCTGTTAGGAATAAAATGTGCATCCAGCCCCTAGGTTGTGGCCTAACTGGTATATCTCTTAATTAAAGCAAGCATTCGTCAATGCCGAATGTTGTCTCGCTGGCATTGGCATTGGTAGTGCCGGAGTTAGAGACGCATAATAGGAATAGCAGTGAGTACTGAAATGCGCCAACCCACCCCGTAAGACCAACAGGCATTGGGGTGTGCCTTTGGGTCATCAGCTATAATGTTCATGCCATTGTACCTCACCCTACCCTGTAGATGTTGACAAGTGTCATGATGTGCTTTGGGGTCTTTGGGCATTATACTTACCCCATTCCATAAGAAAATATGCTGAGGTGGGTGCAGCATAGGAGAATGGGGTGAACTTTGTGGCCGAACAGTGCAAGGCGCACCACGATGCCTGTTACTGGCTGCAGGGTGGGAGTGGGGATGGAATGGCATGAGCAATACAGCTGACGATCCCAAGTCACACCCCTGATGCCTGTCAGTCTCTACAGGGTGGGGTGCTCTAGTTGGAAACCCTAACACCATAGGCATGTGCTGGTGTTTTCACTCCAAATTTTCAACATGGGCTTTTGTGAGCCCACCTCATGAAAAGCGGCACAATCAGTTTGTTAGCTGAAAGGTGGTTTTGCACAGCAGCTATGCCATTTGGTGACACAAGGATGAAAACATATTTTGGGCAGGATGTGGAAAATGATAACTGTATTGTTCATGAGGACGTGTAAAAAAATGGCAACGCTGAAAATCTGGAGTGAAAATATGAAAAATTGGTGAAGTCATGAGCATGCATAGAAACTACACAACACATGTTCGTAACCCAATTATGTTGGGGAGTTTGTTAGCCACATTTTTAACATAGGCATTTTGGGATCTCCCCTCATGAACAGTCACCTGTGATTTTGTTAATCTGTCCCAAAAGTTGATTTCCCACAGCGACCACGCCATTGTGCGCCACAGGTGTGGAAACACATTTTGGGCAGGATGTGAAAAATGACAGCTGTACTATTCATAAGGATGTGTGAAAAAATGCCAGTGTTGAAAATCTGGCATGGAAATATTGCAGATTTGCAAAGTTACAAGAGTACGTGAAAACTGCGCAACGCACACATGTAACACAGTCATTTTATGGACTTTTGGCACCAAATTTTCAACATAGGCATTTTAGGACCTCTGCTCATGAACAGTGTCACCGTCATTTCCTCAGACTGTCCCAAAAACTAATTTTGCAAAGCAACCACGCTATTCTGCACCGGACGTGCAAAAACACATTTCGGCCAGGATATGTAAAATGACAGCTGTACTGTTCATCAGGAGGTATGGAAAAATGCCAATTTTGAAAATCTGGAGTGAAAATATTACAAATTCACAAAGTTACGAGCATGTGTGGAAACAGCGAAACGCACACTCATAAAACAGCCATTTTGGGGATTTTTTTTCACCAAATTTGCAATATAGGCTTTTTGAGAGTCCCCCTCATGAACAGTGGCACTGTCATTGTGTTACTCAGTCCCAAAAGGTGATTCCGCACAGTGTCCGCGAAATCCCCTTTCAGGACTGAATAACACCATAACAGTGACTGAATTCATGAGGAGGGGTCTCAATAACCCCATGTTGAAAATTTGGTGCACAAATTCCAAAAAATGCCCGAGATATGCAACAAAGTTTAAAAAACCCTATTTATGTCATTATACAGCTTACCAGCATTTTTTCAGTTCGCGGTCAGCTTTGAAGAGTGCAGACGTGTTCCCAGTCCACAGAAGATCAACGCGCCAGACTCCAGAGGTAAGTATGGGGTGTGGGGAGGTAGGGTGCTCAGATGGTGGGTGCGGGTTGTGGGAGAGGGGCAGGGAGACAGCGAGGGACAGTTTTCTTTTTTCACAGGGTTAAAAGGGAAAAAACAACATCGGGAGGATGGTTTTTATTTTCAAGGGGACTTGGCATGCTGGGGTGGGCTCCCAGCATGCCACCTGAGTGTTTTGGGGGATACTATAGCCGACGGGGGATTGGGCACCCCTGACAGCACACAAGGAAAGTGGGGGGAAGAGCCGAGGGGGACTGGGCACCCCCCTCAGCACAAAACAAAAGTGGGGGGTAGACATTATGCCAGCGGGGAGTGGGCTCCCCCATCAGCAAAGTAAATGGGATGGGGGACAAATGCCAATGGGAACTGGGCCCACCATCAGCAAAGAAAAACTGTTGGGGAGTGCATGATGCTGAGGGGGATTGGGCACCCTCTTGGCATACATTTTAAATGGGGGTTGGGGTCATTATGCTGACGGGGAGTGGGCTCCCCCATCGGCATTGTGGCAGGAAGCAGCGGCAGTCACTACCGCCATGTAGTATGCTCATCAGGTGGCGTGTTGTGGTCATGCTGCATGAGAGCTTCGCTCTCATTGCAGCGGACCTTTTGTTAGATGTGGTGGCCACATTAGGATTCATGATGACAGCGCCTGCTGCTGGATGATTGGGGAATGAGGGACACACCTACTGATGCATGCCCTGCATTCGCCCAATAGTGACCGCGCCTCCAAATCTGCTACTACCGCAATATGTAGACTGCACATGCGCGAGCCAACAAATTTTTTATTTTTTTTTATTTTTTAGTCTTTGGTAAGGCCCAAAGTGCCTGTTTTCAGGGGTGACCTGGGAGCACTGGGCGGTTAAGTGACTTGCTTAGAGTCACACAGTATGCAAGTGAAGGTTGTGAGAATCAAACTCAGGTCTGGTCTGCTGGATGTGTCAAGCTCATTCACACCTCATTCCTCTAACCTCTAGGCTATACTGCCAGCCCAATGATACCTTACTTCTCTACAAACTTCTTTTAGGCCTTTATATTTTGAATCCCTGAAGATTAATTGATCAATTTTTTTCCTAACTGCATCTTTACAGAAAGTAAGTGCAGCCAGTAGTCTTGAATTTAATTCAGAAATATCCATCTTCTTCTGTGAGGTTATCTAACTACTAGCTAACCCCACTATATTTCATCTCCTTTATAGTACTCCACAGTCATCACCAGTGGAACATCCATCCTCTATCATGTAGGTTGATGTGTGATCCAATGAAATTCAGATTGGCTGGAGGCCATCCCCCTAGTCCAACCCAGAAACTCCAGTTTTACTTTGTGCATCCCTAGAGACTGGTCATGATCAAAGACTGCTCTCAAACTTTCAGGTATTTCATGGCAAATAACCTTGTCGTTACTATCCTTTCTTCTTCCTAGTCCTGTCCATTGCTAGCTCAAGTGTCTAATTTCTGCAGTATGTAGGGACTGGGTACTTTTTATGTTTGGCCTAGCATTTGCACAAAGGGAATATACTGGTATGATAGTGGGTTTTGAGAGGTATGTCGCTGTCAGTCCAATGCAGTCTGCAAGGGGCTTGACAGTGTTAGATCAATCATCAGCCAGGCTGATCATGACACTCTTCTGGTCTTGCTGGGTGGAAGCTTTGTGCAGTGCAATAAAAAGAGCTGCCTGAATCAGAGGGTGGCTGTTTCCTTTGATCTGCATAAGCCACCCAGCAAACAATCCCTCCCATCCTCAACCAAGTATCCCTCCCACCTCCCATTCCTTCCCCCTTTTAAAATTTTCCAGCACCGGGGTGCTCAATCCCTGCTGCCAGCTGGTAGCCCCCACCCACCCATTTTCACTGTGAAAAACTGGGGTTCCCACCCCAGTGGAGCCAAGACGTAACACCGACACTGAGGTGCCCAATCCCCAGTGTCAGTACCTGAAATAAAGAAAACCATCCATTGTAGAGTTTTTTTTATTATTATTTTTATATATCTTATAAAAAGAAAATCATCCACTGATGTCTATTGCTGCTGCTGGCACACCACCACCATTACCCTTCCACCACTGACCCTCCCATTCAGCACCCACCACCCCCCCAAACCCAACACCTCTTACTTACCTACCAGAGGTCCAACCCTATAATCCTCTCTGGACTGGAGACACATCTTCACCTTTCAATGCCAGACCATGAACTGAGGAAATAAGATATGCAGTTTAATGTATTTCAATGAGTTTTGAACTCATCCTCATAACTTGTTCATTTCTGAATATTTATTTCTCAAGATTTTCAGCATGGCCTTTATGGGACTTCATCTCATGAATAAGGGCAGTGAAATTATACAACTCTGTCCTGAAAGGTGAGTTTGCAGTCTCTGTGCAAAATTACCTTTCAGGCAGAATTTGAAAATGTTCACATCCTTGTTCCTGAGCTGGGGTCATAAGAAGGTTATACTGAAAATTTAGGGTAAAAATAGTAAAAAAAAAACGGCAAAGCTCTGAGCATACATTGAAATATTTCAAAACACACTTGTAACTTTTGTAATTTTCAATATTCTGACTCCAAGTTTTCAACATAGCCATTTTTTCACACCACTTCATAAACGTGACAGCTGTCACTTTCCAAATCCTGGCTAAAATGTGTTTTTCCACTTGTGGTGTGAAATGAGGTTTCAGACACTATTTTATAAATGACACCTGTCATTTGCAGAAGGAGTGGTCATAAAAAGACTGTTGAAAATCTGGGATCAAAATATGAAAAACACAACTAAGTTACAAACAAAAAGTTGAATTGTTCCAAAGTTTACTTATAACTTTCTTTTTGCAGAGATTGGCCACTAATGTTCAGCATATCCCTTGAGTTACCCCACCTTCTGAAAATGACAGGTGTTATTTTTCATGTCTCCTCCTAAACTTGTTTTCATAGTCGCACTGTGAAATCACTTGGGATTTAAATAAATTTCACCTTACTTGATCATAACATTAGGTCATAAAAAGACTTGGAAATTTGGGGTCAAAATGTGGAGCCCACTGAAAATTAGACATTGCCTCTCAGCTGGCCTATCCTGGGTAAAAACAATCGGAGAATGCGTTAAAGCAGGACCCCACTGAAAATTAGATATTGTATCTCATCTAGTCTATCCTGGGTAAATATATAGTAAGAATGTGTACAAGCAAGACACGGTACAACAGCAGTGTAAGCAGTGAAAATTTGGCATTGATAAATGCTTGTTTCCTGTTGTTTTCCAGTTAACTGTTTGCTAATTAGATACAATCAATTCCACTTGTGTGCCATTCGGTTGTGTGAACATTTCATTTGTGTGCACAAAAACATCAGGTCCCAATTCACTGCTTATAGCTGCCATGTTAAAACAATCGGATGTGTGCACACAGATTTTCAGATATGTGCACAAATTTCAAACTAAAATACAACAGTCAGCAGTGTTTTCAGTGGTGTTCATTGGGGCTAAGTGAATGCGGCACTTAACAATGGCTAGACGGACTGTGCTGCTAAGCAGTAAGCAGGTGTTAAGCATCTGCCTAATTGTTAGTCCATGGTAACCTGAAGTTAACTGGAGTTAATAGATGTTGATTTAAACATTCAGTTGTCTGCACTGTTAGAGCCATCTGAAACAATGGAGAAACTGACTCAACACCATCCTGACGCTGGAGTAGAACGTGCAGCTCCTGGATAAAGTACTTGTGCCGGGGGTGTCAAGAAAGGAGCTCACTGCAGAGTTCTCGGTTGATGTTTCGTGTGTTGGCTGCATTTTAAAAAACTGAGAATCGATATTGGCTGAGTGGAGTTCTGGGGCCAGCAAAGACAGAAAGCGCAAGAGAGAGGGCAAAGATGTCCATGTTAAGGATGCGATATTGTGGGGGTTTACAGCCACCCTTGACCATGAAGTACCCTTCTCTGGTTAGATTTTACATGAGAAAACTAAAAGCCTGGCTGTCAGCATGGGCATCAAGTTTGAGCCCATGGTGGTGTGGTTATCCCGATGGAAGGAGCACCATAATATCGGTTACAAAAGGGTGCATGGAGAAAAAGCACAGAATGATTTTGAAACATCAGACAGGTGGCTATGGGAGGTGTTGCCTACAATCACTTCCTCATTCATCCCACGCAGCATTTGCATTGTGGATGAAACTGCATTGCTTTTTACAGCCACACCGGATGGCACCCTCTCCTTTGAAAAATAGATGGCTTCAGGACAGAAGAAGGCAAAAAAGAGGGTGTCAGTCATGGTGTGTGCTAACAGCACAGGCACTGAAAAGTTCCCACCATTGGTGGTGGGGAAATCCAAAAAGCCCCAGTGCTTTAAAGGGGTTATTGTGGAGGCATTGCCAGTACAGTACACCACCAACTGTAATGCCTGGATGACTTCTGTCATTTTTCAACACTGGCTCAAGGAAATTGACAAAGAATGAGGAGACAGCATAGGAAAATCATAATGATAGTCAACAATTGTCCTGCTCATAAGCCCATCACTCTCCGAAACCTCCAGCTTGTTTTTTGCCCTGAACTGCACAGCCCTGATCCTACCAATGGATCAGGGCATTATAAACAATATTAGCAACATTATAGGAAAAAAATTGTAAACAAGATTTTGCTCTGGCTGGACTCACAGGATACATTCAAATTTAACAGTGTTGCAAAGTCATCAATGTTCTGGATGCCATTCCTCTTCTGCATGCTGCTTGGGGGGAGGTCACAGCAGAGACAATCATGAATTGTTTTTGAAAAGCAGGCATCAGTGCACAGCAAGCCCAGCAAGATGGTATACTTCCCTTAGAGCGTGTAGCCACCCCACCCCCCCCAGAATGCTTGCCTCTCAGTTTGATGATTTTGTGTTTGTGGACGTTGACGAACCTGCAAGTGGAGAACTGACAGATGCAGACATTTGTGCATCTGTAATTGGGGATGGCAACACTCAGGAGGAGGACAATGATGACCCTGAGGTCCAGGTGCTGAAGTCTGGTGCATGGTCACAAAGATAAGACACTATGTATGCTGCAAAGAGCAGTCCAACTATTCATGGATATATGCCTTTGAAAAAAAGATGGAGACACTCAGCACACGTACTGCCAGGCAAGCGAACATTACTGACTTTTATAAACATGATTCCACTAGCACTAGTACTTCACTACAGTAATGCATTTCAGTGTCTCTGTATGTCTCTGATTTTTACTATGGTACTGGCTCTTATTTATTACTACTGTACAGTCTGACAAACAAACAGGTTGTTATTAGTACTACCCATGGTACCGGGATCGCATACACACAGTCCCGTGATCATGGTTGATATGTGTGCATTTTCAGATGTGTGCACAAAATTGGCAGATTCTGACCATGTGCACACAACTGGAATTGACTGTATCTGCTTTCAACAGGCATTTGCTGCAGCTTCCAGACCATCAATTATGTTAGCCTCCCTGACCTAAAGTCATAAATTGCTACAGCCTGGTCAGGTCTGGACCCTCCTGCAGCATCTGACCCTTTTTAACAGTTGAGCTTACTGTGGTTTGGACCCTCCTGCAGTGTCCCTACCATTCAACACTTAAAGACTATACCTGCTGAAATGGACCCTCCTGTAGCGTCCCTTTCTGAAGTCAGGGTGATCTGGACTTATGGCTCATAATAGGCATGGGCCCTCTTGCAGCATCCACACTTTTCTATGTCATAGGGAGAAAAGGGGGAGAAAAAGTTTTGATTATACCTGCATTCACTGCCCTTCTCACTGCTTGTTCATCTCTGTCTAGGTCGGGCAAACTGAGTGAGACTTATACCTTCATGCAGTCCCCTTCCCTGTCGTACAATTCATCCCTCCCTCCTGAGTTATGTGGGTGCTGAACTCTGCCCCTGACCATATCAGCATCCCAATAGCCAACCATTCCCGTCAGCTAGCATAGTGCCTAATGTCATTAACTCCTGCAGTTTGAATTTTTTTATCTGGACCATGACATCTTCATCTGCCATGAGCATCAGATGGTCCAGCATTGTGAAATAATGCATTCTCCATTGGGAATGGCAAAACACTGCAAGATCTTTGGGTGGCAATCATGAAACCACGAGATCTAGGTGGCCATCTTAGGGGTATATACTGCATTCACTCAGGACCTCTCTGTACTTGTGAGCCTGGCCACCATATTGAATGCCCCAAACTCCTGTGGCCATGTTTGTTGGGGCTCTGCCTATCCTCCTAATCCCATACACACAAGAGAGGTGGCCATTTTACCTTGAAATATAGCAGTGGCCATTTTAGGAGGCTGCTTATGTATTTCACTTGGGCTCACTCACCTAACAATATTATGCTGCACCTTGCTAATGTTTGGAGTGTGTTTAAGTAAGGGAAGCATTCTACTGTGCTCATTCAATTCTTTCTGCCTCTCTCTCTCACAGACTTGCCAGAGGCATCATAATGATGGTTAAATTCAAGGAATGTGGGACTTCATTGCCAGAACTCATGTAGAGCAGATCATCTATGCAGTGTGCACTATCATCAAGGATAGGAGTAGGCAAGACATTGATGTCTCCCAGCAAGACGGTGCAGTCGCCTCTGATCCATGCGCCACTCCACCAACAATACCTCTTGCATTGGATGCAGAGCAAGCACAGTTGCTCTTCAGATTTCTAGAGCTAAAATCCAAGGTGCCTCACTCACCGGCAAATGGAAGCAACAGCCTGTCAATCAGTCAAAGCCCACCAGTCAAAAATCCCAGAAGATCCTCATATAGTTTTCCTCACACTTCAGATTCTGAGAATGATGACCATAGCAAGACGTTCACCAGACATTGTCACTGGGAAAACATTGATAAGCTTATTAGGATGGTGAGGGGCATTTTAAAAATATCAAGCATAGCTCCTGTTCCCACTACATCCTCCAACCCACTAATGCTCACAGGTTGGTCAGAGGACAGGTCCCATTTTTCTTCATGTCAGGTGACTGATACCATCATTCAGAGGGAATATGACATACTGGAGTGTACAAGACTCCCAGAGAAGTATATAATGGGAAAACGTATCCAGTCTCCACAACCAAAAGGTACTTCTGGTCAAGGGTGCCTAAAGCTGACCCTCCGGTCTCGGCTCTCTTGAGGCACACTACCATACCCATTGAGAGCACAGTGGCTTTGAAGGACCCAATGAACAAGAAACTTGAAAGCATGTGAAAAAAGATCCACAAACCACGGGCTTGCTTCTATCTGCTGAAACAGCCATGTGGTTTACTAGCAGAGCTATACTCAAGTGGGTGGAGGCCATTGCACATACTATTCCAGATGGCTCCCACTTTGAGAATGCAAGAGATTGTGCCCTTCAAGCCATCAGATACCTCATAGACAGTTCTTCAGACACTCTCAGATTTGAAACCAGAGCCATGGTGCTGGCAAATAGGGCCAGAAGAGCATTATGGCTAAAATTGTAGCAGGCTGACAATGAGTCAAAGATAGCTCTTATGAAGTTACCTTTTAAAGATAGTCACTTTTTCAGGGAGGCTCTGACATCATGAGCCCAGTTCTAGAAGGTGGGCACAGGGCTTGTGCCAAGCCCTGCATCTGCCGCAATGTTTGTCACAGCTGCACCAAAGCCCTCGGATGCAACTGGTTCCTATTCCAGAAGGGCTGATGCAGTTGCGACAGTTTTCCCACTTTACAGCAGATTACGCCAAAGGTTTGATGCAAGCCCTATACAAAGGGTATGCTCATGGATGCAAAGTTAGACCGGGGAGGGGAGAGCTGGTCTAACTTTGCTGCATCGGGGACTTGCGGCAGCCGGCTTCCAGAATAGCAGTTTTGACGCAAATCTGCACTTGCATCAAATGCCTTGCCACAAATCCCCTGCTGCGGTCACAGCCACTTCCAGAATTTGGCCCCATATCTCAAAGAAAGGGGAGAAAACAAGCAAGCATCAGGTGACAAGTATCTCTACCTGCCCACAAGCCATTCCCTTTGCCCCAAATCAGACACTTCAGACCAAAGGCACATCCTCACTTTAATCAGGGATCAAAGCAGTGGTCCTCTAAAACCTAAATTCAACCATAAAATGACATACAGTAAACTGCATTTCAACAATAACCACAACTTCATCCCTACCGGAAACAATAGAGCCTTCTGCAACAATCATAAAAAATGAGACAATGTGGGCCCCAGTGGACCTTCTTCCAGTCACAGGAAGGCTGCAACAGTTTGCTGCTCAGTGAGCCCAGGCAATGACAGACAAGTGGGTCAGGGAAGTAGTGACCCACAGATATGCAATACAGCTGAAATGTATCCCACACAGACCCATGTCTTCCTCCACTCAAAATTGCTCAGCCAAGAGGGAGGCACTGTGCCAAGCTATTGCAGATTTGATAGTCCACAACACTATTTCTTCTTTCCCACTGGGGGGAAATTCACCAGGTGGTGTACTCCTTATTCTTCATGGTCTCAAAGAAGTCAGGAGTATGTGGCTGGTACTGGATCTAAAATACATCAACCAATTTGTGATTTAAAATAAGTTCAAAAAGGAGACATTAGGTTCCACACTTGCTGCCATTTGTCTAGTGGATTTCCTGTCATCAATAGACCTCAGGGACACATATTTTCACATCCCAATTGATCACACACATCACAAGTATCTGAGATTTGCTGTAGAAAACTGTCACTTCCAGTACAACTGCCTCCCATTTGACTTTGAATCTTTACCAAGATGCTAATAATTCTGTCAGTGGCCCTTCACAGAGAAAGTGCACATGACATCCCCTCTCTGGACAACTGACTCATCAGAGCCAGGGAACAAGAACAGGCACAGAGGAGTACCGAGCTAGCAGTGCAATGTCTCCAGAAACATGGATGAGTACTGAGTGAGAAGAAAAATCAGCTTTTCCCAACACAATGTATTTCTTACTTGGGGTCAATCATAGAACAGGCCAGTATGGCACTCTCTACAACTCACTGGTCTTATGGCAGCAGTGATTGATTGATGAACTTTTTTCTAATGGGAAGGCTTTAAGCCTGAGGTTCAATGGGCAGAGCAACTACATCACTCCCCCATCAGGCCTTAAAAGACCACTCCTCCTGGACTGTTCCAGGATTTGTCTCTCCATTGCAGCTGGAGGTGCCACCCTTTCTCACTAGGGGCTGTTGTCCCGTCTTTCTTACACCTCCGGCCACCAGTCCTCTCCATTCCACCACCTGTTCTGGCCTTCCGTTGTTCTTTCCGCCCCTACTTCACCAGTTCTGTCGTTAGTCCTCAACCCCCCCCCGCCTTGTTCTATTCATCCCCCTGTTTGTTTTGTCCCTCCTACCTTTCATTCTCGGCCCCTCTTTCCTGCTTCTCAGTCACCTCCCCACCCGGGGCATCCTGGTCCCTCATTTGTTTGTGGTTCCCTCCCTCTCCTTTTCTTTTTTTGGAGGGGTTTCTTTTGCCTCGCAGTATGCCATCCAGCTTGCTCCTGCCGCTTCTGGGTATACGTCTCTGGCCATGCTCTGCCTTCAGTGGCCGCTCACCTGGTGCATCTCTGCTTCTCGGCTCTTCATGCTCCTCTCATTTGTATGCAAATGCCCACTTCTGCATCTCCTGTCCTCCGTGAACTCTTCCTTTTGTATGGCTCCCTGTAGTCCTCTATACTCATCATCGTCCTTTTCCTGCCGCCTCCTTGTACCGTGGTGATCATCTCTCTCTCCCTCGCTTCCCCCGCTTCTCACTCCATGCCTTGCACCTTGCCTCTGGCCTCCTGTACATCACCCTCCTCAGCGTACCCTATGGGCTGGGGAGTGGTGCATCAGGGCTTCTCTTGATTTCTGCTCCTCCTCCTGGTCGCTGCATATTGTCCCAACCTCCCTGCCAGGTTCTTGGTCATTTCATTTTACTGGTGACCTCCTTGGCAGCAGGTTTTCAACTTTTACAGTGCACAGCATGGTTTGTATGGCTCTTTCATTGTTCAGTGCTTTGCACATGGTCCGGACAAGTCTCCTTATCCCCTGTGATTGCTTTCTGTGTTCAGTGTTTCTATACGATCCCGGACTTTACAGTCCAGGTTTCAATAAGCAGGCCTTCCTATTCATTCTGTTGAGCTCATTTCACGATGTTTCTCTCTGAAAGGTCAGAGATCATGTTCATTCCTGCTCAATATTTAAAGTGACAGTACTTCATTTAACCCTTGCTCCCCTTAACATGGGCATCTACTGTTCTTGGGTCATGCCCAGTTGCATCTTCTCATCCCTGTCCTGCTGGCATGGAATTGATTTCTCTCCCCTCGAGGTTTTGCATTCCCCACTTAGCCCTTCTACTAATCACCTCAGTGTTCATGTGTGCTAGTGCATGTAGCTCCTGTGCTCTGGAGGCATTTTTGCTTGAACTGGTCTATTTATTGGACACGATGCTGGCTGTTTCCCATTGCTCATGTCCTATACTGTAGCTTGGCCTTTCCATCTTTCCCAACCTTTCCTCCAGATTGCTGTGCTCTGCTAGAGGTGTCTTGTCTCGGTATTACTATATTTTATAGGTACCCCTCCTGCTGTCCGAGCCATTTGTGGCTGCCCTACCTGTTCCTTAGTCAACCTTGTTACTGGCCTTGGTCCTTCTCTCTGCCTCTGTCTACTCTTTTGGGGGTGTTTACCCCTGTCGACTCCATTGTTACCTTCCTCCTCCCATTCCTCCACCCTCCATTCCGCTCCTTCTCTGATCTTTTCTTTTTTCAGGTTTTCCCTATCCTGCCATCACCTTCCCTATTCATATCCTCCTCTTACCCTAGTCCATCGCATGTCCAGGTGACTGAGTCTGGTTCTCCTTCACTCAGTCTGACCTCAGGGTCTACTTATTTACATCGTTTAATCTAGCATACCTTTCATTGGGTTTTATGCTACCTCATCAACCTGCTGCACTCCTGCAGTTATTATCACAATCAGTCTTCTCAAGACCACATCTGGGTATCCCTCGCTCATCTGACCTCTATGTGGGTCTAACCCTTCATATCGACTACTCGAGCATAACCATCTTGGGTTCATGCTACATCGACTCGACATCTCTCCATTCGGACACTTGCCTTCATGTCTGTTGCCCCTTTGCTAGGGTCTGGTAGGCTTCATCTCCATCATCGTACATTGTTCATTTCATGTCTCACCTTCAACTATTCAGGCCTTCAAGGCTTCTTTCTATCATCGGATTTCCTCTCTTGCTTTTGAGAGCCTAATGGCAGACATTGCTCGCATCCTTCCACCACTGTCCATTTAGAAGGACAGAGCGAGAGATTCCTCTAAAACTGGACTTTCCTCCTTCCTCAGTCTTTACTTTAACTTGCCGTAGCTGTGCCATCCCTAATCAAAATGCCCTTCAGCCTGGAGGGAGGGTGACCTAGGCCTTGGATCCCCAGAGGATTCCTCCTCAAAAGGAGTTTTTCCTCTCCTCCATGCCAATGGTCATAATATTAGTCAGGGTTAGTGCTTTCCTGGGTTCTTTAGTTAGGTTCCGCTGTTGGATGGAGTCGGATGATGGCCCCGGCTGTTCCCTCTCTCCTTAGGAAGTCACCCTTCTGCATCTAGTCAGCTTCCTTTCCTTCATTGTCCTCGCCTTTTCTCGTTCTTCTCCTGTCTTTCCTGTCTATGTCCGTTACCTTTATTTCCGGTCTAGATGTCTTCTGATTCCTCGCTTCTTTGATGCTCGACACCCTTTTAGTGTATTCTTTTTGGGCTTCTTCCTAAGCTACCTTTAGCCAAAGGAAATCATTCCCATGGCACCTATGGGGGGGGGGCACTCCTAGAAATATAGAAACATAGAAGTTGACAGCAGATAAGGACCGCAAGGCCCATCCAGTCTGCCCATTTCTTTTTCTACCTTATGAATGTGCCATTGACCTTTGCTCTGTCAGTGGCCTATCTATTCATACTCATCTGTATTGCTCTCTTCTGCCTATCCCATGCCTGTTTGAAGCTCTGCACTGTATTCATATCCACCACTTCCTGAGGTAGGCCATTCCATGCATCCACTACCCTTTCTGTGAAAAAGAACTTCCTCACATTATCCCTTAATCAGCCTCCCTCTAATCTCATGCTGTGTCCTCTTGTCCTGCTATTTTTCTTATATTGAAACATGTTAGACTCTTTCACCTTGTTAACATCCTTAAGGTGTTTGAATGTTTAGATTATATCACCTCTCTCCCACCTTTGCTCTAGGGTATACATACTGAGCTCCGTTAATCTGTCCTCATATATTTTCTGATGCAGTCCCAGCACCATTTTGGTTGCCCTTCTCTGGACTACCTCAATTTGGTTAATGTCCTTGTGAAGGTGCAGCCTCCAGTACTGCACGCAGTACTCCAGATGGGGCCTAATCAGTGTCTTGTAAAGAGGGATTATTACCTCCCTCTTCCAATTTGTGATACCCCTACTAGTACACCCCAACATCCCTCTAGCCTTACCTACTGCTTTAGTGGTCTGCTTGGATGATTTCAGGTCATCGGTGATGATGATAATGCCCAAGTCTCTTTCTTCCCTTGTTACTGCCAGCAACTCCCCTCCCAGTCTGTAGGTGGCTTCAGCATTTCTTTTCCCTATTGCATGATCTTGCACTTCTTTGCATTAAACCCCAGTTGTCACTCTTCCGACCATTTTGCTAGTTTATCCAGATCTCTTCTTATTCTGCCCACCCTATCTGGATCATCTGCTCTGTTGCAGATCTTGGTGTCATCTGCAAACAGACAAACCTTACCCTCCAGACCATCTGCAATGTCACTGATGAAGATATTAGAGAGGACCGGCCCCAGGACTGATCCCTGAGGTACCCCACTTATGACTTGCATCTCTTCTGACTGTATACCATTTACCACCACTCTCTGTTTTCTGCCCGTCAACCAGTTTGCCACCCAGTTGACCAACGTCTGACCCACCCCGAGCCTACCCAGCTTGTTAATCAATCTTCTATGTGGAACAGTATCGAAAGCTTTGCTGAAGTCAAGGTAGGCAATATCAACTGCTCCCCTTTGGTCCACCACTCTGGTTACCCAGTCAAAGAAATCTATGAGATTAGTTTGACAGGACCTTCCTTTTGTAAACCCCTGATGTCTTGGATCCTGTACTCCTATGGATTCCAGGTGTTGCAGTATCCTTTCCTTAAGGAGTGCATCCATAATCTTGCCCACTAATGAGGTAAGACTGACTGGTCTGTAGTTCCCTGCCTCCTCCCTACTACCAGTCTTGTGGAGTGGGATCACATGAGCCCTTCTCCAGTCTTCTGGGACCTCTCCTGTGCTCAGAGACTCACTAAACAGTTCTGATAATGGCTCTGCTAGTTCCACCCTTAGCTCCTTTAGTACCCTTGGACGTATGCCATCAGGTACTATTGCCTTGTCCGATCTGAGCTTATCAAGCTCTTGTAGGACCCTTTCTTTTGTGAAGGGACTAGTGCACACCTCCATCCCCCCTGTGTCCATGGTGCTGAGCTGTGGGCCCTGCCCTACCTTCCCTTCAGTAAATACTGAGCAGAAGTATCTATTTAGGATAGATGCTTTTACATATTCCTCCTCCTCACATGCCCCCTTATCCCCTTTGATCTTAGCAATGCCCCCTCTGGACTTTCTCCTTTCACTAATGTATCTATAGAAAGTCTTGTCACCTTCTTTTACTGTTTGTGCTAGTGTTTCCTCAGTTTGGGCCTTTGCCTGCCTTACTGCATTCCCTGCTTCCCTTAGGGAAGTTTGGTATGCCTCCCTATCTTCATCCTGCTGTGTTCCTTTATATTTCTTGAAGGGCAGCCTTTTGGCTCTGACCTTTTCTGCTACTGTTTTTGAGAACCAAAGTGGTTTCCTTCTTCTTTTGCACTTCCTTTTCTCACTAACACAATGGGATGTTGCTTCAAGTATTACATCTTTAATGCTTGCCCACTTTGCCTGTACCCCCTCACCTGTATTTCTTTTTGCCAGGGCTAGCTTAACTCTGTTGGCCATCTTATCAAAGTCATCTCCTCTGAAGTCCCATATTTTGTCTTGTAATGGGATGATTTAGTTCTAGTGGCCAAATTGAACCATACCATGTGATGATCACTGGCCCCCAGATGACCTTCTACTTGGAGATCTGTGATCCTTTCCCTGTTAGTCAGTACTAGATCTAGGACAGCCCTGTCTCTTGTGGGTTGTTGTACCAGTTGTTTGAGGCCCTCCCCCTTCAGGGAATCCACCATGTGACTAGTTCTGGCAAGTGTCCCTGCTGGTATTGACAAATCTGTATCTGGCATGTTGAAGACTCCCATTCTCAGAACCTCCCTTTAGCTGTCATGTTTTGTGTATCTTCTAACAGTAATGTGTCTATGTCCTCCCCATGGTTTGGAGGCCTGTACACAACCCCAGTTTGTATGGCAGTCCCATTTCCTGTTTCCAGGATGACCCACAGTTCTTCTGGCTCCTTATGTGTATTCTGGAATTTCTGTAGCTTTGTTATTTTCATTGACATAAAGGGCCACTCCACCCCCCACTTTTTGCACCTCGGTCTCTTCTGAACATTACATAGCCAGGTACTGAAGTCCCCAAGTGTGGATACTGGTAAATCATGTCTCATTAATGGCTACTATGTCCAGTTTAGTCTCTGTCATTATTGCCTGCAGGTCTGGGGTCTTGTTTCCCAGACTGTGACCATTTGTCTACATGATTTTCCATTGGCCAGATTTCAGTATGTTTTTTGTTGGGCGAGGCCGGGCAGTTCCCCTGTGCATCATATGGGGAGCAGGACCTTTTTCCTTAACTAGTAAATGCAAATGAACTACAAACATGCTGAACTCCTGTTTGACCACTAGCTGAGGGGGGAGGGGTGTTCTTCCCATTCGACGTATGGGTTGATGCACCCCTCTCCCCATTTGCTAGTTTAAATATTCTACAAAGACATCAAACTTCTGCCCAAATGCACTGACTCCCTCCTTAGTCAGATGCAGTCCATCAAATTTAAAGAACTTTTGCTCCCAAAACTGTTGCCAGTTCCCTACAAATTTGCGTTCTTTTTCCTGGCACCAGCTCTTGAGCCACATGTTTAGCTCCCCTATCTCCCCTTCTTTGACCTTCTGTCCATCTGCCCCCCTCTCCAGACTGGCAGGATCTCAGAGAAGGAGATGCCAGATGAAATGGATGACATTTTGTCACCCAGCCTGGTCAGGTGTTCCTTGGTCTCCACAACTGACCGGCTGGCGAGATCATTAGTCCCTATGTGCACCAGGACATCAATGTTTTCTCCTGCTTCCTGAACAATTTTAGCAATGCGGTCAGTGTCTCTCCAGGCTAATGTACCTGGGAGACATCTGACCATTACCCCTGGTTGGAGATACATATCAACTCCCCGAATCATGGAGTCTCCTATTATCAGAAGATTTTTGGATTTCCTTTTTGTTTTTTTATTTTGGTTCCTGTTTTGGGCGAGTTTTGTTCCTTGTGCCATACCCCTACAGGGTGGTATATCCCACGGATAGAGAGGCAAATAGCCACAATGTATCAAAGTTACAGAAGCATACATCTCATCCAGTTGTGTAAGTACAATTGAACTGCATCTTTACAGAAAATAAGTGCAGCCAGCCAATCTAATTCACCATGTATCAAAGATTTAACATCATCCAAACAGGATGGTATGGGGCTATCTACAACTCATGGGTTTCATGGCAGCAATGATCTGCTGATCAACTTGCAGCCAGCAGCCTTTGATTTAATTCAGATATTCATCTTCTTCCATGAGGTTATCTAACAGCTAGCTAACCCCATTACAAGGGTTTTAAATATACTGGAAAAATACCTGTAGAATTCTTACACCGTAGATTGCTCGTCTGCTACCATATTGTTATTTATTTGGAGTGGACCAACTTTTCCAATATTATTCTTTAAGGACCCAATATAATTAAAAAAATGTTTTTTATTATCTTTTTGTACTGTCGCCAGGTTATATTCTATGTCTTTCTTAGCCCTCCTAATTGCGATTTTGGTTTTATTAGCTTTATGTTTAAACTTTGACCAATTCAGCTCTGTCCTGTATTTTCTATATTTGTTAAGGCTTTTTTCTTACTTCTAATAAGTCTGCCAATAGCCGATGAATACCATATTGGTAATCTCCTTTTGTTTTTATATTTACTTCTCTCAGGGGCCCATGTTTTTATACAGAAATCAATTTTATTCTTAATTAGTAGCCACATCCTAGCCACTATAAGATTATGTAAAGCATCTTTCCAATTCCAGTCATACAGATAAGTTCTTATTTCTTAATAATTTGCTTTATCAAAATTATACAATTTTGTAATCCACTTAATATCTTGCACATACTAATTAATAGACCACTGGACCATACAGTGATCTCTATTGCCCAGTGGCTCTATTACTTTTGGGGATTCACTCTGATCCATGATGTTGGTAAGGATTAAATCCAAGATGTTATCCTTCCTAGCTGCCTCATGAACAATTTGATCCAGTCCCAAATATAGAATTGTCTTCAGAAATTTAGTTTCCTGTTGGTTAGATCCCCTCCAATATCCCATTTAATACCTGAGTAGTTGAAATCACCCATTATCATAATATTTTGCAAATGATTAATATTTTGCAGATGGTCCAAAAAGGAGGCATTCATGTTAGAATCTAATGAAGGTGGGCAATAGCATTTTCCTAATAACACCTTGTTTGAGTCTAAATTTACATTAAGCCACAGAATTTCTATGCCATCAGAAACTGGAGTAACATCATTCACCTCTATGCACTCTATGCTATTTTTAATGTAAACTGCTACTCCACCTCCTCTTGAATTAGTATGATTTTTTGTAAATAATGTGTACCCTTGAATATCTTGACCCCATTGTTCATCATCATCAGTATACCATGTTTCTGTTATGACACATATATCAATATTTTTTGTGTTTAGAACAACCTGTAGTTCATTAACTTTATTGGAAAGACTTCTGGCATTTATTAATAATAATTTAAATTTTGATTTGATTGTCTTTAAGTGTTGTTTATTAGAATTAGGAAGAATATTCTTCTCTGTGGTTATATTTACATTAACCAAAGGGTCGATACATGTAGGGACATTGTTATTAAGCCCCCATTAGTTTAAAAAAGCATTTATTTGTGCATTGATGCTTTTTCCTAATAGTTCAGAACCCCTTCTGTTTAGGTGCAAACCATCCCTAGAATAATATTGCCAGTTATGATCAAACTGCTCCCAGTGCATCAAGCACTTAATGTTTTGTTTTAGGCACCATCTCCGTAGCCAATTATTTACCAGTTTTATTTTGGCTACTGTATTCTCATCATATCTTGGAACTGGGAGTATCTCAGGTAGGACTATGTGGACACCAATGTCTGTTAGTTTATTTGTCAAACCCACAAATACTTCCTTAATCTGCTGCACACTCTGTGTGCTGATATTGTTTGTACCTACATGAATAATTACCAGAAGTGTATCCCTACTATTATGCAGAATTTGACTAGTCATCCTAGTAACATCCTGAATCTTTGCTCCACGAAAACAAGATGACGTACAAGTTTCTTTATTTATATTACAAATCTGTCTGTCTAAATTTGAAATCATAGAATCACCCAGGATAAATATTTCTTGTGGGCTATTAACCTCCCTACCTATGTCCATAATAGTATGTTCAGATTCATTGCTTATCCTAGCAAAACTTAATAAATCTGAGGGGTCCCAGGAATTATTAGTTATATCCTTAGATTGTGGCTCCAAAACTGACTGTGATATAGTGTTTGCAGAAAATATTATGTCTTGTGAAACAATAGTATTAGTAGTAGGGGCAGAGTTTACTCCAATTACATCAACACTGACTTCTGACAATGGATCAAAACTGTTATACAATGGTATCTGAAAATCTCCAGATTTTCCACCTTTCTTGGCAGGTTTATTGGTTTGTACAGTGAACCACTCTTCCTCCTTGTCATATGTTTCTACATCTTGTCTTGGCCTTTTTCTTTGGTGTAAATTACATGCCTTCCCTATAGGTTCACTAGCTACCGCTTGTTGTTTAAAGGCTATAGATGGCATTTGTAGCTTTTCCTAGTTTCCCTTTGACTTAATTCCAAGGCTCTTAGCCTATTGTCAAACATTTTAATTTCCTCTTCTAATGCCAAATTTTTTAGCCATCTTGCACAAGTAAATTCACTATCGGCTGCAATATGGTTGTCAAATAGGTACATATTGCATGATAAACATCTTATTCCTTGTTTACCATCAGCTGTATTAATAATAACTCTGCATTTTAATCCTATTTCACTATACTACTAAAGGCCTAGAGGAATCTAACTTTTAACATAAGTTATTGAGTCACGTACTCACCGCCACTCCGCCTAACATGCCAAACATGCGCAGACGTGATTGTCTTCGCACGCGACGATGCACGCTCACCCTGTTCACCGCAGGGCATGCAAATAAAGCCCTCAATAACCTGAAAGTAAACCGGGAGGTCGCTCAGAGCCCCGTTGTGAATAATACAAGAAAATGAAATAAAATTGCTACAAATAGCACCCCAAAGTTAAAACACCACTATATATGGCTAACTATGGTTCTGTACTGCAGCTACTGATGGCATGAACAGATGTCAGAATTTTAGCAAGTTGTAGTTTCGTAGAAAACCCACAAGAAACTACAACACCATCACCTAGCTTGTTAAAACTTGCTAGGGCTCCAAACCCTCACTGTAGTGCGAAATTACTCAGTGGCAATACAAACACACAGAGCGATGGAATAGTATATTTAAAAATAAATAAAGTCACAAAAACACTGATATTTCTTCACACACTCTGACAGAGCTCTATCTCTCAATGCACTAGAGATATAGATGTGTAGAGTTGCTCTTTAAACAGTCGGTGGAGAAACATTTTTATTAATTATAAAATGGGTAGAAAAGAAACCCTGCATTCTGACTTGCTGAGAAGATTCCAAAGCTATATGATTCAGGAAATAAACTCATGACTTTGCACTTCTTCCAGCAATCAGGATACAGTAAATTACATTCAATGGGCCTATGCAATCAGAGTAGTGTTATGCTTGTGCAAAGAGGAGGAGGGGAGGATGGTGGGGCAAAGAAAAAGTGCTTTAGAAGGTGGCTGGGAGGAATTGCTTATATAGCTCAGGAAGGGGGCGTAACTGGTTGCTCACCCCATTGAACTACAGGCATAGCCCTTCAATTCTGTGGGCCTATGCAACCAGAGTAGTGTTATGCTTGTGCAACTGTGATAACTGTTTGGTTTTTCACACTCTCTATTCCACGGGGAATTATCACCCTGTAGGACTACCAAAGGCAAGGAACCCCCAAGAAGGTTCTACCCCTAGAGGTACCGCGGGAAAGATTTCCTTGGCTAAAGGTACCTTAGGAAGGAGCCCCAAAAAGAACATTGAGCAGTAAACGCTGACTACAAGTTACAGAAGCAGACTGAGGGTAATGAGACGGCTTGATGAAACACAAATGAGATGCTCAGGTAGTCAGAACTGCACTGATAAAATGGATTGCACTGATGACATGGGGGGGCTTCCTAAGGAGAGAGGGAATGGCAAGTAGGGACACCATCCACCTCCATTGAAAAGCAGAAACCTACCTAAGGAAACTAAGGAATATACTATAAACTAACTACATATTATGACTTTTGTCATAGATAAGAGAAAAAAAAACTTTTAAAAGGAGGAAATCTCTGGGGATCCAAGGCCTAGGTTGTTTTCCCTCCAGGCTAGGGGATAATTTATTTAGTGATGGCCTGGCTACTTCAATTTGTAAACTCAATTTCAGGGGGGTTCAATTTGGAGGAAGGCTATCACTCTATCCCTCTACAGGAAACACCATGTGTGACTGCGAAGATAGCACTGCAGCAAAAGGAAACTCCCATACAGGAGTCCCTCACCCAAGGTAGGAGGAAGAGAGCAGAACCCACTGGTAGGCACTCACCTGACCTCACCTCAACACAGGAGACCTAAGGTGGAGGTAGACATCTGAGGGGCTTTCCTGGGGGCCGTCTGAGAACTGAGCTGGGCAGGGAAAGGGAGGTTGAGGAGACCAGGTGAACTACTGGTGGTCGTAGGGAAAATAGCTTTCTAAGGTGCCACAGTGAAGCCATTGCCAAAGGAGTGCTCTTGGAATTGAGGGCCCCACCCCTCAGCAGCTGAAGTCTTAAATTCTACATCAAGAGTTGCCACCAATGAATTAGACAACTGAATCTCCTCCTGGAGTGAGGACATTTCCACTATGGACCAGTTGAGAAGGACCCCTCCCAGAGTTTCACATGTTCAAGATGTGGACTTCATGGGTGCAGAGTGATACCGTTGGCTACAGGGCAAGCCCTGAGCTAGAAAAGGTAATGGTCATGGTTGGCATGCCTTCGATTTATGAGTAAGAGCATGAATCAACTTTGACATGCTAGATTGGAGGAGGCCAGCGAAGCCGGCGGCTGTAGATTAGGTAGCAGGTTATTGATGAGGAGGCTAGGTGAAGCCAACAGCTGCAGATATTGATGAGGAAACCGGCCTTGAAAGGTTGGGAACAAACTCTGCAACAATGAGAACTACCAAGGTGGGGCTTGAAAGGTTGCGAGTAAACTCTGCAACGAGAACTACCAAGGTGGGGCCTGGGTGAGATAGGAGGCTGCAGTGTGAGTCAGCATTTGGTGGTTTGAAAGTAGTAGCAACCAACAGAAAACAAGCCAACCAAGTCGATTACGGAAGTTGAATTGATGGCAATATAGAAGGTAGGTGTTTAGGCACTGAGGCTGTGATGCCAGTGACTGAATCAATGAGAGTTAGTGTGATTGAATCAATGAGGTTTAGCATATGCTTGCTATGGTTTCAGCATGAATAGTGAATTGATATGATTGGCATGAATACCTTAAATGTCAGTAAGGCAGAGTAAGGTTATCCCAGTAGGGAGAATTTACAGGCAGTAAGTATTTGCAACACAGTAATGGCATGCAATGAATATCTGAAACCATGTAGACTGTGAGATAAATGTATTGAAGCATGATAACTGAAAGCCATGAAGGCAAAGGAGCAGGGCAAATATATAGCTTACATAATAGCATGCTCCCACTACTTGGAGCCACAATGCCCCTCAGTGACAACACAATCCCCTGCCGTGGGAATAACAGGGAAGCCACAAGCTGAGCACCTTAAGACCAAAAGCAACTGTAATATTGGTAGGGTAGGAACCCAGCATATACTGAGTGGAGCTAGCACTGAGTGAATTAAGAGCAGAGCTGTAGAACAGGGAGTGGAAGCTAGCTGAGCAGCATGGGTCTGGACCAGGTGCAGACAATTGAGGTGGAAGCACAGGAGACAGCAGAGAAACAGCAATGTGAGCTGAATCATACAATAACAATTGCAGGAAAACTGAGGATTGCTATGCAGGGATACAGGTGCCTGAGCTGAAGCATACAGGTTTGCAAAATCTAGTGAGTAAATGGGAGCCTGATAGCACAGGCACAGGGTAACTTAAGGTAAGGAAATAACAATATGTAACCTGAAGCACAAAAAAGCAGTGTATACACAGGGCACTAGAACAGTAGAAATGCCCTAAAGGAACAAGCAAAGCAAACACAAGTACAGGACCAGGAAGGAAACAAGCACACAAGGAAGAATGTAACAGCTGGAGGCAAAGCAATACTAACCAAAAGCAGGAGAAACACAATGAAAAGAAATCCAGCACAAACCAATCAGGCCCAAGCATAAGCAATGCTGGGAGGAGGAGCCCCAGCAGGCCCCAAGGGAAAAGATAGACTGATAGAGCCTCTAGCCAGCAAAGAAAAAGTGCTTTAGAAGGTGACTAGGAGGAACTACTTATGTAGCTCAGGAAGGGGGCTGGCTGTGTGCTCCCCCTCTTGAATTACAGGCTTAGCCTTTCAAATATTAATGCTCTGAATTTTTTTTAATTAAAAAAAGTTTGCAGCCATGTTTGTAAAGTAAAAGCATTACTTGCCTTTACATCACAAACTACCAAAATGCAACTTTTATTTTCAATTTACCCTCAACCACCACAGCAGACATGGCTCAAAATAAATATCATTTTTGAATGTCTTCCATCTTTAATAATAGCTATAGCATTACCTTTCCTTGGAAGCTGGAAGACCTCATTTGCTCCACAGCAAAATATAAACAGACTCTCAGCTTCGCATACTATCTCCTGATTTATTCTACTGCAAGGGTTCACAAAAGGTTAAAGAGCCCCCGACGTCTCCAGACAAATTTCGAAAAATATAATATTTGGACACAAAGCAAAAATATAATATTTGGACACAAAGCAGCTTATATTCTCATTAGCTCTGTATTTCTTATCCCCATGATTTATTACCGAGGTCATATGCATGAAAACAGGATACTTGTTCCTTCAGGGTTCCTCAACTTCTAATGCGTCTTCCTAACATGATGTCATAATACTCGGCTTGTGACATCACACTTATTCCCATGACAACAGACTGTGATATCACAACAGAGCATTATAATTTAAAGCAGGAAATAAGCTATAGAGGAAGATGAACTCTTAGGCCCTGGACACACTGGGGAACTTAAAATGGCTTAAGTGTCTTAAAACAGTTTAAATCCCCCTAGCACTGTTTGCAGATAGACTACAAGCCCCTTAAAATGTTTTAACAAAAGTGTTTTTAAACCCTGCTAGACACCTAGGCCCTGTACACACTGGGGAACTTAAAACGGTTTAAGTGCCTTAAAATGTTTTAAATCCTCCTAGCACTGTTTGCAGCCAGACTCCAAGCCGCTTAAAACGTTTTAACAAAAACATTTTTAAACCCTGCTAGATATTTAGTCTTAAAACCATTTCTAAAAACGTTTTACAGCTAGCATGGTTTCACTCACAGGTCTGGACAGGAGTAAAAACATTTTAAGCTGTAATGGTTTAACTAAAACAGTTCTAGCTGTGGTGTGTATAGGCAAGCATAGTTCTGTGTGTTGGTCTTAACATTGAATAGTTACAAAGAGAACAGGTTTAACACTAGCAGTGAGGAGACACCAAACCGTTATCAAAAATAGTTACTGAGAAGTGTGGATGCACTAAAATGGTTTAGCTAAACTGGTTTTAAAAACAGTTTTCAAAAACAGTTCTGTAGTGTGTACAGGGCCTTAGTCTTAAAACCATTTTTAAAACCAGTTTGTATCTAGCATGGTTTTACTTACAGGTCTGTCCAGGAGTAAAAATATTTTAAGCTGTAATGGTTTAACTAAAACAGTGCTAACTGCAGTGTGTCCAGGCAAGCACAGTTCTGTGTGTTGGACTTAACACAAAATAGTTACAAGGAGAACAGGTTTAACACTAGCAGTGTGTCCACGCTAAACCATTATCAAAAATGGTTACTGAGTAGTGTGGCTGCACTGAAATGGTTTAGCTAAACTGGTTTTAAAAACAATTTTCAAAAACAGTTCTGTAGTGTGTCTAGGGAATAAGAGATAAAGATCTTGTTGTTGTGTGAAGTTCTTCAGTAATAAATAACAGTGAGGAGAAATTTATAGAGGATATATAAAATAAAAGCTGAAATGCGTCTAAATATTATGTTGTTTTTTTTAAATTCCCAAAGGCATCAGCTGCTCTTTAAGGAATTGAAAAAGTGGATTGCCTATAGTTAACTTCTATGAACTGTGTGTAGTAGTTAAGATTTTTTTTTTTAATTTATTTTCCAATTATTTAACTAGGAGTAGCACACTAAGCTGAAAGCTTGTTTACAGGTGCGATCTGGGAGCTCAGGGAAGTTAAGTGACTTGCTCAGGGTCACACAGTATGCAAGTAGGGGTTGTGGGATTCAAACCCAGGTCTCCAGATTTGCAGCTCAGAGCCTTAAACCACTGTGCTATACTGCCTCCCAATTTCCACCATGTTTAATTCATTTGTTTAAGTTAATTTTGAGCTTGTTTGATAACATATTCTGGGAGATTATCCCAGGGGTTAATTACACGTTTTGTAAAAAAATAACTTTCTCTTGTCTGTTCTAGACCACCTTTTATTGATTTGAAGTGGGTTCCTCTAGTGATGACATAAGTATCCTTGAAGGTTAAGTTCATTCATTAAATACAGCCAGGTCCTATTTTATATCATACATTAATAAAATATCACCTCTGTCCCAGCACCCTTCTAAGTAATAAAGACCTAGTTATTTTAAACAAGGCAGCACAATTTTAAGATGGGGGGGGCAGCTCAGAGGTAATGTAAGGAAGTATTTTTTCACAGAGAGGGTTGTGGATGCATGGAACAGCCTTCTGGAGTGGAGTCAAAAACAGTGGTTGAATTCAAGCATGCATGGGACAGACATAAGGCAATTCTAGGGGGTGGGGGTAGAAAGAAGTAGGCTGCTGGTTAACTAGGATCTGCAGCTTATGCATTAGGTAGGGAAATGGGCAGACTGGGTGGGCCAAGCGGTCCTTATCTGCCATCAAATTCTATGTTTATATGTTTATCTAGTGGAGTGTAACCCCTAGGTGGCACTATCTCTAGGGTTACTACCCCTGCCTGTACTTCTGACAACAGGTTGAGGGACCTGGGTTCAAACTTTGCAATTACCAGGGTTTCCTTTCCCTTAGTAACAACAATATTTTGGTGCCTCCACCCAGAGTAATGTATGTAGGGGTATCTACCTTCTCTCTGGGAAGCTATAACCACTCACAAGCCCGCCTAGTGGCCACATACCTTGTAACAGGGAACAGCCCTTTGTAGCAGTGAACACACAGGTGGCAATAAACATTAACAATATGTACACACCCCTTGCACTTACCACCGGGGTCTGGTTTTTGGACAAACACCCTGGAGCCCCCTGTAAAACAGTATTTAAAACAGGCATGCACTTTTAAATACGTTTTCCACGGACACATTAACATTCATCCAGACAATGAGATATTTGCGAGGCAATATAACAGTGAAACAAACCAATTAATTTATTAAGGGGCATTTGAACAGGGAAAGGGGCAGATTTAGTTAAATGATTACTATACTGGATTTAAATGGTTCCATGTGATAACAGCAACCGCGTAACAGCGATCGCCGTTTGGGCAAGTCTACATCGCTGAAAATGAATTTCGGCGATGTAGACTCACGGCGCAAAGCAAAAGGGTGCCGAACACTTGTGATTTTACATTTTATAAAGGGGGCTGTGCCCCCACTTCCCCTACTAAAGGATTCTTAACTTCAAGGGGTGCATGTCATGGAGGTGCAAAATTAGGGGAAAAAAAATTCCCGACCTGCGCAAAAAGTGAGCGGTCACCCGGAACCAAACCTGCCACCCTCCCAACCCTCACCTGCCACTAACCCTCCATGCTACATGACCAACTCAACAGCCCACCACTGCACTACACCCCACAAATCCTCTCTCCCCTTCGCCCATCACGGTGTGGTCCCACCCCCCACACCGTGCTCTGTCTCTTGACATCCCGTCCATTATATTTCCTACCCCAATCTGGTCACCCACCCTTCCCAGTAGCCCTGTGTAAAAGTGCCATGATTGAGTGACCCTTTTTGAAAGCACTCAATCATGGTTACTCAATACACAGGTTACCATTTAAACCAGGGCACTTTGTATGCATGCATTTAGTCCCACTGTACAGTCTTGCAGCTGCTGGGTACCCAGACTGTTGGTGGCTAGCCTGAACGTTGCTTAGAGTTGCAGCTGTTGTTGGGGCCTTTGATGGAAAGAAAAGGCAGTTAAACATACAATAACAAAGACCTTGGCTATTTGTGTCCTTGGCCTGTTGGCCCAGTCCATTGTAACCCTGTAACACACTGGCAAAATCAGATGGTACCACAAAATGATTTAAAGAACTGTCACAGGGAGCTACCCTGAATTTACTCACAACAACAGTTGGTAGAAGATGGCCTGGCAAAATGGAGACCTGTTGCCGAGTACCGAACACCATAGGGAAGCTGAGCTTGCACGACTCACCTCCGCTTCATGGCCTTTCCCTCCAGGTGGCTGCAACCTGTGAGTCCTTGCTGCACAGTGGCTGGATCCCCAAGCTGGTCTCTCATTGAGAAAACAGTAACTGGTGCAAGAATAGATGGCTTGGGCCAGGTTTGGCATGAGCCCAAGACTGGATAAACACTTCTGGCAAAGTTCAGTTTATTTGCTGGTGATCGCTCCATCTGGCAAACTGTTCAGTCACTGGTAAGGGTAGGATCCTTTCTGGCAATCAGGAGTCCCTGGACAGTAGGCCTTGACCCACAATAAGCATTCAGCACATTTAAAGGAAACATCATTCACTCCTCTACCTTTCAGTTTAGTTTCGGGCTGGTCTGCAATTACAGACAATGCGCTGCGTAAACATCTCAATCAGAAACGTCAGTCTCTGAACAAAAATCCCCAACTCAGAACCGTAGACACCAGCCGGAGAAAACTAGGACTATCTGGGCCGAACTCTTCACAAAGCTCCTATCGATCCAATAGCTCAAGTTGCATTCCTCAGAGTCTCGGGCTAACTGCCTCAGTTTAAAATTAGTTTCAGATTAGTCCATGATACTGCTATCAGGCAGTCCAATGCTGAAAATAATAGCAGAGAGGCAAGCAAGGCCTTTCCCTGCCAGTTCTTCTCAACTCCTGTCCTGGAGCTGCCTCTCGATGGCTCGAGCTGCTCACGCTCGCCACTCTAACCGCAACTGAATTATTTTTTTCTATCAATTCTTGAACTAGTCCAGTTTCTCTGGGTTCCAGTTGGCTAGGGGAGCTGTCAATCACAATTTTGATGCTCCCATTTGTCAGTTTAGGCGCCAACCTGTAAAACTATAAGAACTACAGCTTTTATCCCATGCGGCATCTGAGCTAAGGACCCCTCAAGGTCCCCTGTGTCCCAATTGGCCAAAATTCCTGGAAGTCCCAGGACAAAACATGGTGGCTCCCAATTGGATGTGTAAGCTGCAAGAAGGCAGGTTAATCAAGCACTCTAATTTAAATATAACAAGTCAGAAATAAATATTTACAGTAATAGCTAGAGCTCCCTCTAATTTACTATCGACCGCAGAGTGGAGCAAATTAGAATGGTGCTTGGCGATCGTAGCCTTTGAAGCACTCAGATCCATCCCAGACCATTTACTGTATACACACTGGCTATGGCCTTAAAGAGACAGTCGCAGAGGCACATCATGCCACTCTCACACAGATCAATAGGATTACCAAATAACCATGAATTTACTATCTCATGCAGGACGTCTGCCAGGCAGTGGGCATTGCTAGTGCCCTGGGAGACACTTAAAGTAATCCCAAAATTGTTGGGGGGTGACTACAGGAGTATGGCACCTCTTTTTTACTTCTTTTATGATTTTTGTTGTTCTATGTTAAATTTTTTCAGCTGTCTACAGTCTTGCCCAACACCTCTGATCACACACCCTATCTCATCCTCACTCCTCCACAGCTGTTCTTTCCCTAACTGCAAATATGCTCAAACTTCTCTGCCACTGAAAGACACAGTACTGATACTGAGACGTGCTATTGGACAAACTAAATAAATGATCAAAACAGAGTCAAGTTATTTTGCTACTAGCATTATGCAGTTTGCTACATCTGGGGGTGGAGGAGACAACCTGACAAATGGAGAGCAGAGAGAAAAAGGGAGAGACAGAGAGGGAGACAAAGAAAGAGCAAGAGAGAGAGATTGGGTAGGCTGGTGGGGTGGTAGTGTGGGGGTGGACAGAAACTATACACAGCTATATAACTCATCTAGTGGCATAATGCATAAGTGCATGACAGTCACAACAGACACTTTTTTTTTTACTTTTTAAGAATTGTATTTTTAGACATTTCTAATTAGTATAAAAATATATGTATATATTTGTTTTATTGGGTACCTATTTTATTAGCTCATTGGGGCATTCCAGTTTGTTTGTTTGTTTCCTAACCACACTTCCAGGTAGTCGAAGGCACTTGGCATAAGCAACTCATGCCTCACATGCACCTTGGTGTGAGGTTTGGGAATAGAAATCCACACACTGTAATGTCTTATTGTTTTCAAATCTCCCACTCAATGAGGAAAACATTCAAAATGTACACTTCTCGCACTTTTCATTTGGATTGATTTTTTATGTTTGCATGCGCATACTGTACATGTGGAGCAAACATTTTGTGATGAAGAAAAGCATTTTAGAGGAGTGTCGTGTCCAATGCAGCTCAGGCTGCAATAGGCTCAGCACTGACAGCCCAATGATCAGCAAAGCAGATGTGATGCGTTTTTCAGTTTGCTGGGTAGAAACTTCATGTAGTTGAAAGAAAAGAGCCGTTCCATTCCAGAGTGGCTCTGTCCTTTCATCTGCTGCCCAGCAGCCAGCTGAGTGGCATAATGATCAGCCTGTTGATCATTTCACCCACCCCAACCGTTGAACTTGCTCCCCCTCCCCCTCTCTCCCTCCATGACCCCAGCATCACCAAAGTTAACGGTGACATTTTCTAGGTTTTTTTCTTTGTTCACCGCTATTTCTGTGACTTCTCAGCCTCTGATGTGTGGTGGCAGTTTACATTCAAACTTAGAATCCTCTGTTGTCGATTTTAACCCTGCATATAAACAGGGTAACTGACAAGCTAGGAAGTAACTGTGCTCAGACATGGAGCTCTGAAAAAGTGACTGTATTCAAATCTACAGTACAGTGACACTGAAAGCAGCCTACCCTGTAGCAGTTGGACTGAGTCATGGCCAGATGGTGTTGGGTTGCGTGTGACTAGTGAACCAATGACTGTGACCAGAAGTGGAGCTATGGGAGGGGGCAGGAAGGCAAGTGCCCCTTCTAGCACCAGTGGCTGTAAAGTGGTGCACCTCTTTGGTGTGAGTGCTGTGACAAACAAGAGGAGCTGTGGCAGCTGCCAAGATAGCTGTTTGAGATGAGCAGAGTCAGAGAGGCCTGAAATAGCTAGGTGGGCCTCTCCGCAGTGCATAATGCAGACATTACTGCATATGGAGAGAGGGCATTTCTGAAAACAGTTGTGAGGCCCTTCCCAATGTTTGCGTGATGATTTCCGAGTCCAGCTATCCCCCACTCCTCTCCAGCAACATATACGCTTACCTGGGGTCTGGGACAATTGCAGGAAAACAGTTAAAGAAGGCAAGACATCCTACTGAGATGGTGAGACACAGTAGCTGGCAGGCATTAATATAATACATTATCTACAATTGAATCTTCACTGACCCAGCGACACACAGGATATGGGCAGAGAATATACCAGGATATCAACTGACTCATGATTTGTTGCTGCACTTCTTAGTTAGGCTAGCAGGACAGGGCTATTAAGTGCTCAGCACCAGCACCATTGATGTTTTTCATTTGGCATCAGTGCTACAAGCAGCTCTGAGGGCCCTTAAATCTGTCAACACAGACTGGGTTGCTGTATTTTGGAGCAGAGATTTGCTGGCAGCAATGTTTAAGAAAAGAACATCTGGAACAGCTGCTGTCAAGGTGGAGTGGGAGCATGCAGCAAGAATCTGTTGAGAGGTCCAGAGCAGGAGCCTGGAGGAGCAACTTGGGGACTTAGGAGCAGCAAGAGTTACGTAGAAGGCAGTCTGTGGCCCGATTCCCTACCACCATGGTCTGAAGCTGGTCTTGTCTTTGCTTCAAAAGTGTAATAACATTTATGCCTGCAGCCTGTATTGTGGAGAAAAGAGCTGCACCAAAACATGGGGGGAGAGGGTGTTTGCTGTTGAATTGGAATGGGGGCATCTTATTTGTTCTGCCCAGACTACTGAATCCCAAAAGCAGGTTGCAACTTGTTGTTAATGTTGAGGGAGAGGGTGGTGGTAGCATGCATCTTATTTGCCCCAAGTAAGCAGCACAGACGGCAGCGTTGAACTTGATGCTGGAAACTGGACCGGTGTTGAGCACTAACATAGAATTTGATGGCAGATAAGCACTGCTAGGCCCATCCAGTCTGCTCATTTTCCTTACCTGTATCAGTGGCCGCTGAATCTATTTGGCCATCAGCTTTAGCTTCTCTTTCCCACCTCTAGGGTTCCCTTGTGCCTATTCCATGCATTTTTGAATCCCCCCCCACTGTATTTGCTCCCACCAACTCCTGGGGTAGGCTGTTCCATGCATCCACTACCCTTTCTGTGAATAAAAACTTCCTCCCATTCCCCCTTATCCTGCCCCCCTCCAATCTCATATCATTTTCCCTCGTTCTCATACATCTCCTAAACTGAAAGATATCTACCACTTGCACCTTTTTGATGTCCTTAAGGTACTCAAAGGTTTCATTTCATTTCATTTTATTTTTTATACTTGTAAGCAGGATGAACACAACTGCCCGTTTTCACCAGCGACAAGTTACAAACAAACTTAACATACATAATTAAACAAACATTTAAAGACAATACAAAAAACATTTAACAATCAATTATTAGCATGAACATGTGCAAATATCATTATCCATCAACCAGTGTTTTAGCCTAGTTTTAAAAGGACCACAATGTTGTACTTTCTACAATGTCAACAGGTAATGAATTAAAAAACAAAAGAGCCCTAAATAAAGTAGATCTCTGGCCAAGAGCAGTTCGAAACAGTGGAACTTCATAAGAAAATTTAGTCTGAGATCTAGTACCACTGGAATTAAGAGACCTAGGAAATAGTAATGAGACTACAAGAGAAATAAGGCCATCCTTTACCTTAAACATCAAGATGCCCATCTTTTGCAAAATCCAATTTTTAAGGGATAGACTATGCGAACATTCAAGCAAAAGGCAATGGTGTGTTTGAAAGGGAGCGTCAAGCATGAAACGTAAAATAGAGTTATAGGTTACCTTAAGTTTATTGAGTAAGTGACCAGAGAACGAGGAATAAATATTCATACCATAATCCAAGACATTCAACAAAAAACTATAAACAAGAAAAAACCTTGATTCTCTGGTCAGAAGCTGCTTAACTCTATAAAGTGAACCTAATCTCTGATGAAGGGTTTTCCTTGGTTTATTTAAATGGAGTTTGAATTTTAACTTTGAATCGAAAATTATCCCCAGGTATTTAAAACTATCTACTAATTCAATCACACTGCTTTCCAAAGTAACAATATGATGTAAATTATTAGGCTCACTGGTCCCTTTTGAAAACAACATAATTTTTGTTTTGCTTGAATTAAGTACCATAGAGTTCAAAAGCAACTATTTTTGGAGATAATTAAAATCAGATTGCACCATATCCATGTATCATTAGGAGTGGAACCTACACTGTAAATTACTGCATCATCTGTGTAAAGTATCATTGATGAACATGAGCAAACCAAAGGAGCTGAATTCATATAAAGTGAAAAAATCAGAGGGCCAAGAATTGACCCTTGGGGTACCCCACATTTAATGATACTAGGAGAGGAAGTACTATCATCTATACGAGTACAATGGGATCTGTTAGTAAGATAGTTATAGTACCAAGAAATAACATCATCGGAAAAATATAAACCAGAAAAAATACCATTTAACAAACCATGTTCAACCAAATCAAAGGCCTTGGTGAGATCCACAAAAAGCGCCGCAACAGTCTGCCATTTATCAAGAGAACCCTGAACGGCACCTGTGAATCCCATCAAGGCTGTCTTGGTGTTAAGGCATAGCTTAAAGCCATGCTGACCTTAGAAAGCAGATTATGTTTTTGTAGATATTCAGATGTTCAGTCGAAAATAACGTTTCATCATTTTAGATAGAGGGGATAACAAAGAAATTAGACAGTAATTAAACAGAGTGGGATCACCAGATTTCAAAATAGGGGTGACAATAGCCGTCTTCCAGAGACTGGGAAAAATCCCAGTTGACATAGATAAATTAAACAAAACTGAGAGAGAATAAGAAAAGGAATTTATTCCCAACTTAATAACTCAAAAATCTAATCCGTCACAAAAAATATAAGGTCGTGGATCCATTTTTAACACATATTCTTTGATTAAATCTGGAGATACCTGAGTAAAACAGAATTCAGGAGGAACCATCTCATTTGCCAACTTTGGGACACTGGGGGATCACCATGGAAAGAATTTCCATGGGGAGAAATTCTGTAGCTATCAAGATTACCAAAGAATTTATTAAAGGCTTCAGAAACAAAGTATTACTAATTAAACCTGTCCCCGTTTCAGTAGAAATGTCAGATGCCTTTTGGCCCCTCTTGATCAGACTATTTAGTATATCCCAGGTTCTCTTTGGATTACCAAAACATTTATTCTGTTCTGAAAGAAAAAAATGCTGTTTTAGCTTTATGGATTGCAGATTTGCAATGATTCCTTAATGATCTATATTTCTTCAAAAGAAGAGGATACAAACTTTGTTTATATAATTTCCAATGTTTATCCCATAGTCTCATAAGGTGTAACAAATCAGGTGAAATCCATTTATGTTTAGTAGCCTTGATTTGCATTCTCATCAGTGGTGCAATCCTATCAATTACCCCGAGGTAACGAGAAACAAAGACATCCAACATAGAATCAAGGTCCTTAATGGACTCAAACCCAGTCCAATCAATATCTGAGCAGGCAGCATCTACCAGATCAGATGTAAGGAACCTAATTTTTCTAAATTCGAAGTACTTAGGGGTTGTTTAACTAGCTTGACTGACCACTGACAGAAAACTGGACAGTGGTCACTCAATACATCAGGCAACACACCAGAATCCTTAATCTGATCTGAATGTATAACTACAATCCAATCAAGTAAGGTTCCCAGACCAGTTTTAGAATTAAGTTTGGTAACCTCCGTTAATCAGCTGAAATAAATCCATACCCATCGATAAATCTTTAAAAGAACCAGAAGACTCTGCTACCCAATTACAATTAAAATCTCCTAGTAATATCCATTCTCTATGGGCAGGAAATTCATGTTTAACATCTGAAATAAGGTTTAATCCAGACTCAATCTTTCCGGGGGTACGTATATAGAACTAATGATAAGATGCTTATTTTGACCCAGAAGCAAATCTATGGAAATTAAATCACAATCTGAATTGCATAGGGAATGAGAAACAATGGTAAACTTAAATTTGTTTTTAACATAAATCATAGACCCACCCCAACGTTTACCCACCCTATCTCTTCTGCAATGTTCATAGCCCTCCAGGGAGATGTCTGCATCTTTAACATTATCGTTAAGCCATGTTTCAGAAAGAGTAATAATATCGAAACTGTGCTGTTCAACTCAAGCTACAAATAAAGTCCATTTCTCCGGTAGGCTCTGAACATTAAGATGAACAATTTTTAAAGATGAGTCAGATGGGGAAGAACCATTCTTTAACATATCCATTACCCCAGTGGTAGCTGGACTAGGGTGTGGATGCACAGTACCAGAAATCAATAATAGTAAAACTAACATTCTCTGTAGCCGGGTTTTATTCTCAAAGTGTCTCTCCCTTTTTGTATTTTCTTGAAACTTGGCTTCCCAGCCAAATGCCCTTTGGGGTAACCCTTGCCTCAGTGTTTGCGCACGGAGGTTCTTTGTCTTTTAAATAGTTTTTTATTTTAATGGGTTCACCACAACATAACCCAGACAGATTGTCTTAGGGTAGCTGGTTCATTCCACTGGGGTGTCAAACAGATGAGGCATACTGATGAGTCCTGGTAGGATGAAACACGTGTCTATGTCATCTGTTAGCACCCTTTGCAAACTGTGTGAGAGGCTTTTCGGCACCATGCAATTCTGCTTAAAGTTGAACCAGCATAACATTCTGTGGTGATTTGCATATGCAGCCCATGATGCTTTGCATTGTGTGTGCATGTGTGATTTTGTATTCCCTTTTTGTATAATGCTTAACAGATTTGAAACAACCTTAAGAAAAATAAGCATTTAAGTAACAATAAGGGGTTTCAATCATATCCCCTGTACTCCCATCTCCTCCAGAGTATACATATTGAGGTCTTTTAATTTCTCCTCATATTCCTTCTGTTGCAAGTCCTGCACCATCTTAGTTGTGCTTCTCTGAACAACCTCTACCCTGTCTATGTTCTTCCGTAGATGCAGCCTCCAGAACTGAACACAGTATTCCAGATGAGATCTCACCAGTGTTCTGTACAGTGGCATCACCACCTCCTTCCTTCTTCTGCTAGTGATATCCCTTTCTACACACCCTAGCATACCACAGGCCCTCCCCACTGCCTTTGTACACTGATTGGCCACCTTTAGGTCATCTGAGATGATATTCCCAAATCCCTTTCTTCCATTGTGACCATCAGTAACTGCCCCGCTCCCAATCCTGTAACTCTTCTCAGAGTTTTTGCATCCCAGGGGCATGATTTTGCACTTCTTTGCGTTGAATCTTAGTTGCCATAACTCAAACCATTTTTCCAGCTTCCCTAAGTCCCTCTTCATTTTCTCCACCCCTTCTGGAGTGTCTGCTCTATTGCAAATCTTGGTGTCATCTGCAAATAGGCAAACCTTTCCTTCCAGTCCTTCAGCAATATCACTAATAAACAGCCTTGGGATCTTTTACTTCCACCTGGACACCCACCAGAACAGCACCAGATATGCTAGGTACTGTAGAAGGATCCTCAGTTTAATGTCTCGTCTGAAGGACAGCACACCCTTAGAGTACAGCACCCCCCTAGTACAGCACTCATGTGCCAGTGGTTAAGGTATAAGCCCAATCCCCATGTGGGACTAGACCCCATGACCTTCAGGCCCAGAGACAGACGGGCTACCAACTGAAACACACTGAGACCTAAAAAAGAAAAGGAAAAGGCCAGATAGAAAAACATGCCTTCATGTTTATTTAGTAACAACACTGCCCAGGGCTGAGTACTGGAAAGAAAATGCACCTTAACATGACCAGGTCAGTCTGGGGGTGCCAGTTGACTTGACCAGATGGCAGGCAGCACATATTTTTTATTTGTCCCTACTTCCAATATTTACCCAGACTACCCTAGCAAAGTGTGCAGTGGTCGGAGGTTGTTGTGGGTCAAAAACTGAGTGGTAAAAAGGCATGACTAGGCAGGGAAACATGATTTAACAAGCACAGACCTTTCTGTGCACTACTCTGCTGAGATGTTTTCATGTGAAAAAAAAATGTCCTGGAAAAAAAAAGTTCCAACACTCTGCCAGGTCAGGCTTGTAGGATTCTACCGAGTTTGCTGGAAACAAGGTCATGGGGGGGGGGATAGTAGCCTATTGATTACCCCCATGAGACAACCTAAAAAAAATGAGCCCAAGCAAATTCTTTTATTGGGAGTGCAAAAAAACTGCCTAATGAGGAATAGTACTCATTTACTGTTTTGTTTAATCCTTCACTTTGAAGCTAGCCTGACTCCTGGCTCAATTTTCCAACCAGCAGTTTCAGGTGTGCTATTGTCCTCCCTGGTGGGTGGGTGGGTGGGGACAGGGGCGCTGGCTACCTAACCTAACCCTCAGACAACAACACCAAGCCTGAGAGATCACACTTAGAAGTTAAACAGCAATGTAAAAGTTTATTAGGAATGAAAAAATGCATGCCTGATAGGGAGTTCTCTGGTAACATTCATTGTTTCTCATGGTGTTTTGTTTGCTCTGAACACAACTGGCTCCATTTTCCAACAAGCAAAGATTTTTTCTTTTGTCTTTTTGGAGTCAGGTATGGTATTCATCATCCTCATGTCAACTTTGACCTTGTATGTTTTGGATCCCTGATCCAGTTTCCTTAATGCTACCTGGTAGTGTTGCTCAGATAGTATCCCATCAGGCAGATACCATCGGACACCATCATTTTGGCTGGATGTCAGATAGCCTCGGATGACATGGACATCTGACCAAGGATCCGACCTCCTAGGATCCATTGTAAATACCCAAGGTATCCATGGATCTGACCTGAACCCGGTGGTTCTGACCACTGGATCCAACTATGCGAGGTTGGATCTGATGGATCTGCCCACCAGATCTAACTATCCAAAGTTGGAGCCGATGGATTCAACCTCAGATCCATTGGCAAGTGTTGTCGAGGCATAGGTCAGAAAGCATAGGAAAACCAGAAGCAGTTATAACATTTGCAAGTAGCGTTTTATTATTTTCAGTAACAACAGAATAAAACAAATGTGCAGATTGTTTTTTTTTTAAATAGACAGCACAAACAGAACAAAGTCCTTCGTCTGAGGGTATCTCTAATTCTAAATTTCAATCTCTTTCTTTTTCCAACAAATGATTGCTCTCTTTTTTGAAGACGTCTTTGCCTGGCAATTCATTTCTGCATCCTGAACTCATTAATAGACATCCTGTTTCTCACAAAATGTATCATAACTTTGTCAGTTTCTTACCTTGAAGGTGCAACAAAATAGAACAGTGTGTCCCAGAACTAATCTCCTGTCGACAACTTGGCAAATTAGTTTGTGGAGGTCAAACTGCATCTCAAAGTTAAAGTCAAAGTTAAGTTTCCCCGATCTCTGACCTGATATAGAAGAATTTCTTTTCCATAGTGTAGTGTCCCTCCCCGGTCCCTATCACTGTAAAATAAGGTGTGAATGTTTTCCATAGTATAGTGGTCCCTCTCCATTCTCCAATTGCTGGCTCCATAAAAAAATACTGATAATCTTGATGGTCCAGTGGTCCCTCCCCGTTCCTCGATCCTGTGAAGTAGTCCAAACTCTCAGGCAGTCTAGTGGACTCCCCCATCTGGTAACGGAGAGTCCAGTCACCCCGCTGCCCCTCAGCCCAACTCACAGCTGGCGACCAGCACAGCCCACCACTCACTACCACAGCTGGTCGCCGACTGATCTCTCAATGACCCAGTATGTATATGGCCTATGTATATGCCTGTGTATGGCCTATAGACAGTGATTTGTTAATCACTGTCACTGGGCCATATTCTATACAGTAAGCAGCCATTGAGAGCTCAGTCAGCAGCCAGTCATTCTGGTGAGTAGTGGGCTGTTCTGGTCACCCGGCTGTGGGTGGAGCTGGGGGAATGAGGTGGTTGAACTCTCCATTACCAGTGGGGAATCCACTGTTCTCCAGAAGTTGGACCGCTTCCACAGGTTTCGGAGATCAGGGAATGGGAGGGGAGGACCACTGGACAACTCAGGATTATCGGTAATTTTTACGGGGCTGGCGATCAGAGAACATGGTGAGGGAGGGCCACTATATTATGGAAAATATTCACACTTCATTTTACTGTGATGGGGACTGGGTGGGGGGAGAGACAGAACATTATGGAAAAGGGATTCTTCAATAACGGGTGGGAGATCAGGGACGGGGTGGGACACTACACTATGGAAAATGGTATCCAACACATCAGGTGCGAGATCAGGAACAGGAAGGGACACTACACTATGGAAAATGGACTTAAATATATCAGGCGGGAGATAGGGGTTGGGGTGGAACACTACACTATGGAAACTTTTTTTAATAATGTCGGGTGGGAGATTTGGGTGGGGGAGGGCAGCACTAGACTACCAGGGACTACGGCGGGGTGGTGCATGGGCTGCATGGGGGGCCTCACAACACCACACTAATGCCACGCAAATGAGCCCATAATGAGCATGCTAATGGCCACTAGCACCTTGCATGACCAATGGGCTCATCTGCATGACTACTTTTGTGAATAGCACGTTAGCGTTTGAGCATTATTGGCTATGGGGGCATTTTCCTGGCTGTGGCAGCAGTGCTACTGGGTATCCCACTGGTTTTCCTGGGTTAGCACTGCCCCCACCTGCACCTATTCACAGTTGGATAGCGCAGTGCACTATCTGATTGTGAATAGCACTTTCTGGCCGCTGTGCAATGGCAAGATATGGTGCAAATATTTGCACTGCACTTTGCCCCTTTTTGTGAATCCTGCCCCAGATGTAGCAGTCTGAAGGTCAAAAGCCACAAAAGGAATGCTATGCAGATATATAAGGTCATAAAACATCCAATGTTGAAGTCTTACTAAAGACTAGAAAAACTGAAAGACACGCTGCAATTGCAGTTTCAATGCTGGCACTATTTAAACATGTTTCTGTCTGTAACTATGTGCATTTGTCAGTATTATTTGTAAATATTCAAGCTTACACTATTTAAACATGTTCTGTCTATAACTTTGTGTGGTACTGAAAACTTAATATCTGATCAATATGGTTTTCTTTCTCCCATTAATACCCTCTAACTGCAACTCTGCTATGTATTTCTTTCATATTACCATCAAGACACAGTCTACACAAAACTTATTTTATTATCACACCTGCACTAATCCTACACTTCTTTGCATTGAATCCCAACTGCCATTCTACAGACCATTTCTCCATTTTTTAAGGTCTTCCCTCATTCTTTCAACACCCCCTGGCATGTTCACCCTACTGCATACCTTTGTATCATCTGCAAAAAGGCATACCGTCCCTTCCAGTCCTTCTGCAATGTCCCCAGTAAAGACATTGAAGAGGACTGGCCCCAGCACTGACCCCAGTGGCACCCTACTCATCAACTCTCCCTCTCTAGAGTGCTCCCTGTTTACCACAACCCTCTGACTCATGCCATTCAGCCAGTTCTCCACCGACAGAACTATTTTAGGATCTACCTCTAGGTTGCAGAGTTTGTTAATCAGCCTTCTATAGGAGACAGAGTCAAAGGTCTTTCTCAAGTCTGGATAGGCCACATCCACTGCACCTACCTGGTCCTCTACCTTAGTTACCCAGTCATGCCATACATTAGTACAATGACTTTTTGCAAAACACAATGCTTATCCTAAATTCAGTAAATTTAGGGTTAGATGTATAAGTAAATAAATGCCATATACGATTGTGTCTGTTTGTGTGTGTGTGTGTGTGTGTGTGTGTGTGTGTGTGTGTTTTAGTGTGTGTGTCTGGCAATGCTCTGTGTGTGTAGACAGTGCAGTGCTATGTACCATAACCCTACTCATCAACTCTCCCTCTCCAGAATTCTCCCTGCTTACCACAGCCCTCTGACTCATGCCATTCAGCCAGTTCTCCACCCAGAGAACTATTTTAGTATCCACTATCTTGATCAGTTTCAGCTTAAGCATGTCACTGCTGATTTAAATGAGGTGTCTAGTGTCAACCCCCTCACCCTCCATTGCCCCTCGGAGCCTGAAAAGAAGAAAACAGTCGCTTAATGTCTTTTTTTCATCTGTAAATATGTGTGTAGACAGAGCACTGCTATGTTATACTGGAATATATATACAGTATATGTATATATGTGTATATGTATTAGTCAGTGTGTGCATATCACAAACATTAGAAAGTGCAGTTAGGTGGCTCATTGGTTAGTGCAAAACTTGCTAGCCTACATTCCCCCAATATTTAGATCAATTTCAGCCTTATGTGTGCCATTGCTGATTTAAATGAGGTGTCTAGTGGCAACCTTCCCCCCACCCTCTGATGTCCCTTGGAGCTTGGAAAGAAGAACACAGTCCCTTAGTGTCTTTTTTGAATCTGTAAAAAAAGGTTCATCACTGATGCAAGCTCCCACCCCCCAGCCCGACCTCCCACTGAGTATCTACTACCCCTAGACACAGACCCACACACACACACACCCTCACTCACCGGAACAGATTCCAGTGTGAAGATTCATTGTCCCATGGAACATATGTCTTGCTGCTGAAACCGCCAACTGCTATATGAGATATAAGGTAAGTGCAGTTGAAAACCCATTGAAATACATTGAACCGCACTTACCTTATTTCTCATATAGCAGTCACCAGTTACAGCAGTAACACATGTCTTCCATGGGAGAGTAGATCTTCACACTGGGACCTGTTCACATGAGTGAGGGTGTGTGTGGGGGAGTCTGCGGTTAGGGGTAGTGGGTACTCAGTGGGAGGCCACACTTGGGGTTGGGAGTCACATCACCAACCAGTATGCCCTATTAATCTCTATCTAGTGTGAGGCCCTATGCCCAAACTGAGGTTTGGAGTGGGTGGCTTGCCTCTGGGATACTCTTGTGTCTATCCCACTCCTTCTTAAATTCTGTAACCATTTTAGCCCCTACCATCCCCTCTGGTAGGCTATTCCAGGTGTCCACCACCCTCTCCATGAAAAAATATTTTCTTATGTTTTCCCTGAGCCTTCCCCCCTCTATCTTCATTTTTGTGCTTCCTTGACTTGAAACATCTCTTGCTTTAGTTAGATGCTTCCTTTCTGTACTCTGTTTAGACCAGTGATGTATTTGCATGTCTCAATCTTGTCCCCCATCCCTCCCTCCTTTCATCCAGGGAATACATATTTAACTCCTTTAATCTTCCCTCATAGGTCTTATCCTGCAGACCCTGCACCATTTTAGTTTTCCTCCACTGCACCACTTCCACCCTGTCTATGTTCGTTCTCAGATAGGGCCTCCAGAACTGGACCAAGTATTCCAGGTGCAGTCTCTCATGAGTGTCTTCTACAGGGGCAAGATAACCTCCCTCTTTCTACTCATGATACCCCTCCCTATGCATTCAAGCATTTGACTTGCCTTTCCAACCACCTTATCACACTGCCTAGTTTCTCTTAGGCCCTCTGAGATGATAACTCCCAGGTCTCTTTCCTGCTTTGTGACCGTCAGTACCTCCCCATCTAGTTCATACTTTGCCCCTGGGTTCTTACACCTTATATGCATGATTCTGCACTTCTTTGCATTGAATCCCAGCTGCCATTCTTCAGACCATTTCTCCAGTTTTTTAAGGTCTTCCCTCATACTTTCAACACCCTCTGGCATGCCTACCCTATTGCATATATTTGCATCAACTGCAAAGAGGTGCCTTCCCTTCCAGTCCCTTGGTAATTTCCCCAATAAAGACATTAAAGAAGACCAGCCCCAACACCAACCACTGTAGCACCCTGCTCATCACCTCTCTCTCTCCGGGAGTGCTCCCTCTTTGCCACAGTCCTCTGACTCCTGCTATTCAGCCAGTTCTCAATCCACAGAACTATTTTAGGATCCACCTCATGCTGTGCAGTTTGTTAATCAGCCTTCTATGGGGGACGGTGTCGAAGGCCTTTCTGAAGTCCCTATAGGCCACAACCATCGCACCTCCGTAGTTCACTACCTTAGTTACCAAGTCATGCCATAGATTAGTACAATAAGTTGGTGCAAAACACAGTGCTTATCTTAAATACAGTAAAAGTTAGGGTTAGATACATAAGTAAATGAATGCTATATAAGGCAGTGTATTGTGTTAGTGTGCATGTGACAATGCTCTGTGTGTGTAGACAATGCACTGCTATGCTATAGTGGAATATTTATGCATATATGTGTATATGTATTAGTGTGTGTGTATCACAACAATTAGAAAGTGCTGTTAGGTGGCTCAGTGGTTAGTGCAAAAATTGCTAGTCTACATTCCCCCACTGTCTAGATCAGTTTCAGCCTTATGCATGCCATTGCTGATTTAACGGAGGTGTCTAGTGGCAATCCCCCACCCTCTGATGTCCCTCAGGGCCTGAAAAGAAGAAAACACTCTCTCAATGTCTTTTTTTAATATGTAAAACTATGTGTAGACAGTGCACTGCTATGTTATACTGAAATATATATGCATACATGTGTATATGTGTTAGTCAATGTGTGTATCACAACAATTAGAAAGTGCAGATAGGTGGCTCAGTGATTAGTGCAAAACTTGCTAGTCTATATTCCCCCATTATCTAGATCAGATTCTGTCTTATGCATCTCATTGCTGATTTAAAATAGGCGTCTAGTGGCAACCCCCACCCTCTGATGTCCCATGGAGCCTAAAAAGAAGAAAACAGTCCCTCAGTGTCTTTTGTTTAATCTAAAAATGTGTGTAGACTGTGCACTGCTATGTTACACTAGAATATTTATGTATATATGTGTATATGTATTAGTCAGTGTGTGTGTGTCACATTAATTAGGCAGTGCAGTTAGGTGACTCAGTGGTTAGTACAAAAATTGCCAGTTTACACATTTCTCACTCCCTACAATTCTATTATTTTGTAACTGTATTGGCTCTTACTAGAGTTTGTTTATATTGAATTTAATAGAATAATCACATTTACTATGACTTAGACCAGATTTCCTTCCTTGTTCTCAGCTCTTTTAGTATGCATAATATCGGATAAGGTCTGGGAACAGACTCTGCTGAACAGTGGTTATTAATAGGCACAAGAAAAGTGATACAGTATTACACAGTGAGTGGTCACAAATAACAGAATACTGATAAAAACCTGGACAGAGGCATAGTGAAAGTATTGCAAATGTAATAAAAACATAAGTGCTAAAGAGGACTCAAAATGAGGGTTGTATGTGTGGTTATATTTCTGTAGGTTTCTAATTTCCATTTAAATTGGTATCTGGCCATTGTTTACTATTGCCATAGGGTAATTCTAATCCGTTTTCTGTATCACTATAATTGCATAATTGGACCGTCCTCTGCCTCTTTTGAAAATTATTAAAGTTGCTGTCTGCTTCTGTACTAGTGTTTTTTTATTTGGGGCTGTCAGTTATCATTGTTTAGCAAGCTTCAGTCCTCATTCTTAATAAGGAATGCACACGCATAATGGGACATCAGGTAGTGCTATACAGCATGTTTTATTTCCCTTACACTTGCTTTGCAATTGCAGTCTGTTAATAGAGGTTGCCCTATTAAAGGGCAGCCCAGGTTGTCACTGGCCTCCCTGAGATTGGCAATTGAGTTGGGAAGTGTGGGGGGAGTAGACAAAGACCGGATAGGTGTAGGCGGTAGGTGTAATGACATTACAGTGGGAGGGAGAATGAGGTCACATTAGGGGAGGGGAGTGGTGAGGTAAAGGGGATGAAGGCAAGGACTGATTGGGTGGAGGGGAGCTGAGGGAAGGGCTTGGTTTGGGTAGAAAAGGTGCTGCAGAGAGAGCAAATACCTCTTTCTCTGCAGCTGTGGGTAAATTTAACTTCTGCAGCTGCACAAGCATTTTGAAGTTGCAGATTCTTTGAGGGATTAAGGTAAGGTTGGGGGTGAGCAAGACCTGGTGCCAGGTTTGCTGTAGCTGGAAAACAGAGTGCCAGGTTTGGTCTTGAGAACACTCTACAAGAGTGCTTGGTATGGACTCCTAATAATGTGTTATTTTGCTTATTTATATTTTAGTTACAGTGCATTACACTGATTTAAGTCCATCTATTGTTGTTCTGTGGCTGGGCACCTTTGTGTATTCCTGGATGGGGCACTGCAGGTAAGTGTTCTTCTCGGAAGCCAGGTTAAAAATAAAAAAATGAGCGCATTGGAAGCGAACATGCTTCTGGGGAAGGGCCTGGTGAGCGAGCAGCTTCTTCTGCATCAGGCATGGGGCACGCAGGACTAGGACCGGGTCTGCTGGCAGCTGCTGTGTAGGCTGTTGCTTGGATCAGACTCGCTCCGGAGTAGCTTGCAGGTGTTAGATGGCACCGCTTCTGTAGCCGGGGGGATACCCAGACAGGCCGGGACCTTCAGAAATCTGGTGGCTCTAAGTGGGTCTGGGTTCGAGCTACATCTCCTGCTATGCTGCGGGGTTGGGACAAATGACATTTTTGGACGGGGGGTCTTGTATGGGACTAGAAGATGGGGTTGGGTGTGGTGAGCTAAGGAGAATTGGGCCATTGAGAGTTTTTCTCCTGTTTGCAGAGACTCACTAGTTTCTTTGGGTTTTCCAGTCAGCAGCTAGCACCATGTGGTGGAGGAAGGGGGGCAGGGGCTCAGGCTCAACAGCCATATGGAGCGGCAACACTGAACAGTATACTAACGGGGTTTAAAGAAGAGTGGAGGGAGGGTTGCGCCTTGCATCGGTGGACAGATTGTGGCCTGTTTCAGCCAAGTGCCGCATGGGGGACAATAGAGAGCCAGATAGGCCTCAGCTTGTGTGCGACCTGCATATGGCAGCTACGGCAGTAGAAATCAATGGTTTTAACTCCACATGGGTGAGCCAGGGAATGCAGCAATGCACGGGAGATGCTGGCATGGGGCTCCTTCCGAAAGCCGATGCAAGGACCATATATGGAAGTGGACTGGAGTTGGAGGGGGACAAAGCAAATAAGGATATGAGGGAGGGGGAGTCCAAGGATTTGCATGGTGAGGAATAGCACTTTGCAGTGCATGGTCCTCTCTATGGCTCATGAGATTCAGTTGTGACACAAGGATTGGTACTAGTGATATCGAGGCACGGGACGTAGGCCTGCTGTGGATGAATCAGGCTGGGCTGAATATGTGGGTCAAGGGGGAACAATTGGATTTAAGGCTGATTTACTGTGGGAAGGCTGGTTATTCTACCACTGCAAATCCTTGCAGTCAAAAAAAAATATATATATATATATATATAATAATAAGTACATAAAAATATAATCTCATTGGGACCATGGGGGGTAGGTCCCCGCAGTATCAAATGGTGGCATAGGGGATATGGTCACGTATCTGCTTAGGGGCAATTCCCAGCCCATCAACATGTTATGGACTGGATCTAGACCCAAACCTTACTGGCACACCACGGAACCTGGGAGAAGCAGGCTAGAGGTCAAAGGGATTGCAGATTTACCAAAGAGGGTGGGTATTTGGCAGGCGTGGGGGCCCAGAATGGTTCATGAAAGATGGAGGGGCAGGAGGGCATATGCATAAGGTAGTACCTAACCATATCTTACATGTTACAGGATGGCTCCAAAAAAGATTCTGAGTCAGAAGGCAAGCAAGTTGCTGGCCCAAAAAGCGGCAAAGCTCATGGAACAGGTCCAGACAATCATCAAGGAGTCCAGGGTGGAGGAAGAAAAGGAGAGGAGGGTGACTAAGAGGAAGGAACCGCCAGCCAGAAAAGGGAGGCCAAGCAAGAGGCCTACCAGGAACAACTTGGAGGAGGGTGGTGAGCCTCAACTGGACAAGGGTAAGGCACCGGTTGTAGACCAGTCAGTGGAGGGCAGTCTGAAAGGCTACCTGGTGGGCATAATGGACAAGCAGGGAGAAAAGGGCTAGGAGGAGTTGGATAAGGTGTGGAAGGAATTATGGGAGAAGAAGAAAGGGGAGAAGCAGAAGGATAATGCTGGAGCAGGAGAGGGAGGCAGAAAGGCTAGCTATGGGTGGCCCCCAGGGATGACTCTGGGGGATCATGTCTCACAGGCTCTCAAAGAAAAGATATGGAAGGGGGAGTATGTGGATATGTTTGCCTTGATCGATAAAGATACGGCAAAGAAATATGAACAGATGGAGTTGGTGGGCAATTCTGAGATGGCAGTGGAGCTCGCTGTAGTAGGGAAGACAAGTGAAGAAGTTACCTTTAAGAGTAAGACATTCAGAGCTTGGATGGAGGGCTTCACTCATTTTAGTGTGATTATGCTGCAGAAACAGCCTGAGCTGGCCATCCCACTCCTCACCTACTCAGGTATTATTAGGGATGCGTATATGGTCAAGAGTGGGTACGGGTGGTTGATCTACGATGAAAAGTTCCGGCAAAGGGTAGCGTCTCATGGGGATGTTAGGTGGGATGTTACTCTGTCTGAGCTTTGGATGAGGATGCTATCAGCACAGGGGGTGTTGGGCAGTGAGGGAAAGAAGGGTGGCAGGATCAAAAGCTTGCTGGGTATTTAATAAAGCCAGCTTCCAATGGACTAACCATAAATACAAGCACGCTTGCTCAGGATGCAGGGGCGCACACCCCATATTCAGATGCAAGATGCTGGGGGACCGGAACGGAGGGGCACAACATGGGCAGCCCTTTTGGGGCAGCTACAGTAGTGGGAGGGGAGGCTTCAATGGGCAAGGGGGGAGATTCAGATGGCAGAGTGGGGGGGGCAACTTTGGAGGCCACTAGACTGCTCCAGGCAGGGGTGGGGGAGCTGGGGGTTTCCCATTGGCTCGTTCACCAGTTAAGGCACAAGTGGTAATTGCATGGACAGAGGACTACCTGGACTCAGGAGCAGCATCAGTGCTGAGGAAGGGTTTCACATCATGGTTTAATCTTTATTATATGAGGGTCAGGAGGGCTATGGGACAAAATATCTGGCATCTATAAAGGGAAGGGAGGATATAATGGAGAGGAAGATAAAAAAGGAACTAGAGGAAGGTCAGGTGGAAGGGCCCTACGAGGCCCCACCATTCAAAAATGTTAGGGTTTCCCCATTAGGCATAGTGCCCAGGAAGGCTCCAGGGGAGTTTAGACTGATACACCACCTCTCGTACCCTGATGGGGAGTTGGTTAATGATGCCATCACCCCAGGGAGAAGCTCGGTGTTGTACGTGATGCTGGACAATGCTGTGGATCTGATAAAGGCCAGGTCTGACATGTGACTAGCCAAGATGGACACTGAATCAGCTTTCCGACTCCTGCTGGTACAGGGGAGGACTGGGAGCTGCTGGGTTTCAAATTCCAGGGGAAGCACTACTTCAATAAAGCAATGCCAATGGGTTGTTCTGTGGCCTGTGTGACCTTCGAGGTATTTAGTATGTGGGTACAATGGGTTTTCATGAAAAAACACATGGGGGGGGCAGTTGTCCACTATCTAGATGATTTTCTATTAATAGTTGAAGGGAAAGAGGCCACTCGGACCATGCTACGATACTTTGAGGCAATTTGTGGGGTAATCAGGATACCGCTGGTGAAAGACAAGGCCGAAGGTCCAAGTAGATAACTGGAGTTTTTAGAGCTAGAACTGGATCTGGAGTGACAGTGCTACAGGCTACCAGGGACAAGGTGGCTAGATTGAGATCACCTCATCCAAGGGATGATAGGGCACAGGAGGGTGATTGAGCTTAAAACTATGCAGCAAGTGCTAGGACATATGAACTTTGCCTGCTGGGCAGTTGCACCGGGCAAGGTGTTCACTAGGTGATTGGCCAGGGCATCGGCAAAAGCCAAGCTTCCACACCACTGGATGGATATTGGAAAAGGAATTAAGGAGGATCTGAAGGCAAGGGAGGTTTTCCTGGATGAGTATAACAGGGTGACTTTATGGAGGAATCAGTGGGTGAATGGGGAAGCTCTGGAACTCTTCACTGATGCGGCGGGTGGGCTAGGCATGGGGGCCTACTGCCAGGGTGAGTGGATGTCAGAGGCCTGGCCTCATAGGTGGGTTGAGTTGGGGCTGATGAGGGACATTACATTTTTGGAAGCTTTTCCCATCTGGGTGGCCATGGTAGTGTGGGGACCACGTTTGTCCAATAAGTAGGTGGTATTCAGGTGTGACAACCTTGCGGTGGTGAATGTCATAAACAGACAGTCGGGTTCCATGGAGGTGGTCCTGAGGGTAGCGTGTGGGCTAGTGTTAGAGGGTTTGAGACTGAACATGTCCTTTAAGGCTAAGAACGTAGAGGCTGTTAAGAACGACATAGCTGACAGCCTTTTACATTTGCAGATGGACAGGTTCTGGGCACTAGCTCTGAAAGTGGCTACACGGAGAATGTGGTTCCATTACACATGTGGGAGATTGGTTGGAGTGAGCCCATCTGCTCTATCAGAGCGCCTGGGCCCATAACATGCTGAGGGCCTAAAAAGCGGCGTGGAAGGGTTTCCAAGGGTTTTGGGAGCAGGCTGGGTTTGAAGTATGTGACCCAATTACTGAGGCCCAGATTATGAGGTATATGGTAGATAGGTGGGATGCAGGTATGCTGGGCACCACCATAGGGATACACCTGACCAGTATCAGCTTGGTATGCCAGCTGCGGGGTTGGGGGTCGCCCACCAGGACACCGGCTATACGATGCATGCAGCAAGGATGGCTCAGGTTGCAAGGGCAGAGGCCAGAAAAGCGCAGGCCAATTAGCAGGAATCTCCTGGGGAGGCTGGTTGCTTGTTTGCCGTGCGTTTGCTCATCAGTATATGAGGTAAAGCCCTTCACAGACATTTTCTTAGTGATGCATGGAGGGGCCTTCAGGGTTAGTGAAATAGTGGCAAAGAACAAGGGGGACAGGACCGAGGGGTTATAGGACCACGAATTCTCATGGTCAGCAGGGACAGGTACGATTTGGCTGAAGCACTCCAAGACAGACCAAGCAGGGAGGGGCAGTAAAGTGGACCCCCTCAGAGGTGGTAAAATGGGGGGGAGCTGGTAAAGGCCCTAGAAGATTATGTGGCAATGAGACCACAGGGAATAAGAGGGTTCTTTGGGCATGGCAATAGAGACCCAGTGACGGCAGCTCAGGTCACAGCTGTACTCCAAAAGGGCATGAGCTTCCTGGGTGAGGACCCTACAAGCTATGCCTCCCACTCATTCTGAATAGGGGCAGCCTCGGAGGTGGTAAACTCGGGAGGGTCCCATGCAGAGGTGCAGAGGGTTGGCCGGTAGTCCTCTAAATCCTATAAGAAATATGTGCGAAAATGACTGCTAAACACATGCATTTTGTGTTTTCTAGAGGTTGGGAGATGTAGGGTGGTATGGAACATTGGCCACTCCTTTATACATTGGACGGAACAATGGGCGAAGCGTACACCTGGGGGATGGCAGTTAGGACAAGGCCCTGAAAAGACATGGATTGAATGGCATTGATAGAGGGGACTCAGATGGCAAATGCTGCTGCCATTATTAGAGGATAGCAGCAGATGGCTACGGGCACCAGACTTGATTATCATACATGCAGGAGGGAATGATCTTGGGTCAATGCCCTGGGTAAAAAGAATGAACTCCGAGATTGTATATTAATGTGACGTGGAATTGAGGGTGATGGTGATATTGTAAATTTATGAAGTATGAAAAGATGATTAAATGTATATGAGAATCTGTCATAATAAACTTCAAATGTTGAACCATTAAATATGTGTGGTGTGGCTGATTTCAGGGTGGTCCAAGTGACAATAGAGGTTGCCCTATTAAAGGGCAGCCCAGGTTGTCACTGGCTTCCCTGAGATTGGCAATTGAGCAACGAAGTGTGGGGAGGGAGAGGAGAGTAGACAAACATTGGATAGGTGTGGGGGGCGGGGGTAATGACATCACAGGGGGAGGGAGGATAAAGTCACATTAGGGGTGGGGATTGATGAGGTAAAGGGGATGAAGGCAAGGACTGATTGGGTGGAGGGGAGCTGGGGGAAGGGCTTGGTTGGGGTAGAAAAGGTGATGCAGAGAGAGGAAATACCTCTTTCTCTGCAGCTGTGGGTAAATTTAACTTCCTACCCACCCTCCCTAAGAGAACAGGCATACATGGAATGTAATGGGTTGCCGAGTGAGGGCAACAGGGGCACTTGGTGTGTCGGAATTTGGGTTGCTGAGCGAGAGCAACAATGAATGCTGTAAAATGGAAAAATCTGGAGGGTCAAGTCAGATGGGGGGGGTGATAAGGTAGGGCTTGGGAGGGCTCCCTATGGGATAATCACCTCAAGGGGAGCAGGGCTGGGGGCTCAGGTGTGACACCTGAGCCCAGAAAGAAGATTAAGGAAGGGAGGGGCATCGAGTCCTTACACCCGGGCCAAAGAAGAATGCAAGTATAACTAATGGCAGGGTGAAAACTGTAGGTAAAGAATGAACTCCGAGATTGTACATGAATGTGCTATGGAATTGAGGGTGATGGTGCTATTGTAAGTTTATGAAGTATGAAAAGATGATTAAATGTATATGAGAATCTGTCATAATAAACTTTGAATGTTGAACCATTAAATATGTGTAGTGTGGCTGATTTCAAGGGGGGGGTCCAAGTGACAATTGTATGTGGCAGTTTAATACCACCCTCATTGAGGCTCATTCCTCTCAGCATTATACAGTACTAGAAAGTAATGCTGCTTTCCATAACTGTGTATGCGTCTCCTTAAAAAGGTTTGTTACGGATATACTTTAACAACTGAGTTCTCTTGGGGACTTTTAAATACAAAATATTGCAATATGTTAGCTCTGCTGTTTATTTGATGTATTTTATGTAAACAAACATACTGTACCAAATGGTGCAGTATAGAGTCAGGAGTGGTGTACGCTGATATGTGGTCATATTTCAATGTGGCTGTTTATTGTTAAACTGAATTTAGTAGTGGACATAATTTGCACACAAGATAAATGCGCTTCCAAAGTGATACTACAAAGGCAAAAAAATAGTGGAGCAGTGGTGAAGTCACTTAGTCATCCCACTGATAATGGAACAGACCACATCACTGATAATGCAGTAGACCACATCACATGTGTACAGTGGTTTTCCAACGTCTAGAAAAACCTTTTAAAATAGAATATTCAGACCCAGTTCAACTGCTAGTTTAGTTAGTTACTGTATTGATCCCCACAATCATTACTACTGAGAACATTTGCATGAAAACAGGGGGCTTGATTTTCAATCCACCTTGGATCGTCACAAGTTGTGCCAATCTACGGCTGCAGCAAACTCCAGGAGCATCAGGGATGCTACACCCTATTTTATAAAACTGGGGGTTCCTGTGCCAAAGTCTCAAGAGTTACCACAGCTGCAGGGTTGCGCCAAACATGTGAAGCACCTGTGGGGTTTGTCGGAGGGTTCCTGTCAAGCCCTCCTGCCTGGCACAACCCAAGAGGGACCACAAAGGTAGGGGTGGTGAATATGCTGGCAAGGAAGAGACCAGGGGCAGAAGGAGCAATGGAGATGCCATAGGGGGTGACGGGCAGATCAGCAGTGTCAGGGTGCTGAGGTGGTACCCAGTGGGGGTGGCCTTGCACAGCTGAAGAAAGTAAATCAGCCTGGGCAGAGGGGGGTTGGCAAGGATGAACCATACCCAGAACCCCAGGTGGAAACAGCCCTGGTACCTGCCCCATAGGTGCCACAGTCCTCTACATGTGGTGGGTGGCAGTTCCTGCAGGTGCAAGGAGCAGATGTTGTAGGAGAACATTTTCCAGGCACAACGACAATCCCCTGGTACTCAGCCCCCCATGTGGAAGCAGGCTGCTGCCCATCTACACTGTTGGGGACTATGGCACCTGTGGGGCAGGTGCTAGGGCTGTTTACACCTGGGGTCCTGATCATAGTCTGTCCATGCCAATCCCCTCTATCTAGACCAATTGGCTTTTATTAACTGTGCACAACACCCCTGCTGGGTGCAACTTCAGCACCATGACACTGCTGCCATGCCCCTGTTGTCCCTATGGCACCCCAGTGCTTCCTGTGCCCTCAGTTCCCTCCTTGCAGGTCCCCCAAGTAACCACACTGCCCAGCATTGGTGCAGGGCCCTTAGACCAACTCCTGGCTGGTCTAAAGTCAGCCCCCTGTTTTGACCATGGCTGGTCTTCCAAAATTCCAAAACAGGGGATGGTGCAGCCCAGCTGTGGTGCAACCTCCCTTGCAACTTGGCACAAGGGCACTTCTGCTGCAAGGGTGGTGCAGGGTGGCTTTGCCACATGGCATCCCAATTTTGGTGCAGCCTGCATTTGAAAATCAGGATTGCTGAAAACTTTGATGCAAGGTGCCACTTGCATCAAAACCCTTTGGCACAGGCACCTTGTGCCAGAGTTTTCACTCTGAAAATCAAGCCCCAGAATCTTTGTTTCCTGTCTTCCTGTCATCCTCCTGCTTTTTCATTATAATGCTCTGCTTGTTGCAGCAATCATTTTTACAACATCTGATTGTGATGTCACAAACAGAGGATTTTGAGGGAAAAGGAGAGGAGTGATATGAACTTTAGATTGAATGTTTCTGTTTTCATCAAAATAGCTACAGTAATAAGGAATGAGGAAGATACAGAAGATTAATGAAATATAGGTTTTATAGTATTTGAATAGGATATTGAAAAGTTTTCCTGGATTTAGCAAAACCTCGTAAAATGGCATGTGTTTGCCGCCACCTTTTATCCCCTGTTTGCCTGATTCCCACCCGGCTCTGAAACTTGGCTCCACCACTGACTGTGACCAAGGTAAGGGTAAAAGCAGGCAGCAGGAGTCCAGAACAAAGAAGAACCTTAGCTGAGGAGCACAGTTACTGGGCTAATCTGAAAGGATTGGAAGGTGAGTGTTTTAGATCATCTCGTTCACCCACCCCACCCCACCAATTGAACTTGCTGCCCCCCTCCTCTCTCCTCGAAAGCATCATCACCACCACAGTCAAAGGTGACAATTTCTAGTTTTTTTTTTTTTTTGCTCTCTACCACTTCTGTGGCTTCTTAGCTTCTGATGCGTGGTGGCCATTTACATGCAGTGTTAAAATCGATTATAACTGATTACTTTGTAATCACTTCTAACCCTGCATGTAAATGGGGTAACTGGCAAGCTAGGAAGTAACTGAGCTCGGATGTGGAGCGCTGAAAAAGTGACCATACTTGAATTTGCAGCACAGTGGAACTCTAGGCAGCTAGCCCGCAGCAGTCAAACTGAGTCATAGCCAGACGGTGTCAAGTTGGGTGCCAGTAGTGGACCACTGACTGTGACTGGGGTGAGGGTTGGAGTAGGCAGCAGGAATCCAGAATGGAAGAGAACCTCAGCCAAGAAGGAGGAGGAGAAGGAGGATTACTGGACTATTCTGAGTCGAGTGGATGGTGAGTGTTGTCAATCCCTTTACATCGGGGGGCCCCTAAAATACATTTTTTTCCAGAGGCATCATATGCTCATTTCTGAGGTATTTTTTTAACTTTTGGTTTCTGCCCCTTTATCTCTGCTCTGCCCCATGAAGAGTTCAGTAAGGGACTTGACTGCCTTCACTGGAGTGAACTGGGCAAGAAGTGGGAGGATGGAGGATGGAGGCTACTGATGTAAAGAACAAATTTAAAAAAAAAAAGAAAAAAGTGGCAAAATGTACACAAAACATCTAAAACTCACAGCAAAAATTGCAACTATACAGAAATACTATAACAGAAAATTCATGAAACTCTAATATATACTCAACTAATATCACAAAAACAATATTTAATTTACAAAATCAGCTATGAAACAACGTATTTTATGCAAACAACCTAGTAATCCTTAACCCATAGTAATCTTGCTCATTTACCTGCAACAAAAGCAACACACACAAAACATAATAACTAAATGCATTTTAGCAGAATAGTTGTAGGCGTGCAGTGTGTACTGTATTGTGCTGTAGGTACTCTAGCAGATCACTGGCCTATAGCGTAGTCTCACTAGCCAATTGCCAGCAGAAACTTGGGCTACAGGAAGGGAGGAAGCCAGGGTAGCCAAGGACTTTGGCCAAAAAGGGAAGGAAAGTACCTTGTTACTGCTGTTTTATATATATATATATATATATATATATATAAATAGAGGATACATGATGGGCAAGAGAGTGATATGGAAAATATTTCCACTCCTGCAGAGTGAGCTCTGGATAATCACGAGTGCCGAACGCCAAGTGAGAATATCCAGAGGTCACGATACAGGAGTGAAAATGTTTTCCATAGCACATGACTGCACATCATGTGTCTGATTTATACAATAGGGGTTTCCAGAACTTTTTATTTTTTTGTTCACTTTATCTTGTGGAATAAATAAAGATGACACAGGACAAAAAAGAAACTTCTGCTAAAACAAGCTGAAACACTAATTTGTCATTTGGGATGAAGCAGGCTGTATTCATTGATAGTTGAGGTATTCATGGATGTGAAAGGCTTTGCTCTTTTTTTGCTTCTTGTCAGTATGAAACTGGCTGCTGTTAGCTTGCTTTGGTTCCCTGCAGGAACACAATGTGCTTTTCTAGGGCTAGCCTGTGAGTTGCAGGTGGAACTGATATACTGATTAATTTCCTAGGCTACTGAGGGTTTGGTGGAGTTCCTTCCTGATTGCTGTGTTAGGAAAACTTGCCTAGAGTGATGATATCTACTTCAGTAGAGTACAGCTGAGTTTTCTGATTGGTCAGGATGTAATTAAGAGATCAGGATAGTGATTGTTTTAGGCAGGGTTTCAGCCTGACATCAGCACAGTGATATCAGCCTGTGAGGTAAGCACAAATATGTATAAATGCAAAATATTATCTCACAGTGATAATATTCCTGGACCAAGGCAAATAATCAGGGGCTATCTTCACTGACCTCTCTAAGGCCTTTGATCTAGTTGATCACACCCTTCTTCGAGCAAAGCTACACTCCCTCTATGGCCCTGTCCACACTATGCCTCTGTAACGTTACAGAGGGTGTAAAACATTACCGTAACAGGTCGCGTTTACACCTGTAATGTTACAGGAGACGTTTTCGAAACCGTTGTTGAAACCACATTTGAGGTGGTTTCAACAACGGTTATGAAACCAGTCCTGCCCTGGTAACGTTAGTGTAGACGGCCAGTAACAGTCCCCTGCAGGGCACGAGGTGCAGCGCGAGCTGCATTGTGGGATCAGGGGCTGCCGTAAAGGTCACCCGGCTCCCGATGTGTGGACCGGCAGTGCCGGTCCCGTAACGGACACCACCGAGGTGTGGACACACTGCACCGCTCCCCGGCTGTAACGGATTGCATCCGTTACCGGGCCCGAGCGGTGTAGTGTGGACAGGGCCTATGTGTCTGGTTCAGCCCCAAGCTGGTTCTCAAACTATCTCTCTGATAGGCTTCAGCTTGTTAAGTATAATAAAGCTCTCTCTAAACCAATTCCTATCATGGTAGGTGTCCCGCAGGGATCCATCCTAGGCCCTACCCTATTTTCTCTCTTCATTAACAATTTTCCTTCGGTACTCTCCCATAGCAACAAGACCCTATATGCTAATGACATGATTCTCCTGTACAGCTCGAATGATATCAGCACTATAAATCATCATCTTCAAGCCGACTGTAACGAGCTGCAACACTGGCTTCTGTCAAATAGGCTTGTGCTAAACATAAAGAAAACTCAACTCATGCTCTTTGGCTCTTCAATGAAACTTAAGGCGTGTTCTGCCCTGTTAAAGGTCTTGAGTCTTCAAGGGGTCCCTGTTGGCATAACGGCCTCCTTCAAATACCTGGGTGTCACCCTTGACCCATAATTAGACCTCTCCCTCCACATTTAAAAAGTGTGCAGGGCAACAAACATCAAACTCAGCCTTGCTTACAGGGCTCGCGGGTCCCTCACATAAACCACGTGTCTTGCCCTCATCAAAGGAGTATTTCTCCCCTCACTTAGCTATGGTCTGACAAACTTTCCCCTTACCACCAAAACTAGCCTTACCGAATGGGATGTGGCTTACAACAATATTTGTCGCTTTGCTCTCATTGCCCCTCGACTCACCCATCACTGTGAGCTATCTGAAAAGCTTCACTGGTTGTCCCCAAGTAACTATCGTTTGTTTGTTCTGGGTTGCTTCATAGACAAAATTGTCTGTAATACCTCCCCTCCTACCCTGTCTCAGATACTCCTGCCTGCACAGCCATAATACCAGCTCTGGTCTACTGACACACTGTCCTTCCTTGTCCCCAAAACTCGTACCATGTTAGGTGATCACGCCTTTGCTGTCTGTGCCTCCCCTCCCCGTCTCTGGAACTCTTTTCACGCATCCACCAGATGCACTCCCTCCCATCGCCAGTTTAAGAACTCCCTCTGGGCTCATTTGAAATACGCCTTTGCCTGTAACTGCCTCTAAACTCCCTGGTATCTATCTAACCACCTTGGTGTACTCTACCATCTTCCTGTCTTTCGGCCCCAAACCCTCTAACCTATGAAACATCTCACTCCCCCCTCCCCACACACACACTTTTTTCCTCCCTGGTACCGAAGCACTTGCCCTCAAACACAGGCTCAATGCACCATGTCTGGCCCAAATTTATACATTTTGCAACATATTTACTGTGTTACCATACTGCTCTTGTACCCTTCCATGATATGTCTATACCCACTTTCTGCTTGCCAGATTTTTTTATCTCCATTGCAAATGTCTGTTGTTTATTGTTGCACTGTTCAATGCCTGTACTACACCTCTTTGTTATGCTGTTATCCTGTGTGTAAGTTTTTTTTTTATCTTAAACTTTCCTGGGCCGCTCCTGAAAATAGGCATTTCTTGTCTAGTGTGCTTACCGGTAAACAAAAGCTAAATAAATAAATAAATCAGTGTGATTTTCCTACCAGGATTTACATCACTGTGTGTAAGATACATGGATTTATCCACTACTCATTTGTCTCACCCCATTGTGTGTGTGTATATAATTTTGTTGTTGTTGTTGCTGTTATTGTTGTTGTTTTGTTCTTCCAGGTGTTGGGATTATTAGCTTTTTTCCCCCTAGGTATTCTTTAATAGTATTTTAAGGTGTGTTGGGACACTTTTGGGAATGCACAGAGGAACAGAACGTGCTGTTCTAAGGTAACAGAGTTTAGCATTTCTTGCTAGACTTGCCTTGCTTTCTTTGTTGCTTTCTTTTATTGCAGGTACATGACATCATTGTAGAGTCAGATATTACTTAAAGGGGACAGGGATTGATTACTTATGTGCAGGTGTTGGAAATGTCTCTATTTTCATAAATTATAGTCATACCTCTAAAGGATCCCTATTTAACAGTGCCTGAATAAAAGCTGAAGCTGTCAGTTGTTTTTTGTATTGTTTTCTTTGTATGGACAACATTCTGTGCAGTTCCTTTCATGGAACCAAGAATCTGGAGTTTTGACTATGTCATGCCATGGTTTCAGAAATGTGAGCATGAACTTATTAGTACAGTGCCCAAGGTTCTGAAACGATGGCATGATATAGTCAAAATTCCAAATTCTTGGTTCCATGAAAGGAACTGCACAGAATGTTGTCCATACAAAGAAAACAATACAAAACACAACTGACAGCTTCAGCTTTTATTCAGGCACAGTTAAATAGGGATCTTTTAGAGGTATGACTATATTGTGTGAAAATAGAGACATTACAAGCAGCTGCACATAAGTAATCAATCCCTGTCCCCTTTAAAAACAGCAATATTAGGCAGCTCAGGGGATTTTTGGGAGGTTGTTGAGCAAAGTTGCTCCCCCCCCACCTGAAGCAGTTAGCACCTGAAGCTCAGCTGAAGGGGAGGGATGTGGCCTAGGCTGGTAGAGTCAGGATACTACTTGATAGCAGCAGAGACTTGGGCTAGAGGGAAAGGAGGAAGCCTGGGGCAGCCGAGGATTCCGGCAGGAAAGTACCTTGTTACTGCTGTTCTTTTTTTATATATATATATATAGTTTTTTTTTTGTTCTTCCAGGTGTTGGGGTTATTAGCTTTTTTCCCCTAGGTATTCTGTTATTGTATTTTAAGATGTGTTGGGACACTTTTTGGATGCACACAGGAACAGAACGTGCTGCTCTAAGTTAACAGAGTTTAGCATTTCTTGCTAGAATTGCCTTGCTTTCTTTTATTGCAGGTGCCCGGTGTAGTTTTAGAGTCAGATGTTAGTTAAAAACAGCATCATTTGTGTCTGACTTCAGGGCAGCTTAGTGGATTTTTGGGAGGTTGTTGAGCAAATTTGATCCCCTGCCCCCAGCAGCAGTTAACAACTAAGGCACAACTGAGGTACAAATATCTAGATACTGCTGCTTTCTCAAGAAACCATATGGAGCTCTAGTGCTCGGAGCACTATTGGCCTGATTGCTTCTTGAGGAGGACGGTGTCTAGGGTGTTTGGTGTGCAGGCAAATAAGGCAGCTTTGGAACGAGATCAGCTGTTTACAAATGGAGCTTAGGAGGGAAATGCGAGCTGCAACGGAGGACAACTCACCTACTGGGGAGGGAAGGAGGGTAACTGAGGAGGGCGGACAGATCAAAGAGAGAGGTGGGGAGGAGCTGGAAGAAGGTGACAGAAGGGGGAAGGAGACAGGGGGTCCTGGTTCAGAGAACAAACTAAGGCAGGAAATGGGAGGAATGGAGGATGGGAAGGAAGGAGAAATCAAACAGTCGCAGAGTCAGCAGTGGTGGTGTGGCAAGCATAAGGAAGGAGGAAATAGGTGGTAGTGAAGGGACATCAAAAAATCAGTTCGCAGTACTGACAGGATTGGGGGATGTGTTAGGGGGAGTGCTGGGCAGAGAAGCTGATGACAGAACCAGGCGAGAAGGGAATGGGAGGGGCCAAGGGGTTGAAGGGATATGGTATGGGGATAGGTTGAGTAAGAGGGTTGTGGGAAGGGGAGAGGAGGTATGAAGAGTAGGAATGGATCAGGGGAGGAGGCAGGTGGAGCCCAGTGGAGAGGGGAGGTAAAATTACAGGAAAAAGGTGAGAAGGAGGGGAGAGCAGAGACAGGGGACATTATAGCAGGAGTGGAAGGGGGAACAGCTGCGCTGGAGGAAGGAGGAGGGGAGAGAAGGGGATGGGATAAAGGAAGGACAAGGCAAGCAGAACATGAAAATGAGGGTGGGATCCTAGTGCTGGGAGACTCAGTTCTGAAAGGAATCAAATGGGGAAGCAAGGGGGGGAGGCATAGTCACATATGGGTGGAGGTCATGCCAGAAATGACAGTGCAAAGGGTGGGTCAATCTGTTCTGAAGTATGCTAGGAGGGGTAGGGAGAAATCTCACATAGTTCTGCATTTGGGAACAAATGACCTGGTGGGAAATATTGTAGATGTAGTCCAGATGAGATCTGAGGAGCTGAGGCTAATTTGTAAGGAGGCAGGAAGATCAATAACTTTCTAGGAGGTGCTTCCAGTACCCACGGCGAGCACGGTGAGGAAGCTGAGGATAGAGGAATTTAACACATGGCTAAGAGAATGGTGTCAGTCCAAAGGGTATGGGCTGGTGGGGGGGGAGGACCTGGGAGGGCAGTGATCTCTATGCTAAGGACAGGCTACACTTAAGTGGGGAAGGAAGGAGGATTTTTAAAACAGAAACTGATGGAATACTTGGCAAACAATGAGAATTTAAACTAGGAGTGGGGGGTGGCAAGTGGGCAGGAGTCAGGCAGGATCCACAGGTAGGGAAGCTGAATGAGCTTATCCCCCATACAAGCAGCAATGGACTTGGGCGAGGTTAGGAGGGGATGCTAGAAAGGGAGAGCAAGTAGGGAGAGGGGGGAAGGAAGCAGGGAGGATGGTGGCAACCTTGAATATTAGGAGTCTAGGGAACAAAACAGCAGAGATACAGGCTCTCATGGCAGATGGGGAAGTGGACATGGCAGCCATCACCGAGACTTGGGGCACCCATTACTATGACCGGGACCTAGCAGTACCAGGGTATAGGATATTTTGGAGGGACAGGGCAAAAGCAAAAGGAGGGGGGGTGGCACTGTATGTGAGGGAAGGATTGAAGTGTGTCAGGAAGGAAAGGAAGGAGGGCAGCACAGAGTCATTATGGGTGCAGCTCCAGGACTCCAAAAATAGGACCCTCAGGATGGGGGTGGTGTACTGTACAGGCCACCCTCTCAGTCTGAGGTGTTAGACAGGGAACTAGAGGGACAGATCAGAAGGACCTGTGGGAGGGGCAGCACAGTGACTGTGGGGGGACCTCAACTTGCCGGGAGTGGATTGGGGTATCCTAGCCACCACAAATAGGAGGGAGCAGGTACTTCTGGATGCGTTCCAGGACAGCTTCCTTTTGCAAATGGTCAATGAGCCAACCAGGTTAGGGAACACCCTAGATCTCGTGCTGGTGAATGGTGAGTTTGTGAGGGAGCTGGGGGAGGAGGAACCACTGGCAGGGAGTGACCATCACTCGGTGTGGTTAACAATAAACATGGAGATGGGAGGGAATAGGAATGGGCACAAGGGTGTTAGACTTCAGGAGGGCCAACTTCGGGAGGATGAGAGAAACAGTACAGTGTGATCTGGCCAGGATCCATCCAAACATGGACACTAACCAGACGTGGGAGGTCATTAAGCTGGACATTGAAGAGGCAACCATAATATGTACAAGGATCCAGAGTAAGAGGGTTAGGGCCAAGAAGCCTAGCTGGGTGAGCAGGGGGCTCATGGAAAAAGGAAAAAACAGGGAAAGAGGACAGAGAGGAATACCTGAAGGAGTCGAGGGAGGTGACAAGGGCAGTCAGGTCAGCCAAGGTGTCCAGGGAAATCAGGCTAGCACAGGGCATCAAAGAGGGGGAGAAGGACTTCTTCAGGTACATCAGGGAGAAAAAGAGTTGTAAGGACCAAATAGTAAGGATAAAGAGGGATGGGGGTGGTGAAAGTGGGGGCAGAACAGGCAGAAACATTAAACGAATACTTCTGCTCAATATTTACTAAAGAAAAAGGGGGAACTGTACTCAGAGGGTGGGAGAGTGGGCCCGGGGGGTGACAGATGAGGAAATCCCAGTGGGCAGAGTACTGAAGGCCTTGAGGGCACTGGGGGTGGACAAGGCACCAGGTCCAGATGGCATACACCCCAGGGTGCTGAAGGAGCTGTCAGAAGTCCTGATAGAACCCTTGGCAGACCTGTTCAATGCCTCCCTGGACTCAGGGAATGTTCCTCAGGACTGGAGAATGGTGCACGTGGTACCCCTCCACAAGAACGGCCCCAAGGATAAGCCAGGAAACTACAGACTGGTAAGCCTCACATCCATCGTGGAAAAGCCAATGGAGACAATCCTGAAGGAGAGACTGGTTTCCCTCCTAGAGGCTAATGGGCTGCAGGACAGCAGACAACATGGGTTTCTTTCAGGCACATCCTGTCAGACCAACCTGGTGGAGTACTATTACTGGGTAACCAGGCAATTAGACAGGGGCCATGCAGTGGATGCCCTGTACCTGGACTTCAGTAAGGCATTCCATTTGGTGCCGAATGGGAGACTAGGAAGTAAGCTGGAAAGCACAGGGGCAGGGGTGAAGATGGTGGGATGGGTAGTGAACTGGCTGCAAGGGAGACAGAAGAGGGTGGTGGTGGAATGGGAGTTCTTATCTCCCAGGGCAGTGACAAGCAGGGCGCCACAGGTATCTGTACTGGGGCCAGTGTTGTTTGGGATCTTTATAGCAGACATCTCAATAGACATCAAAAGCAAGATCAGTCTATTTGCAGATAATACCAAGATGGGAGAAGTAGTGGATGACTTAGAAGGGTGGCTGGGGTTGCAAGATGCAAAACAGGAAGCCTGGTCGGATGCTTGGCAGCTGGGGTTCAATGCAAAGAAATGCAAAGTACTACATTTTGGTACAGAAAAACCAAGGAGGGGCTACCAGCTAGGGATGATTCAACTAACCAAGATGGAAGAGGAGAAGGAATTGGAGGGGGGTGATTACCATAACGGGAGCAATGAACAACTCAGTACAGTGCAGAAAGGCAGCTGAAAAGGCCAACAGGATGCTGGGTTGTATTGCCAGAGACATATGCTCCAGGAGGGGGATAGATGGTCCTGCCGCTATACAGGTCACTGGTTAGACCACACCTGGAGTACTATGTGCAGTTCTGGTGACCGTACCTGAAGAAGGACATTAGGTTACTAGAGGGGGTGCAGCACAGGGCAACAAAAATTATCTAGGGACTAGGGGACTTATCCTAGGCTGAGGGAGTTGAACATGTACTCCTGGAGGAGAGAAGGGATGGGGGACATAATTGAAACCTTCAGGTACATGAAGGGAATAAATAAGATGGGCACAGAGTGGCTTTTCAAATGAAGGAAGGGGAGACACTCGAGGGCATGATCTGAGATTGGAAAGGGAAAGGTTCAGGAGGGAAATGAGGAGATACTTTTTTACAGAAGGGTTGGTGTCTGGGTGGAACACATTGCCAGAGGAAGTGGTATCCTGTAGAACAGTGGGCTGCTTCAAAAGGGGAAGGGGCAGGGTAAGGGGGAAGGTCACTGAAGGGGGTGGAGGGAGGGGCAGCTGCAGTATAAGGGCTGCTAGCTGCACGATCGAGCAGACTTGATAGACCATAAGGCCTTTATCTGCTAGCAATTTTGAATGTTTGTATTTACCTGCATGTAGCAGGAATATTGTTCTAGAGAACAAAGATTAAAAAATCACGCAGTGCTTGCATCACTAGTTATATTCCTTGAGTATCCAGCTCTTACTTTATTGGCCCTTAGCTTGTAGTTTCACTTGTGTCATGTGTAAAACCTTTCTGGGGAGAAAAGGAGCAGAGCTCTCGCAGTTGCAAACCCAGCCTTTGTATTTACTTATTTTCACTTTGGTAACCGGGTAAGTGCACTGGCACCAAGTGCCTTTTTCAGTCATGATCCAGGTGCAATTGCACAGACATTTGAGGACATACATACAAATGTTTTGGTGCTTGTTGCAGAAAATGAAACATACACACATCGATTGAAAATTACATACTTGATTACATACTTGCAGCACATAGAAAGCGCAGCTGACTAGTGCAGATACTACATTGAGTGTAGATGCATAGAGGAATGTACAAGGGGGTATTTACACAAACCAGTCACAGACACTGAGTGATTAGATAAAATTATTTCAGATTGCTTGAGAAAGCAGACAGTTGGTGATTCTTTAATTGGGGGAGGGGATTGTATTCCATAGTGAGGAGGCGCGGTAGCTGAAGGAGCGCTGTCCAGTGTTTGTTCAAAAAAAAGGAACTTTTAGGTTACTTTTCGAGGTAGATCGAGAGGAGGGCAAGTTGACAAACTCAAGCTGTTCAGCTCAATAGATAGAGTTTTTTAACCATAGTTATTTTAATAAATCTGGTGAGTGTTAGGTTGGATTTGAGCTCTGGTGAGAGCCAGTTTAGAATGTTAAGAGAAAGGCAGTGATGCATCTTGCTATCGCTACCTATTGCAAATCTAGCAGTCTTGTGATAGTGTGCTTCTTCTGTAGCATAGTTTTGTTAACCGTATCAGTGACCAAGAAGCCATAGTCCAGTATAAGGAGCAGATTTGCCTGTGCTATTCTATGTCTGGATTCCGACGTTAGGTACTTGCGGATTCTGTACAGAGATCCAAGCCTTTGGTGAAGCAGGTTGGCAGTGTTTGAATGTGGGTATCGAAGGTAAGGGTAGAGTCCAAGTGTACTCCTAGATATTGAAAGCAGCTGACTTTTCCCAGATAGTTCCCATTATTTGCATTGATGCAGAACTTGGGGGCTGTATTTTTCAGATTGTAGTTAGACCCAAACAGCATTGATTGGGTTTTCAGTAGGTTCAGGAACATTTTTTCTAGAACTAACCATTCCTTTAAGTTTGTGAAGCTGTTTTCCAGTACATGGTTGATTTTGTTGATGTATTTGCTATGCGTGTATAGAACTGTCATCTGCATTGGGAAGAGCATGTACAGGTTTGCAGACTGTTGGCAAATTGTTGAAGATTGAAAACAGAAGAGGCCCCAGTATGGAGTCTTGATGGACTCCACTGCAGAGTACATTGGTACTTGAGACCGCGCTGCTGATTTTCACCTTGTTTTCTGTGGTTCAGATAATCACTGAATCAGGCCATATCATGGGATCCAAAGCCAAGTTCTAATAATTTGCTAGTTAATATGTTGTGGTCGACCAAATCAAAAGCCTTGGTCAGATTCACAAACACAGCTCCCGTCTACCATTGCTTAACTTTAGCGTGATAGATTGCGTCTGCGAATTCGACCAGGGCTGTGTCAGTGCCGCGACACCTCCTGAACCCATTTTGTTCCTTGTAGATTAGATTGTGTTGTTCAAGATATTTGGTCAGTTGTGCGTGCACTATTTTCTCTTGCAATTTGGCTAGAACTGACAAAATAGAAATGGGGTGGTAGTTTTCCAATAGAGTCTTCTTCCCTTTCTTGAGTAGCGGGACAACTATAGCTGTTTTCCAGAGATCGGGTATGGTGTGGGTCATGAAAGATAGGTTGAAGGTTTTTGCTATGGGTGGGGTTATCTGAGGGTCTGCAAGTTTGAGGAACTTTTGGGAGTAAACCGCCTGACCCGCCTGATTTGTCTATTTTTAGGGAGACAATTACTTTAACAACTTCCGAACATGTGACCCTTTTGAGATGGAACTCTGGCCAATTCAGGTTCTCTACTTCCTTAGTAGATTTAGGTTTCGAGTGTCCAGGGGGTCTGAATTTATTCAGATCTCAGAAGAAATCATTGAAGAGGTACGATATTTTAGGAGGTTCAGCACAGATGTCTCCGTCCAGGTCGATTAAGATAGGTGAGGATTATGTTTTGGTGTTCAGCAAAGAGTTTATGGTCTGCCAGAATTTCCTAGGGTCACCCAAGTTTGCTGTTTTTTAAATACTGTCTTTTCTGCTGCTATATTGCCTGTTTGCATCTGTTTCTTAGTTGTCTGTATGTGTTCAAATACGATACAAGCTTGGTTTGCTTGTACTTGTCCCAGGAGTCATCTCTTTTGTGAATGAGAGTTAAAATATCATGTGTGAGCCAGTCAGATTTTTTGTTCTTTACCCTGCGCTTTCGCAGGAGGGTGTGTTTATTCAGTACTGTTGTAAATTTTGTGAAGAAGAAATCCAAGGAGGAATTTACATCTTGTGTTATGTCTAGTTAGGTCCAGTCAATTAGTCACAAGCCAAACAGAAAAGATGCCTTGTTGAAGTTGGTACAGTTCCTGTAGGTAATCAGTCTAGGTGGAGAGTTTTTAGGTGCATTGTTGTGCCAGAGGCAATATGTGGCTAAGTGAGCACTGATTGAGTCACTTAAGGTTCCCAAGAGTAAAATTCTTTCTACTTTTTCGTCTCACTCACCAGTTACTTGGATTCAAGCAGAAATATTTTCTACCATGCCCCATTAAAATTATATTGAACCAGACTTCAGTCACCAGTTTTATACTTTTTTTTGGGAAGAGGGTGTAATTCTCGTTCCTTACAGCCTTGTTGACCTCCCTTGCTTTGTTTAGGAACATTACTCAGACCCCCTCTGCCTGCATTGTGTGTGTGTGTGTGTGTGTGTGTGTGTGTGTGTGTGTGTGTGTGTGTGTGTGTGCATGTGCCACACACATTTTGTTACAAAGAACTGCATTTCAGAGGTGTGTTACTGCCAGGTTCAATGCAGTTCAGTCTGCAGTGGGTTCAGCAGTGACAGCCCAATGATTAGCCAGGCTGACAATGACACAGTTTTCTGTTTGTGGGGCAGGAATTTCTTGTAGTTGAAAGGAGTAAACCACTCCATTCACAGAGTGGCTGGCTCCTTTCATTTGCATAAACCCAGAAAGCAACAACATAGACCCTTTTGTGATTTTAGTTGTCTGCTAATCGTACACTATTGAGGGCACAGTGGTGGCACCAGGATTTAAGCAAGCAAAGCACTAGTAGTAGTTGCAGCTCTTACCTACACCTCACCTCACTGTGCTTTACTTCATGCCAGCAGGGCTGGACAGTGGCATAACCCTTTAACAAAAAACTAGCAGCCAGAAATAGTGTGTGAGGGCTGGGCCCCTGTCTAGCATGTGCAATATACTGTACATCTGACCAGTGCTCAGGACAGCATAATAGTGTGTCAGGAAAAGAAACAAATTAGAGACAAACTGAACTCTTGCTATATGCAGATGCTCTGACTCATCTGGCTTTTTCGCCATAGTTGACTAGTTTTAAATGGGGAGGGCTGGTGCCAGAAAGAAAGAGACAGGGTGTAGCTTGGGTGCAGTGGCATACTGCCATTACACTAGCAGTTGCTTGCAAACACCGAGAAGGAGCTGGGCCTCCTAAGACAAAGCAGCGATAAATTTCACCTCATCGGTATCATGAGTCCAACCTTGCATGTATCAGAAATGTTAGAATTAAATTGTAAGTTTGTTTTGCTTCATAGTAATGCTATTTTTTTTGTGCTAATTGCTGCCTCCTGACCAAGTTACTACACTCCCACCCTCAAATCTTCATGTCTAGTGTTGCTAGTAAGAAAGGCTGGCCTTATCGTAAGCATCCGAGAAAGTAAAAAGTAAAATATTATGGGCCAGATATTCAAAGCTTTGCGCCTAGCGCAAATCTGTAGTGCTGGGTTTGCGCAAGGCTGCAATATTCAAAAGCTCTATTAGCGCTGGCGCTGTGTGATAGCGCCGACGCTAATAGATAATTATATGCAGGGGCGGGGATAGGGGAGCACCCAGGAATGCCAGCAGCATGGCATATTCAAAAGTACAGTGTTGCACTACAGGCATTAGCGCAACCTGTAGCGCAGCGCCAAATACCATTAACAAAAACCCGGCAGTGATGTAGTGGTACTTCCATACATCCCGACCCCCATTACATGTACATAAACTGACTTTTCTCTGGTAGTCTAGTGGTCCTCCACCCCTCATCTGCGCTGTTACCTGTACCGAAGAGTACCGTTGTCTAGTGAACTTCATCGGTGTGTGCGCTGGCTATTATCATTCCCAGAACAGAGTCCCAGACTCCAGCCTTTCAGCTAACACAGTCAGAGACACCGAGGTACAAATGAGTGGTACCACCCATTCGATTCTCAGATGGCGGCTGGGTCGTGGTGGTGAGAGAAGGGCTGAGTAAGTCGCTGCTCTGTTCTGGGATGTTATTGGGATGAGCGGCATCACTGCTGGTAGGGGGACCACTAGATTACCAGGGAAACCTTTAATTTTAGGTGAAAGGGGGTCTGGATATATGCTGGGGGTGGGGGTACCACTAGACTACCAGGGAAATTGCTTTATTTTTATGTGAAACTGGGGTCGGAATACATGCTGGGGGTTGGGGGGGCCACTAGACTACCAGAGAAAATTATTGCATTTCAGTGCAACAGGAGTCGTGATTCATGCTGGAGGGGTGGGAGGACCACCTTACTACCAGGGTCATGGGTGTGTAACAGGCACACAGATGCATGGGTGCATAACACCCATACCTATCAACTGTCCCTGATGTTGCCTCCAAATATCCTCTGTCCCTCACAATATTTGTGTTTGTGACAGAACAGTGGGGATTAAAATCACACAGTAATGTCACACATTAACGTTAAAGATTTGTTCTTCTTTTGAAAATGCATCTTATCACATATCCCCTTATTCTGTCAGCATTCTGAGTGAATAGTATCAATTATTAAGATGTATCCCTGATTTGGGGTTTTTGTCCCTGATTTTTTTAAGCCTTGTCCCTGATTCAGGAAGCAAGGGGTTGAGAGATATGTATGCACTGACTGTGCCTGCCAGCACACAGTTCCTGCTGCTTCCAGATTGTACTTCCATTCCGACCAACAGGGGATGCTGTCGGCATGCCTTGGCCTGCAGCATCCAGCCTGTACTTCCATTCTGACCAAAGGGGGGAGCATTAGCCGGCCCAGTGGTGCTGAGGGTTGAGGCGCTGGAAGCCACACCTCACGCCATGCTGGCAACCTGGGTTCAGGAACAAGCCTAGGCCATCAGGGGTCAGCGGGGAGAGGATTGAGTGTCTGGAAGACAGCTCTCCTCTCTTGGGAGGAAGGGGGGATCCAAGCTCGCTGCTTGACTGGCCTCTGGCGGAGGCCAGAGGCACAGCAAGCATTGATGCATACAGAGAGGGTTGGGGGTGGTGACATCAGCGGTGACACCATGACATCAGGGTGTGTGCCAGTCCTCTAGAACAGGAGAAAAACACGCTAGAGCACCGAGGGGAAGGAGCGTCTAAGCAGACCCTTATGGTTTTTGCCTGCCCGACCACCGGAGGGACCCGACGAAAGTTGAATTCTCGGGGTGTACGGGCCCCACCTCATACCTGCCTGGGGGGTACAGCCACGGCTCCATGGGGGTCCACTGGGTTACAGGTAAGGCAGCAAAGCAGGATTGTGCGTGTGCGTCTCCCGACAGAGTGGGGCTCCAGCAAGGGGGAGGGGGAATAAAGAGTAATTTCAAAACAAAAAAGGGGGAGCTTTGTGTTCCATGCAGTAGCATCGGGCAACTGGTATGTATGCTAAGCAGCAGTTAAAGAGATGCAAATGTACCTGTTTGCCCACAGATTACCTAAGTAGGCTAATTTGCATGGAAGCTTTGAATATAGCCCCATTTGCTCCGGGTTATGTATTCGCCCAGACAAACCTCACTTCAGCATAGCACAGTTCTGCAGTGTGTGTGGCTTACATTGTTGTTTGCAGTTGATGTGAGACATCTCTGTGCAATCACACACAATGTTCTCCACCTGCAAAACTGACTTTCTCCAGGGTCTACTGAACTTCAGTAGTAGTGTGCACTTCCCTTTTGCTATATTCAGTGCTGTCTTATTCCCTGGCTATTTTTGCTCTGCACACCTGGCCCTGTTTGCCTGGCTTCCTTTGCTGGTTATATTCAGCTGGTTTTGCACCGGGCTACTCCTTTTGAATATAGCTTGCTTTTTGCTCCAGGCTAAGTTTGCCCACCAGGCAGTGCTAATTTAGCCCCAGGGCAAAGTTTTGAATATCTGGCCCAATGTATTTACAGTTACAAATTAGTGCTAGCTATTTCAGTGGACTAAGCAGGCTCTATCCTGACTGATGAGAACTGCTGTGCAGGTGTGTGTGGGGGTAGTATTATCGGCATGCTGAGTGATTTGTTTGAAGCTCTAACTTGGAAATTGTAACCTGAAAGAAATAAGAACTGAACACTATAATTATCTCACTGACCTGCCCTCTGTCCTGAAGATGATGTATAATGCTCAGTTCTTTTAGTTACTTTCCATTCAAAGGTATTTGCTAAACCAGACATGCAGATAACACCCCCCCCCCCATCCCTGTCTGCAGTTTATCATAGACACAGCCCGATACAGGGTCATTCCTCATACTGTTGTTTGGTTTTGTGTTTTTATTTATTTTATTTTTTTGGGGGGTGCTCGATCCTCCTAAAATTGCATTACAGAGCAGCTCTTTATACCCCTCCACTAGAGAAAGAATGGGCTAGCTCACAAATAACGTCTCATGCCTCAGTTACAGTAGAAGGCCACCAGTAAAGGACAAAATGAAATGGCTTAAAAAACGATGCCTTCGGAAGAAATAAATTAGAGCCAATGATTTTTCATTTTCAAAAATGGCCAATTCCGCTTGGCAAAGTTTTAAAATCTACTTTTCCTGTTTCTCCCCTCAAACTGAGGGCAAATTAGCATGTTTTGTACAAATATTTATCTCAAAAATGGAAAGTATGTCTAAAAAGCTGGTACTAAGTGGGGTTTTCCATTAAAAACGGGCTCAAAAGTGCTGGTTTAAAAATGACAAATTATGTTTTTTATGGGTGCTTTCTACTGAAAATGAGAAATCATTAGCCTTAACAACTGGTGATTGCATGGTGATTGAAAATCCATCCCTTTTCTTTTCATTGGAGGAGAACTTTAATTATATGAACAACTACTTTTTAGTTATATAATGCATTTAGAGTTTTTGATGCAGGCATAGTACAAGTAACAAGGTACCCCACTATGGATTCAAATCTAAAGTTGTCATTTGAGCTGTATTTCCATTATTTATGCTAGTAATACTGCTTTAGTTAAGGGGATCTGTCCTGTATCTAAGGGAGCCCTCATACTGTGCTACCTCGCCCCTGGGGCCCTGACGAAAGAGGAAGTGCTGGGGCAGTTTGTGGTTCTCTTATACTACAGTATGTGTGACATATTAAACTTAGGCATTTACATTAATTCCTTTATTTTTTGTTCCGAATGCTCTGTTGTTGAGGTTATTTTTGTCTCTTTACACCTCCAAATCACCCCACTGTGGACAGCCGGGCAGCAACAGCCCTGACCTCCTCCTTTACCTGGAATGCATCTTTCATATTCATTTCAGTGGGAAAGTATGGCAAAATCCAAATGGTTCATAACATTTTTGTTAATGTGTTTATTGAGTACAAAAAGGTCATCAATGATAGAAAAAAACTTTTTTTGGATTTAAAATGAGATTTCCCTTGCCCATTGAAATGAATGGCAAAGGTGTATTTCAAGCAAGCAACCAGGCAGAAAGGAGGGCATGGCTGCTATAGATCCACTGCCCACCATGGAGTGATTTTTCTTTCTTTTTCTTACAATTGCCATTTCATAAGTGGGACTGGAGGTGGTGCATGCTGAGTGAGTGGAAGGGGTTGGGAGTAAACATTTGGAGAGGGAAAACTGGGCAAGTCTGCCAAAATAACTAGGGCTATACACTCATCTTGTCCAGAAAACACACCCAATTTAATATGTTCATTTGCATTCAACATAAGAAACGTTGTGTATGTAGGTTACAGATCAGCAGAAGCACCCCACCAAATGATAGTCACAGACTTACTGTATTCTTCTCTTTGCAGCTTTCATTCCTGATTCCATTCTACTGGACCACAGGTAATAAGTCTAGACTTGAGGCACATTGGGTCTTTTACACTAGACTTTTGCTTGCCTTTCAGGGTTTGTATTTCACTGCAAGAGGACATCTGGACTGAGGAATATTTGTGATGCCAACTTGAATATTCAGTGTGTAAAAGTTACAGTTCGTAATTGAGGGCATACTGCTGTCAGTACAGGGCCCTGTAAATTCATTTTATGGTGTGCCTCTTGCTACCCAGTCCAGCCCTATCCCCCAGACAAACAGCAATACTGACTCTGGCTGGGGCATTTGGTGACTCCCAGACAAACAGTAACATCGGCACAGGATTGGAGTCAGTACAGTGATTCTCTCCCTCTCTGTCCACACCACCTGCCCAACCAAACAGAAATATCTGCTCCAGATGGTACATTCACAGGCAGGGCTAGTGCAGTAAGAGCAAGGCACACAAAAATCCCCCTACTCAACTGGGCAGCTCACCAGCTCCTGCCCAGAGTCTCCTCTCTCGGTCATCCTTTGCCAGTCCCACTATAATCATAGTACACCTGTCCAGAATTAAATCAACCTCTCCCTCCAGGTTTATAGTAGGGTAGAGGCAGTATGGGGCTGGGCATATACAGGTCAGGTATCCCTTCATATTGTATGCACTCTGAATCCAAGCTACCTTTTTATGTTCACTTGTGCACATGAGCAAGGAACGTCTTGCAACAGTACGAGTTTTGGAGGTGTGTGACCCTCCTCCCCAATGCACTGCTCAGTAAAGCAGGTGCAGCCTAAGGGGACCAATACATGCTGAGCTATGTATGGCAGCAGTTCGGCTGTGTTGGTCTTCATTTCTAACAAAAGGTCCGCTGCAATCAGCGGTGGTAGCTTGTATGCAATTAGCATATGTCAGCCGAACTCCTGTCATGCATATCTCGGCAATCCCTCCCACTTCCTCCCTCTGCTAATGTCCTCCCTCCTTTTGTCCCCGGCCCCCACCTTGTGTGCAAAGGGGGTGCTCAATCCCCCTCGGCTCATGAACCCCCCCAGCACACTGTGTGGTCGACGGGAGTGCCCAATCCCCCATTGGCTGAGGCCCCCAAAAACAAACAATTGGCATGCTGGGAGCCCACCCCAGTGAGCTCATGTTTCCCCCCCCCAGCACATATTCTGTATGGATGGCAGGGGTGCCCAATCCCAGCTGGCTCCACTCCCTCTCCACCAACAAACAGGTAGGTGGCACGCTGGGAGCCCACCCCAGCCTGCCAAAAGCGTCTGTTTCTGTTTTCACCGCCGGGGGTACCCAATCCCTGCAGGCTCCACTCCCCACCTAACAAACAGGTAAGTGGCACACTGGGAGCCCACCCTAGTGTGCCAAAAGCGTACTTTTTAAAAAAAAATTTTAAATCCTGTGAAAGAAGAAAATGGTCCCTCGATGAGTCCCTGCCCCCCGGCCAATCCGCACCCACCCTCTGCGCACCCACCTTCCCACACCCCCTCACTCCATACTTACCTCTGGAGCCCGGTGGAATGATCTTCGGTGGACTGAGAACATGTCTGCACTCTTCAAAGCTGACCGCGAACTGAGGAAATGCTGGTAAGCTGTATAATGGCATAAATAGGGTTTTTCCAATTTAGGTGGATATTGCGGCCATTTTTTTTGACTTTTGACACAAAATTTTCAACATGGGGCTGTTGACACCCTTTTCATGAATTCAGTCACTGTCATGGCGTTATTCAGTCCCAAACGGTGATTTTGTGGTCATTTCGTGGAACCACCTTTCAGGACCAAGTAATGAAACAACAGTGTCGGTGTTCATGAGGTGGACGGTCAAAAAGTCTATGTTGCAAATTTGGTGAAAAAATTCCAAAAAATTACTGTTTTACAAGAGTGCATTGTGCAGTTTCCACGTGCCCTCGTAAGTTCGCAAATTTGTAATATTTTCACTCCAGATTTTCAACATAGGCACATTTCCATACCTCATTATGAACAGTGCAGCTGTCAATTTTCACATCCTGACCAAAATGTGTTTTCGCGCTTCAGGCACAAAATAGCATTGTCACTGCTGGCAATCAGTGTTCGCTACAGAGTAAAACAATCACAGTGACACTGCTCATGAGCAGAGGTCCTAAAATACCTATGTTGAAAATTTGGTGGCAAAAGTCCATAAAATGGCTGTGTTACGAGCGTGTGTTGCGCAGTTTCTACACACACTCATAAGTTTGTGAATTTGTAATATTTTCACTCCAGATTTTCAACATTGCCATTTTCCCACATCTCCTTATGACCAGTACAGCTGTCATTTTTCACATCCTGGATAAAATGTGTTTTCTGACTTTGGGCATGCAATAGTGCGGCGGCTGTGGAGAAATCATGTTCAGTACAGAGTAAGAAAATCACAGTGACACTGTTCATGAGCAGACATCCTAAAATGCCTATGTTGAAAATTTGGTGCAAAAATTCCAAAAGATGACTGTTTTACGAGCATGCATTGTGCAGTTTCCACATGCATAACTTTGCGAATTTGTCATATTTTCACTCCAGATTTTCAACATTTGCATTTTTCCACACCTCCTTATGAACAGCACAGCTGTCATTTTTCACATCCTGGCTGAAATGTGTTTGCACGCTTCAGACGCAGAATAGCGCAGTCGCTGTGGGAAATCAGTGTCCGGTGCACAGTATGAAAATCATACTGACAGTGTTCCTGACCAGAGATGACACAATGCCTATGTTGAAAATTTGGTGAAATAATTCCACTGAATGACTGTGTCACAAGCATGGGTTGTGCAGTTTCCACACAGGCTCGTTCCCTTGAACACGCCCAGAGCGTTAGGGTTCCTAAGACAGACACTTAAGAAGTATCAGGGTGAAATGTTGATCAGATGCAAGAGGAGTTGCAGAGAGGTACTCTGTTGGGATATGAATGCTAAAGGGACATGGATAGGACTGGAGGGGGGGGTGCCTGCATAAATGCCAAATGCCAATGCAAATACCTGCAAGCAAATGTTCGGCATTGACAAATGCTTGTTACTTACATCATGAATTGCTGACTTCTTATGAGCAATTCATGATGTAAAAAGTAAAATGGCAACAGCAACTTGGATTCATCAGGTTGGCGCAGGTCTGACTATCACAGTCATGGGATGCAGCCTCTGTGGTAGTTGAGGATGGGCCAAAATCAGGCCCAACTAGGGTGGCTGCAGCTTGTTTGTGCTGCACAGTGAAGGAGCACTGAGCATGATACAAGCAGGTCCAGCTGCTAGGAAGTAAAGGAACAGAAAGGAAGCAAGATACTTATTTAAAATTTGGTAACCGGGGAAAAAGCACACTGAGTCAAGGCTCATTTCCAGGTGCGACCTGGGGAGAGAAAAACAAACATACAAAGGAAAATTACATAATGATATTAAACAAGAGTCATTTATAGATTAAAAAGACTTACATACAGGCTATGTGAGCATTAACTTAGTTGTTCAAGACCACTTGAGAGGAAAGGAGGCTCAAGAGATTGGGGGAGTAGAAACAAGGGGCATTAGGTGAAAGTCTGAGCAGGTACTTAAAGCCGGGGGGGGTTATACAGATGGCAGAGGAGAGTTGGTTCCAGAGGGAGGAGAGGCAATACAAGGAGGCAGAGTGACCTGCATTTGAGTATGGATGGGGAAGGGAGAAAGAATGGGATTATTAGAAAATAGCAGCTGTAATGACAAGCTCAGCAAATGCCCACACCTGACCCATCCCAGAACAGTCTCGCTGCCACAGCAGCATAGCAGTAGCACTGTGGGCTGCTGTGGTTCTTGTCCTCATCACTCTTCATGTGATCCTGACCTCCTGTCATGACATCCAAGCTGAACAACGAACACAGCAGCAGCCACAGCTGTTGCAGCCTCATAGCACTCAGCACTAGTCGCTCTCCGCAGCAAACAAGTAAGTGACTATTTTTACTTGAGAGAGCTAGGAAAACTGGCAATCTGGCAGGTACATTCGGTGACTCTCTCCCTCCTCCAAACAGCAATTCCGGTTCAGGATGGTAGTCACTACGGCAACTCTCTCTCTCTCCACCCACCCTTCCCACCCACCCAGCCAAATAGCAACACCTCCTTCGGATGGTACATTCAGAGGCAGGGCTATGGCACTAAGGGTAAGGCATACAAAAACCTCCTTACCCAACTGGGCAGCTCATAACCTCCAGCCCAGAGTTGCCTCTCATGATTATCCTTTCCCATTCCCACTACCCTAATCATAGAATTCCTGTTCTGAACCAAATCACCTCCCCCCCCAAGTTTAAGGAAGTGTAGAGGCAGTATGGGGCTGGGCATACACAGATCAGGTATCCCTTCATATTGCTTGCACTCAGCACTCCAGATCTTGGTTGCCTTTTTATTCACATCATGAATTGCTGACTCCTCATGAGCAATTCATAATGTAAAAAGTAAAATGATGGCCCGGTGGCGCTGAGGGTTGAGGCGCTGGACGCCACACCTTGCGCCACGCCGGCGACCCGTGTTCGGGAACGGGCACGGGTTGCCGGGGGTCGGCGGGGTGGAGAGGATTGAGCGTCTGGAGGACTGCTCTCCATCTCCAGGGTGGGGGGATTTGGTTGGCCGGTGCTTGTCTGACCCCTAGCGGAGGCTGGGGGGACCGACAGCATGTAGCCGCAAGACTAGGGGAGGGCGGGACGTGGCTGATGCTTGACTAGTGCACGCACGGGAGCGTGCGCGACACTCAGTCACTGGTGTCATTGCACGCAATGGCCCATCGGGGGGGGGAAACAAGAAAAAATGGGCCCAGCAGCACGACGTTGTCTCCCGGTGCCATTCCTGGGAGGGACGCCCCTGGCATGGATCCGCTGTGGGTGGGTCGAGTCACCCTCACCACCCTGCCATGAAGGGTAAGTTGCGGGGTGCAGAAGGGAGGGTCTTATGTCCGGGGAATGGCACGGGGGAATGGGTAGTGCGGGGGGTAGTCGGAGCTCCGAAAAAAAAAAAAAAAAAAAAAAAAAAGTAAAATGACAACAGCAATTTGGATCATCAGGTTAGCGCAGGTCTGACTATCACAGTCATGGGATGCAGCCTCCATGGGAGCTGAGGCCAGGCCGAGGTCAGACCCGGTCAAGGTAGCTGCAGCCTGTCTGTGCTGTACAGTGAAGGAGCACTGAACACAACACAAACAGGTCCAGCTGCTAGAAAGCCAAGGAACAGAAAGAAAAACAGAAGCAAGATAGCAGCTGAGATGATGAGCTGAACAAGTGCCTGCACCTGACCCACCCCAGCACAGTCAGTCTGCCACAGCAGCACAGCAGTAGAAGTTTTGTCTGCTGCAGTTATTATCCTCATCTCTCTCTCTCTCTCTGTCTCTCTGATTGCTTCTGACTTCCTGTGCCAACATCCGAGCAGAACGACAAATGCGGCGGCGGCCACAGCTGTTACAGCCTCAGAGTCAGCCCTCAACACTAATTCCTCTCTGCAGCAAACAAGTAAGTGGCTATTTTTACTCGAGGGAGTTAGGAAGAAGTTAGGTTACCTATGCATTTTATGCCTTAAAATAAAAGTCTTTGTTTTTTAGACCGGTGCACTTGTTATTTTCAGAAGTTGGTGTATGTAGGACTTTTTGGTAGTGTGTTTTATGGTTAGTCTTTTGCACCACCGTTCCTTGTGCGAACTCCAATCTGTTGCCACCACTGCTATTATGATTACATGTTACAAGTAGCCAGTTAATTCCCAGCACTGTAACTTGTGGTCAGAATCTCAGAATCAACAGCACATTGGGAGTTGGTTTAAGAAAAGCAACTGGGAGCTGCAAGTTACGAGAGAGAGAGAGAGACCTAGATGTCCTTACAAATCAGCGACAAGCCTACACAAAATAAGGAACAAATGACCGAAATTGGAGACACTTCTCACAAAACGGTAATCTCAGCTCCGGCAACCTGCTAAATTATATGGGTTGTATGAAAGCATTTTCTGAAGCAGAACTAGACTGTAGCGTTAATGCCTGGAACTGTTTTATGCTTCAAATCTGTACTATTCAGTGACAGGAATGCCAAATTTAGGGGGGACTTTGGAAATTGTTGATACAAAATCACGGACATCCCTGAAAGTCAGGGACAGTTGAGGGTATGACCCAGACTGAGCCCTTTAGGCACAGATATATCCTCTTTATAATTACACACCTGTTAGAGTCAAATGTCATAGCTCAACTAATACTAGCAGCAAAACAGAGACGAGCTTTCAGGTGCAGAGGATACTCCCTCAACTGCGTTTATCATGCCAGAACCTTTTCATTTTCCATCTAACTTGGTACACATTCCTCAGTCTCTTGTTGCACCACTATTTACTCTCTCTGTACAGACTTGAATGTTGAACTTGGGTATCATGGCTTGCAAGCATGCCTCTAACGCCTCAATATTACAGTTGCCTGTGCTTCCCACATTAACATGTTAGTAACTTCTGCAGAGTAAGCAGAAACTGCCTCATGTTATCTCTGCTGGAGCCCTAGCCAAACAGAATGGCAAGCTTAGCATGTGTCTCACCCTACAGTACCTCTTAAGAATTTCCCACTGCTGAGCCGGCCCAGGGCACACATGGTGGGGGGCACTGGATGCCACATCTGCCATCACGCTGGTGACCCAAGTCTGGGAATGAGCTTGGCCTGCAGGGGGTTGGCCAGAGGGAGAGGATCAGGTGTCTAATGATGACTCTCCTCTCCCTTGGAGAGAACATATGCCACGTAACTCAGGTACTGCCATCCCCTGGAGGCATGGTGACAGGGCAGCAGATGTGACTCAGAGGCGCATAGCATGTGTGAGCCTCCATGCACACATGCAACTGTGTCCTTGTATGCCGCCTGTCCAGGGGATAGAAAATGGGGAAAATGGGAGCACAGCATAACGCTCAGCCCATTACCTGACCAGTGTTGCCGCCCAGGACTACCTTGTCTAGATGAGGTCTCTGGGGAGTGGGGAGGATGTCCCTCACTCTCCTGGCCCTGCCTCTGTGGGTAATCTGTGAGGGATTTGGAGGTAACTCCTGAGGGAGGCAGGTGCCAGGTGGGGGTGGGTTAAGCCCGAGGAGGCCAATCTTGGGAGAAAAATATATATATATGCCACATATATATATATATATATATATAAAAATTCCCGCTATATTTTACTGTCACTGTTCATCATCCAATGTTGCTTAAATAAAATAGCAGTATTGTTTTAGGAGCAACATGCACAGTGCAACCATCATTAGTTTTTTTTAGAGATGCAGTTTCTCATTATTCTTTTTTTTTGGAGAACTATGTACAAAAGTATGTAAAAAAATAATTGCACTTGCAACTTGGTTGCCCTTGTGGGTTTTAAAACTCTTTGAAAAATGGCTGTGCAGTATTTCAAGTTACATGACAGGAATTTATAAATTATTGTAATCTTTATTGACGTCCCCAGAAATTTGAGGCAGGCATTTTTCGGCTATAAAAGAAGTTTTAAAGATTGCCAGACCAACCAGATAGTAAATACAAATGTTTTGAATGTGGGGCTCTAAAGATGTTTCACCAAAAATAGACTTTGCTACAACTTATAGCTTTTTAAAGAGCATTGAAAACTCCAGTTCTGCAATGCACCAGCATATGCATACCATACATGGGTGATATTCATGCCCCACACCTGAATGCCTAATGCACTCGAATACACAATGCCAATTTATAAAATGGATGGGGAACACTGCATCCTGAATGGCTAGGACCTGTGCACTGAGACAGCATGATGCACAGGTAAATTAAAGTGGTGGCAATCAGGACACAGCACAATCACAATATCAATGCCTTTAAAAGCTTTTTATATATCTGATTGCCATCACAAACATGCTGCTGCTTTCGCTCACTAAACAAATTATCTAGGCCCTATAAATTTAACTCCCTCAAAATAACAAGAACAAACTGATTAAATATTCTTCTATATTTCCCTTCTTACACAAACAGAAATCAACTGAAGTGCTTCTCACAAATTTGCTTTTTGGAGTTTCTTTTCCAACCATGCCCCCCCCCCCCCATTATTACCTGCCTACCAGGATAATCTCTGCCACTTTTCCTGCCCCAGATACTCTTGGCTTTATTGAGGCCTTCTATTGTGTGTGTTTTGTGTGGGGAGAGGTAAAAGCAGAATTTTGCAAAAGTCTGAATTCCTGTATTCCATGATGAACAAGTATTCTATCTATTGAATGTGTGAATAAGCAGATGCTTGAACGCTGGGAAGGGATTACTTTTCAGAATATACTTTTAACAAAGGAAAATACCTGTTTTTAAAAACGAAAAAAGTAACCTTTTTTTATTTTCTCAGTTTACCCATTTTATAAGCACAATAAGATACTTCAAAGAGATACTGTCAGCCCAATCAGGCCTCACGGTATCCCTAGTTTAAAAAAGATATGTTATGATTGGTCACATTCTGTGGAGACTGCTGATGTAGCTGGTAGTTTAATTTTGATCCCTTTTTTCCTTTAAAAGTCAAAAAAACAGACTGCTTACCATACTGGTGTTTCCACACCAAAACATGTCTGCTTACATTCCTTGATCAACTCCCACTTCATTTTTCCTGGACTTGAGAACACCCCTAATGCAGTTTAGCTACCCATGATGCAGTGGGAGGAGAGGAGACTATCACATCATGAGTGCCTGCATTGTCCTGGGGGTTCTAATGTTCAGGAACTATGCAATAAGACTAGCTCAAGAATTTGAAACAAAACAAGGTTGGGTATAATTACACCATTAGCATGCATTTCAGTTCAACTAAGAAAGCAAACACATAAAACAACCAGCATTATCAATAAAGTTCAGAGATTGTAAACAATCATAAAATGTGAGTTTTCAATGACAAATAATATGATGCTAAAATGGTTGACAGTGTCCCTTTAAGGCGGTGTATTATGCTGATCTAAGTGCACTTCCAAGGGCTGAAGGCACTCTGCCTGCAATATATGGATCGGAGGGTGAGGGGGACCACTAGACACCAAGCAAAGGATGTTGCATTACCGGGGATAGCAATCGGAGGGTAGGAGGGACCACTATACACCAAGGACATTTTGCTCTTTACCGGCACAGTGGTTGGCCAACAGACATGTCACTAGATGCCAGGGGGCGGGTGTGCTCCCCAACTGCCAACCTGCTTGTTGGCTACAGTGGCTCTGGTGGCTGCTAGAATTGCCCAGAGAAAGTCAGGGTTTTGATCGGCATTATTTGTGCTGGGCAAATGGCCTGCCCTAACCCCCTGACGTAGCACAAATATGATGAATAGCGTGCTGTGCCAGTATTCTTGTCCCCGCCCTTTCCTTCGCCCACCTCATACATTGTTTTTTTGTATGTGCTAACCCTGTTAGCACAGGCAAAAGCCCCCTTTGAATATTGTGCAGGGGCATAAACCCCAGGTAAACAGGGTGCAATCACTTTGTGCACTGGGCAAAGATTTGAATATCTGATCCCTATTGTTAAAGAACCCATTTCTTGACTGAAATGAACTAGCATGCAGAAGACACTGCTCCCTGAACTCATGGGAAAACAGCTACACAAAGACAGCTTAGAATACTGAGAAAAACTTTGTTTGAGCCATATTAAAAAGAGTGCTTCTTTTATTATTTTAAATGTGAAAAAAGTGCTAAAGTAGAATCATAATTGTGAAAGGAGGGTATCTTGTTTGTCAGGATAGGAAGCAATCTAAAACAGAATAAAAATGTACAGGTCAAAATTTTCACCGCTGTAATGCACTGCTGGATTAAGATGAGTTTCCCTGAAATTCAAGCTAGGGAGTCAATCCAGAATGTACAACCTAATACACATTATTTGGCAAACCAATTGAAAAAAAAATGAAGGAGTGAACCAGAGAAGTTTTGAAATGCTACTTCAGAAAACAATAGTTTCAGTTCAGGTAAGAAGTTAATGTTATGTTGATCCACCCACCCCTCCAATCCTTTCCCCCACTCTTCCCAAAGGACCTGAATCCCTACCCACATAATTGGGGTTACCACTACCTTTTGTGCTGGGCACTTTATCCCTTTGTTCCTATACTTAATTCTGAATAGTTTGCATTTTACACTGTGTTACAATATTTGCATGTAGAATACAATGCATCACTTTGTACAATCTGCTGCTGCCATATATAACTGAAATGTTTGTTTTCTTTTTTTTATTTGCACATAATGATGTATATTACCATACTAACATACTAAAATGCCAGCAGAATAGGCCTAACGGTCTTTCGTGTCTGCTCGTTTGGTCAGTCCCCAGCCTGGGTCCATGTTTTGTCTTTGTGTCTCTCTCCCCTGTACATGTATAATATCCTGGGTTGCACCTGGAAATGAGCACAGGCTCAGTGTGCTTGTCCCAGTTATCAACTTTTAAATAATTAAAATACTCTGAATTTGCTGACACACAGCAACATAAACGTTGGTATTTGAAAGGTATCTCTTTGCAGTGTTTCAAAAACCTGTGGTGATGGTGACCTCTAGTGGAGAAAGATCATCAGGCATGTAAAGCTGATGAACCAGTCTTCTTCTGGAACATAGTTAAATGTTTACAGAAATAAAAGACATGTACAGTAGTTACAACCCAGCTTTGATTCCAGCTAGGATCTTTGAGAAAACAGCTCTACTAGACTGACATCGAAGTCTGGCTAATACAGGGACAATTCAAATTTCAAACATCCTAGGAGAAACAGTGGCACAAGTGTCTAAATGTGTCCATCCTTACATACTTCATTATTAATTTAGATTTATTAGCTACCCTGCCTGTGAAAGCAAATAAGGTTTTTTGTGTGTGTGTGTGTGGGGGGGGGGGGGTTGGCTATAGTAAAGCTGGAGAAGGTTGGGCTGGGAGAGGTGAGAAGCAGCTAGACCTGGAGAGAAGACAAAATGCAGCTCTATCACTTCAGTCCCTGCATCTGGGTATTGCATCTACAACATCAGCCATGAGGGCCAGGGAGATGCATGTACTTTGTATAGAGCCCAGTTACCAGAAAATATAACATGGGCTTTAATGCAATAATGGGTTTAATGTACTACATTATCCTTGAATCATATTGCCACCACTTCAAAGTCCAACTATAAGTAGTATTGATTGATCTACAGGTTTTTCCAAATTAAACATATTTTAGTAGCAAAATTGTTATGTATAGTGAGTGACGGGGGGAATTTAATTAGAGTAAGGACTTACCTGCTCTGTGAATCTGGGGAACCCTGAGGAGATGGGGAATGTAATAGGGACCTGAAAAGCAAGATAAGAGGAAGTTGAGAAACCTCAAAGGGTGAGAGGTCCTAGGGCATGGAAGGAATTACGGAGTGAAAAATAAATAAGATATACTCATCTGCTAGGTACTGTGGACAACTGTCCAGACAAACCTGGGGAAATAAAGAAGTAGGTTGAGATAAAATGAGAAATTAACAGTGAGTACAGAGAGAGTAGAGGAGGAGGAGTTGAAAATATATAAGATGGCAGTAAATGTATTGTACAGGAAAAGGTCAAGTTTAAAGTGACAGTAGAAGTGGGAAAAGAAAGTACAGAGAATAAAGACAGTGAATGGAAGAGACAGAAAGGAAATGAACCCCTAACTGCTCAGGTGTCAATTGTAATGATCAGTGTCTAGTACCTGGTAGCCTAGTGACCTATAGTTAATGAAGGAGCTCTGGTGGGCTAGTGTGGAGCCTGTATAAAGCATATGCACCACATGTATAGATATATGCACACATGACAGTACACAAATATATTTATGTACAGAGCACTACAGTACACACAGACAGGTGCACACTACTGTGAATACAATATACTGTACATTAATGCTTGTTATTTATGGAAAACCATACAGGCTATAAAGCTGTCATACAACAGTGCCTAAATGAATGCTTTATGAAAAGAATAATTTGCGTACAGTAAGATACTTCAAGAATGCTTATTACAGACAGGACTCTGAAGGGGAGTGGGGCAGACTTCCTAGCCAGATACAGGCCACTGACTATAAAGGGGTAGTTGCAGAGGTGTCTTCTCGGGTGGGGTGGGTGGGTGGGGTGGGGGGCTGCTTGGCTCAAAATCTGCCTGTTGCCCTGACCAAATAGTGCCAGATAAAGAGGTGGCCACCAGGGTGCCCATCGTGGAATTATACATACCAGCTGATCACAGAGCACCAACAGAGGGATTGGGCATACTGCCCATCACAGATACATGCCAGCAGACCACAGAGTACCAGCTGCAGAAGTGGCCTATCTGAGGAAGGGTGCAGACTGCTCATCATAGACACGCACCAGTTGCCCAGAGCACAAATCTCAAAAGTTGCCTCTGAGGTAGAGGACTAGAGATGTTGCAAAGTTTTAATCTATTTGCAAAATTAAGGTGAATTCACCTTTGTTGACAAATGTGTGGGTTTTTTTATATATATATATATAATAGGAAATTCACTTTTGGCAACTTTGCTTGGCAACGTTTCCTGTAACTTCACCCTTGGGCTATACCAAAGCAAAGTTTGGTCAAAATGAGACTACTGGCAAACAAGTATCTCAAGTTCAGCAGCCCCTCATCCCTATACTCCTCTGCCCCCTTCCAGTGGTACCACCACCACAGGCTGTATTACCTCATCAATCTCAGTCAGAAGAAAATGTAATATTTTCTGACCCATGTGTGATCCAGTTAAACTCTTCATTGCCAGTGTGGCATTCTGGTGAATACCTAGAATGTTGCTAACTTGCAACTGGGCTAGTACAATTTTTATCCCAGCCAGAGACAAATACTACCCCAGGTACCTATGCTCAATGTGCTGTAATGCATAGATAGTGCTACCAGTTTGCCCAATGGTCTATATATCCATAGCAAGATATATGTATGGAGATGCTGAATGCAGCAGGACAGGGATTACTGTGCGTGACACAGTCCTATAAAGTTCAGGAATGACACAGGTGGAGAAGTAGTACCCTGGTGAGAGATTCTGCCATTTGGGACAGGCAGGTGCCATCAATCTTCGAAATCCCATGTTCTTCACAAAAGAGAATGGCAGTAGATCAGTTGCCAGTATTTCAGCATTGCTGCATTCAGTTCCCATGCAATAGCATGACTGGGTGGGTATTTGGCATGATGCTCAGTCAACCGTCAGATCTCCCTTCTCAGACTCTGACTCGTGATCAGGCTCAGCACTCTTGTTCAGGAATGGGAACCTAGCATCCAGATCAGACTTAGTGCCACTATCACCAGCAGTCATGGGGAAACCAGCAAACTCCTCCACAACTCTTGAGCCACAGATTATGCCACCTCTTGGACTGATCCACCTGTTGCCACATCCCCTAGCACCCAGCAGCATGGATGCCACAGATGGGGCACAGCATAATTTGCCAACATTAATGCTACTGCCAGTTCCACCAACTATTCCTTTGCTACTACTACTGACCCCAGAGTCCATGGATAAAGCTGGTGCAGAAGTCATTTTTTAGGTGCAACAACCTTTTGCCCCACAGAACCTATGCATTTCAAGACTGTTTCACTGGCACTTCTCTCTTTATTTGAGCACCTCTTTGCAGTCATTTTTTATATTTAGATTTTTTTATAGTGCAAGGAAAAAAATTAAGAACTTCAGTGAAATTAAATACCAGTAGCAGCAGATAACACCTCATCAAAGGGATTAGCAGTGTAATCTGAATCAGAACAGACCAGGTTACTGAGCTAACAGTAGCTACAGTAAATAGAGCTGGGCAAAAGTTGTGAATTCCGCTTTCGTGGAACTTTCATGAAATTTAGTAAATTTCAAAACATTTTTTTAACTTTCGCCATTGGCAAGATTGAAATCTCCCTAGTGTGTTTGGTGGATTTTCATCCTGTTCTGCTGATTTTTTTTTTTTGATTGAACTGCGGAATAATATACAGTACATGAACTGTGGAAAGACAGTTCTGAGGAATTTTATTCCGCAGTTTAATGGATTATTCTACAATACATATAATTATTCCACAGTTCAGTGATCAGTTCTGTGGAATTTCTTTCTGCAGTATACTGTAATTCATTAATCCACATTTCATACATTCATTCCACAATTCAGTGACTTACTGTACTGTGAAATTAATGTATGACTTGTGGATTATGTATTAAACTGCAGAAACAATTTCAGAAGAACTCACCACTGACAGTGCTCAACAATCTGCAATTCATACATTTATTCTGCTGTTCTGAGTTGGAATTTCAACAAACATTGCCAAAGTGCATTCTGAAATTTCATGAAAGCAAAATTCTGACATTCGACAAAATTCTGTAGGGGGAAGTTTTATTTCTCACAGCCCTAACAGTAAAACAACCCCCAGAAACATTTTTTTATGTATTTTAATTTTTTTAACATGATGGGGATTAACAAAACATACATGATAGGGGTAATTCAAAACAACTTGCTATATGTTATACCATCACTTCTAGAACTAAGTGAAATAACTACAATCAGTATAGAAACAGACTCACAAAAAAATTCCACTCAACCTTAACACACTTAATAACACTTAGCCACACAAAATTATACTACAGAAATAAAATGAGAAATTACAGACCACAGACAAAAACAGCTAAGAAAAAGGCTTGGCAAAAACAAGTCAGACAAGTGCTCACAGGGCTGCCTTGCTTGCTAGCTAAAACACCTCCACCTCCCCACATAGCACTGTTTAACTAGATAAAAGAAACAAAAAACAAACCAGTACTTTCAGCTAAACAAAACTGTAAAACTGCAGACAAACAATAGCAATCTCGCTGCATAAGGCAGTCTTGATATTTTTGCAAGCAATTTTGTCCAAAATATTCCACTTTTGGGTAGTTTTAAAGTTTCTTTGTTCATACAAGCAGGGAAGACTTCTCTCCAACCCTGTCTTCAGAAGACTGCGCTGAACACAGCCTCCACATGGCATTCAGCTCATTTCAGTACCATGTGATGTCATATTTTACTTAATTTATTGAAGTTTCACCAGGCAAGGTACACTGAACAACAAGTTGCTCATCTCCCGGTATGACCTGGGGGAGCAGGTAAAGGGAGTTACAACGTAGAGTGATGTACAAACAATTGACACATATCATACGCAGCATAGTTTTCAAGGTAGATAGTTTAACCATAAAAGGTGACCTTATGGATAACCAATAGTGGCTAAACAGTACAAATGCTCCTACAGCCTACACACAGAGACTATTAAAAGGAATCCCTGTGTGGATAATAGCAAAGTAACAGAGTCAATCTAGTAGACCATGTCGAGACCCATAGGCTTCGAGGAGATATATAACGGAAAAGTTGTTGCAGCAAGCATAGAACTAGGAGCGGAGCCAAGTGCTATATGTATAAGTGTGTTGAGTAGGTTATGCTTGGACATGTGGGGCAGCAATCAGGGTGTTAGACCAGAAGGGGGGCAAGTTAGGGGCAGGTGCAATTAACCGAGACGAAATTATGAAGTGCTTGATTTATTGAGCCAGATGAGGAGGAAAATCGGATTTGGGTAGGAAGTGAGTTCCACAATTTAGGGAGACGGTAGGAGAAAGAGGATTGGCCAGTTGAGGTGGATCTCCGGGGAACTGACAGAGTTCAGTGGTCATGGGATCTGAGGAGGTGAGAGGGTATGGGTGGAGGTGAGATGGAGGAGGTAAGATAAGGAGGGAGTGTGCCATGCCAGTAATTAGATATGAACTTTGTGCAGTGATGCAGCCACCTATTAGCTAGAGATGGGAAGGCTAAAGCACGGTAAAGGTGGCAGTGATTGGTTAGAGGAGGTGCATCAAGGGCAAAGCAGCAGAAGGAGTTGAAAAGTGTATGCAAATTAGCTAAGGAGTTGGCGGGAGCAGGGCAGTAGACGACATCACAGTAGTCAATGATCAGGAGAATCATCTTTTGGACCAGTTCACCCCTAGCCTGTGGCAGGAAGCAGGAGCAGTTTCTATATAAGGCATCGAGTTTAGGGTGAAGCTTTTTCATTGTGGCGTCTGTATGGTCCGAGAAAGTGAGATGTTGATCCAGCCAAATAAACAGGTACCTGAAGGATGCCGTGGCATCTATAGTTATCCCATGCTACATTGCAATATTCATCTGTGAGCCCCACTTTGCTGGTGAAGTTATTGAATTCACCATTCATGAAGTTAGCCCTATACTGTCTATACTGAACTGAAACTTCACAGGGTGGATTAACTTCATGAATTGCAGCAAATTTGTGAATTAATCTTCAAAATGAAGTTAGCTGACTTCACAGGGGACTTTGAACGGCTGTCAGCTAACCAGAGAGTGCCATTGGTGATCCTGTATCACATGTAGTACAAACTTTTCAAAGTGGAACAGTCAGCACTAAGAGCCACACACCTAAGTGTGCGTCCGGTTCCAATTTGCACTTTGTGTGCAAAAATGTTTTATTAATTACTGTTTACTGCAGTAAAGTAGATTGTATCAGGCTCATTCTCTTGACTTCTAAGGTGACATTTTCTGTAACTACAAATCCATGAGTCCCCTCCAGCTGACATAGATATATAGATACATATACAGTGTTGGCAGATAAGGGCCTATGGCCCACCCAGTCTGCCCATTTGAGCTTGTAAGTTCAGTTTGTTTTCCTAGAAGTCTGTTGCCCTTTACCCTGAACTCCAGAATTCCTTTATGTCTATCCCATGCATTCTTAAATCCCGTGATTGTTTCAGCCCCCACCACTTCCTCTGGCAGGGTGTTCCACTTGTCCACCACCCATTCTGTGAAGAAATTCTTCCTCATGTTTCCTCTGAATTGCCCTCCCTCCAACTTCATCCCATGCCCTCTAGTTCTGGAACATCTTTTTCGTATAAAAATAGTGTATTCCTGCACCCTGTTCCTCCCTGTAAGATACTTGTATGTCTCTATCATATCCCCTCTCTCCCGCCTCTCCTCTAGGGAGTACATGTTCAGTTCCTTCGACCTGTCTTCATAGGACTTGTGATTCACTACATGCACCATTGTTGTTGCCCTCCTCTGAACCTTCTCTACCCTGTCTATGTCCTTATGTAGGTATGGTCTCCAGAACTGTACACTGTACTCCAGGTGGGGCCTGACTAGTGTCTTGTACAGCGGAATTATGACCTCCCTTTTCCTGCTGGTGATGCCCCTGCCTATACATCACAGCATCCTATTTGCTTTACCTGCTGCCTTGTCACACTGTTTCCCTACCTTGAGGTCATCAGAGATGATAACCCGAAGATCCCTTTCCTGCTTGTGCATGCTATATCCTCACCCCCCAACTGATATATTGTGCCAGGGTTTTTGTGCACCATATGCATTATGTTGCACTTCCTTGCATTGAATTTCAACTGCCAAACCCCTGACCATTCTTCAAGTTTCTGCAGGTCCCTTCTCATTCTGTCTACACCCTCTGGTGTGTCTACTCTGTTACAGAGCTTTGTGTCATCAGCGAACAGTGAAATTCTGCCTTCTAGGTCCTGCGCAATGTCACTGATGAAGATGTTGAATAATTCTGGTCCCAGCACTGATCCCTGTGGTACCCCACAGGTCACTCTTCCCTCTGTGGAGTGACAGCCATTTACCACCACCCTCTGTGTCCTGCCACCCAGCCAGTTACCTACCCACCACACTACTGTCCTGCCCACACCCATATTCCCCAGTTTGTGTAATAGTCTTCTGTGTGGCACAGTGTCAAAGGCCTTGCTGAAGTCCAGATAGGCCATGTCCACTGCCCTCCCCTGAATCACCTCCCTAGTCACCCAGTCAAAAAATTCAATGAGGTTGGTCTGACATGACCCCCGGTGAAAACATGCTGCCTTGGGTCCTGTAGTCCATTGACAATCAGATGTTCCACCAATCTCCTTCAGTAGTGCTTCCATGATCTTCCCCACTACCGAGGTGAGGCTGACTGGTCTGTAGTTCCCTGCTTCCTCTTTGTTCCCACTTTTGTATAAGGGGACTACATCTGCTGTCCTCCAGTCTTTGAGTACCTCCCCTGTTTCCAGTGATCGGCTAAACAGGATAGCCAGAGGTTCAGCAATCACCTCTCTTAGTTCTTTAAGGACCCTGGGGTGCACCCCATCTGGCCCCATTGCTTTATCCACTCATTACTTCCAGTTCCTTCAGGACCCTTTCTCATGTAAAGGGACTTGTGTCCATTTCTGCACCATTCTCACCCTGTGTACTCCCTTCAGACCCCTTTTTCTTCTGCTGCAAATCCCTTCCATATGCATCCACCATTCTGTTTTGCCTTCCCTATCACATTACTATACTGTGATGTTGCTTTAAGGGCAGAGGTCAAAGTGTTCAGTTAAAAAGTGGGGGTACCATGCAAAGGATTTGCATAAGGGCACCTATTTATTGTATGGCTCGATTTACTGTACCCAGAATTCCCCCTCACTTCGGCTCCTGTTTATGGGTGTTAGAGAGATCACTGCTCCAGATCCATTTCATCCTCGGTCAAAGCAATTGTTATGACTTTCAACCTGTATTCTATCCCAGGGTTTCTGTTGCCCACATGCAAGATTTTACACTTTTTGCATTGAAGCCTAGCTGTCAGATCTTCAACCATTTCTCTAGCCTCTCCAGATCTTTCTTCGGCTCCCAGATACCATCCTCACAATCTACCCTGCCATAGAGCTTGGTGTCATCTCAAAGAAGCAGTGACTCAGTGTGTGTGACTGATGCCACTAGGGAGGGAGCAATCCTGGTTCTAGTGCCTACCACTGGGGAGCATGTACAAAAGATTGAAGTTAGGGAACCCCTGGGTGGAAGTGACCACAATACAGTGTGGTTCAGTTTGGACATGGGCAAGGATGACATCCCCACTAAGACCAGAACATTGGATTTTATGAGGGCAAATTTTAAAAAGATGAGAGAAGTGCTAAGGGAAAAACTGGAGAGCTTGGAGGAGGACTTGAGGGTGGACCGTTTATGGGCCACCATTAGGGGGGCCAGTCATAAGGCCACAGGCAGTTGTATCAAAGTGAGGGGGAAGAAATTGAAAGACAGACCACCAGGCTGGTTTAATGGGGAGGAGGCCAGAGTGGAAAAGGAAAAGAGGGCAGCATATAGAAGATTCAAAAGAACAGCAAAGGAAGAGAATGAGGAAAAATACCGGAGGCTATCTAAGGTGGCAAGAAGGGACATGTAGCATGCAAAGGCACAGAAAGAGCTCCAAATAGCAGAAGGAATAAAGAATGAGGAAAAGGCCTTTTTTCCTTACATAAGTGAAAGAGGAATAAGAAGGACAGCATTGTTAGGCTGAGGAAGGGGTATGGCTGGGTTGATGAAGATGGAAGTAAAGCAGAGGTATTAAACAGATACTTCTGCTCCGTCTTTCCAAAGGAAAAGGATGGATATGTGCCATAGGCAGGGAGAAGGAGGGAATGGGGGGGGGAAGCCATAGGGGTAATCAGGATTGAAAGAGTGAGAGGAGTGGCTAATGACCCTGAGGGTGGACAAATCCCCAGGGCCAGAAGAAATACACCCCAGGGTGCTGAAAGAGGTAGCAGAGGATCTGGAAGGCCTGCTGGCTGTTCTCTTCAATAGATTTCTGGAGTTGGGGGTGGTGCTTCTGGAGTGGAGAACAGCACATGTGTTACCACTCCACAAGAGTGGACCCAAGGATGACCCTGGTAACTATAGGCCACTCAGTCTGACCTTGATAGTACGTAAACTCATGGAGACCATACTAAAGGAAAGGCTTGTGAGCTACATAGAGGAGAATGGTCTACAGGATGAAAGACAGCATGGGTTTATGGCAGGCAGATCATGTCAAACAAACCTGATTGCATTCTTCAATTGTGTCATGAGGGCAGTGGACAAAGGCCAGGCAGTGGACATCATATACTGTACCTGGACTTAAGCAAAGCCTTCAATTCTGTACCACACAAAAGGTCGATAATGAAGCTGAGGGCTCTAGGAGTGGGGGAAAATATGGAAAGATGGGTTGAAAACTGGTTGCGTGGTAGAACCCAGAGAGTAGTGGCTGGGGGTGAGTTCTCCAGCACCAAGGAGGTCACCAGCGGGGCCCCACAGGGATCGGTATTGGAGCCTGTGTTGTTCAATGCCTTCTTCAGTGACATCAGGGAAGACATTAGAGGCAAAATGTGCCTGTTTGCACATGACACCAAACTCTGTGGGAGAGTGGACACCAGGGACGGGATACAGGACCTGAGGGAGGACCTCACTAGATTAGAGAGATAGTCAGGAATCTGGCAACTTAGTTTCAATGCCAAAAGTGCAAAGTGATGCACACAGGGGCCAAGAACCCTAGGACAGAGTATTGCACAGGAGGGGCTCGGATATCTGCTTCCATAGAGGAAAAAGATCTAGGGATAGTGACTACGAGTGACCTGAAACACACCTCTCAGTGTAAAAAGGTGTTGGCAAAGACTAACAGGATGCTGGGATGTATTGCAAGGAGATTCAGTGTAGGCAGAGTGAGTTTTTTTATCATTGTTCTGGTCACTGGTGAGACCACATTTACAATATGGGGTGAGGTATTGGCATCCTTACCGTATGAAGGATATTAGCATGCTGGAGGGGGGTCCAGAAGAGAGCAACCAAAATGGCTGAGGGGTTACCGGATAGGTCCTATGAGGAGAGGCTGGGAGCCCTGGGGATGTACTCCCTGGAAGAGAGGAGGCATAGGGGTGATATGATAAAAACCTTCAAGTACATGAAGGGTATTAACAGAGTGAAAAGGGAGGGTCTCTTTAAAATGAGTGACAACAGCATCACTTGGGGGTACGGCCTAAAATTGATGGGGAGGATTCAGAAGGGATGTAAGGAAGCATTTCTGTACAGAGACGGGGGTGTCTACCTGGAATGAGCTGCCAGAGGAGGTAGTATCAGCAATGATGGTGGGAGCATTCAAGGGAACCTGGGACAAGCACAAAGGGAACTCTTGGAACCAAGGAAGGGGAAAGGGAGGGCAGTTGGGGGTGCAGGGTCATTGGCGTAAATTGTAAGGCCAGACCCTGCATCACTTACCAAGCAGATGAGATAGATTGGGAGGTCTTCTTCTGCTGGCTCTTTTCATATGTTCATGTATTCTCCATATACCCTCCTTGAAGTCGCTGATGAAGATATTGAGTACTGGCCCATGTACTGACCCTTGCTGGACTCCACTACTGACCTCCATCCTCTCAAATACTCCACATTTACCATTACCCTTTGTATTCTCCCCTTAGACAATTCCACATCCACCATGTCAGTCTGTTCCCCTACCATAAGTTTCTCTAGTCTCTTAACCAGCCACCAGCATGGAACCATGCTGAATGCTTTCCTAAAGTCCAGATACAGTATGTGAACCACCTATCCTCAATCAACAGTCTTCAAAACCCAGCTGAAGACATCAGTCAGGTTTATTTAACAAAATCTGCCAGACATAAACCCATGTTGCCTTCCATCCTACAGTTCATTTGTCACCAGGAACTCCACCAGCCACTCTTTAGTAATGGAACCAAGCAGTTTGCAACAGTGAGGTTCAACCTGACAGGTCTATAGCTCCACAGCTCATCCTACCTCTGCTTTTGTACAGGGGCACAATGTTCACCTCCTTCCAAACTGTAAGCACTTTCCCATTCTCTAGGGAGCAATTTTAGAGATCTGCCAGGGACAATGTCTACATTTGTGACATATCCCATAGCACTCTGAGGTGTTGCCAATCTGGCCCTGGAGATGTACTAATTTTAATGGATGCAAGCCCACTGAACACGCTTTATTGGCAGTCAGTTTCATGCACAGTCTTGCACCCAATCTGGTCTAGCATTAACTTCTCCTCAGGTAGTGTTCCCTCCTTCTCCTTTGTAAATGCAAACAAAAACAAGCATTTGTCAATGCTGAATGTTTGCTTGCTGGCATTAGCATTGGAAGTACAGGAGTTAGATGTAGAATAGGAATGGAAGTGAAGTATTGACCTGACGCCAGCCCCACCCCCACCCTGTTGAGATGGACAGGCATTGGAGTGTGCCTTTGGGTTGTCGCCCATAACGCTCATGTCATTTCACCTCACCCTACCCTGCAGACACCGACAAGTGTCGAGATGTGCCTTGGGGTATTCAAGCTTTACACGCACACCACTCTATAAGGAAATACACTGAAATGGGTGCAGTATAAGAGAATGGGGTGAACTTTGGGGCCAAAGAGTCCAAGGCACACCTCGATGTCTATCACGGGCTGCAGGGTGGGGGTGGGGGTGGAATGGCATGAGCATTACTGTCGATAATCCCAAGTCACACCCCTGAAGCCTGTCAGTCCCTACAAGGTAGAGCATTATGGTCGGAAACCCTAACGCCCTGGGAGTTTGTTGATATTTTCACTTCAAGTTTTCGACATGGGCTTTTTATGACCCTATCGCATGAACATTGACACTATCAGTTCGTTAGCTGAAAGGCTATTTTGCACAGTGACTGAGCCATTTGGTGCCACAGGTGTGAAAACACATTTCAGGCAGGATGTGAAAAATGACAGCTGTACTGTTCATGAGGAGGTGTTAAAAAATGGTAATGTTGAAAGTCTGGAGTGAAAATATAAAAAAATTGAAGTCACGGCAGTGCGTAGAAACTGCGCAATGCACATCCGTAATGCAATTGTTTGGGGAATTTTTTACACCACATTTTCAACATAGGCATTGTGGGACCTCCGCTCATGAACAGTGGCACTGTGATTTTCTTAATCTGTCCTGAACCTTGATTTTGAACAGCGACTGCACTCGTTTGCCACAGGTGCAAAAACATGTTTTGGACAGGATGTGAAAAATGACAGCTGTACTGTTTATGAAGCAGTGTGCAAAAATTACAATACTGAAAATCTGGAGTAAAAATATAAAAAATTGGCAAAGTTACGAGCATGCGTAGAAACTGCGCAGTGCACACTGGTAATGCAGTCATTTTTTGGAATTAGTTCACCAAATTTGCAACATGGGCTTTTCGGAACCTCTCCATATGAACACTGTCACTGTGATTTTCTTAATCTGTCCCAAATGTTCATTTCGCACAGTGACCGCAACATTGTGCACCACATGTGTGAAAACACATTTTGGGCAGGATGTGAAAAATGACAGCTGCACTGTCCATACAGAAGTGTGGAAAAATGGCAATGTTGAAAATCTGGAGTGAAAATATTAAAAATTCTTGAAGTTATGAGTGTGCGTGGGAACTGCGCAATGCATGCTTGTAACAGTCGTTTTTTGGAATTTGTTCACAAAATGTGCAACATAGGCTTTTTGGGAGCCCACCTCATGAACAGTGACACCGTCCTTTTGTTAACTGGTCCTGGAAGGTGATTCCACGCAGTGACCGCGAAATCACGTTTCGGGGTCGAATAATGACATGACAGTGATTGAGTTCATGAGGTGGGATCCCAAAAACCCCATGTTGAAAATTTGGGGCCAAAAGTCGCAAAAATAGCTGAGATATCCACCTAAGTTGAGACCCCCCCTATTTATGCCATTGTACAGCTTACCAGCATTTCTCCAGTTCGCTGTCAGCTTTGAAGAGTGCAGACATGTTCCCACTCCACCGAAGATCATCACACCAGACTCCAGAGGTAAGTATGGGTTGAGGGGGGTGCAAGGAAGTGGGGTGTGCAGAAGATGGGTGTGGTTTGTGGGAGAGGACCCGACACCGAGAGACCGTTTCTGTGTTTTAGGTTATAAAAAAAAAAAAAAACCACCGCAGACCGTTTTTCTTTTTTTTTTTTTACAGGTGTAAGAATTTGGGGGGGGTCATGTTAGCCACACTGAGGTGGTCTTCCAGTGTGGCACACAATGGGAGTGGGGCAGAGGCAGGAAAATGCCGATGAAATGGGGTTAAACATGCCAACAGGGGATTGGGCACCCTGTCAGCAAGAGTGTCTGCGTTTTGGGGGATGATGCAGAGGGGGATTGGGCATCCCACTTGGCAGATTGGGGACAGGGCACTGAAGCCAGTGAGGATTGGGCCCCCCATCGGCAAGCATGTCTGTGTGTCTGTGTTTGGGGGGGGATGATGTCAAGGGGGATTGAGCTCCCCCCCTCAGCAGACAAAACACAGCAATGGGGCACATATGCCAACAGGGGTTGGGCACCCCCATCGGCAAATGAACTGGGGAGGGGGCATGCTGACAGGGGGATTGGCTCCTCCGAAGTCGACTTGCTGGGGACTGTGAGAGGTGGATGGCGACAGCTGCCACCATGTTTATTGAAATGTTACACCAGGCAATGCACACCCTGCAATGAGGGGACGCTCCCTCATTGCAGCGACGAAATTGTTTTAAGTTGGTGGCATGCTTGCAGACTACTGTCATAGCCAGCGTGCTCCTTCATTGGTGTCACACAGACAAGACCCAAAAAGCAGTGGCGGCATTGGCCACAACACTGGTGCACCTCCACAACCTGCTTCTCCAGAAAGCCCTTCCACAACATGTTTCTTGTGTATGCGCGCAAGCAAACATAAAAAGTAATCATTCAGTTTTACTGCCTTACCCATATCTTTTTCCACCCATCCTTTTCCCTGGCTCAGCTTGCATATGCCCTCCTTAATCTGTCATTTTTCCCTAAAGTAGTGAATGAAAGTTTTATCCCCCTCTAATACTCCCTCCACAATCCTCAGTTCCATTTTCAGCTTAGTCTTCCTCACCACCCTGTTGGCTTAGCTCAGTCTTTCTAAGTAGGCTTCCCTGTCTCTCTCTGCTTGACTTCTTAAAAATTTGTTGAATTCTGCCTTTTTTTTCCTCTTACTGCAACCCACATGCCACCCCAATTGTAAAACATATAGGGTAGTGGATGGACAACTATGTATAACCAGTGTGTTGTGCCACCAAGGGCTACTGATTCCCTGTGATGGTACATGGGAATTAGATCCCCGAGGTGGCACAACACACTGGTTACGCATAGAGCTGCCCATCTGCTATTCTACATAGCATATGGGAATCAATGCATATTTCAGACACTGCACTTTGTTTCAGTGAACTGGTGGTAGAGGGGCACTTGAGGGTTGGTGGTAGGCTCAGATTACTAACACAGCGTGCTGCAGATGTTTCTGCAAGTTCAAGTTTAAAAAACTTCCAGCTTAATTGAATAGGGGAAATCAAGTATGTGGCAGCATTCTAAGTTGTTCTGCTGCAGTAGTGACATCTCTACTGCAGCAGAACAACATAATGATGTCACTACTGCAGCTGAACAAGCATATTCCAGGCATGGAATTCCATGTATAACAGCATTCCACCATACACTATAAATCAGTTTTCTACATTTTTTTCTTCCACCTTTGCCCCACATAGGAGCTGGTGATCCCTTGTAGACTTTTTCAAGTATGTTCTATTTCTTCCCTCCCACCCACCCCCCACCACCATCACACTCTCCAAACTGGCTTCTGGGCTTTTCCTTAATTTTCCTCAAATTTGTCTTTCTAAAATTCAAGATCCTAATTCTGGAATTGGTGTGCTCCTTACCCAGTTCATTAGCAAGCCTTACTGATAGGATGGTCACTGGTACCCCATGGTTAGCCTACTTCTATGCCCACTACATAGTCTCTGTTCATGAGCACAGATCCCAAGTCACTCTTTCCATTGTTGGCTCCCTGATCCTCTGCATCAAAAGCCCTTCCTGGAAGGCTTTGATGAGTGCTTGACTTGCTGCTGCCTACCCCCAGTATTTTCCAGTCCACGTCAAGAAGATTGAAATCTCCCATGATGACTGTCCCCTGTGATGTTGGCCTTTTGAGTTCCTGTTTCAGCTCTCAGTCTGCCTCATCTTTTTGATTTGGTGGCCTATAAACTACAGTGGCGTGAAAAAGTATTTGCCCCCTTCCTGATTTTCTCTATTATTGCATATTTGTCACACTGGATGTTTTCAGGTCTTTAGACAAAATATAATATTAGATAAAGGGAACCTGAGTGAACAAATAACACTTTTTTTTTTTACTTATTTCATTTATTTAATGAAAAAAGTTAACCAACACCAACTGGCACTGTGTGAAAAAGTAATTGCCCCTAGTTAAATCAACCCAATTAAAAGGATAATTAGAGTCAGCTGATTGAACACAGCCAGGCTTGATTACAGCCAGCCCTGCTCAATATAAACCACACTTATTTTGACCCTTACCATCAGAGTCACGTTGCCAGCACAAAGATTCAACCAGCACATTATGCCATGATCAAAGGAAGTTCCTGAAAAGATCAGAAAAAAATGTGTTGCTCTCTATCAGTCTGGAAAGGGTTACAAAGCTATTTCTAAGGCTCAGGGACTCCATCGAACCACAGTGAGAGCCATAATCTCCAAATGGAGAACACTTGGAACAGTAGTGAATCTTCCCAGGAGTGGGCGGCCTGCCAAAATTACTCAAGGGCGGTAAAATCATCCAGGAAGTCTCAAAGGATCCTAAAACAACATCCAAAGAACTGCAGGCTTCTCTTGCCTCAGCTAAGGTCAGTGTTCATGACTCCACAAGCAGAAAGAGACTGGGCAAAATGGGCTTCATGTGAGAGTAGCAAGGTGAAACCACTGCTAACCAAGAAGAACATAAATGCTTGTCTCACATTTGCCAAAAAGCACCTGGATGATCCACAAGCCTTTTGGGAAAATGTTCTATGGACAGATGAGTCCAAAGTGGAACTTTTTTGGACGACATGGATCCCATAATGTCTCATGTAAAGCAAACACAGCATTCCACAGTAAGAACACCATACCAACAGTCAAACATGGTGGTGGTAGTGTGATGGTGTGGGGATGCTTTGCTGCCTAAGGACCTGGATGACTTGCCAAAATTAAAGGAACCATGAATTCTGCTCTGTACCAGAAAATTCTTAAGGAGAATGTCCGGTCATCCTTCCGTCAGCTGAAGCTGAAGCGTAGTTGGGTCATGCAGCAAGACAATGATCCAAAACACAAAAGCAAGTCCACATCGGAATGGCTAAAAAAGAAGTAAAATTAAAGTTTTGGAGTGGCCTAGTCAAAGTCCAGACTTAAACCCAATAGAGATGCTGTGGCAGAACCTGAAGCGAGCAGTTCATGCTCGAAAACCTACCAAATGTTACTGAATTAAAGCAGTTCTGCAAGGAAGAGTGAGTTAAAATTCCTCCACAGCGATGTGAAAGACTGATATTGAATTATAGGAAGTGTTTGGTTGCAGTCATTGCAGCTAAATGTGGCGTAACCAGTTATTAAGTGTAAGGGGGCAATTACTTTTTCACACAGTGCCAGTTGTTGTTGGTTAACTTTTTTCATTAAATAGGTGAAATAAAAAAAAAAAAAACAAGTGTTATTTGTTCACTCAGGTTCCCTTTATCTAATATTACATTTTCTCTAAAGACCTGAAAACATCCAGTGTGACAAATATGCAATAATAGAGAAAATCAGGAAGGGGGCAAATACTTTTTCACGCCACTGTACCTCCCTTTTCACCTTCTCACCTTCCTGCCCCTTGTTCTTTACAGCAGTACCCACCGCAACTGTCACCACGTTCTCATCCACTATCATATTCATGGTTGCCTTGATTACCTCATTACCTCCCTTACACAGATACCCAGAATGTGACAGCAGATAAGGACTGTGTGGCCCACCTAGTCTGTCCCCTTTTCCTACCTAATGCATTATTGCAAACCCTAGTTTATCTGCTGCTTACCCTCTCTTCCCTATTGCTAGCGTGCTCTTCTGTCTATCCCAAGCATTCTTGAATTCCCCTACTGTTTTGGCCCCCACCACCTCTGCAGGGAGGCTGTTCCAAGCATTCACTACTATTTCTGTGAAAAGGTACTTCCTTACATTGCGCCAGAGCCTACCCCCTTCTAGCCTCATATCATGTCGCCTTGTTCTTGTACACCTTCTTCTCTGAAAGATGCTACCCTCTTGTACCTTGTTTATACCCCTGATGTACTTGAATGTCTCTATCATATCTCTTCTCCTCCAGGGAATACATATTGAGGTCCTCTAGTCTTTTCTCACATGACTATTGGTGCAGTCCTGGCACTATTTTTGTTGCCTTTCTCTGGACTGCCTCTGTTTTGTCTATGTCCTTTCAGGGGTGTGGCCTCCAGAACTGGACACAATACTCCAGATGAGGTCTCACTAGTGATCTGTACAGTGGGATAACCACCTCCTTTTTTCTGCTGGTGTTACCTCTCCCTATGCACCCTAGAATCCCATTGGCTCTCCCCACAGCCTTCTCAAATTGTTTAGTTACCTTTAGGTCATTAGATACGATTACCCACTGGTCCCCTTATTGACTGGTGGTTGTCAGTCCCTCCCCCCCCCATCTTGTACTCCTCCCTTGGATTTCTGTGCCCCAAGTGCATGATTGTACACTTCTTAGCATTGAATCTTAGTTGCCACAATCTCGACCACTTCTCAAGCATGTTTAGGCCCCTTCTCACTTTTTCAACCCCCCCAGAGTATCGACCCTGTTGCAGCTCTTTATGTCATCTGCAAAGAGGCATCACTTCCCCCCCCAGCCTCTCTGCAATGTTGCTCATGAAGACATTAAAGAGGAGTGGCCCCAGCACAAATCAGTGCCGCACCCCGCTGGTCACACCCCTCTCCTCGGATCAAATGCCATTTACCACCACCCTCTGTGACTTGTCACTCAACCAGTTTCTGACCCAGTTCACCTCCTTGGGACCCACTCCCCGGCTGCCTAACTTATTTGTCAACCTCCTATGTGGGACAGTATTGAAGGCCTTGCTGAAATCTAGGTAGGCCACATCCACTGCCCCTCACCTATCTACCTCCCTGGTCACCCAGTCAAATAAATCTATCAGATTTGTTTGACAAGACCTTACTGCTGTGAATCCTTTTGCTGCCTTGGATCCTGTGCTCATCTGGATTCAAGAAATATCACAATGCTTTCCTTTAGCAGTGACTCCACTAATTTCCTCACCATTGAGATCAGGCTGACTGGCCTGTAGCTGCCAGCCTCCTCCCTGTTCCCACTTTTGTGGAGAGGGACTACATTTTCCCTCCTACAGTCACCGGGAACCACCCCTGTCTCTATCAATTTGTTGAATAGGGCTGTTAGTGGTGCTGCTAGCATATCTCTAAGTTATTTTCATATTCTGGAATGTATCCCATCCAGCCCCATAGCCTTGTCCCCTTTCAGATTCTTGAGTTCCTTTAGGACTCTTTCCTCTGTAAACGGGGGTGTCCACCTCTCTCCCATTGGTGCTCCTATCCCCAAATAGTGGTCCTTCTGCCTCCCCTTCTTCTGTGAATACTGAACAAAAATATATGTTCAAGATTGTTGCTTTTTCTAGGTCTCCCTCTGCACACACTGCTTCCTCCTTTTTTAACCTCACAATCCCACCCCTGATCTTCTTTCTGTCACTAATGTACCTGAAAAAGGTCTTGTCTCCTTTCTTAATTGCCTGGGCTGTTTTTTCCTCAGTTTGCACCTTTGCGCTCCTGACTGCTTTCCCCCCCTCCCTCTGCTTTTCCAGATACAGTTCTCTGTCTTCCTCCCTCTGTGTTTCCTTGCACCTCCTGAAGGCTAACCTTTCTGTCCTTCCTTCCAGGTCACATCTTTTGAGAACCATAGTGTTTTTTCTTTCTCTTTGTTTTGCTTATTTGCCTAACACAAAGGCTTGTTGCCTCTGCTATGGATCCCTTAAGGTTAGCCCATTGTTTCTCTGCATCACCCCCTTTGTCTTCCCCTGCCAGGGCTTCCTTGACACATTCCCCCATTTTTGCAAAGTCAGCCCATCTCAAATCCAGGACCCTTGCTTTAGTGTCATTTGACTACTCCACTGTTCTCACATTGAACCACACCACACAATGATCACTGGACCCCAGGTGCTACCCACCATTACATCTGTGACTCTGTTCCTCCCCATTGGTGAGTACCAGGTCCAATAGTGCTCCTTCTCTGGTGGGTTCTGCCACAAGCTGCATGAGGCACACCCCCTGCAGGGCATCTAGGATTCCTCTGCTCCTGGCTGTGGCTGTAGCCTGGGTGCTCCAATCCACATCAGGCAAACTGAAGTCTCCCACCAGCAGCACGTCACCTTTGGCTGTCATTTTGTGGATGGCTTCCACTAGTACCCCATCCATCTCCTCCCTGTGTGCTGGAGGTCTGCAGATCACACCTGTGTGAATAGCAATGCCATTTCCTGTCTCCAGGGTGACCCACAGTACTTCCACTCCCTCCTGTATTGGCTGAACTTCATTTGCTTTAATTCCCTCCCTGACGTAGATAGCCACCCTCCACCCTTTTTCTCCACCCTATCTTTTCTAAATAGAATGCAACTGGTATGGCTATATCTCATTTATGGTTCCCCATGTACCATGTCTTGGGAACAGCGACAATGTTCAGGTCTTCCTCTGCCATCAAGGCCACTGGTTCTGGGATATTATTTTCCAGGCTGTGGGCATTCATGCACATGACCTTCCAAGTTTTGCACCTTCCCCTTCTAGTAGCTCCCCTCCTATCCCCATGTCTTCCCTCCCTTCCCCTCCTGTTTTCACTCCCATTCTTCCTTATCTCTGCCATTCTACCTATCTTGGTTTAAGGTTTTAGTGTCAATTTCCCAGCCCAAGGGTCCTTCCTACTGACTGTTTCATCCCGTTGGGGGGTGCAATTAGCTTCTTCATGCTTACTACCGCCTCCCTCCTTGGCTAGTTTAAATGCTTGCCAATGAAGAATTTAAACCTCTCACTAAAGATCTTGTTTGCCCCCCTGGATAGATGCAGTCCATCTCACCTGTATAGGCCTGCATCCCACCAGGTGGGACCCCAGTCCCCAGTCTCCAGTGAAGCCAAAGTCCTCTGCTCTGCACCGGTCCTTCAATCATGTATTGAATCTCATGGTGCGGAGTACCTTGCCTTCCCCATTGTCATTGACCGGTAGCACCTCTGAAAAGGTTACAGTGCATGCCGCATTCTAAGTCCCCTCCTCACCTCCCTGAAGTCATCCTGCACTACCCCAACCTCATCATCAGCCAGATCATTTGTTCCCAGATGGATGATGATGTCTAGCTCTCCCTCCCATCCTGATGCCCTAGCGATCCTCTGGATGGGCTTTTTATCCCTCCAAGCCACGGCACCAGGTAGGCACTTAATCTCCATCTTTCCCGCTAAATCTGCCCCAAGTCTACCATGCTAACAATAGAATCCCCCACCAGGAGTTGCTTACTCCTCCTCTGGAGTCCTCTGCCTCCCCCCTGGGGTCTCCACCATGGAATACACCCACATCCTCCTTGGTCTCCACGGTGGGTGTCTTCTTGGGATAGTCCTACCCTACCCTACCAGTGCAACATAGGAGTTGTGGAGTTTAAACATAGGAGGGATGTGCCTCTGCCCCATGACCCTCACGCTTCCCAAACCCACCGTAGTCCAGCCACTCCTGCACCCAGAAAACCTCTGAGGCAGTGGGGGTGGACTTGGTGGTCCCTGGAAGAAGGATGAAATCCCTCAAATCCTGGTCAACTCAGCGTGGAGATGAGCAACCTCCTCCCTCAGCCCACAGAGGTGCCTGCAGGTGGTATGGCACCACATCCTCCAGAGCATCTCCAGAAAGACTTCCGCCCTATAGCCGCTGCACTGCACTGCACCACTTCCATCATGTCTTATTTGTGGCCCCTTTCCTGTTGCTTTGTATGCTTACTCTCTCCTCCCTCTGGTTATTTTCTCTTTTTTTCTCCCTACTTTGCTTCTGCCTTTATGCCCTAACAGCTCCCGCCCTTTCTGTTCTGGGAAAGGAACTTCCTGTATTCCTCGGTAGTCTCCTTCTTCCTTGCTCAGAGTCTGACCTCCAGCAGCTAGGGAGGGAGGGAGAACTACTCTTTTCCTTCCCTTACACTCAGAGCCACTCCTTCCCCTTTCCTTTTACTCTGTCCTCTTTAAAGGTTGAGTGCCCTAGGATTGTGAGATCCGTGTCATGTTGTGGTGTCACTCAGGTTTTGGTTATGGCCACTAGATCCTGCTGAGCTTCTGCAACTAGTGTCTGAAGATCCTCCCTGTTACCCTGGCTCCTGCTGTTAACATATATGGCTATCCAAGAGGCTTGATAACCCATTCTACTTTCTGGCATCATGGCATCGTGGGCTCTGACTGACACAAAACAGCTTGCAAAGTCTTTTTTTTAGTGCTAGTTCCTTGGAATGAACTTTCGCCCAGTGTTGGAAATAATGTTAGCCCAGAGTGTTAGTGTTCCTGTAATAAATAAAGCACTCCTGTGATGTCTTTGTCTTTTTTTTTGTCCTATTTTTAAAACCCTGAAATGAAGAAAACAGTCCCTCATTGTCTGCTGCCATCTCCATCCCCCACTCTGACGCACTGCTCAACACCCATCTCCCCTTACCCTATACTTACCCAGCTGAGGTCCAATTCTGTAATCCTTTCTGAACTGGAGACACTTCTTCACTCTTCAATGCTGAACTGTGAACTAAGGAAAACAGATAAGTGCTATATAATGTATTTCAATGTGTTTCAACTTTTCTTCAGAACTTGGTCATTTTTATGTTTGCTTGTGCACATGCACAAGAAACATGTTGTGGCAGCTTGCTGGAGTAGTGGGTTGTGGAGGTGTGGCAGTGTTGTGGCTAATGCTGACAGTGCTTTTTGGGGCTGGTCTCTGTGTCACCAATAGAGACGCACACTGCCAATGACAGCAGTATTGCAGCATGCCACCAATTTGAAAGAAATCCATCACTGCAATCATGGAGTGCCCCGTTATTTAACAATCAGCTGTTTTTGCTTCTGGAGAAGTCCCTGACTCCAGCAGCAAATCACAGCTTGCCTTGTCTGGTGTCCCATTTCAATAAACATGATGGCAGCTGTCTCTGGCCACCTGTCACAGTCCTCATGGAAGCTGATGGGGGTGCCCAATCCCTCTATCAGCATGCCCCCTCCCCAGTTCATTTGCTCTCACAAAAAAGGATAAAAAAAAAAAAAGCTATGTCTGAAATCCTTTTTCGTGAGGCGGAATCCTTTTTCACGATAATGAAAAAGGATTCATGAAAAAGAAATCAGCTTTTTTGTGAAATGGAATCCTTTTCCGTGAGAAAGAAAAATGATTTGTGAAAAAGTAATCATCTCTTGAAAAATTATTAAAAAAAAAAAGAAAAAGTCTGAAATCCTTTTTCACGGGATGGAATCCTTTTCTGTGACCACAGCAAAGGATTTGCGGAAAAGGATTCCTTTTCTGTGGAAAAGGATTCCTTTTCTGTGAACATGGCAAAGCATTCATGGAAAAGGATTCCAGCTGGTGAAAAAGGATATTACTTTGTTTTTACACTGGCAGATCATGATTTACCCCTCACCCTGCCATTTGTATATATTTTAAATATATACTTATTGGTGGCCAGTGGTACCCCCCCACCCTCTTATTGTATTTGTAGTGAAATCACTAGCACTCCAAATGTATATCTCTAGTGTCTAGTGGCAGCCCACACCTGTGATCCCCCAAATACTTATAATTATATCACCCATTGGTGGCCAGTGGCATCCCCCACCCTTCCATGTAACTATCAAGCTGTAAATAAGAAAACTGTCCCTCGATTACTTTATTTTCTAACCTGTAACAAAAAAAAAATCCAATGTTGATCTGACCCACACCCTCACCCAACCTCCCACTGTGCACCCACCTCCTCACACCCCTCTTGAACCCCCTACACACCCTCACTCACCTGAACTAGCTCCACAGTGAAGATCCACTCTCTGATCTAAGACATGTCTTGCTGCTGGAACCAGTGACTGCTGTATGACAAATAAGGTAACTGTAGTTCAAAATGTGCACGGAAGCCAGATGAGAGAGTGGCAAGTTTCTCAGGAATGTGGAGCTGATCTTGTGAACCTGTAAAGCTTTTCCAGAAGTGTGCATGAGAGCCAGATGTGTGAAGTGAACTTCTCGGGAATGAGTAGCTGAGTGATGAATGGTTGAGAGGAAGGTCACCACTCCCGCCTACCACCACCACCACCATCGAACACAACATGACAGTACAGCTGCAAGGGAAAGGGAAATCAGCTGTGGTTATTTTCTTTACAATCATGTCCACTGAAATAGTTGTCATAGTCCAGAGCCTATCTCTGCTCCATAAAAGACTGTCACAGATGTGCAACATTCAGTAGCATTGAGGGATGTGTTAAGTTCTGTGACTGAAAGGATTCTGTCTTCATCAGCTAAACTGTTCCATCCCAGTGTCTGACAGGAGTTTACATTTTTATAATGTAAGGGTTTTGTATCAAGCATTAGGGCATGGGATCATAATGTCACCAGACAGAATGCAAATAGAATAATCAACTCCGGGGGTGGGGTGTACACTTAAATCGCAAAAATTGTTGAAAAAAAAAAAACAATTTCATGTATCTGGGACTGGGATTCGATACCCAGTTTGCAGACGTACCACGACAATTACTGCCTGTGGCCCATCCTGTTGAACCACAGCAGCTGCTTGGCAGACTCTCCTCCCAGCAGAGAACTTATCCTCTGCCAGAGAACAGTGACAGGGTGCACAACCGTGCATAGTCCATTTAGTTGTTTTGCACCCTGTCATTATTCCCACCTGCGCTGACTGTGTTGAGTGGTTTTAACATACGCCATCTTTCATATAGCAGACTGACATGGTGGGAAGCATTAGTCATTCTTTATATGTTCCAGATGTCCAAATAAAAATGTAGCACTATCATTTTTTACTTGAGAGTGGTTCTGGGCACATAGCTTATTATTATTATTTTAACCTCCTTATGTTCAGGACTCCTCCCAGTACCCCTTGACAGATGGGGATGCTCTGCACCTTGCCACCAGTGTGGCTGGACTCTCCTCCCACTCTCTTCAACAGATTGGGATACTCTGTGAACGTGTGTTAAGTTTTGGGACTGGAAGAATCTTTGCTTTATTTACTAAACTGTCCAATCCCAGTGTCTGGCAGGAGTATGAAATGTTCTAACTTGAGCATTCTGTATGAACCATTAGAATTTCTTTATGCAGTATATACACTGCAGCAGATGTCTGAATAAAATGTATTAATGCACTTTTTACTTGATAGTGGTCCAGAGCGCATAACGTACAGTAGCTGGATTGTTTCAAATCTCTCAGTTTTTTTACCAATATTGTTTATCAGATAAGAACAACTGTATCTGGATTTTACCATCATTTGTGTGCTACTGTGTCTGTTACTGCAGTTATAATTAGTGACAGGTGTGCTCAGTTTGAAAGTGCAAACAATCTTATCAACCTGTCATTTCAGCATAAACAAGAATGACATGGCAATTTTTTATCTTCTAATGAGATTTGCCTTTAATGCAATTTAACTCTGTGGTAGTTTGATTTTAACAATGTCTGGTTTCTGTGTATATGACATATGGCTGTTTCCAGAAATGCATCTTAACTAGATGTACTCTAAAGAAAATGGACAATTGTTTCCAGGCAATCCCCAGGCTTCCTTTTAGGCTGACAATACTCTATCTACTCTAATATAAAGATCCTATGTGCCACTCATTATGCAATCTGCCTCCTGTTTTCTACCTGTCTCTGTAAATGCTGGCTGCAGTGGCTGTGTTGGTAATGATTTGACTGAGTGTAGGTACAGTAGAAGTGTGCATGGGAGCCAGATGAGTGAGCAGCCAAGTTCTCAGGAACGTGAATGTACCTCTCACTGAGTATTAGAAGAACTGTGCATGGAAGCTAGATGTCCATGAGGTGGGAACACACGTGATCCTGTGAAAAACTCCTGTACAGCACTGCTCTCTGTCCCCTCTCCTTCAGTGGTCTGCAGCTCACTTGCTTTTGTCATGTCCCAGTCTCCTTCGACAAAGAGGGACCCTCTGCACCTTACTATCATTTCTGATGGCATCCACCTAGTTTCCATCAACAGAAGGGGAACTAGCCTTCAGATTACAGCCAGTCCTGTGGCTTTCTTTCCTTAACCCCAGTCCCTTGCTGAAGTTTCCCTTTTTTTCTGATGCTGTTGATGAAGTTGTTCATTAAATGGATCATCAATACTTCAGTCTAATTGGGATTTTTTTTTGGGGGGGGGGGGCTTATTGCGGGATCTAAGAACCCATTGGTTAGAAATGTGGTAATTCAAGAGCAAATTTATAGGGGAAATGTAAAGTTAGTTTATCTTCCTTTTTATTTACCTTCGTTTTGCATTCCGCCACTGAAGAATCTAATTATTAAAGAAAAGGTATAGGGGAACACATGACTTGACTCTTCAGATTCAAGTGTGTGTGTGTGTGTGTGTGTGTCTGTGTGTGTGTGTGTGTGTATGCATGTGTGCATATGCATGTCACCTTTTGTAGAATGCATGCTGTTAATGTTTGAATCACTTAGCTTACCATGTTCACATGGATCAAGCCGTTGCACACATATGACATTTATATTGTTAAAATGTAAATTAACAACTGGACTATTGTTTTGCTGGACTGGTGCAACCTATTAAAACATACAGTATGTTAACATGCTCGTAAGATCCAAGGACTTTGTGATTCACATGTCCAACCCTGCTAAATACAAGCCTAGTATAGTTTTCTTTTTGTTTTTCCTAAAAAAAAAAAAAAATAACCCTCTGTCCCACCACCAGCAATGAGAATGTACTGATTTAGCAGCCTGGTACAGTAGAGTGACCAGCCTTCAAAAAAGTGTATGCACCAAAAACTTAAACTATTGACTGGGGATCTGGGGGCCACCTAGGTCCCCCCAAAAATTTTTGTTTTTTGGTGTATTCTGGGGGTTATCTGAAACAGAATTAGCTACCCTGTTACCCCCCTCCCCATGCCTAGTAAGTTGCACTTTAGTCCCTTCTGCAGTCCCCACAGTTCAGTGAGTTGCCCAAACCACCCTCCCCATAGCCCAGCCATTTGCTCCACTGCATGGCCCTAGCCCTCCCCAAGCCCAACAAGTTTCATCTGGCTCCCTTCCCTAGAATACTTAACCCTTCCCCAACACAGCATGTTGCATCCTACTGTCCTATTTATTTATTAAAATGGTGAGGTTCTATCTAAAGTCTCTGTCTCTCCATGAGCTCAGCATGTTGCTCCTTTCCTCCAGTCCGGCAAGTTGTTCCCTAGTCCAACTCCCAGATAACCTGGCCCTCCTCCAGCTCACCATGTTGCCTTTTCCCCCCTGTCACCCAGCAAACTGTATCCAACTTTCAAGCCGAACCCAGCCCAGCAGGTTGCATCATAGCCCCCTCAACCAGACCCCACACAAAGTGCAGTGAATTAAACAGGTACTACCTCCCCCACAGAAACCTAAACATATTTTTTATGCAACAAAGTCACTCTAGTCCATAGCCTCTTTCTGTCAATTTACAGGTACTCCTCTGTTATCTACACCAAGTATCTGGAAAGGGATAAGTATGAAAGAGTGATGGGAAACCACTAACCACTTAGGGTCAAAGGCTACAAACAAGTATAGGGCTTAAGGGCAGACCATATGGGCCTAGCACGGTCCGTATCTGCTGACAATTTCTATGTTTCTATCTTTCTATCAAGGACGTTTTGCAAAAGGACAATGAAAGAGCTATTACACTTGTACTGTGCAAGCACATACCATCTGCAAATAAAAATAACATTCCATACACAGCAGCAGTGATATACAACCCCCACACCCACCCAAATATATAAAAACAATATAAAAGATAACTATGCAAGCAATAACTGCCTATATTGCTGGTTTCCCATAAAAGACAACCATACCACATCTTTTCTAGATACTTTTTGCTTTGCTGAGATGAGATTTATAAATTGTTTCACACAGACACAGCCATGCTGCAAACTGACTTTCTGCTTAAAAATCCTGAGATTTGATCTTTCTCATGGCTGCCATAGTATGGTATACAGACCATGTATAAAACGTTGGGTCCCTTCCCCCAATGTCTGAGGTTCTGTCAATGGCATGACTTGACAAACTGCCCTGCCACCCACCCACCACCACAACCACACACACACACTCAATTTGGCAGCACTGATGGAGGGCTGAGCAGCAGCAGCAGCAGCAGCACTACCCAGTTAGTCCTGTACTGTACATAAGGGTAGTTGTCACACAGCAAGCAGATAGCAACTAGTGCTGTAGCGCTAACTCAAGGACTGGAGCTACTGAGCGGCAGCGGCAGCAGCACTACCCAGTTAGTCCTATACTGTACACAAGAGTAGTTGTCACACAGCAAGCAGATAGCAACTAGTGCTGCAGCGCTAACTCAAGGACTGGAGCTACTGAGCGGCAGCGGCAGCAGCAGTACTACCCAGTTAATCCTGTACTGTACACAAGAGTAGTTGTCACACAGCAAGCAGATAGCAACTAGTGCTGCAGCGCTAACTCAAGGACTGGAGCTACTGAGCGGCAGCAGCAGCACTACCCAGTTAGTCCTGTACTGCACACAAGAGTAGTTGTCACACAGCAAGCAGATAGCAACTAGTGCTGCAGCGCTAACTCAAGGACTGGAGCTACTGAGCGGCAGCGGCAGCAGCAGTACTACCCAGTTAATCCTGTACTGTACACAAGAGTAGTTGTCACACAGCAAGCAGATAGCAACTAGTGCTGCAGCGCTAACTCAAGGACTGGAGCTACTGAGCGGCAGCGGCAGCAGCAGCACTACCCAGTTAGTCCTGTACTGTACACAAGAGTAGTTGTCACACAGCAAGCAGATAGCAACTAGTGCTGCAGCGCTAACTCAAGGACTGGAGCTACTGAGTGGCAGCGGCAGCAGCACTACCCAGTTAGTCCTGTACTGTACATAAGAGTAGTTGTCACACAGCAAGCAGATAGCAACTAGTGCTGCAGTGCTAACTCAAGGACTGGAGCTACTGAGCGGCAGCGGCAGCAGCAGCACTACCCAGTTAGTCCTGTACTGTACACAAGAGTAGTTGTCACACAGCAAGCAGATAGCAACTAGTGCTGCAGCGCTAACTCAAGGACTGGAGCTACTGAGTGGCAGTGGCAGCAGCACTACCCAGTTAGTCCTGTACTGTACATAAGAGTAGTTGTCACACAGCAAGCAGATAGCAACTAGTGCTGCAGCGCTAACTCAAGGACTGGAGCTACTGAGCGGCAGCGGCAGCAGCAGCACTACCCAGTTAGTCCTGTACTGTACACAAGAGTAGTTGTCACACAGCAAGCAGATAGCAACTAGTGCTGCAGCGCTAACTCAAGGACTGGAGCTACTGAGCGGCAGCGGCAGCAGCAGCACTACCCAGTTAGTCCTGTACTGTACACAAGAGTAGTTGCACACTACAAAGGCAGATAGCAACTAGTGCTGCAGCTTAACTCAAGGACTGGAGCTACTGAGCGGCAGCGGCAGCCTCCTACCAAATACTACTGGCTGCCACTATCAGCCAGGCAACTCTCCACAGTAAAGAAGGGCCCTTCCCTGTCCCGAGATGTTTCATCCTGCTGTAATTAATCCTAGCCTCATCGGCCAGAAATAGAGCTCAGCTCCAGGGAGAGAAGAGTGTGGTAATAGTACCAGTCACTGTATGTGCCTGACAACACCTTTCCTCCTAAGTACCTCCCATCCCAACTATAAGGATAATCATTCTCCTCCCTCCCCGTTGCCCTCAAAATGGTGTTTTGACTGGGCTAATAATGGAGTGCTCTCTTCCTGTCTAGTGGTGAGTTAGGTGAGGTGGCCCCTTGCCTTTGACAGCTCCTGATACAACGGGGGGGTCCAAGACCACCATATGCTGTCTCTCCAACCGTTCCACTTGTTTTGTTGGGTTTGCCTCTTTGTCACCCTCCTGCTTCTTTTTGTAGGAGGCAGAGGAAATTACTTGCCCCCATGTATGCTTTCAGGGCTTCCCACCTGGTTCTGTCAGACAAGTTCCCTTTCTCATTCATGCCAAGAAAAAGCTGCAAGGTGTCCCCCATCTGCTGCTTAAATATTGGGTCAGTTAATAAATTTGGGTCCAGCCTCCAGGGGGTGTCCCTCTCTGCATCCCCCCACCAGTCAGAGATACCATCAAAGGGGCATGGTTAGAGGTGATAATGGGACTACACTTGGCTGTCACAACATTTTGGAGCATAGAAGTGGGCATCAAGATGAGATTGAGCTTTGAGCAAACCTTGTGAGCATAGGATTAGTAAGAGTATTCTGTCATATTCGAGTGTAAGTGTTGCCATGCATCCGAGAGCCCTACGTTACCTGGCCATAACTTTTAGGACTATCACACACTTTGGTGGGGCTCATGGACAGAGTTGACCTGTCTATGTCTTGAGCCCATACTGTGTTGAAATTAGGGTGTCTCGGAATGCTACCAACAAAGGGCAAGCTGGTGGAAAAAAATCCAGACTATCTTACATGGGCCCATAGATGGAGGCAAACAAATTTTTCCTGCCCACCTCTGTCTCTACCACTGTGAGTATGTACCTACCTGCCTTGCAGATCTATAGTTTTCTAGACAATACCCACTATCATCCCCTGTCTGAACCAGGGCAGCTAGCTGTACCTCTAACTTTTGAGGTGAAGCAGGAAGCTATCAGTGCCTTCCCAAGCTGGTAACACCAAAACACAGACACCATCAATAATCCCTCTCAGTCTCGGTTCATTTGGGGTGACTTACCAGCCGCAGACAGTAGCAAGGAGTTCAGGAGTAGGTTATAGACCATGATCCTGAATTTCAACCGCACAAGCTGCTGGGGTAGTCTCGCTGTTGCTTACTGGTTTTCTGCCATAACTCACCACCGGTTCGGCCCCCTTGCTGATGATGTGGCTTATGCAAAGAGTGATGCACTGAATGAGTGCCAAGTTTAGGTTGCCACAGCAACCATACACTAACCTCTGACCCGACCAAGCCTAAGGTCCAGCCGGCCTCCAGAAACTCAGGATTTTTAAAGGGCTGGCTTGAATTATTTTTTTTTGTGTCAGGCTGAAAACTGTACTCTCATGCATACGATAAATATGCATGGTTATGCCACTGGTCTGGTATTACATTGGTTGCAAAGTCTGCTCATAAGACTCTCTCTTTCTCCTATCCTGATGTATTCTAAACTATCCACGTGCAAGTGGCTGTCAGATCCAGAAATACATTTCATGTAAAATAGACTTCAGTTCATTTCGAGTTTATTGCAGAAAAACTCAATTGAACACACTCATTCACATGGAGATCCTAGTACAACACAGGTGTACAATAGCAGGTTTACAAAATAAAAGGAACATACTTTGAATAAAACAATGGGTTTCATACATCACAATGTACAATCACAGTAAAAACAGGTTCCGGTTATAAGATAGAGCAGCAATGAAGCAAATTACATAATGCAACAACAATGCGACAATCTGTAGTAGGATACATAGGACAATGGGTTTAGTACATCTCAACATCATCATAACAATATAGTGCAAATAAAGAGGGAAATTACATAATGCAACATTGCGGCAATCTGCAGTAGGATGCAGAAGGCAAGAAGTGCAACAGGGTGAAGGGACAGAATGGGAGTGAATTAGGACGTGAGATAAATAGGTGGAAGGGGGGAGAGTAAGGGACTTAGGCAGTGATAGGATAGCACATGAGACAGGGCCAGAGGAGAAGGTTAGAAAAAGGGGTGGGGAGACGAGGAGGGAATCAGAGAGCTAAGCCCTCTAGCATTTGCAGGCATCCGTGAGATATCTTGAGGCGAGCAACTTGAGGAAGTTAATAGTGACCAGGTCAGTGAGCTTGAGTACCGTTTGAATGCTGTTCCAAGTGACAGGGAGGGAATGCGATATAGCTCCCATGCCAAGGGAGGTTCTAGTTCTGGGGATATTCAGGAGGAGGAAGGAAGACTTCCTAAGAGAATAAGCACAGTGCAAGATGTGGACGAGTGAGGTAATATAATCTGAGACTTTATTATGCAGTGCTTTGAGCATCCGTATACCAAGGTAGAGCAGTCTTCTAGTGGCTAGGGACATCAATCCAGCAACAGAATATAGGTTGCAGTGGTGGGTCCTGGGGGATGCATTAGTAATAAAATGAAGGATGTGGTAGAAAAGGACATCAAGCCTATTGAGGCTGGTAACTGAAGTGAAATTGTATATTATATCACCTCAGTCTAACAGCAGGAGGAATATTGCCTAGACAAGCCTGAGTCTAACCTCAGGAGGGAAGAGGGTTCTATGTCAAAAAAAAAGCCTAATCTGGCTTTAAGCTTGGCAGAGAGACTAGCAATGTGGGCGTTGAAGGATAGTTTGTTGCCGATCCAGACACTTAAATATTTAAGTATTTGAACTTGTCAACAACTTTGAGTGGTTGCCCTAGGGAAGTAGTGACAGTAGCGAGGTTGAACTCGGTCCTGATTGGGGGGGGTTGTTGTTGTGGCAGAAGAACATTACCTTAGTTTTTTTTAGTGTTGAGCAAAAGCTTGGCACAGGTAAGATTACGTTCAAGTTCAAGGAAATCGGTTTGGAACTCGTCACAGACATCAGAAAGCAAGGGCTTGGAAGTGTAGAGTACTGTATTGAACACAAAGAAATGCAGTTTAGTTAGTGGTGTTGGAATTAAGGTTGTTAATGTAGATGGAGAAGAGGATAGGGCCAAGTATGGATCCTTGGGGGACGTCTCAAGTGATGGGGAGGGGGTTCGAAAGAAGACCATCAGCTTTTACTTGCTCAACGCATTCTGTGAAATAACTGGAGAACCATCAGACTGTGGAGGCAGAGGCACCTAGGGTGGAGAGGCTGTGCCGGGATAGATTGTGGTCCATGGTGTCGAAGTCTTTGCTCAGATCGAGGAATATAGCCCCTGTTACTTGCTTACAATCCCAGGTGGAGAACCAGTCATTGATGACTTTGCCTAAGGCAGAGATAATACTATGGTTACACTTGAAGTCTGATTGAGCAGGGTTGAGGAGAGAGTGGGCTTCAATATGGTCTTTCAGTTGGGTGTATACGAGTTTTTCTAGAATTATGGAGAGCATTGGTAAAATTAAGATTGGCCTGTAGTTGTTTAAGTCAGAGAGATCATTGGATTTAAAGAGGGATAGAATGTGGGCCGACTTCCAGCAGGAGGGGACGGTGGCAGTTGAGATTGACATATTAAAAATGTGGAGAATGGAGCAGTGAGATAGTAATATCCAAGTTTAAGAAAAAAGGGTTCTATCCCATCAGAACCACCACCCTTCTTAGTGTCAAGTTGTGGAGGTGGTCTTCGACATCCTTAAATGTTATGGGAAGTAGTTGCAGGGGGTGTGGCGATGGGAGGGCAGAGAGGGGGCGGGATAGCCCCTCATAGAGGGAGCAGTCGAATGCTAGCCCGGTGGTAGCAAAGTGAGAATTTATTTTCTCTATAATAAGGTTGCGGTCTTCGAGAACAGTTCTGTTTTCTATGATCTTGGGGAGGATGGAGGGGGCCGCTTTGCACCCTTCTACAAATTTTATAGTGCACCAGATCTTGGCTGAGCTTCCTTTGGCCTGTTCAAGAGTGTCGACTTAGTAGTTAGATTTTGCAGAGTGGATTAGTTTGATGCAGGAATTTCTGGCAGTTCTAAAGGCCTGCCAGTCAGTCTGGGACTTAGAATACCTGGCTTGGGCCCATAGTTTATCCCATGCTACAAGTGCAGCTTTTAGAGCTGGTGTGAACCAGAAGTGGGAGAGTTTATGGGCTCTAGTTTTGATAAATGGCGCGTGCTTGTCAGCTAGTTGGAGGATACTGGTATTGAGGATAGCAGTGGCCTCATCCACCATTTTGTCATGGTAGAGGCTTTCCCAGTTAGATGCCTTAAGGTCATTCAGATAGTGACAGGTATTGAATTTACGGAAGCTTCATTTGGTTGTGTATTTAGTGGGAGAGGAGCCTTTCTCCTGGGCCCCGGAACACACAACAATACCATGGTCACTCAGGTCATTGTAAAACACTGCTCAATTCAGGATCTTGTGGGGGTGATTCAATAGGATGATGTCAAGGAGAGAGCTGTTGCCACAGGTTCAGGAGTTATCCCTGGTTGGTTCTGTGACAAGCTGGGAAAAGCCGAGTTCATATCAGAGTCCTTTTAAGGCAAAGTTAAGATCACCAAGGATGATGGTCTCACTATTGCATAGGGTTACCGGGGATTTGAGGTTGCTAGTGATTGCGTTACTTCCAGAGGGGGGCTGTAGCAGTCAATAATGTGGAGGACTTCAGAGGATGGCAGATGGAATTTTAGTGACACATACTCGTAATATTTTGGCTCCGAAGCAGATCATATATCGGACACTTTGAATTTGTCTTTGTAGTAGATGATCGTTCCACTCACCCTCCCTTGAGGGTCTGTCTGCACAGTGTAGGCTGTAGCCAGGGATAGCTATTGCCTGGTCTGAGATGGAGTGCTTCAGCCAAGATTCAATTATGATGATGAGGTCAGACTTGGTGTGAGCTGCCCACACTTGTAGTTTGTCTAGCTTATTGATCAGGCTTCTTGCATTTATCAGCATTAATTTAAGGCCGGGCAGAGGCAAAGTTTGGTGGGAGGTGCAGGGTGGGGGTTGGGTTTACTTCAACATTGCCCGAACATGTAAGCAGAAGCAGAATCAGCCTCATGAGGTGCCATCTGGCCATGGTTAGCACCTTGCGCTTCTGGGCATGGCCTCTCCAAATCCACTACTTGTAGTGGTAGAAGCGAAGGGGACAGGTCATGAGGATGAGTAGAAGGGCACCAACAGATGGTATTGAGTTCCACAACTGCATAAAGGGCACAGTTCTTTGGGGTTAGGAGGGAGGTGTGGGTTGAGGTGGCACCCCATGAGGGAGAGAGAGAGAACTGGTGCGCACCTAGCATGGGTGAGGGGTTGATTTGGGTAATTGTCAATGACGGCACCGAAAGGCAGGGGCCAAGCGAATAGGCAGTTCCAGCTAGAGATGCAGGGAATTTAAATTCCGCTGTGAAGTGAATGCGAAGTGGGCACTTCGCATTGCCACTTCACTACACGGAGTGAGCAATGCAAAGTGCTCACTCCACCTTGTCATTCCACTTCGCAATAAGGTGGAATAGCAATGCAAAGTAAGGCGAAGTCATTGTGATCCACTTGGTGTTTCAGATTTGGCACCCCCCACACACATCACATGGCTTACAGTACTGTAAGTCACATGCTCTTTAGCTAGGCAGGAAGGAAGTGAGTCATACAAGCAGACACTTTTACTTTCTTCTGTGTGGATGGAGAGAGAGGAGTGTGTTTTGTGACTGCTGATACTTTGAGATCAGAGTGAAGAGGACATTTAAACTTTGATTTAGACCCAACAGCTTTTTTAAAAGCTACATTTTTTTGTCTGTTCTGTACTCTTTTTTACTTAATTTGTTCTTTCTGTAAATTTTATTTTTCTTACCTTTATACCCCCCGAAGCAGGACCAGCACCGCCTCCTGTCCTAACTCTGAGGCAGTTGAGCCACCACCACCAAGTCCAGTACCAGGTCCTCTGGAGCAGGATGTGCATGTGCCCCTGGGCCCAGGTGTGGATCCCATCCCTGTTTAGCACCGTGACCAGTCAGCTGCCAGTTCATCTGGCCCTCCCCTGCCTGTACCTGGTCCTCCCCACACCTCCGTTGTTTGGCAGTTTTTTGACTGTGTCGGGGGTGACAGCAGTGTGGTCATGTGCTGCCTATGTAAGGTGGAGGTGCACCGTAGCCCCCGGGGGCTCACCTGGGGACTGGGGGCCAGCACACCCATATGCTCAATCACCACCAGTTGGAGTGGCAGGCTGCCAGAGAACGGACCATGCCTGCACCTGCTGGCCATTCTGTAGCAGAGGGTGCAGCTGTGCATGGTGGCATCCCTAAGAAGAAGAGGGCCACAGCAGCACCTGCTGCTCCATCAGGATCACATAGAGGGACATCAGTTGCAAATTATGTCCATGCTGGAACTGCTGCTGGATCACCATGGGATCCCACATTAGTTTTTTTTTCCTCACACCATGTGCCCCACCACACCTTCCTTGCTGTGTTATAAAATGTATTCCTCCACCATTCCTGACCCTTGTATGTAATTATGCACTTTTTTGTTGTCTTCCGTATGTGTGACACCTTGTATTCTGAGCAGTGCAAGTATACTGTGCTAAACTGCATGTGTGCAGTCAGTCTTCTTTCCAGTCTGTGTATGTACTGCCGGCACTGTCCAAATCCCTGATTTAAAAACACTTATTAATGAGTACAATGGTGGGATAGTAAAGCCTGGAGAGATACTATAAAAGAGGCTTACAATACATCCAAGTAACTAGTAAAAAAATATGAATGTTGTGATTTGTGACGTAATCGTAATTCATGATTTGTGACAGGGATGATGAAGAAACGTGAATGCCTATGGCTGTACTTCCCCGGGCCCCAATGAGGTGTGGCACAAGACTCCCCGACTTAAAAACATTCATTAATGAGTACAATGGTGGGGTGGTGAAGCATGGAGAGATACTACTAAACAGGCTTAAAATACATCCAAGTAACTATTAAAAAAATGTATGTTGTGATTCATGACATGATCATAAATCGTGATTTGTGACTGCATTTGTGACCGTGATGATGAAGAAACGTGAATGCCTATGGCTGTACTTCAACGGGCCCCAATGAGGTGTGGCACAAACCTCCCCTACTTAAAAACACTCATTAATGAGTACAGTGGTGGGGTGGTGAAGCATGGAGAGATACTACAAAACAGGCTTACAATACATCCAAGTAACTACTAAAAAAGATTAATGTTGTGATTCGTGACGTGATCATAAATCATGATTTGTGACTGCATCTGTGACCGTGATGATGAAAAATGTGATTTGTATCACAAGTGACTCGTGATTATGGA